>OX392531.1:33038138-34303852 GCA_947623455.1 Mimachlamys varia | reverse complement strand
CAACCACCAAGAGAGTACAGACGTTCATCAACTCCTGTCTGAGAAGAATCCTCAAGATCCACTGGCCGGATACTATCAGCAACGCAGATCTCTGGGAAAGAACAAACCAAGTGCCAGTGGAAGAAGAGATCAGGAGAAGAAGATGGGGTTGGATCGGCCACACGTTGCGGAAACTAACATCCAACATCACCCGCCAGGCCCTGAGATGGAATCCCCAGGGCAAGAGAAAACGCGGAAGACCGAAGAACACGTGGAGAAGGGACCTGGAGGCCGACGTCAAGCAGACAGGTCACACCTGGAGGGAGCTGGAGCAAATCGCCCAGGATCGAGGACGATGGAGGGTAGTCGTTGATGGCCTATGCCCCACCAGGGGAAAAAGGCCTAAGTAAGTAAGTACATATGTATTACAAAGAAAAATGGAAATCTAGCATACATTAATGTAATTCAGTGAATTTTTGATATCCAGGGGTTATTCTCACTTTAACTCTATTCATCTCTGGAATATGTCAGCGAAATTGAACACTTAATATGCACCATCCCTGGATATTCAAGAGGTATAGAAGGGTAAGTAAGCATAACCCCTGGATATCGAGGATGATTCCAGGGGTGTAGAGTGAAAGTGAGTGTGTAACCCCTGGATATCGAGGATGATTCCAGGGGTGTAGAGAGTGTAGGTGATCGTAGCCCCTGGATACCGAGGAAGATTCCAGGGGTGTAGAGAGTGACAGTGAGTGAAGCCCCTGGATATCGAGGATGATTCCAGGGGTGTAGAGAGTGAAAGTGAGCATAACTCCTGGATATCGAGGATGATTCCAGGGGGGTAGAAGGGGTAAGAAAGCATAACACTGGATATCGAGGATGATTCCAGGGGTGTAGAGAGCATAGGTGGGCATAACCCCTGGATATCGAGGATGATTCCAGGGGTGTAGAGAGTGAAAGTGGGCATAACCCCTGGATATCGAAGATGATTCTAGGGGTGTAGAGAGTGAAAGTGAGCATAACCCCTGGATATCAAGGATGATTCCAGTGGTGTAAGGAGATTGTAACCCCTGGATATCGAAGATGATTCTTGGGGTATAGAGAGTGAAAGTGAGCGTAACCCCTGGATATCGAGGATGATTCCAGGGGTATAGAGAGTGAAAGTGAGCGTAACCCCTGGATATCGAGGATGATTCCAGGGGTATAGAGAGTGAAAGTGAGCGTAACCCCTGGATATCGAGGATGATTCCAGGGGTGTAGAAAGTGAAAGTGAGCGTAACCCCTGGATATCGAGGATGATTCCAGGGGGGTAGAGAGTGAAAGTGAGCGTAACCCCTGGTTATCGAGGATGATTCCAGGGGTGTAAGGAGATTGTAACCCCTGGATATCGAGGCTGATTCCAGGGGTTTAGAGAGTGAAAGTGAGAGAAACCCCTGGATATTGAGGATGATTCCAGGGGTATAGAGAGTGAAAGTGAGCGTAACCCCTGGATATCGAGGATGATTCCAGGGGTATAGAGAGTGAAAGTGAGCGTAACCCCTGGATATCGAGGATGATTCCAGGGGTGTAGAGAGTGAAAGTGAGCGTAACCCATGGATATCGAGGATGATTCCAGGGGTATAGAGAGTGAAAGTGAGCGTAACCCCTGGATATCGAGGATGATTCCAGGGGTTTAGAGAGTGAAAGTGAGAGTAACCCCTGGATATCAAGGATGATTCAAGGGGTGTAAGGAGATTGTAACCCTTGATATGGAGGATGATTCCAGGGGTGTAGAGAGTGAAAGTGAGCATAACCCCTGGATATCATGGATGATTCCAGGGGTGTAGAGAGTGAAAGTGAGCATAACTCCTGGATATCGAGGATGATTCCAGGGAGGGTAGAAGGGGTGAAAAAGCATAACACTGGATATCGAGGATGATTCCAGGGGTGTAGAGAGTAAAAGTAGGCGTAACCCCTGGATATCGAGGATGATTCTAGGGGTGTAGAGAGTGACAGTGAGCGTAGCCCCTGGATATCGAGGATGATTCCAGGGGTGTTAGGAGATTGTAACCCCTGGATATGGAAAATGTACATCATCCAGACATACCTGTATGCGTCGTTTGTTGACGTCATCTAGCTTTTCTTGGTATCCATCAGGATCATCCTTTTCTAGCTCATCTAGTGCCTTTTTTTCATTCTTCATCTTTTCCTTCCTCAACACTTTGTGATATCTGTAAGTAATTAATTTAAAGGTAAGCAGTGAAGTTTTATTAAAATAAAACTGTATTCATCTTTTCTATACAGTTTTTATTTTCACATCTACATGAATTTAAGGTTTCATCATAACTTAAGTTAATGTGTTATTTAATGTTACTATAAATGTTGATGATTGCGCTTATTTTCAATTCCTTTTAATAGTCTAGAAATTAACTGGTAATTAGACAACACTTTCTATTGAAATAATGGTGACCTTGACATTATGAAACTCTTAATGTATAGGTGTATGGTCAATCTCGATTTACAGGTGAAGATACTACAGTGATGCTAACTAGTTGTTATCATTAATATTAACTTTCACACATGACCTTGACTTTTAACCTAGCCAATAGGGTTCATCCTGTTGTTATGACAAATCAATATACCCTATTTGAGTGACACCATATAAATGGCCCTTACACAATCATGTCCACAGTGATTTTGCTACCTAGATTTTACAGCAGCCTGTGCCTTATTGAATTGGGAATATAAAGTAGGATTTTCAGATAAATTGGGAAAATATTCTTAAGTTTTGCTTCACTTTGGGAAAATAGCACATATTTTGACTGGGGTAAACAGCCTAATATCGGCTGTAAAAATGGGCAAACAAAATCACTGGTCCATAATGTTCAACTTGCTCGGATCAACAGACGTACAACTACATGTTACTTTGTAATTTACTTCAGGGGACAATGAAGCAATATTACTGGATAAGAGAACAATTTTGCAACATTAAACATCATGCATTGGCTTTCTTGAAGGCTATATGGCCTTTGACAGTTAGGGGTGTAACAATGCATCAAACTAACAATGCATCAAACTAACAATGCATCGCATAGGGTACCACTTAATAGTTCTATCACAATAGTAAAGTGGCAATGGAATAGACAATCACAATAGTATGTGACTATCGCAATAGTATCATTTCATCAGTAATATTTTATTACCTAAACGGTATCATTTAAACAAATAATCATCAAGAAGTTTTAATGTTAATAGTTTATTGAATATTATAATTATAAGTATTAAATTTTTCTAAAGGCCTTATGTGCTTCCCATCACGAAGAGGATTAAAAAGAAGTATTGAATTTACTCATTATGCAAACTTAAATGGACTAAAACATCAATATTGTGGCCTCAATATAGTAAATGAACGTACTTGTGTCATTTTAAGTACTACAGTAAACTCCACTTAATGTCACGTCGGTTAATATCACTTTTTCTTCCATGCACCGTTTTTCCTGCTATATAATCTATGTAATGCCATTCTTTTAATATCACTTGTTTCCAGGTGGATTTCGGTTAATATCACTTTTTTTTGGCCACTGTCATACAAAAATTACAGGTATATGTTAGAAATAATTTCATATAAATGCCCCGGGGACCCGAGTTTCACACCTGAACTCGCTATGTAAACAACGCCGTAGTCAGCTGCGTCTTTTTCACACCTACCTGATCACTGCAGTACTAGACTAGTCGAACAATAGATTGACTTGGCATGCCGGAGCAAAGATTACACCTTTGGGTGAGGGAACCCATACTTTTGTAATCTTATCTAGCGCCATGTCTGATTTAATGTGTTCCAACACAAGTTCTATTTTTCATTTCAGATTGTCTTAAGATTGAATTCACGTTGTCGTGAAGAAGGCTTTCAAGTGGATGGTCTTCGGTAAACCACAGACTTAGATAGACTAATCTAAGTCCGTGGTAAACATGACGAAATATTGATTGAAATTAAAATAAAAAGTGTCTTTTAAACATTAAATGTTCAATTAATTAATTTAAGCTAGTGTTCACGTAAAATGCGAAGATATCGTCTTTGTTTTGATTTTTAAATAGCCAAAGTACGACCCCGACATGCCGTGATTCTAGGCCGGCTGGTGAATAATTATAAGTGCCGAGACTAAATATTATCGCGTGGTTGTTTTATTTGCATAGAGGTCATCCAATGAAACGTCGCGTTTCAAAGGTAAAAGTTCATTTCGCGGTAGCGCTATACAACTGACAAACTCTGTGAAAATGATGTCGCACTTGCAGCGAATATCTAAAGAAATTAAACAAACAACAGATTTCACAAGCGAAAAACCAGTATACATATCAAGATAATGGTAGATATTTACGGAATGTCATGATTTTAAAACACGAATTTGATGCAGAACTTACATCACCTACTGCAGTAAACAATCGTAGTACGTTTCGTGTGAAGCTAGCCTACTGATAATATTACGTACGAACAATATATATGAAAATAAGTGCATTCCAGAATAAAACCAAAGAATATACTGTCACTGGAGTGAAAAAACATTGTTTGTGATAAAATATCTTTATTCAACAATCTTCTCTGTTGAATCACAGCACTACGACATTTAACCAAGTCCACTTCCGGTTTTGAGGGCTGAAAAATGTCAGAAAATACGTTTTCTTTTAATATCATGTTTCGGTTAATATCATGTTTTCCCCGGACAAATGAGAAGTGATATTAAGCGGAGTCTACTGTATTTTAAATATTTTTGGGTATTAATGATTATCGCAATAGAATCATAATAGTTTGTCGGTATCGCAATACTATCGTAATAGTAATTCAGACTATCACAATACAACACAATGGTAAATTTGTGCTCAACAGTCACCCCTACTGACAATAGTTACTTACTTTTTACTTTTTATCTTTTTCTGCCAGCGAGCCTTGGACTCCTTATAAGAAAGAAGTGCCCTGTGTTTTTGCAACTCTGCTCTTCTCTCTTTGGCCTGTACAATAAAAGAATTTTATTCTAAAAGGTGGCAGTTTAAAAATAAAATGTTAAATGAAGAGGAAAAACATCCAAACATTTAATGACTACTATTCTGTTACCTATATTTACAATCTTATCGAGACAATCCATAAGCTACATATATTGTAGAGTTTAGTCCATGACATAAATACACCATACAACAGTGGCAATTAATGGACTTTAATCTATCATACAATAGTTCCATACATAAGCTATAACTTACATTAAGTATCCTTTGAATAACTCTTTGTCATTTAGATAGTCATTCTCTTGAGAATTCACCTGTTTGACATTTAGGGGTGGGATAACCCTTCTGTATTTTGAAATCTACAGCAGTACATCAAGATTATACTTTTGCAAATTGAGTTTTACTGGAGACATGGAGCAGAGCCAAAATAAAACAGATATTTAAAAAAAAAGTGGGATTATCCCCATTCTAATTCAAACAAACAAAAACACTGAAAAAATGCAAACAAGAAATATATGGATGGTATATCATGGTATTACAGTCGCATCCATTTTGATTGACCAATCAAACTTGTTTCATCTCAAATAAATAAGAAATACCACTGGCATTTGGCAGAGTTAGATGAGTAATGTTTTTCTGATCCAGCCCTGTGGCAGAGTAATTTTTTAACCGTGTATCAACCAAAAAGATTTAATACAGGATCATAGACCGACTATGAGTAGGTACTGTAAAACACTTTTTTTTGGTGTGAACAACATTTGTAAAATGGTGAGGCCAAAACAAATATTTTTGTTTCAGGTAACATGTGTCAAAAAATTATGTCAGTAGGGAAATTATTTCATTTTTATTTTTGTGAATTGATATAAAGCGTAACTTCAAATTTTATCATGCAATTCCACCCATTTCAGTGGCTATAAACTATAAAGGACGTCAGACTCTCAGAACAGAAGAAAGCACATTTTATTGAGTTGCTGTGGACTTTGTCTCATAAATCAATCTTAGATACAAGAAGGTGATAAATAGCTAGGGTCAGCAGTAAAATATAGGATTGGTCAGGTTATATCTGAAATACACATATTTTTTTTCTATCTTAAGGATTTCATTTGTAAAACTCTTTTCATTTATATCTACACCTACCTCCTCAATATTCATAGCTTGTAGAGCCTTCTCTTCAGCTTTTGTCAGTTCCTTCTTGTTGGTTGGAATATTCTGGTTACCTCTGAGCAATGCCGCCACTTCCATCTCTAGAGGGGTTCGAGGCTGTAACAATGATGTTGCCAATAAATTCTCTCTGACCTTTCCACATATATTTAGAACTGTGTTAAAAACGTATCTATATATAGGATTTTGCAAGAGTTTTCATTTCAAATTAGATTTATGACACAAGTACAAACTATTTTCAATTTAGCGATACAATGGTGAGCTAAATTGAAAAATTTGTGACATGTTTCATCAACTTCATATGAAATGATAACCAATTAAGAATTTTTTTTTTATAATATATACTCAGAATTTGTGGCATTCATTAGTATAAAAAGACAATTTTTATGCAATATTGAGATGTAACACGTCACCATTTGACTCCATTGTGTGTCTGTGTACTTGCCGTAGGCGTGAGGTCACAATTAAAACAATCAAAACTGTGGAAAACACAATACATGTGATAAGATAGCAATACTACCAGAAACCACAACATTGATTGAGAGTAAGTTATGTTCTGATTTTAAGGTGTCTTGTAATCATGAATTTTAATATGAATATTCAATATCAATAATACTGAGATAACCTGACTTCTTGCACAATCATACAAGATACATGTACCTGTATTCCCTTATAATGGAATCACATCATTACTTTGTGTTTCAGTGAATACACTCATGCACTTAACAGCACTGTTAGAACAAACATTATGAGCAAAGATGACAAAATTTAGACTCGAAGAATGACCTGGAAAATGTTTTTACAGCACAATTTTCAAAGAATTCAAACGATGGATGGAAAAAGGTTTCCAATATCCACTTTTATATGTGTATTAAATGTACATCATATCCACTTTATATGTGTAGTAAATGTATATCATATCCACTTTATATGTGTAGTAAATGTATATCATATCCACTTTATATGTGTAGTAAATGTATATCATATCCACTTTATATGTGTAGTAAATGTATATCATTTCCACTTTATATGTGTAGTAAATGTATATCATATCCACTTTATATGTGTAGTAAATGTATATCATATCCACTTTATATGTGTAGTAAATGTATATCAAGTCCACTTTATATGTGTATTAAATGTATATCATATCCACTTTATATGTGTAGTAAATGTATATCATATCCACTTTATATGTGTAGTAAATGTATATCATATCCACTTTATATGTGTAGAAAATGTATATCATCATGCTGTTATTTCAGCTTCAGCAACTTCACCCCTCAGTTTCCCGGGAAATTTAAGCTTCTTGTCGTTGTTCGTACACACAGAGTGTACTCGGTGGACGATGATACAGTCATTCTAAATTCTACCTTCAGCTAACACTAGCCAAAGGGCTTATTGCTTTAAAATTACTGAAACCACTTATGCTTATATAGTGTTTTTTATGTAATATTATTTTTTTATGTTTCTTTGTGTCTTGATAAAGGAGCGGATTGCTCTGAAAATTTGACAGACCAGTTTTTCTACATTGCTATAAATATCCATTTGAAAGGATCCAGAGTTATTTGCAAAACTACCATTGATATTACTTCTTTGACATATATCCACTTTATATGTGTAGTAAATGTATGTCATAGCCACTTTATATGTGTAGAAAATGTACATAATATCCACTTAATGTGTGTAGTAAAAGTATATCATTTAAAAAAAAATAGATTAAAAAATTCAGATGAAAGTTGTACTCACCTTTATTCCTGCAAATTTGCTTGCTGTATGAAGTTTTAATGACGGCTGGTTCAGAGGAAACACTATTTGATCTGCCTGGTAAATACAATACACACTAATGTAACAAAGACATTGATATTACACACCAGTGTCACAAAAACATATCATTATTCATATCACGTCAGTGTCAAAATCATAAAATAATCAGTTTAAATAAGTTCATGGTTATATGAAGCAAAAATCTTTCTTTTCAAAATATTTTTTTTTTTTCATTTAGCATCCACAATACAAAAGACATGTACTTAATTCCAATTTAATTGAAATCAATTATGGTGGTCATATTGGATTTCTTAGCAACCCATAAAATAACAATACTTGTACAAGTACAAGCAAATTTGAGATCAATCGCATCGATGAAAATTGAGAATAATTATAAATTGTATTTTTCAAGATGGCAGCCATTGTGGCCATATTGGATTTCGGACCGTCCCAAAATATCTGGTCAGGATCATCTTGAGATCATTTCAGGCAAGTTTCAGCTCAATCCCACTGGTGGAACTTGAGAAGAAGTTTGTAAAGTAAAAAATATTTACCCATAGCGGACGGAACATGATAGCTAATAAATGGAATCAAAATCAGTATTTTATATAAGATCTATTCAATTGTTTTTATTCTTAACAAACTCCAAATCAGTATTGATATATAATCTATTCAATTGTTTTTATTCTTAACAAACTCAAAATTTCCTGTCATATTCAATTTTTTTCACGAGACAGATTATACTCCTGAGTGAATATAAAATGTATACCCTTCTGTTTTCCTTGACAACAGGGTCCCATTTCTGTAGCTCCTCACTTGTCTTCTCATAGGCCACTGACCGTTCAATCTAACAAAAGAAATGTGAAATTAGACAAGGTATTTTGGTATGGAAATCAAGTCATATTTTAAACAATGTATTTTAATACATGAAAATATAATATGTTGTAGTTAATTAACATCAACAAACTATATCTGAGTAAAATTCAATGTTTATCAAGCTGAAAATAGGTACACCTAGTTGACAAGTTCAAGAAAATTTAACAAACCTTTCCTCGCTCATGCTTTGGTAAGGGAACAGAGACCACTTTGCTGCGTTTATCTATGGTACGGAGATGTTTTTTGAGTTCTCCATGATTTGTGGTATTCTTTAGTGACCCGACAAGTTCGTGAAGCCTCACTTTGGCTTTTTCTGTCAAACACAAAATGATGACAGATATTCTTCAAAACAGGTACAATTCATTTTCTAAACTAAGAATTACATTATGGTCCTTTTATCCAAAATGCTTTTCTGTACTAACAATAAATATTTTCACTTTCAAAATATTTTATTATTGATACAATAAACGATTAACAAGAAATACAAAGAATTAGTGAACATCAGTATCAATAAATGGATTAGACAACAGGCGAAGTCTATATTAGTCTTTTCAAACAAATAACTGGTATCCTTATATATATACATGAACAGAATTTTATTTAGTCGTAAATGAAGTAGGAAAGTTGCAGTATGTTATTTTTAATCAATTCAAGATCACATTCTCACTCACGCAAATACCATTCTTATTAATTAGATCAAATATATTGTTCAGAACTGCTATATAAACTATTTATATATTGAGATTCTTTTAGTCTTTTTTATATATGAGCTAGTATGTTTAAGTATAGCTGACTTAATTTCATCAGACATACCAACTACTCCATTCAATATAATATCTAAATTAACATAACCTAAAAAGATCATATATAGAAACAATATGATGTATAACAATGAATATGTTAACTGATTACTGACTGACATAAATGATCTAGGTTGATAGGACTGTTGCCTTGGGAGACGAAACATAAAAGGTAGAGAAAAGATAAATGACAAATAAGATGTAGGTAACATATTCCTAATATTGATGTTCTACAGAACATTTATACATGTATGTAAACTGTTCTGGTATCTCTTAGATTGAAGAATAAAGGGAGATACAGTGAATATACTTCATCGGGATGTGTATCAGAGACAATGGCAGATACAATTTTTGCAGATCTTCGCAAAATGGCCAGTTAAAACTACTTTCTTATGAATCTAGTGAAGTTTACAACTTTAATTACTAACTGGTAAGTTAGACACACATCTCAATGTTGTGTCTACTGATATAATCCTTCATGCAAGTAGTGTAAAACTGTTCTCCCAATTACTGAATAATATCAAAAATTTCAATTTGCCAAAAAAAAAACCAAAAAATCTGCAAAAATTAATCCTTCAAAATCTGATATTCATAATTTAAAAGATTTGAATACAAACAATGTAAAAATGTTCAGAAATGAAAGATAAATTAATTTTTACTGCTGCTATTTTCTGATTATAGGCACAATGAAATTTGCAGAAATATAAAACTTTGACTTGGAAAGAGAATCCTTCCAGTCTATTACCTCATAAAATATCTGTAGTTACTTTTTCTATAGTCTACTTACTGTTATTACTACCGGTAAAGCCAAACTCAGATACTTGAGCTGTGGGGACTGTTCTCTGACTTTGACGATTACTGTAATATCAACAAATACAAGATAGCATTAATACATTATATATTTAATATATTCAAAATTCATGTACTTGCATATAATGTCAATTTTTCCACTATGGTTTATAATGTTGCTGATAATATTTGTGCGTTCTTTATTGCTTGTAGTTGACAAATTATCTATCATTTTATTTGCTATTACTTAAGAATTATCTCATTATCAACTTCAGAATATCTTGTTTAAGCTGAGAAATACTGTGTTGGAGGACAGAGGCTTGAATTTCTATTGTATTCAGACCCTTACAGAGTTTGCGCTGAAGTCGTCCCTATATCTTTTTCAACCATAGAAACTGAAAGAACCCTACTCATTTTCAGGATTCCCATTTGAACTATGCAGAAGGACCCCATTTATTTAGGAAAGGACCCCATTTATAAAATACCCAATGCAAACCCTGCCTTACTTCTTTTTTCCATCTAAGGAGCTGATCGCGTCTATCAGCTGAGCATGCTTCCTTGTATCTGGAACCTGTAAATTAAAAGAGGTTAAAGTGTATTTATGTAGTATACTGCATTTCAAATCTGATTAAGATTCATTTGTTTAATGAACATCCTAACAAAACATCATGACATTAAACATAACCTTTTTTTCATACCATTAGTATAGGTCTATCGCTAATCACATGTTAATCACATGGTTAATCACATGGTTAATCACATGGGGAGGTGGAGGCACCTATATTCATAGATCATTGATGATGGGTTTAAAAACAGATCTGCCTACCATTCCTTTTATTAAATAACTTTCTGTGAAGGTGTGCCTCCTGCTCCTCGTAAATATTTAAAGTCAACTTACAACATGTGTACAGTATACATTAACATTTATATTACCGCACTTTGTGTTGTGTTACAAGGAACTGTTTGCCACAGTTTTACTGAACTTTTTTTAACACTTTGCAATAAAATCGAACTAATCTTGATAACAAACATGAGTACACATTATACCTTATATAGAAATTTAAAATGGAGGGCAACATGTATACTAAGCAATTATGAATTTCTATAGAGAAATGAAAGCTTCCTGGTACATACAATGTAGTACATGTGTATATATGAGTGAAACATATACACTTTTCTGTTAGATAAAAATTAACTTAAGTTTATGAAAATTGTTTGGTCAGTTTTTCCATGATATATTTCAGGGGTGTAAAGAGGATAGGTGAGTGTAACCCCTGGATATCGAGAATGATTCAAAGGTTGTAGAGAGGGTAGGTTATCCTAACGCCTGGATATCGAGGATGATTTTAGGGATGTAGAGAGGGTAGGAAAGTGTAATCCCTGGATATCGAGGATGGAACAATTGACAAGCTAAGATTTTTCTGTGGCTGAATCACACTTACATATCTTTGTGTGTAAAATCAATGAATAGTTACCTCGTCATCACTGTTTCCACCAAAGTCAACAAGTTCATCAACATCTTCAGCATCCATGGAAAGCATTCTGAATGTCAATCTCTGAAAATGTCACAGTTCAACAATGATCATACCATAATATTGAAAGTTCGTAACATAACTAACAGAATTTCATAGATGTTACTATTGTAGTGCTGCTCTTATAGGGGACTGACATTTAATTTGTTTCAATGTTTTTGCTGACATCCTAACAACTTTTTGGGCTTAAAATACAAGGGTCTAGGGTAAACGAATAGTCTAGAAAACATGGGACAGAGCAAAATCACTTTAGAAATTCCATTTCAAGCAGAAGAACGTTATCCAGTGTAACCATTCCTATTATAAAGCAAGTGTCTTGGTGGATATCAACAAAACATCTTCCATATGCTTTGTTTGAAATAACTGTGTACCTGCGCAGTGGATCAAAGGTGCTTGACACACTAATATATATGCATATATTATAAGTACTATATATATATTACTGTACACATATAACAAAGGCAATTAAAGCCTTAAAACTAAAGAGCATAGCTTTAGTTAATTTCTGATATTTATTGAGAATCATTCATGTACTGGTTCAGAAAGATATGAAATGTTCATTATTTAAAATCGGCAAGTCGGAAAAAAAACCCAGCTTCTCAAGCAACAGCAGAGATAAAAAATATAAATGTAAGAGACATAAGCTGAAAAATATTCTGGTCATATTCACCATTTCCGAAATAACCTATGAAGGCAGAGTGTGACGTAACATAATTGTGTGACATATTTCCAGTTTCCCCACAGGAGTACTTCTGGACAAAAAAAATAAAAGGCAAAGAGTAGCAACAAGGGGAAACAACTCTGTTTACACACGCATGTGTTACCATTCAAGAGCTTCGCTCCCGCGCCCGAGAACTGCGCTCTTTTTAATGTGTCCAGGGTGTGGACACCATCTTAACATCATGTGATCCAAAATAGTTAGTTCACAATGCAGCTTTCCTGATATCTCGATTTTGTAGCAATGGGTAGCGAGTTAGCTAACAGTCTAAATTCTGTGACTTGATTAAATGTGTACTGTAGTTTAGTAGAAAATATTTGTTCCTTTCATTGATACCTTATTTCCATGTGTGAAAATAACATTGCAAATTACGAAACACTGCTTAAAAAATTGATCCAATTAGGGTATTGTCACCTTAGAGAGAAATTCAAAACTCTTATAGCCGCTA
Source organism: Mimachlamys varia (assembly GCA_947623455.1). Classification (NCBI taxonomy): domain Eukaryota; kingdom Metazoa; phylum Mollusca; class Bivalvia; order Pectinida; family Pectinidae; genus Mimachlamys; species Mimachlamys varia. The sequence continues at coordinate 34,290,808 of OX392531.1, read as the reverse complement.
GCACTCCCAATATTTAGCTCGTTAGCTAAAGAGAGTCAGAACCATTCAGACTTCTTTGTATTCTGAGAAAATGCAAGTGTAGCGGTACTGCATGAACTGGATAATCGGCGACCAAGTAGCCCAGTAGTAGAATGTTCGTCTAGAGTTTTTTAAGGTCTTGGGGTCGAACCCTGAGTGGTCTGGCCACTATATTTTCTCTTTCTCCTGTTTCAAAATTGGCAAGATTAATTGTCAACACTTGTCTAAAGCATTAATTGGGAGTACGCTTAGCAAGGGGATACCAAAACGTATCGGTCTTTAGGGGCGAAGACTATGGGAAAAAGGGAGGGAGGAATATCGAAGACCTGGACTGGATCATCTGCAACCAGGTACATGTAGCTCAGTGGTCAAGTGTTTGTCAAGAGTCTGGAAGGTCCCGGGTTCGAACCCTGGTCTGGCCTCTACATTTTCGAATTCTCTTTCTCCTATTACACAAGAAGCCGATGAGCAACTCTAGAACCCATAAACATCTTTTCAGTCAAAATCTATCCTCGTTGGCTAAGGGTCAGCAATGTAATTATATAATGTTTACATATACAAATAGTACACATAGTACGTATAGTCCGAAGGGTTCTGACTCTCTGACCCGCTAAATACTTTGACGACAGGCGGGTGCGGGAGTCAGAATTCCTCATTAGTTAAAAAGTGGAAATTTTACCGACCCATTCACGGGTCACTGTTTAAGCTGTGTTAATTAAATCTGAAACATTTTCGATCACATGTAAAAAAGGTAGCAATGGAAAGAACAGATATTTTTTCTACTAAGCTACACATTTAATCAAGTCACAGGAGGTCGTACAATAACTGTTGCCACCCATTTCTAAAAATAAATGATATAAATATAACTTTAACATAACCTTTATATCGACCCCCATATTTTATACTATAGGTACATTTATTGTAACGTGTCCCTGTGGGTTGAACAACATGGACACGCAAAGACTTTCATATTGTTTGAATTACAGTGTGGATGTGTCATATCCCAATCAACACACCCACAGGCACACTGTAATTAAAACAATATCAATATAAAGTCTTTGCGTGTCCCTGTGATTGAACAAGTGCCTGTGCTCTAGAACCTACAATCTGTAGCTGGCCTACTAGTGACGGAATATTGACGTAGCGAGTATAATCGTATCATCATCGTGTTACAGCAGTAGTAACTACCCTTCACTTTAGGAGAATACGTAACAATTAATCTGTGTATAAGGTAAACAATAAATGCCCATAATTAACAGTGATACGTACATGTGGTTTCAGAGTACATCTGATGTCCCATGCGTGTTGTCAAAGACCTGTTTGTGGTTATCGTAAATAATATTGAATGTATGTAGATTATGAATATGTGTTTACTTATAACCGTTTAACTTAATTAGCGTTCAAAACGTCCCTTTTTATGGAAAAGAGTGTTCTTTAATCGATATATACATTGATATTTTAGTAAAGTATTGCCACTTTACGGTAACACTATCCTGACCTCCGCTGTCTATTGCAAGAACTAGGGAAGACAACTCTTCAATCCATATTTAGTTGCAGGCGCGAGATTTTATTATACTAAAGATGACGTAACGCACACACATGCCATACCTTTTAAATTTAGTAATAGATACAGTTTGCAGAAAAAAAGTATTAAACTGCATCATAATTGCGATCACAGGAGCTCGGTTGCGGGATTTTGAGCGATATCTTACAATTTCACTCTATAATAAAGGTATGCACGCTGTTATAAAACTGCGGCTGATGGATCGATCCGTAATAAATATAAAAGCTCCTAGTACTTTATTTTATTCTGTTAATTGCACATATCTTAAAATAATTGAAGATGTGTACAATAATTGAAGAGAGCTTCAATCTTATTGAAGATAGCTTCAATCTTATTGAAGATAGCTTCAATTCAATTAAAGATAGGTTCAAATAATACTAATTATACTAAGTGTATTCTATTTAATAAAAAAAAGTTTTGAAAAATCAACTTGATGTTCCATACCCTTAAATCTTATTTAAAAGTTAATAAAATATAGAGGTTACGCTCACATACATTCTAAATATTTTGACGACAGGCAGGTGCTACCCTCTTACAGAGCGACTTGAGAATCAACTACTTAATTCTCCCTACAGCGATTTAACCACAGGCTCTAGCCTCGTCTGTCCAATACATACAATCTGAACTTTATGTGTTGGATAGACAAGGCTAGTGCCTGTGTTTTAGCTAGACTATGTTTGACATCAACCGACGTACGCAATACTGACAAAACATTTATACATGTATGTCCTTATTGGTATTTTATTGGTATCAAGAAAACCCTGACCAATCGTTAGGTAGTTGCTTGAAAATTACGGTGCTTCAAAGCTTGCCAATATTACCGTTAGACAGTTTCTTTGGGTGCACATCATATGATCAAACTAGTTTTCTCTTCTCATCTAAAAGACACACCGAGTCTTTGGTTTTGTTATAACATTATTCCAGCGATGCGAACATTACCCTGGAGCTTCAGCAGAACCGTCGCTGTTTTTTAAATTTTTATAGGGCAACATTTGACCACCGTCAGTGGGGACATAAATCACAATCAAAACCGTTCTTGAGAGCAGTTCGATTCCATAAGGAATATTCTTCATGAAGAATGAACAGTCAGTCGCTTCAAACTTGTGAGGAATATCATATGGATATAGCCATATGAAGACCGCGACACATTTTCGGTCTAAAGTGAGTACAGAATATTTAAACAACCTGGGCCCGCCCAGTTGTTCAAAGGGTGCTTAGATTAATCACTATTTAACGACATTTCCAAACTTCAATAATTCTGTTAATATCCCAGGTAAAATCTCTTACGATTTAGCATGTAAATTGACTGTATTGGATATTTGATACTTGCAAAATTGTAAATTAATCCATGGTTTAATTTTAAAGTTACAGGATAATTAAAATTTGCACTAATCACTGATTAAGGTAATCATCTTTTGAACAACTTGGCACTGAATTCGTTTTTCAGATAGCAGAAATAATTTATGGTCGTTGTACAGTATTAATCAATCATTGTAGACAGATAAGTTCACACTTGTATCACTTTTATACTTTTTTTTAGAAGCGGGACTTAATAAGCGAGCACCAGAGTTTTTGCACATGATGTCATTCAACGACATTGTAACCAATCTGTCCACCAATGTCCAAAGAATAACAAGCTTTGACAATATATACCAGGTATCCGTGACATCAATGCCTCTGGGTAGGAGGACAAACTATCTCTGTAGCAATTTTCAAATACATATTTATAAAACGAGCTTTTAGGAGCATGAACAGGCCTTGGTTTCATCAACGTTCCTTAACTTAAAAATCTCCATAGGAAAGCATTACAGAATTTAAGGAAAGTTCCTTAACTTAAGATTTTCCACTTAAATTCTGTAATGCTTTCCTATGGAGATTTTTAAGTTAAGGAGTTTTCTTAAGTTAAGGAACGTTGATGAAACCGGGGCCAGCTTTGCGAAAATAACATGTATCACAATGTTTTAGAAGTCTTTTGAACTATTTGGATGCTTTGATCCGAAAAATAAGAAGGGTTAGAAGAAAGGTTATAGGCTGCAGTCACGATATCACCATAGCATATCCTGTTTTGAGTTAGATATATTCTATATCACGTTTTCATTTCTGCGAATCTGCACTGCTAGATATATATATTCCTCGGTCATAGAGGGACTTGTCCGACATTCAGTGGAATCAAGAGACGTTAACAGAAGTATCTCTTCACATCTGTTTTTTAAAAGACATCGTCATGACGACGTATACAAGATTTACTCTAGTCTGAGAAATCTGGTGGTAGTTGAACACTTCTACCTCTCTCCACGGAACGGCAGGAAGCGGACACAGCATGATGGCGAGAGCAAGAAAGAAATGTTGACGTATAGTGTTTAACTATGACGTAAACATAAGCAGAATGAAAAAGCCCCAATGCCATGAATCAGAAAGTGAATGTTGGTACTACTTAAAACCGAATGATGTATAGATTTAAATGTCTGAGTTTTTATACCCCTATTACTGGTCATTTACGAACATATTCAAACAAAACTTTGAACTACGGAAGTTAACATTTCTATCATAATAGATTTGTGTACATGACCAGAACACCTACAGATATATATTGTAGTTTTCTGTATATACAACCTAATATAATGAGTTCATTAAACATCACCACTACTTATTTATACACCAGCGATACCTTACAACGGCTAACAAGCCCTGTGTCGAACGGATATAGGCAAACAATTGCATCTATTTAAACATATCTTTTGATAATGGTTACATTAATACAGTGTGTAGTACAGCATGGATACGATCACATGGCGGGGTATGGACGCCCCTCACTATATGCTCACAGTAATCTCTGTGAAATTGCTCACCGTAGGTGACCAAGATTTACAGGCGAGTCTCGTCGATGAAGCAGAAGACGCTTACTCTTCCGGAACACATTGTCTTATTCTCTTGTACTTTAACAAGATTCTCCATGTACTTGTAAATCTTTCTTTCCTTTTGTTTTTCATATTTTGCCAGTAGTTTTTGAGTTTGGATTAAGGTTTTGTTGACGCTTCGGTATTCTCTTATTGTGAATATACTCACTCTTAACGCTGTAGACATACCCACTGATCCATGCCAAAAATGTGTCTTGGAAGGACTATACCGGTAAAACATCATAACATTATAGACGAATGAAATGTGTTTTCGACCGTATAAAGAATGTTCCTCTTCTGTGGAGATACATTCTGCTATTGTTAAGCTAAACATGAACGTTTCCGTACAAAGCCTTATCAAGATTTTTCATATGTGTTATTTTGTGGAAAGGTCTTCCACAATTTATGTGCAGATGTTTTATACAAACCAATTATACGTGTCTAATGTGACCGATTCAGAACACAAACGCTATGAAACAAATGGAACAACTAGAGCTGAATTATCCTTGGAATACTATATCGTCTATGTTTATATCATTATACTGACTCATTAGAACTGTAGTCAACTTGCTAATATGGTAATATTGGAATATCCAGAGCATTTAATTGTCAAAACTAAACATTTGAAATTTTCGTAGTCAACACGGAACTATTCGGAACTAACTCCGCATTATCCTTGATTAACATCTGGTCCCTCAATTATTAAAATTTAAAACAGCTAGAAATCTGAAATATCAAGACTAACGCAATTTTTCTTCTGTAATGATTCGATCAAACGAATTGCCAGTCTACATATTAAAGATAAGGTGTCTGATGTCTATGATTGTGAGAGAAAAATATAAATGGTTTTGATAATTACATCACCGAACCGCCTCAAAAGTACAAAACTGTAAACAAATGCTTAAATCACTCCATAATGTCATTGCTTAAGGTAACATTGTCTGGCTGTTGTCAAAGGTGGCTTACATGTATTTGTATCTTGCATTCTATACTGACAAATGTGTCATATCTTAAACTCTCTAGTGTCTAAATTGACATAATATCTTTAACCTCCAATGTAATAAGATGACATTTCTAAAGCTCCCTAATATCTAAGGTGACATACCTATCCACCAAAATGTCAAGAACTCCCCATTTGAGAGGCCACAACACTAGGAATATCCAAATACCTAAACCGAAACATCGAAACTTCGAAGATAAAAGTTGCTACATGTATACAATAGACATTAGTAGGTGACAAAGGCCTTATTTAAACTATTTAAGGTTTGCAGAACAATCTTCAAATCATCATGAAAAGCTGAACGTATATCGTACATTATTTCTCGACATGTTGAGTTCAGTGTCTATATATTACATGGACTGGTTTACCTCCTCTACGAAAAATGCCCTGGCGACGGTTCCCTGTCGTGACATGGTTAAACAGGGGGAGGGCACGCTGTGTAGTCAATGGTGTGCAATGCATTGTCCGTATTGTGTCATTGGATTTAATCTGGCTAAAACATTAAGTTTTTTAATCACCTATTCTATTTGCCAACCCAAGCACACACGCAGAGTCTATTTGATGGACAATCCATTTAAACAGGGACTTTTATGCTAGATTACATCAAAACCCAACACCCGGATCAATAGCTATCAGCCTTTATGTATACCGATACATCGTGCCAGGGTTGGCCGAAAATGGTATTCACTCGATCGCACCCGACATAATTATACATACCCCATATACATAGCGACATCCGAGTGGCCGTCCATGCTCGACATACGGGGTCGGCATCTTTAACATTATATGGCTATCCTAGCAACAATTAGTGGGTGCTGAGGAGAGGACACCGCCACAGGAGGGAGGGCCACTCCATACTTCTTCAGTAGGTAGAAAATAATTTAAATGATAAAAAACAATCGTTAGTATCCATACTTTGCGTAACGATAACATTGTTCATATATCACTCAAATGTTTACCTTTGTATATCAGAATTATTTTAAAGTAAGTATTATTTCAATTCGAATTTAAGAATTTGACATATGTTATATGTGCACTTGATAAATTAATGCATTTCGTAATTAGATTGGGATTTTTTAAAATCTGAAATCTATTTGAATGCTAGACTAAACTGAACACACCTTAATAAGGTATGTACACATATTGCACGTGCTCGTATAAAATGGGACAGTAGGATTTCCATTACAGACATTGATTGAGGTTTGTAATCTTTAGAGTAAACATTTTGTCATCGATAAAAGGGGTTAAAACATAGACATTTTGTATTCTTAGATACGAACTGTATGAAACGGAATTACAATATATTAAACATGTTTGTAATATTTCCGTAATCAATAATCATACATAATTAGTAGAATTGGATATTCAGTGAGCGCATACACGTCTAAACACAAAGAAATCTTATTATATGTACAAAGAACATGTGTAATAGTATCTTTTTTGTTACTCTGTTCGAACCTTTGTCTCCTATCGATCGTGTTTTTTTTAAAGTTTTCATTTTTACATCAACATGGGTGTTACCTGCGGCAACGTATAAGAGTGGTGTCCAATTTATTTCCTTAGTTCAGTTTAAACACATTGATTTGAAAAATTCGAAAGGAATAAGACAGGTTATATCAGTTAAAAAACGCCATTTTCCATTAAACAATTACATTAAGGCATCATTAATGCAATATGCATCACATATTCAAAAACATTTATACATAAATCTAATATTAATATACATATATACGGATAAATGTATTATTTCCGCCAGCATGTTACTTGCGGCAACGTATAAGTGCGATGTCCCATTTATTTCCTTACTCTGGCATCAGTTGTATATGGTAGGGATTTATCACACCCCGTACACGTATCGGTAGTATTAGCTGTAGTAACGAGAAGGCCACATACAGAGGTGTGATATATATTAGAGAGTCAATCTCAACTGACACGTACATTTGTGTATCTACTGAGCACATTCATGGTCAACATTGGACGGACACCAACATTGACAACCATCCCTTATTTTATATCGGTTTTGGGCATGCTGATGGTAAATAAAAGTAGTACATATAACACGTACAGAAGAACATAGAGGCATGACTGTAACAAAAAAGAAACATAATAAGAAATACTCGATGAAACGCAACAGTTACTCTACAGTACCCCATCCAAGTGTTTACACAGTAATTCTGAAGGGTTTGTCCCACATCGTAATGTATTATACTAGCGACACAATGATTCTACAGCAGTCTGTCGCTATACACACCAAAATCATAATTCACTTAAACTCAACACCCCGGTATTGTCTACTCTTCAAATAATGCGTACTTCCTGTAGTGTTATGCGACTTCATAAACATTCTTAAACAAACATATATAGCCGTACACACGGTATGCTTACTCTTCCGGAACACCTGGGCCCGTATTCATGAAACTATTTTCATGTTCAAGCATGGATTTTGTGCTCAAGTCAGCTTTCTTGCAATTAACTTAAATCGTGTAAAGCGCTCAAAAAGTAAAATGTAAACATTGAAAACAGTATTTGGCTTCAACCATCTTAAAATTATTTCGAAATATTTGGCAAAATAACATTTCGTTAATTTACAGCCGGATCAAGATACACGTGTATTAGGCTTTAGCGCCGAATCCATGCTTGAGCATGAGAAAGGTTTCATGAATACAGGCCCTGTTCTAATTCTCTTGTACTTTTGCTGGGGCCTTCATGTTAATCTTTCCCTTTTTTGTTCATATTTTGCCCCATACATTCATCGATTTTGTATTCGGAATTTGGTTTTGTTGACGCTTCGGAATTCTCTAATTATTTTAATCATATACAATCTATGTTGAAACAGTAATTCACTTTCGTGTACTAACCTGTATTTTAATTATCAAAATGTATTTTCATTTTTTTTTTTGAGAGGAAATAAAAACAACTATACATCATCATCATCATCATCATTTTTATCCTACCTGCCTGTAATCCGATATGATTTTTGTAGGACTTTTTATAATAAACAATAAATATTAGATGTTTTAATGATCCATTTTTACATTTAAAGGGAATATTCAAAAACTGTTAAAATGTAAATATAACGAATACGCAGTAAATTACTCCTTCAGTAACAGAATAATTTCCAGCTGCTTCAAACACAACCACTTTTTGCATTGCATAAGACATAAACCTTATCAACTTATCATATTCGCTCTGTCATGGTGCCAATAACAAAAGTAATGCTGATCTTTCAAAAATGTAAGTAATATCACTTTACTCAAGTAAAATTACACAGAACAGCCACAACAAAAGAATAGCATTTGATAAATAATAATTCATATTCCTTAAATTTTCTTCAAACATGGAAAACGTTTTAAGACCATATACAACAAAAATGTATTAATCAAATAATTGAAGTAAGATGCACACGCGTATATTACATTCGGAACTATGGGCTTTGCAAAACTGATGTTAAACATTTAGTGAAAAATGAACTCTCTAACTTGAATATAGAACACCCATAGCCACGTTTCATAGATTTGCATATTTTTATTTTGAGATAGATTTCAGCATACACGCGCAAACGTGTTGCAATACGTCTAATTAGGTTAATGAGGCATGTAGGTGTCACCTGTCTCTTCACAATACCTTGTCTCCTAGGCTTGTCCTCCAGTAGATATGTACTCTCTTTATCGTGAGGCGATCTGTATAGAGCGACGGTCACCATACCTTTGGGCACCGAGGCACATTACCGATATACAGCGCTTATAATAAATTATAAAACAAAGTAAATTCAATAAGATAAGAGTTCTTTGTTCGTTCACTTCGTACACCGTTTGCCGTTGCTTATTTTTAGCAATAACACAGTTCTTGAATTATGATAAAAGAACACCGAGTTGAATGCCCAAGATACTGTGAAATTATAAAAGTAAAAAATGATGCATAAATTATCTCCCAACATTGTATTGTCAAACTATTATTTAAACGCTTTCTTGTTACTGTAGAATATGAACTTTTCGTTGGTACCTTCATTTCAAGCCATTTTTTCGAAGCATAAAGACTATTAAAGTGACAAAAAATCAACATATGCCCTGTGGGATATTATGACCCAATAAACATTTACCAAGTTAATAATAGAAACGTCAACATTATACAAAAAAGCCCCATAGCTAGTACATGTATATAGCTTAGTAAAAAGAAGTTGATTGACCTAGTCGATCGCATAAACCCTACCGAACTTGAGATTAAGGACACAACAGATTCTCCTACATCAGCTTCTTACCTCGATCTTTACTTAAACTATGACCAACATGGGTAGCTTACTTCTAAGTCGTATGATGAGCGTGACGATTACGATTTACCGATCATGAACTTTCCCTTTCTTGAAAGTAACATCCCTGCTTCTCTATCCTATGGTGTTTACATGTCGCTATTGATTCGTTATTCTAGGGCTTGCACTGAATATCAAGACTTTCGTGATAGATGTCAACTGCTGACGAACACACTTACGGCATAGGGATTCGAGAGATGCGGGTTGATGAAGTCTATGGTCGCCATCTTTGTCTCATTGAGAAATATTCTGTATCTTTGTGTGATATTAAGATGGACATGTTTGCGTATGCTCATTAGTGTGCTTATTTGCTGTGATTGACAATGATGACTCGGTTCTCATTTTGAGGACTTGATGTATACTTGGATGCGACCAAGATTTCCGTGGCGGGTGTCGACGATGAAGCAAAAGACGCTTATTCTTTGGGACCACCTGGTCTTATTCACGTGTACGTTTGCGAGGATCTCCATGTAAATCTTTCCTTTTTCGTATTTTGCCTCTAGTTTAATCGATTTTGAGTTCGGATTAGGGTTTTGTTGACTCTTCGGTAATTGCTGATTTATTTTAGTAGCTGCAATGGAAAATTATAGAAATATACCGGTACCCCCAATAACTTAGTAACTGCAACGATGGAAATTATACTAAATATACCCCTATAACTTAATACGTTGCAGCAATAGAAAACAACAGGCCAAAATAAAACACAAAGAGTTTCACTTGAACAGATACCCTGGTATTCGAAGTACCTGATTTCCCTTCTTTTCCCTTTGGTTTTCGTGTCCTATTTGTTTTTATTGACAAAAAGTCCTCTGTGGAAGCAGCGCAATATCTTTTTTTATTTTCATTCATATACATTTTTCAATATCCCGAAGCAATAACTGAATGAATTTATGAATCTAACAATAATTAGATGCTAGGTAGAGCACGCGATAAATAAATTTGGCTACACCGGATTACAGATGTTCAATTATCGAGCGTCATATTACATTAACACTAACTCATTTATTCAGATCAATTTAAGAACCGTATTTGCACAACTTGCACCAGCTAGGCTTACATAAACGAAATAACCAAAGAATTCTTTATAATCTGGATAGTAGTCACATTTAAAAAAAAAATTAAACATCATCTACCAATGGAACAAATTTTCAAATAGTGAATATTTTATTCGAACAGAATTGTTGGGTTTCGAGATAGAGAAGCCTGTTTATTCTGAACATAAACATTAATCATAAAATCCTTTTTGCGAGCTTTAGACAGTATACGTTTCCTTTCTCAAGAAAACAACGCAAAGGATTTGAAAAAAAACCCAATTTCAATATGACCTTACCGAATAATATCATTCCGAACAGCAGAATATATAGAGAATGATTTTCTTTTTTTGAGATTGAAGGGCACTTCAAACAAATCAACACAGTGCATACACAGTAATCGCAACCAAAACACCGTGAATGCAATGATCATCTGTAGATTTCGTAATGGCAGTAAATTACTTTATCAGTCAAATTGTGTAATTTACGTCAGACTTATGTTTACCTATCGTAATTCTTTACGCTGTCCTGTCACTAACCTGTTTTTATGACTTTTAAAAGTTCATAAACACTCTTTATTATTACAGACACAAGTGGCCACCATGAACACTGTTAGGGGCTAGTAAAATATGAGCTCTAAGAGTAAAAAGGACAAGAAACGAAGCAAGTTAGACCAACTTCTTCACATCGATCACAGTGACGTCTACTTCGAGAACGAAAGATTAGACACAGAATTATCGCGAACGATAGAACAGCTAAGCAAGGACTTCCATCGAGTAACTCAGCAGCATGAACTGGATATCAATGACCAGAAAGATACCATTATTGCCTTACAAGCAGTACAAAGCACTTCAGAACATCCGCTTCTAGACCAAGCTACCCACAAGCCCCGGCGTCCACGACCCAAGCAACATAAAAAGAAGAAAGATTCAGACTCAGAGGACTCCTGGGGTGGTGATTCAGACTCTTCGGAGGATTTCGCATATAGGAAACCAACTGGTAAGATCAGATCTCTTCCAGGTGGAGGTGACGACGAGGAGGACGAAAGACAGAGAGTTGCTAGGTTGCGTCGTACAAAAAAAAACAAAAGAAAGAAATTTCCGAAGGAGTGGTACACGTCGGTTCTCCCCGCGACTGACGTCCCGATCCCACGTATTCGCAGACAGCAGTCAGCTCCGCCGGGAGCAAGAGGACAAAAGCCCCCAACCAATTCAAATTCCCGGGCCAAATCATCAAACCCATTCCATAGAACCATGTCGACTACAACAATATCAAGCCGTCCAGAGTCTGAGGGTGGCCTTAAGATTATATGTAGCAAACCTGTAAAACCTGTGGTGATGTCATTACGAAAGCTAAAGGAAATATCCCATGTAGACAATTCAGCAGATAGGATACCAAATAAACGAGCTATCCGACAGCAGGGGCTTCTACAGGCAACGAAAACTCGCCGGGAAGAACTAGATTATGAAGTGAAAAGCTTCATCAAGACAATTGACGAGAAAATTCTGAAGGATGAAGAAGATATTAAAGAGAAAGAGACAGAAAAGGACTCTGAATCTATGTACCCAGATTTTCTGATTCCGCCTGATCAACTGCCAGAAGTACCTTCTTAACAAGAAATAAACATAAGTGCATGGAAATGAAGCCTTGATGTTCTTCGTTCTTGTAACCAGCGTCTTGTGAACGTTTTTGTGTTAAATGAAAGTTGGAATGTATCGATTTTATGCGAACGTTATTTTGTCAAATGAAAATAGTGTTGTGAACGTGTTCAGTTGAATGTTCCTGTGTGTGACCAACGGCATGTGAACGTTTCCAATACAAAGGTATCATGTTGTTGTACAGCGGAACTGTGACCAGTGATATTAACGTTATTGTGTACACATTTATGTCTAAAACCAAGCTTCTAGGCATATATTACAGTACCACACTATCCATTGTTAGTTTTGGCAGTCCTAGCAATGTGTTGTGTTTGACAGTACTGTTACTACTTTGTGGTTTCTGTCCGTAGATCGTTGTGTATTACAAACAATGAAGACACAAATATATTTGTGAAAAACTTCATCACAAGGATACAGATCTTGGTGTGTCGTTCGGTGCTCATAGATCTTAAATAAACATGTGTTCTGTCAAACTAAGGGTACGACCATCACGTATGTACTTCAAGGAAAGCTATATTCATGTCATCGTAAATATGGTGTATTCCATCGTCGGACCGACGTGACACTGCTCTAATGTCTATGTGCCTAAGCCATGTTTATCTATAAGGGTAAACATGAACATTTTGTATTTGTTGGTTTTTGTTTTATGTGACAATATTAAAAAGACTACAATGGATTGGAAATTGTGTAAATTGACTTTAAATAGAGCAGGTTGCTGGTGGATTTTTTTATCCCTGAGGTTTGCTGGAGCCTCCATAGCCACAGTTTATCTCATTTGAGTAGTGGCAAGGTACATAATATACACATTTTCGTAGTATACGATTTGAAATTATAATGAATAAGTTTAATTTTACTGCTATTAAAATTCATAAATTAAAGGGGTTTTGAGCACCTGACCCTTCTGCTTCTACATTAATTCAGAAATTTTGGATCCCCACCATTTGGCCCCTAGCATCACTGAGGAGTCCTAGGAGGACGAAACAGCTGTATGATGCAGTTTAATTCATTTTTTCGGCATACTGTTTCTATTACTAAATTTAAAAGGTGCAGCATATGAGTGTGTTACGTCATCTCTTGTGTGAATATGCACCACTCTAAATGAACGTATAGTTTACCGGTAGGACGACATTAGTTTCATATTTGTAAATAAAGTCATCACCTTGAACATACGCCTGGGAAATAATACCATCATCTGAAATGAAAGCTTGGTATACACCGTCATTAATTCATCTTAAAACATGCTAAATAGCGTCGTCATTGGAAATGTATGTTTGGTATAAAGTGTCATCACTGTAAAGGACGTGCTAAGCTTTAGTGAGGGAGGAAAGCCGGAGTCCCTAGAAAAAAAACAACTTGTTATATAACGCCTTCACTTATCGATTAGTTTTGTTTATGTTTAAATAAAACTCGATTTGTAAATTTATGGCTAAGATATCGGACATATCAACATTTTTATAAATGGTAGGTGTTATTCCTCGCTTTACTTCAGCTTTTAGGGTTTTGGCAACATCTGGTTCACCTATTGTCAGTATACATACATCTGTTATGTTTCCGAGCGGGACATGGTGACATGGTAGTTCAGTATAAGACAGCATCTGATCCGCGCTGTCACAAGGAGGCAAGTACACCAACATACCCTGTCTCTATGGCATTCAGTGAGACAACACTTAAGCGTCGGCATCAGATATATCATATCACAAGGCGGCAAAGAAACCAACATACCCTTGTATTTGTAAATAATATATGTAATATATATATATGTATATAAGGAGCCGTCCATTACAGAATGTATATATTCAATAATGGGCGGCTCCTTATATATTACATATATTATTTGTATATACTGACAGAAACTCAAGCAACTGTGCAACGGGTAACTAAATAATTTCCAGAACAGTGTATCCTTATACCCATCGTCGTGTTACATTATCGTTTGTACAAATGTATAGTTTTAGACCGTTTTATCATCTCCACACAACAGAATCTCTGAAGTTAGCGGCTATAGAAATGCCAACACCTATCTCCATCTACAATCAGCATCGCCTCAATTGTCATCCGTGCTCTCTCATTGAAACACAATACGTAATACATTTAAAACGCGATATCGGACACTGCCTACACTTATCTTGGGATTCTATCGTCACTATTATCCAGCTTTGTTGAACCGTCTCCGGCTATTTGTAACCATTTGTTTATTAAGTACCAAATGCACCTATCGGTTGTTTGGCGCTTTCAACGTGCTTTGTTTGAGGCGTGTTTTGATGTCGCGCGTTAGCTAAAACCGTCTGTGTGACATTGTTCTTAGTGTTGACCCAGCACCTGACGGGTCGTTAGACCAATGAACGCATTTCCAAAAACGGTATTTGCCACATTAACATGTCCAGAGTTTTATACGCAGTGTTTGGGTGAATATTCCGCCGTAGTTTCACGTTTGTTAACTGAAATTTTCAAAGTTTGAAAGCCTGGGAAAACTTAGTCAAGATTTAATGATACCGCTGAGAGATGTGTATCCGGAGTATTTAAATCTATTAATAGACCAATCAACCATTTGATTCCTTCAAGCTGTGGGATATTAGATCACAATATACCCTTGATGACAAGGATTGTTTCGAGAGAAATCCCGGACTTCTATGAAACATACATGGATCTACAATATATGTAGCACAGTTTGTAAGTACATAAAAGTTACATCATTACAACTACAAATCTATCACTGGACGTCGTCTATTATGCGCCTAAAGATGATTTACTCACACTGTTAATTTAAATATGATCTTTATCAATATATTTTCAAATGAAACATACATGTACACAGTACCATATCTTATATTTATCAGTTTATGTCAAATCATATAGATCAGAAAGCGTCTTAATGATAAATAGTAATTATTAATAGCATTATTTTTTCAAACAGATACAAACTATTATATCTCGATATTTTGAGACATGCCTTGCGTTGTACAGCTAACCGCACTATCTTGTATCTATATAAGATCATGCACTCGTTTACTTTCACTGTGCAGGCAATCAGATATACGATTCAGGCCGTACGTCCATTGCTAGGCAAACATTAACAGCAATAGAGTAACTGCTCCTATATAATACAGCATTGTTGAATATTTATGTGCTATAAAGTTTAATTATCTTACTCTTTATTTACATAAAACTACAGAGACACCGTAGCAAACCTTTGTCTCCTATTTAAACCTGAAATAATATGAACGGTAGCTCGTCTTCAAAATAAAGATTTTCTCTAGTCCATGTATTCATTTATTCTGTTTCTTTTCACAGAGTAAACCACGGCTCTGTCAGACTAAGAAGATTCACAAGGGCTGTGAAAATTAATCGAGTCAGCATGAGTGACGATGTGGTGTGGGGTGGGAAGAGAAATAAGCGCATGAATGTCGAGGAATTAAAAACTGACTATAGTGGAGTTTACCTACAAAACGAAAAACTCGAACAGGCTTTGAACAGGTTTTTAGAAAAACTTCAAAAAGATCGGAAACGTCTTAACGAACAACATGAACAGGAATTGTGCCATGTTAAGAAGGAAGTGGAAAGCATGAACGTATTTCTTCAAACTTCCAGCAGTTTCGATTTGTTTAACCAACCGCTAACGACTGCTAATTCAATTCGTATCCCTGTACCAAAACGCCCCGAACTCAACCGAGATCCCACAACATTTCCCGAGAAGTGGTTCACATCCGTGTTTATTCCGACCGATAAAGAACTGACTAAGATTAAACGACAGAGATCGACCCACCCACCATTACCATTTATCCGCAGAAGCAAGACAGACATGGCAAAGAGAAAACAAAAAGAAAAAGAAGAGAACGAAGAGGAAGAAGAACGTTCAAGTTTCATCAGTAAGAAGACATCAATAGACGAAAAATCATTAGGTATCGGCAGAAGCAAAACCGAAATAGGTCATCATGGTGTTGCAGTACCTACGCTTGGGCAGCCGTTAACTGAACAGAGAGCGAGAGAACCTTCTAGACTTTCGTTGACGAGAAGTAATCGGGGAAGTGCTTCTATTTACGCTGAACACACTAGAGATTCCGTTGCATCTGTGACTCGAGAGCAAGGAAACGTTCTTTCTGATTTTATGACACAGAGGCACCGTGAGGCGTCTGGAAGGTCAAGATTGCATAGTCAGGGAAGTTCTCGTTTCGCCGAAAGGGGCAGGGAGCCATCTGGTCGGTCCATAGCAAGGAGTCTGGGTAAGCGAGATGATGCTGAACTGAGACTACCCCAGGTGATAGATGGAGGACTAGACGAGTTACCCAACATAGAGGCTCCAACGGCAACGGTCGTAACACGTTCTGTCCGAGAGCTTAAGGCAATGGCTCTTAGCAACCAGAACAGTAAATTACCTAGCGGTGAAATGCTGAGGAATCAAAGAATGCTGGACAGTACTAGACGCAAGAATGACCGGATATTGACAAAAATGAGAACTTTTATAAAAACGTTTGAGGAAGAAATGGGAGAGAAAGGAAACGATAAGCGATCCAAGTTGGTGGATTTCGTGCTTTAATAAGAAAAAGTGTAAACGTGCATATCTTTTTTTCTGCATTCCGATCGGAAATTATGTGAGGATGTGTAGAGTCTGTGGCTAGTTGTAAACGGAAATCTCGTGTGAATAAGCGTGATGTGTGTGTACATACAGTACTTGATAAAGATTGTAACCAGGTTGATCTTGACACAGAACAACACATTGTCAACTACAGTTTTTGTTAAAAGTTTTATAAAATGGAATTAAAACGGTTTCCGCCAAATTATTTAATTCATTCAGCAATTTGATTTCAATGACAATGTATTTTTGACGATTTTAATGTTAGAAATGATGCACATGTTCTGTAGTTTTATATATTGAAAATATATTAGAGAATACCGAAGCGTTAATAAAATCATAATCAGAACTCAAAATCGATTAAACCAGGGGCAAAATATGAACAAAGGAAGGATTTACATTTAGACCCTTGTAAAAGAATAAAAGAATTAGACCAGGTGTTCCGGAAGAGTAAGCGTCTTCTGCTCATCGACGACACCCGCTATGTAAATCTTTGTCACATCCAAGTAAACATCAAGTTCTCATAATGAGAACCGAGTATCATTGTAAATCACAAGTAAACACAATAATGAGCATTCTCAAAAACGTCCATCTTCATATCACTAGAAGATACAGAATATTTTGACAGATAAATGCCAGGTGCAGGTTCCTCTGGCCCTGCCACCAGACATAGACATTTTAACAGATAGATGTCTGGTGTGGGTTCCTCGGGCCCTGATACCGACATAGACATTTTGATAGATACATGTCTGGCGTGGGTTCCAATGGCCCTGACATCAGACGAAGGCATTTTGACAGATACATGAAGATGTCTGGCGTGGGTTCCTCTGGACCTGATACCAACATAGACATTTTGATAGATAAATGTCTGGTGTGGGTTCCAATTGCCCAGACACCAGACTTAAACAATTTTGACAGACTTATGTCTGGTGTGGGTTCCTCTGGGCCTGACATCAGACATAGACGTTTTGACAAGTATACGTCGGGTGTGGGTTCCTTTGGCCCGGATATCAGACTTAGAACATTTTGGCAGTTATCCTGGGTGGGTTATCTGTCCCTTACTTCAGACTTAAGATAAGTTGACAGATAGAGTTCTGGTGTGGGTTACTCTGGCCCTGAAACCAGAATTGGACATTTTCCCCTGGCCCAGACACCAGACATAGACATTTTGACAGATATATGTCAGGTTGGGTTCCTTTTGCCGTGTCCCTTTTTGACAGATATCCATAATTCGAATTTCGGATATCTTTAAATGCTTGGAATTAAGGATATCCTAAAATAGATTTTTTGGATATCTAAAATTCGAATTATTGATATCACAAATTCCTTATATTTTTGGATATCCATAATTCGATTTTTGGATATCCTTAATTATTTATGGATATCCATTATTCGAATTTTGGATATCCAAAAATAATTAAGGATATCCAAAAATAAATAAGGAATCCGAAATTGATTAAAGATATCCAAAATTATTTAGGGATATCCAAAAATTCGAATAATGGAAATCCAAAATTCGAATTATTGATATCCATAACTATATCGCATATGTGGCGCCGTTTAACTATTTATTATCAAAACGGGATGTCAAAAATTCGAATTATGGATATCCATGAATGATTTTTGGATATCCAAAAATCGAATTATGGAATTTTGGATATCCAAAATTCATTTATTGATATCCAAAAATCGAATTATGGATATCCAAATTTCGAATTATGGATATCCAAAATTCCAAGCATTTTTGGATATCCAGAATTCGATTTTTGGATATCCAAAAATTATTTATTGATATCTATAACTCGAATTTTGGATATGCAAAAATAATTTAGGATATCCAAAACTGATTTAAGATATCCAAAATTATTTAATGATATCATAAATTCGAATCATGGATATCCATAATTCGAATTTTGGATATCCAGTTTTGTTAAAAAATAGCAAAACGGCGCCCCATAGGTGTGGGTACTCTGGCCCTGACACAAGACATAGACATTTTGACAAATATATGTTGGATGTGGGTTCCGATAGATGCATGACTGGTGTGGGTTCCTCTGGGTCTGACATCAGACTTAGACGTTCTAACAAATATATGTCTGATGTGGATTCCTTTGGCCCTTATACATGTATAATTACACCAGACCTAGACAGTTTGACAGATATATGTCAGGTGTAGATTCCTCTGGTCCCGACACCAGACTTAAACATTGTGGTAGATGCAATGTGTGTGTTATCCACACTAAAGATAAGTTGACAGATAGATTCCTCACCAGGGCTACTCTAGCTCTGAAATCAGACTTCAACATTTTGACAGATATATGTCTGGTTTGGTTACTTTCGGGGCTGTAACGCTGGCGCAGACATGTACACCAGACATGTACACAGACTAAGATGTTTTGACAGATATGTACATGTTTGTATGTTTTCCGTTGGACCTGACACCAGACTTAGACATTTTGATAAATATGATGTGGCCAACTCTTTAATGGACTTCTACCCTTTTATTTAGTATAAGAGGTGTAAGTTTTGTGGCACATTTGCTTAAAATGTTGTGTTTTATCAGTGAAGGCATTTTTATATCTAAATTTAATCTGGCCA
The DNA here is from genome assembly GCA_947623455.1 of Mimachlamys varia. NCBI lineage: Eukaryota > Metazoa > Mollusca > Bivalvia > Pectinida > Pectinidae > Mimachlamys > Mimachlamys varia. The sequence goes on along the minus strand of OX392531.1, from coordinate 34,271,166 downwards.
ATCTCAAGATACGTTAACTGTCATTGTAATAACTAAATTAAGCACTTGCACAGAGGTAATAAGTAAGCACATATTTACCAATAACATCGTTTATATATATATAAAAAATTATAATGTCTCTGTCAACATACTTGTTCAACTTAATGAATAGTATATTCAAACTAAACTAAACTTACCTAACATTTATACTAAAATCAACATGCTCATGAAAACGTAATGAAAAGAGTAATTTCAAAAGAAAAATATTTTTCAAAAAATTTGAATATGATAAAGATGTAAGGTATCTCTTTCTCAAGTAGTATAAACAATTAGGGGAGAAATGCCTTACCATAATTTTGTCATCAATTAGAAAAGAGAACTTAACAAGTGCTAATTGTAATGGGGTACCATTACAGATGTCCCCCAAACTACCCCTTTGGTCGGAACTGATGAGCCCAATGAACTCACAATGGAAATATAGCTGACACCCCATATAGGAAATAGCGGCCATGTTGACGAATCACGAAACGGAGGTTACGACAATGTCCGTGGTGTCCTACTACAGTTACAAATGTATATATAAAATTTCATTGAAATCGGACAATATATAAATTTCGACCAATCAGAAGCCAGGAAATAGCGGCCATGTTGACGAATCACGAAACGGAGGTTACGACAATGTTGTTGGTGTAATACTACACATATATATTAAATTTCATTGAAATCGGACAATATATAATTTTCGACCAATCAGAAGCCAGGAAATAGCGGCCATGTTGACGAATCATGAAACGGATGTGACGACAATGTTGTTGGTGTAATACTACACATATATATTAAATTTCATTGAAATCGGACAATATATAAATTTCGACCAATCAGAAGCCAGGAAATAGCGGCCATGTTGACGAATCACAAAACGGATGTGACGACAATGTTGTTGGTGTAATACTACACATATATATTAAATTTCATTGAAATCGGACAATATATAAATTTCGACCAATCAGAAGCCAGGAAATAGCGGCCATGTTGACGAATCATGAAACGGATGTGACGACAATGTTGTTGGTGTAATACTACACATATATATTAAATTTCATTGAAATCGGACAATATATAAATTTCGACCAATCAGAAGCCAGGAAATAGCGGCCATGTTGACGAATCACGAAACGGAGGTTACGACAATGTTGTTGGTGTAATACTACACATATATATTAAATTTCATTGAAATCGGACAATATATAAATTTCGACCAATCAGAAGCCAGGAAATAGCGGCCATGTTGACGAATCATGAAACGGAGGTTACGACAATGTTGTTGGTGTAATACTACACATATATATTAAATTTCATTGAAATCGGACAATATATAAATTTCGACCAATCAGAAGCCAGGAAATAGCGGCCATGTTGACGAATCACGAAACGGAGGTTACGACAATGTTGTTGGTGTAATACTACACATATATATTAAATTTCATTGAAATCGGACAATATATAAATTTCGACCAATCAGAAGCCAGGAAATAGCGGCCATGTTGACGAATCATGAAACGGAGGTTACGACAATGTTGTTGGTGTAATACTACACATATATATTAAATTTCATTGAAATCGGACAATATATAAATTTCGACCAATCAGAAGCCAGGAAATAGCGGCCATGTTGACGAATCACGAAACGGAGGTTACGACAATGTTGTTGGTGTAATACTACACATATATATTAAATTTCATTGAAATCGGACAATATATAAATTTCGACCAATCAGAAGCCAGGAAATAGCGGCCATGTTGACGAATCATGAAACGGATGTGACGACAATGTTGTTGGTGTAATACTACACATATATATTAAATTTCATTGAAATCGGACAATATATAAATTTCGACCAATCAGAGGCCTCCATTTTCGTTTCGGTGGCAACCAAACTTTACGAAAATGTTACCATGTTATTCAGCATCCCTTGAAACACCCATGTACCAATTTTTACTGAAATCGGAGACTAAATTTTGAAAACCGGAAATTAGCTCTGGCGGCCATCTTGGACTTCCGGTCGCGAAAAAACAACCCGTTTTCACACACCCCGCCCCTAATGAGTATGTGTGTGAAGTTTCGTGAAGATCCGTCCAGTAGTTTTTGAGAAAACGGTCGGAAACCTCCGCGGCGGAAGAAAGTGGAAGAAACAAGAATAATAATAATAATAATAATAATAATAATAATAAGAAACCGAGCAAAAACAATATGTCCCCCCACTTCGTTTGGGGGACATAATTATGTTAATGCTTCACTAAAACAAGTTTGTAACAAACATAACAAATTCATTGTTACAACGTAGTGTTTTCATTCCCGCCAAATCATCTGTATGTTATACACGTATAACAAACTATGCTTCCTGAATGAGATAATGTTCTACGCCCCCAGAGGTTCATTATAAATGTGTTTTATAGTATTGTAGCCCTATGATATCGAACAACTTCTACACAATTTGTGTTTTGGTGTCATTATATATAATGTATATGTAAACAACAATCTGTGCAAGGTATTATAATGGCAAAAACAAATACTTTTGTAAAATTGATTATACTTCATATACAAATATTGTATGACATCATAAATATTTTTTTCTAACAATGTTTTTGTTGTATTTAAATAAACAGTCCTGACCAAAGTATTTTCTGTTGAATTAGTTTTGCTTTCTTTATTTTAGTAAAAATCAATTAAAATCAAACTTATAAATACATACACAGTATACATTTACAAATGTTGGTCTGATTAAGCCATATTACTGCATTATTGTTCCATTCCTGTAAAATGAGGTATTTATAGCTCTTGTCATACAGGAACACAATTCATTGTTTCCCTCAGATGTATAACAGTAATTAACAATTCATTGTTTCATAAAGTACATTTGTACCATATTTTGTTAATTATTCTCCATTAAAACATTAAAATAGAACTGACTGTGGAAAAAAAAATCAGCAAACACTGATGTCATTGAAACATAATGTAAATATATATACTAGTCAAACCTCATTATCTTGAAATAAGCAGGACTGAGGGCATCGTCGGAAACCCATGGTACAGTTCTCTGACGTTTGCATCCCGTGGGCTAAAATCTGTGGCAACTCTCGTTTTCGTACTAAAATAGTAGCCGATCATATCAATAGTTTCATCCGTGGCTACATCCAGCCGGGGAATCCCGTTTAATTTGTAGCAACGTCTGTCAACAAAACCTGTCGATTGTGTTATAATGTTGTCGATTGTGATTAAAATATAAGGTCCTGCTATATGGTGATTGACATCGGCGTCTTGCCTACAGAAATATACTGGTCTTGGTCACGGTAAAATGATCTAACAGAGCGTCACAAAAAACAACCATTCTGATTGGTCGAAATCTCCGAATAAACTTCTATTCGGGGAAACGAAGATTTTTATCTATTCTGGCCCACGGGATGCAAACGTCAGAGAAGTGTACCGTGGGTTTCCGACGATGGACCGGGGAAAACTCCAAGTTATCAGAGTATTTGAGTTGAGTAAGTGCCAATGTTTAGTGTGAAGTATTTCCTGGACTGCTGTATTTCATGATCATGGAATGTTTTTTTATAATGTATGACTTTCAGTAAAAATTTGCATTTACATGGTAATTTACACTAGTTAAATTAAGTACATTTGCATCATTTCTAACATTACATTAACATCTAGATGTGCTGACATTTTGTGTCTAAACCAAACTGGTTTAAATGATTACCCACAGCGTTATGGTTATATGTATTATATAATGGATGAATACTCAACATTTATAGGTATAAAACATTATCATGTAATTAATACACACATGTATGTTTTGTTAGACTGATTGAATCAAACAGTATATCACTTACTGCAATGTATTTGCAGTAATTAGTGCCCAGGGCACTAAAACAAGTTGGTTCCAAAGGGAGCAATTAAAGGCCCAATATACGTAACTTCGGGAAATTTTTTCGTGATTCTGTAATTATATGAAAATAATTCAAGTGGGGCCCACTTCAACAATAAGCTGAAGTTAGAAGACAGTTCAAAATGGAAGTGTGATACAAAACCGAGTTTCAACTGCTGCTGTACCAGTATTACCGCATACAGAATTCATCTTGAATATTGCTGATATAAGTTGATCTTAACTAAATCTATAAATATAATAGGATATTAGGCTTGATTTTCGCTTCATGTTTTGCCGAAAACTACGTATATTGGGCCATTTAATATATACAGGCTGGGTCAAACGTTAGAAAAAAACAATTTTTATATTTTTGGTCATTGAACAGCAAAAATGACCAATATTTGAACTAAATCACATTTTATTGCATTACAATTTAAGATTTGTTTTGGACAAATGGCAAAAATATTGGTTTGGGTTTTACCCAAAGAGCAGGTTTATACATGTACCAGTGATCCAACGGAGTAATATAAAGGGAGGTAATTAAGTTGCATTGTACAATAATGCCAACTGGACAAAGGCAAATTTAATGAAGCGCGCTAGCACTTCATGTTAAATAGGCCTTTGTCCAGTTGGCATTTTCAGCCCATAACTGCCAACTGAAAGCAGTTCAATGCTTAAATATATGTATTAGATAGTAGATAGAAGAAATAAATTTCCTTACCCAGTTATTATATACAGTCAAACTTCGATGTTTCTAACTTTGTGGGACCATCATGAAAATTTCCTTACCCAGTTATTATATACAGTCAAACTTCGATGTTTCTAACTTTGTGGGACCGCCATGAAAACTTCGAAACATCGGGACTTCGACTCATGAATATTGAATATTGACGGAATTCAAGTTTCTCCGCCGTTCTCGGCTGTGAGCCTTATAACAGCTCTACCATGTTGTTCCGTGATAAAACCAGTGCATAAGGCAATGGAAAACCAGATAAGAATAATCAATGTAATACAAATATTTGATGTTATGAAAATACAAAATAATTGAACTGCTTATCTACTTTTTCAAAAGAAAAATGTGTTTTTATTATTTTTTCCACAACTGCTGTTGGGCAACATTATTAAATGCGTCGGTTGGCAGTTTATGAAATGATAATGCTCAACTACTGTTGGTAAGGTTATATAGTGGCAATGTCATAGAGTGGTAAATATTTGATATTACACACTGTACGATTATGGCCCACAGTTGTATTTCAATGCTTTTAATATATCCATGTAAAAGAAAAAAAATAAAGTGATTCCTATTCTCATACAAGAAAAAAACATGTTAAAAAACCTAAAATATGAATTTTATACTTTACCAGTATATGTATATTATAAGATATAAATTAATATGATTTATGTCAGATTGTGGAAAATATCACAGCAATAGCTTTGATTTTCATTGAATGCTCAAAAAACAGGAAAAAAACCTGATCAATTTGCATGTAACACTGATTCATTATAAGGGTTTACTTTATCACATTTAATTTCAAAATGAAACGTAGTCTATGATTGAAAACAACATCACCCAATATTAGGATCAGTTCCCCTAATCTCGTATACAATTTCACAGGTATCTGCTGGTCATTACAGAAGCACAATGTCTCTAGGGATTTTGATTTGTCTGATCATAATGGCTGTTTCAGTGTAAGGTCCACTAGAAAAGGCTCTGCTGGCTGTTGGGTTCCTACCAAATGTTTTGTGCTCTACAATGAAAACACATATCCTGATATTATTCTATTTCTTCAATGAGTATTTATGATGATTGATTTTAAACGGTTAAAGGTTTTGGTAAGATACCTTTTCTGGATTGAGAGACAGGGTGGTCAGATATACAATACACTAGCATACTAGAATTGCCAACTTTCCCTGTTTAGGAGGAAGACTCCCTATTTTAGACCCTAAAATTTAGCATTTTCAACCAATGAATTTGATAAACTATTCCTGTTTTATAAGATCTAATGATAACATCTGAAAGCTTAAGAACAGCACAAAATAAGCCATTTGAAAAAGTTATTTTTCCATTTTTCGAAAAGTTGACAAATAGTTCTATCCAAAAATTTCTTTGTACACTATACACATATATATATGTACATAATAACAGTTAGCCAAAAAAAAATGAAAACAAGTGTCACCATTTCCATAAGGTAGTCCATTTGTCAGTGACAATTGCATATTATTTCAAAATACCTAAAGTCCTGGAAGTTGCAAGGAGGGTCGGAAGGGCCTATTTTCGATACTGTTCAAAAATGAATAAAATTAAAGTTCTTTTTCTTTCATTTGTACAGTTAAATGGAATTGATACAAAAATCACTGTTAAATAAAAGAAAGAAATATATTGTTGAAATGTGTTGAAAAACTGAAAACTGAAAAATAGTTCATTTTGACACTGTTGAAAAATAACAAAGCATAAACAAATAACATTCTAAGAAGTTATAACATCAAAAATTGTAATTTGTTTTGCTGAATTTCAAAGTATTTTGTGTAGAAAGTGTACAATGTATTTGGACTTTTGGACCTCAGTGTAGATTTGTGTACTTACTGGTGAGGGAATGTGGTCTGTGAGTACAGTACAATCCACCTTGTGAAGGAAGAGTGCCACATACATCTGGATCTCCATCTGGGCATACCACCTGATATATGAAATATAGTTTCAAGGCATATAGGTATGTTGACTGAGATTAACTTGTGTTTGATATATTGAACATAATGCATTTTCAAATTACAGTTTAAAAGTAGCTAATGAAAGTTGCTTTAATATTATAGTTATAACAGAGTCTTGTCTAGAAAATAATTCTGAAATGAAATAAACCCTATTGGATGTAAATCATCACACATTTGAGAGTTTTCTACAAAACGTAAACAAATCATATCATATTTGATTAAAAGGTTATATTAAATCATTTATGAAAGACCAGTCCAAACCACACATTGCTGTACATGTGTTTCACTTAAGATAAGAGCACTACTATAAACAAGAGGTCCTGAATGGAACTGCACCACTCACCTGGTATCAATCTCTTACTTGTAACCCTAAAGTAGCCTAAAATCTAGTACTGTAAAGACATTCAGAAGAACTTGTTAAGGTTTTAACATATTTTACAATGTGACTTTGAAAGTAAGACAAGCTTAAGGTCATTTTTATCGCAAAATTTGTTGTTTAAAAGTTTTAACAGATTTGACCCATGTGACCTTGAATATCGGTCAAGGTCATTTCTTTTCACAACTTTGTTCAGCTTCATCAAAGGAAACTACCTGTCAAAAATCAGGGCTCTATGCCAGACAGTATTTTAGAAGAAGTCTTTAAAGTTTTAGACATATTTGACCCCTGTGACCTTAAAAGTAGGTCAAAGTGATTTTTTTTCTTAAACTTTGTTAAGTACATTCCAAGAAAGCAACCAGCCAAATTTCATGCCACTAGGCCTTTTGGTATATCAGAAGAAGTCGTTTAAAGAAAAAGCTGACAGATGCAAGACGGACAACTGATGCCACACCATCGCATAAGCCCCCTTCAGGCAAGGTGAGCTAAAAAATAGTTTAGCTCCATCAATTGGTTTCACTGATACCCCCTTTTCCCTTACATATTTACTATGGGGGTAAGTCTGGAGTGCATTCATGAAATGTTGGCTTAGATAAGTGGCACAAAAACCTTTATTAATTACATGTAACACTAAATTTATAACTTGAGGTCAAAGGTTAAATCAAAGTCAAGGTGACCTTCTTTGATAATGTGTCACACTGCCCTCCCATGATGTACCTACATACAAAGTTTAAATCCAATTCATCCCGTATGACAAATGCTTCAAAAACCAATTTTTTTGAGCAATTGATGTCAAGGTCAAATGGAGGTCACAGTGACACGTTTTATGCTGTGACATACCATCTTCCCATGCACCTTCGGGTACCAGGGAATAGATAAAATGTTTGCATTGGTGCCCTCTCCGAAACAGAAGCTGTGATATAATTTAGAAAACATGAAGACAGCATGGACAGACACAGGCGTAGAAGAAGTGACTACTTTATACTCTGACAAAGAATGTGTACTACAAATTTCAAACTCAATTAGGTTGTGTATGTATTCTGAGTCAACAAATTTCAAACTCCATTCCACCTACCTTCCAGGGCACTGGTACCTCCCACCACCAAAAGCCACAAACCCTTCTAAAAATAGATTCTTTTCCAGGTCAGCATCTTTCCATCTATCCTAAACAAAGAGAGGAAAACAGAAAAATTGTGTTACTGAAAGTGAATGATGTCAAATAATTGCACAACAATATCATGAGACTTAAAATGCAAATACCATATGCATCCATTATTTAGGATTCAAGTTAGGTATAGGACCTACACAACTAAATCAGCCTATCACCAAGTGTTTCATACGTTTGTAGTCCCTACCGAAAATTTGCTCCGGCTAAGTACAGTGCTTCTGAGTAATTTAAATAGGTAATTATTGACATATTCTGCATTGAATGAAATCTATAAATATCTAACTTTACAAAATGTATACTTTTGATATGTGATGGCGGATAGAAATGGGGTCAAAAGTCAGAGGGGATTCCCGTCCAAGTTTCGATGTGTAAATTTCTGTATTTCCGAAGCAGACGCCTGGGGCAGACTAAAATACCCCAAAATTCCTCATATTCCTACGTCCCTTTGAGGCATTTGCCATGTATGTATCTGTGAATCAAGACAGTTGTCACAAGTATTGAACTTCAAATATAAAAGTGATTAGCTCAACAGCTTAGTAATAACATATAGTAAATTATTTAGTTGTGTGGGTCCTATAAGTGTAGATATTTCTTTAAAACAAATTATTTCATTTTGTAATGAAAAGAATTAAAACAGACATCAACTTACTGGTCTGAATTCCTCACTAGCAACAAAATATTTTGGGTTGCGATGGGCCCAGTAGGGAGACAACATCAACATATCACCTTCGGGTATCACCATTTCCTGTAAGGTCAAAGGTCGATAAGTTACTCCTTTTTGCACAATAGTTAGCCCCTATTTGAACAAGAGAGTCATGGGACAGAACAATATACAAATGTAAGTAGAAAGTATGCCTGTAACTTGACAAAGTGAAAGATGTAATTGTATCAGAATACAAAAATAATGAAAATCAATATTGGTTTAATGGCAATATGTGCCACATAGAAAACATTATCTTAAATCATTTTCTTCAGTCAAAAAGAAATCTGTTGAAAACTGAGAATATATTACAGTTATCCTAACAAGATCCATGTAGATTGTTATAAATCTGTAAGGGACAATAACTCTGGAAAACATAACTTCATGTCATGGTGAATAGATACAAAGAGATCAGTAGAAAACTGGGAGGAGACCTCCGGACAAGATTTAGATAGTTAAGGGAAGTAACTCTTCCAAATATAGTTAAATCTTATCAATGTTTAGGAAAACACAACTTGTCTTGAACAATAAATGTACAAAGTTTGATTGACTGTGGGAAAACTGTGGGAGGAGACATTTAAAAAAAAAAAAAATAAAGATTGACGACCAGATGGAAAATGCAATAATTAACCATATAATGTCCTGTCAAATGTTATGGGCGTATGAAAGTGAAGAGTTTACCTTTACTTTGAAAGTCTTGACGACCCGTCGGGTTATGATACCTACAGGTCGTAGTCGTATTGCCTCCAGGACACACCATCTCAGGTATGGCATCGCCTTAATTTGCTCCTCCGTGATTCTTACTGGGCCTAAGGATGAAAATATGAGTGGTGAAAACTGTATGGAAATACAGTCCACCAGGGAATGTATAGGCGAAGTTTCGGTTATTAGGGGAAACCTATCATAAGAGCATTCTCTATGTAGTACAATATATGTTTGCCATTACTCTGGGCCTCTCCTGTTTAATTAGAAATAATCATTTAAAAAAAATAAATTTGATGTTGAATTTAGGCCATATTCATTTATTTGAGGAAGTATATATCACTCATGCCATGTATGTATGAACTACTGGCCAAGTATCAGGACTCTGGGCCTCTTGGTCATTCAGAAGATGTTGTTTTCGACACTTATGATCTTGAAAGTAGGTTAAGGTCACTTAGTTGAGGAATATGTTTTATCACTCTGTCTCAGGTACCAGCTGGGTAAGTATCAATACTCTTGGCCTCCTGGTTATTTTAAAGACATTCACAGTTTAATTTAATTTTTTTTTCCACAAATTTTACCTCTGTGACCTTGAATGTAAATCAAAGTAATTTATTATAGTAGTTCATGCCAGGCACCTACAAGCCAAACATCATTACTCATTACTGCATTATCTCCCTTCTTTGTATCTATGACAACAATAAAATCTGTTCTCAAATCTTTTGCTCAACTTTTGTTACAACGATTTTCTATCATGGTGAATGATACAGTATGTTTATGACCTTATTAAGAAACAATCTCATACTGGTCAAAGATTTTTCAATAAAAATCAAAATAATGATTAAGAAGGGTTCAACATTAAGTTTTGTCAGACTGCTTGGGGTAGGTACATCTCCATGATAGGCAGGTAACATGTCAACAGTACCTTCCCTACTGAGCAAATTCTGTATATCTCATTTAAAAACTGTCTAATTGTCACTGGCTACATATCCATCAGGTAGGACGTACAATACACCACATAATTATTACAACAAAATTGACATTTTATTGTACTACTGCAGTCTGCTAGCTATTTAACAGAGTGATATATACGAGCGTATATATATTTTTCTAGATTTTGGGCAGGTGAAATTAGGGACCATTCGGGCATGTAAAATTTGCATTTACTTGCCAGACAGGGAAAGTACCTTCAAGTTAGTGTCCAGACCTAGATGTAGTTTTAAAAACCTCCACTGTTACCAGGGTTACACACATGAAGATTTTAAGACCTGATAGGTCATATATTTTGAAAGACAAGTACACTTGCCAAGTCACATGAACTTATATAAAACAAAATTAATGTTAGTCTTTAGAATGGAATAGGGGACTCATATTTCCTTCATTAACCACAAAATATATTGAAATCATGTTTTTTGACATTTTGACAATCATTGAGAATGGCAACAAGATCTTACTTAGTTTTAATTTTTCAATTTTTCAAATTTTTCAAAACATGCATTACCATAGGAAAATAAAACTTCTCTTAATACATTTTTGATTATTATTTAAGGGGAAATAACTCTTCATTTTTTCATTATTACCTGAAAAATAAACAATTTTCAAATGTTTTTTCTATTTGCACCAAATTATCTCTGAACAACTTCAGAAAAAACAGACTGTATTTTATCAACTGTTACAGATTTTGGTGTTTTAGTAAACTTTCTCTTAGTGTATTATAGGTATACTGCCACCATATTGATTAAATGTATTGATATTAAGATGCCTTCTATGCATTATGCTTATCCAACTGAAGGTTCTAAGTTATACCTTTCTGCAGAGTTCCTAAAGTTGATGATATCTCCTTTTTCAATTTAGATAAAACCTTCTGGTCTGATAAGATAAAAACCAGGCACCAAAAGGTTATCTGTAAATTAAAGATATAAAACATATTACTTTTATTATTATACATATAACATACAGTACATAAATATTGTGAAATATTATCAAATCGTTTGTTATTATCAGTTATAATTATCAATTTGCATGTTGTCAAATTGAAAATAATCAGATTACAATGCTTTAAAAACCAGATAACACAATAGAATATTCAGCATAAAAAGGTTTGGAGGTCTTTTGCTTAATCACTTTTACAAGATCTATATCCATACAATAATATACAACATATAAAAAGTCTGTCATTTACATTTTAATACATGTATATACATATATCACATTCACATCACAATTAATCATGGGACTGCATTTCTTTTCAATAATTTTTAGTTAAAAAGCTACAAGGGGTGACAGTGTCAAACAAAAATTAATCACTAGAATGGACATTGCTAAACAATTCTATGTAAAGAAACTGTACACATCAGTCATAGATCAGTCAGGAAAAAATATTTAGCAACCCACCTGAAATGTCCTTATATGCACTTACATTCATGTACAATGACCCGGTAGTTTTATTGTGATCGGGGGCCTGATAGACCTTACAGGAATAGAAGTTCTATTATAGTCTACAAGTGTACATAGGATTTACAGGAACAGAAGTTCTATTACAGTCTACCAGTGTACATAGGACTTACAGGAACAGGAGTTCTATTACAGTCTACCAGTAAACATAGGACTTACAGGAACAGGAAGTTCTATTACAGTCTACCAGTAAACATAGGACTTACAGGAACAGGAAGCTTTATTACAGTCTACCAGCACACATAGGACTTACAGGAACAGAAGTTCTATTACAGTCTACCAGCACACATAGGACTTACAGGAACAGAAGTTCTATTACAGTCTACCAGCACACATAGGACTTACAGGAACAGAAGTTCTATTACAGTCTACCAGCACACATAGGACTTACAGGAACAGAAGTTCTATTACAGTCTACCAGCACACATAGGACTTACAGGAACAGGAAGTTCTATTACAGACTACCAGTACATATAGGACTTACAGGAACAGGAAGTTCTATTACAGTCTACCAGTAAACATAGGACTTACAGGAACAGGAAGTTCTACTTCAGATACATGCATGTAACCAGCACACATAGGACTTACAGGAACAGGAAGTTCTACTACAGATACATGCATGTAACCAGAACACATAGGATTTACAGGAACAGGAAGCTCTACTGCAGTCTACCAAAACACATAGGACTTACAGGAACAGGAAGTTCTATTACAGTCTGCCAGTAAGGTGACAGAACCCAAATCGGATCAGTACCCAAATCGGATCACTTTTTTTTTAAAAATACTTCTAAATCAACAACAGTGTCAACAGATTAATTATAACAATAATATAGTCTTAGAATAGATAATCACACACCATTTTATGTCCACATATCATTCGTTTTTTAGTTTAAATATGCCATAAAACATTATTGAATCTTAAACCTTTGTGTTTTGTTACGTTTCTGAAAAATGGCGTGTGCAACGACTATGCGTTCTGTTTTGAACTATAAAAATAAATCCACCCAATAGAAATACTTGTTTTCATATAAATTCTAAAGGACATCATTAAATGTTGATCTGCTACAACAAAAATATTAATTTGAAATGTAAAATACTGCAAAATTCAAGTCTTGATCCGATTTGGGTCCTCAAATTCGCAAAATCTCGAACTGCTGATTGGTGACGTCAGAGCATTCTATAAATATCCAACGTGAACCTCAAGTGCTATTTTTTTTGTAAGAACACCCATCGATGTTCTTCTTTTGATGCAACCATTAATGGATATAATTCATCCTCAGATTTTTTAATGAATAAATAAAATGATGGTTTGATGATCCGATTTGGATACTGTCACCTTACACATAGGACTTGCAGGAACAGGAAGTTCTACTACAGATACATGTAACCAGTACACATAGGACTTACAGTCACAGGAAGTTCTACTACAGTCTACCAGAACACATAGGACTTGCAGGAACAGGAAGTTCTACTACAGACTACCAGTACACATAGCAATTACAGGAACAGGAAGTTCTACTACAGACTACCAGTACACATAGCAATTACAGGAACAGCATTGGCCAGAGACGCCCATAGGAACAGCAGCGCATAGTTTGGGGCATGTTTATCATCGACCAAATGTAGAAGTGTCTGTAGTATCGTCTGTAGAAAAATGAAAATATATAATTATTTATAACATCACAACAGAATTACATAATTAACTGGGACAAAGATGAAGGAAAAGAAGAGCAAAAGTCATTCAAAGACATATAGTGCATACAAATTTAACTGTATAAATTTCTAAAGTGAATATTGAATGAAATTTCTAACGTGAATATTTAATGTAGAGATCAAATTAAAATTAATGTATCCTGGTCAGAGTTTGCTCAGGAATATTGAAAAGATCAGAAATTTAAATACTGGAATACTAATTGTCAAATAAACTTACTTAGCTTAAAAAAAACTTCATTTATTTCACATCAACTATGAAACAAATTATCAAACTTTAATATATTAATCACTCTTGTTGACCTAGGTATTAGCGCAAAGAGCCCTTAATTATTGTGGGAAGAAATTGGAGTACATTGTACTTGGAGAAAAATGCTTGTTATTGGGCAGGTGACCCCATACCTTTTCATGTTCGGTCGGGGAATTTAACCCTGGCCGCCTTGGTGAAAAGCAAATGTGCTATCCACTGCACCACCTGAACACCCCAAAAGTCTAAAGAGGACGTCTGGATTACACCATTGAATACACAAGTCAGATCTGGAGAGGCTTAAATCTAACTCTAACTTAGGAGAAAATGTTTGCATTTGAAAATATTTACCTCATTTTCAGTCCTTGTTTGGTTTTTAATATCTTTGTATAAAGCTTTAAACATCCCAACTAACCACCATTTTGAAGAGGTCCAGTCCCTGAAGCAAAACATTTCAATATATCGTATGTCATGTAATACTTACAAAATTTTTATTACACTGAGTGCTAACTGTACTAGTTCTATTATAGAATTTCCATTTTTTTTTTTTTAAAGTTTGCAAGAAAAAAGTGAAACATGTTCAAATTTTGCTAGCCTGAAACACATGGTAACAGAAGTGTGCAATGTATCAATTAATCTTCACAACATAGCTACATGTATATGCCTGATCGATGAACATTGGTATTTATTACATTTTTACCAGTGAAATATCAGAAAATATCAACTTGATAAAACTCGTGCTACGCACTTGTGAAAATATAAAAAAAATCAGCCATACTCGTGAAAAATATTTGATATTTAATGGGAAACCATTGAATAGCCTCTATTTATATCTATAACTGTGATCCCAAGTTAAAGTAAAAAAAAAAAAAACAAGCAGATAAAGAAAATTAAGACTTGCCTGATCATGAAGGAAGGCAAACGAGCCCCATACTCAAATAACTCGTCAAACAAAACAAAGTTCTTTTCCAAATTCTTGAATTTTGCCTGAAACAATCCCCATCAAATGCTACTGATGAATGTTTACTCTGTAACAGCCTTACCAGTATACATGTATGTTTCATCATTTTCATAAATTCTTGATGCTGAAGGCAGTCCTTCTGGCCATCTTTTGCAATTTCAAATGCTCACGTGAACTGACTTGACAATAATATTTCATCCAAGACCATTACCATGTACCGTTCATTTGTTTTAACAGTTTCAATAGAGGAATTGCTTGTGATATCCAATTACATATCTGGTAGAAATACTATCTACTTAAATAGCAAATTCATGTTTTGGATGTTATACATTTAACTAACAAATTAATGACCATTATAAGTAGCACTTCTGGTGATTCTTGGTTGCAAACTTGCACCAATGACTGTCAAACTGAAAGCTAGCAATAAAGTTTACTGAAAAAAAAAATCTCCATTTTCTCTATAAGAAAATTATCACTTCTTTTGACTTATATAAATTACACGATTGATGTTGTGTTATGCCCCTCCCACTTACACAAAACAGCTGAAACAAGGTGCTCTTGTATTCAGAAAAATATATTTTTTATCTATTTTTTATCTATGATCAAATATGAGGCGCCGTTTTACTATTTATTAACAAAACTGGATATCCTAAATTTGAATTATGGATATCCTTTATTCATTTTTGGATATCCATAATTCGAATACATGATATCATGAAATAATTTTGGATATCTTAAATTAATTTTGGATATCTTAAATTATTTTTGGATACCCAAAATTTGAATTATGGATATCCATAAATGATTTTTGGATATCCAAAAATCGAATTATGGATATCCAAAAATACATTGCATTTTGGATATCCATAATTCAAATTTCGGATATACATAAATCGTGTTTGGATATCCAGAATTCGATTTTTGGATATCCAAAAATCATTTATTGATATCCTAAAATCGAATTATGGATATCCATAAATCATTTAGAACATCCAAAATTGATTTAGGATATCCAAAATTAATTTAGGATATCCAAAATTAATTTAGGATATCCAAAATTATTTAATGATATCATGTAATCGAATTATGGATATCCAAAAAATATATGGAATTTGTGATATCCATAATTCATTTTTTGGATAGTAATAAAAGATTTTTGGATATCCAAAAATCGATTTTTGGATATCCTTTATTTGAAGTTAATAAATCGTAAAACGACGCCCCATAATCAAACACATATTCCTAGTGTTCTAGCAGACCATGGATCTCATTGCTAAACATCAGGTGATGATGATGAGATATTTCCTCTACACAGATTGAAAATTTAACTAATTTATCCCTCAAAAAACATTTGAAATCTCCTAATTCAAAGGTTGGAATAGTTCATTATGAATTTCAGGGGTGAATGAGTTAAAGTCCCACTGACTACATACCATGTCTGTGATGGGGAGCACTCCGGACCCAAACAGGTTATTGATGACAGCTTTATACATGGACTGTCTGACCACCTGGTGGAGGTTACAGCTGCCTATATATAATTAACATACAAAATGTAACTTGTACATGCTAATACAACTAATTGAATTAAAACGCTGAAATCCTGAATAGATGCATGCTTAAGGTACTTATTTATATGCGTTCAGCCCAGATAAGTGTTTGAAATTGAACACTTTGAAACTCAATCCCAAACTTGGGACATCAATAATGACACACCAACAGTTTATGATATAACCATCTGACCTGTTAATTTTTATCCACTAAATATTAAGCAATCAGGGCTTGGACAATTACAACAATGATGTGACCTTGACACATGGAGTACAGAACCAAATTTAGTGTGCTGCACATCTACATTTAACTGAACCTGTCATTATAGCTCTATTTGAATTAAGTTTAGGAGAAGTAACAAAGAAGTATCATGTATATATAGGAACAATTGATGCATAAATTACAGTCCTCTGGGTTCAATGGTACATTATATTTAGCTGATAAAACAGCTGGATATCATACATAGGATCATCATAATTTATCTATTACCTAGGTTGGAAGTCTATATCTGACTGACAACTTATAAATCTCAATCACAAACCATTAGTGTGTATCTTGTGTATCACTCTTTCTATAACAGAACAGTTTATATTTCATAATCTTTTTCACCTTTCACTGACACTATTTCGTCAATCTCCTTGTCAAACTCCTGACAGAGATGGTCATGGAAATACATGAGTCTAGATGAGGCCAGTCTGCCCTTTACCATGTCGTGGATCTTTGTATGGAACTGGAAAAATGACTCCTCACTCACTGATGCTGAAAGTGAAAGAAGCCTGGTGTGAATATCTCCCATTAATGACAATGAACCACTTATTAGTCACATATTCAAATTGAATCATTACTACTAGTAAACAGACTATGATGTGTTAATTAAGAACAAGGCAAATTTAATAAAAGTCATGAAAGTACAGCTGTAAGCTGTTATCAAACTAAAGCAACTAAGTATTATAAGATAGTAAAACGTGTGCAAGGAAAAATCTTTTCTTTTTCATAACGTGTAAATTTCTGTATTTATTGCATCGTCGAAAACCCACGGTACACTAGCTTCTCTGACTTTTGCAGCAAACATCAGAGAAATGTACCGTGGGTTTCTGACGATGTATTTAATGATGAACACACTAACTGATATCCTTGAAACGCGAGGATTTATGTTCACTCTGTCCACCCCTGGGAGGTGCATGACAGTGAAAATGAGTCGAGCATATAAATACAAACTCTTTGAGAATCAAGGATGACTGAAAGATGTGTAATCATGATGATCCGCTAAAGACATTAACAGTTGTCTGTGATATGAGAGCTTCAAATAGTACTGACATGGAATTGACTTTGGACTTCAGACTAGTGAGAGAATATTTTATTGTAATAGCTTTAACACAATTTTAACCAATACTAGACTTGTGTATGATCCAAAATTGTGACTGAACACGAGAGCTTCATGTTTAGTAATCAGGTTAATGCTATAGCTTATTGATTTATTGGTGCAATCTTATGGTCAGAAAACATTTGAGATGTACAATGTTGGATGAAATATACATTGTATCAGGGCTTAGATTAAATTTTTTCTTCCACTAGGCACTGTGCCTAGTGGTTACCGAAAACTCACTCGGCACCTCCAAATTTTACCAGGCACCATATACAGTGTAGATCAAACAAAACAGATTGCTTGTTGGAAATTAATAAATTACAGAATATAAAATTATAGCAGTATTCAAATTCTTTGCTATTGATTTAAAAGATATAAATGTGTCGATTATATAATATCATTAAAAGATGATAATTTCCAATATTAAATGTTTGTTTTATATTTCAAGCTGCTCAATGTTACATGTATGTCCATACTTGTACTTTCAAATCATGATTGGAACTTCATCATTTTGAAGCTGATTATCATTGCTGATTTTCATCAGTATTATAAAACTCTTATTTCATCATTATCATTTAATCAAATTATATCATTATAAAATCTATTTCAACTTTGTTTTACTTTTCAAACGGTACGGTGTAACAATGTCTATACTTGTACTTGCAATGCTTGTTGGTTTTCCTATAGCTAACATACAGATTACGCAACATGGGAAATTCCCCAATTCAATCAGTGTTTTTGACGCTTTAGTATAGGCCGGTCATGTCTGTTGTAAGCGCACAAAGGATCTGGACGAGAAATGAAGTGACCTAACACGGCTGAGAAAAGCGAGACCGACAAAAGTTGAATACATTTTAAATATGTTTTGTTAGGAACATTAGATAACTATCGTTTTTAATGAATTGTTGTGCACAATGTTTGAAATACATGTAGCATATATTGACAGTCAGTAATCAATTTTACTCGGCACTGGGGACGAGTGGTAAGGAGGACCCCACTCGGCACCGGGGCATTTCCACTCGTCTGGACGAGTGGACGAGTACTTTATCGAAGCCCTGTGTGTATTCTGTATATATATAAGATCCTTCATTCCTTGCAACCGTTTTGTTGACCTAGCTTCTCTGGACACCTTAAACCTTTTCTATGTCTTTCATTTTGTATGTGGACCAAACAAAGCTTGCAAAATCCATAAACAATGTTTCATACGGGGAATAAATGTTTGCCCATCCATATCTTTTTCCTTATCTGTTAGTGTCAATACCTGGTTATTTATGGAGTATGCTGTGGGTCCTATTTTAGTTGCAAGGGAGACAACTCCATCAGCCCTTACAACATGGATATGGCCTAGGTACTTTTTTTTTTTTTTAAATAAATGCATTAAAAAATATCCTGTAGTGATTTCAAATGAAAAATATTTAGAATAATTAAATGTTCAGCAGACAGTATCAAATTTACCAATGTTCTGCACAGGATCTTGGACTGCTTTCTGGAAATCCACATTTGCAGACTGGAAAAAGTGGTGAAAATCGTCAGCGTCTGTGAGAAAGGTTAGGCGCTCTCCTGCCACATACAGTGTATAAACAGCTCCCATCTACAAAGAAATTCATCTGTCATATAGCCAATGTATTATGAATATATAACCCGGCATAATTGCCCTAAGAAATTAATCTGAAACACAAGCTCAAATTATAGCAATTTACTGAGGATTTCTGTTTCACATATTTAATTTTTAATAGTCATTACATAAATTCATGAAATACCTGAAAAAGCATGTGTAACAGACAGCAACACAGGTGAAACAAATCAACATGAAAATTAATGTACTGTTAAACCTGTCAGTAATTTAAGACAGTACATTGTACATTCTAAAAAAAATAACAACTCAGGATTGGCCTTGGGAGGTGACCAGACTGTGATGTTTACCTCGAGAGGTGACCAGACTGTGATGTTAACCTCTTGTGAGGTGACTAGACTGTGATGTTAACCTCTTGTGAAATGACCAGATTGTGGTGTTAACCCCTCGTGAGGTGACCAGACTGTGGTGTTAACCTCTTGTGAGGTGACTAAACTGTGGTGTTAACCTCTTGTGAGGTGACCAGACTGTGGTGTTAACCTCTTGTGAGGTGACTAGACTGTGGTGTTAACCTCTTGTGAAATGACCAGACTGTGATGTTAACCTCTTGTGAGGTGACTAGACTGTGATGTTAACACCTCGTGAGGTGACCAGACTGTGGTGTTAACCTCTTGTGAGGTGACTAGACTGTGGTGTTAACCTCTTGTGAAATGACCAGATTGTGGTGTTAACCCCTCGTGAGGTGACCAGACTGTGGTGTTAACCTCTTGTGAGGTGACTAGACTGTGGTGTTAACCTCTTGTGAGGTGACCAGACTGTGGTGTTAACCTCTTGTGAGGTGACCAGACTGTGATGTTAACCTCTTGTGAGGTGACCAGATTGTGGTGTTAACCCCCCGTGAGGTGACCAGACTGTGGTGTTAACCTCTTGTGAGGTGATCAGACTGTGATGTTAACCTCTTGTAAGGTGACCAGACTTTAATGTAAACCTCTTGTGAGGTGACTAGACTGTGGTGTTAACCCCTCGTGAGGTGACCAGACTGTGGTGTTAACCTCTTGTGAGGTGACCAGACTGTGGTGTTAACCTCTTGTGAGGTGACCAGACTGTAATGTTAACCTATTGTGAAGTGACCAGATTGTGATGTTAGCCTCTTGTGAGATAATCAGATTGTGATGTTAACTTAAAATAGCAGCGCAAACAAATAAAACAGCAACACAATGACATGTACATGTACAGTAGCAATTAATAACAGCACAAGCATAAGCATAAAGGGGTGATCAGAATCAAGTTAAAATCGGGGTGTTTCTAGCATGACTAGCCTCCTTTAGCCTATGTTGTAGTAATTTGAAAATAACAGCATTAAGCTTATATAACGGAACATGCACAGTACGTCTAAAGACGTGTACATTATGTACTCACATCTTTTCTCATTTTATCAATAAAAGCAAGTGGTTCAACGCCAAATTCCAAAGCACATCCAAGCCATGGCACCAAGCCTTGTCTTAGGGGTGGGAAGTTATTTTGATACCGTGGTTTAGTTAATCTGTATATTGTGTATATCAAAATCACAATGAAACCGGTAAGTAGCATACTGCTAGG
Organism: Mimachlamys varia; assembly: GCA_947623455.1. Lineage (NCBI taxonomy): Eukaryota > Metazoa > Mollusca > Bivalvia > Pectinida > Pectinidae > Mimachlamys > Mimachlamys varia. Next base: position 34,250,151 of record OX392531.1, on the reverse strand, counting down.
CGGTGAAAATGAAACCAGACTTTGAGCATCCATGGCGTTCGTGTATACTCATACGAACCTTTACAACGAGTGAAAGATGCCGAGGTGTTCCGCAAACACCTAACAATGACCTTCACCTTTTAATAACATGTCTCGGCGGAACGGGATCTGACAGATCATTAGGCCTAGGTAGAGTGCACAGGAGAGAGTGTTTTGTTCTTTAAAGCAAGATGTCGTTTAAAACGTTACCTTTACTTTTCATAAACCTTGGTGGTGAAATGATTTACATATTAGATCAGCGATTGCGTGCCCAGAATATAGCGGATGAAAAAGCAAAGAAAGGTAAACTGTTTTGCTTAGATCTCAACTTCATTGTGTACTGTAGTTGATCAATGCATGTTATACTGTGTAGTGGTAATTATGCTTTACGGCATGATTGGGTGGTTGACACGGTAAACTAATGACATGTGTGTCCTCTGTTGTGAAGCTATTATATTAGGCAAACATCATAATATATTATCATTACAGAATGATACTAAATAAACACTAAATTCAGATGAGTTTATAACGTTTATTATTTGAGGTCCAGCTGCTATTTAAAATTGTAAAATAATTGTAAAATGTTAATTACTCGGTACATATTTAAGAAGTCCTGCATACCTGTATGTTGAGCTGCCTATTAAGTTTGATACTGATATTTGACTTAAAAAAAATAAAAAGATTGTTTGGTTGATAATATTATATACATGTACAGTGCACTGTACATGTTAATTCAACATTAACTATTTTTTGGTGTGATAATTAAAATGTAATGTAGAAAGTCAACATTTGTAGATCTAGTCTGTAATATTGTCTTTAAATGTTTTATATATGTTTGTATCAATTGTACATTATGTATTTGTTTATTTATTCCTTTTATCAATTTCCTGAATTCAACATTTGATTGTTATTAATCTGAAAAATCTAATATTTACATGATTTCATTTTCACAATTTCTTCGTCATCATTTCAGTTTCTTGTAATTGATTCATGATATGCCTGTTTCTTGTTAAATTTTATAAATTACTAAAAATATGTACATACCTTTGAGTATTTGTATCAATTTTTCAAGAAACATGATCCGTTTTAACAGCTTAATGTTTTCATATACTGTAATGATTTCTGCCTAGTATCTCCATGGGGTCCACTTCACCAGTATAGCGAAACAGCAGTCAGAGACTACCAGTGATAAATCTATGTGCACATCCCTAGTCCTGTACTCATAGAATTTTGAAAGGACCCATTAAATTACTGGAAATGGTTAAATTTAACATTGTGGGAGTCCAGACCCATTGTTTTGGCAATACAAATGAAAAAGGACCTATGAAAAACTAATTAATTACTTAATATGTAGAGACATATGCGAGTGAGTGCATTCATGCTTATGTTGATCAGCTGATCATTATTATTGCATCATTGCAGGATGTAATCCTTCTGATAAGATTGTTGATGTAATTTAACCATTCTTGTACCAACCAGTTATTGTTTCTATATAGACATGGTTGTTTTCGGTCGCTATTACAGTATATAGAGTATAACATCGTTTGTGTGATAATCTGCAGTGATGCTAATCTGTGTACTGCAGTACCTTATGTAAACTTGTATTATTATTGTCAAAGATGTGGCTGCAGAGAGCTATTGTATACAGTACAGAGAGTAGAACGTGTAAAAACTACATTGTCCAGCGTAACTGCAGACACCTATTGTACTTACCTTTCATTTCAGCTGTAAATTAGATGTTTTTCCTAAGCAAACTTGAATAATTGCTATCGTCATCTATGGCGGTGAAGCTAAGGTTGTCCGGTGGTTGAGTATAGTATAGTGAATTTAGATTCAAATTTGACTCGGCTAGAACTTAAATGTTTTACTTCAAAATATTATAATTGAAATTGTAAATTAGTTGTATATTAGCTATTATTGTTTATTTTGGTAAGGAACTATTTAAAAATAGTTCGTGAGTTCGAAAGAACATGGTGGTAACTTGGTTACCTGAAGCAACTTCCAGCTGCCTCGGGTTGCTGAATGACAGCCAGCGGTTGTCACTGACAGTCTTCAGTATAAATAGCGAGTTTCTTGTGCACTGGCTTCAGTAGCCATACGACCGGCATCAGGTTTCTATATATATATTTTGCAGCCATCCATTAAAATTTTATTTATTTTAATTTAATTTATTTATTTATTTTTTTATTTCCGTACTACCAGAAGTGCATGTAATAAGTGAATATACCAAGAAGGCCATTCACTTTGGATTCTAACTGGTGTTACCACTAGTTCCTTTTATACAAGACAGACATGATAATTATCTTTCTATATTAATGACAGTTCAGGTTAGCATATTTTATTTGAATACTAAAATAGTTTAATAATAGGCCTACTTTACACTATAGCATAATTATAGGATATCATAAATATTTCTTTTATCTTAACTACCTTTCAATGATTGTCACTCTCCTGTGTTATCACAGGTATCGTATATAAGTAGTTTCTATAGGCAATCTTACTTTGAAGCCGTTTGCAAAGTTAACAGTATTTAAAAATAGATTAGTGTTAGAGCTAAGTGATTTAGTAATTTGTTGGTGTTAATTTGCAATACCATACAGCTCAGTTAATCTGTTACCTTATTATTTCTTTCATTCTTATTATCATTAACAAGGGTGCACAAAGTCTTTTATTATTTTCATAATTTATTATTATATTTTGTATGTGGCAGATTTCAAGTAGTCCAGTGATCCATATACACTACCTCACACACATAGAATATTGGCAGCTGTATGATGGAAGCATTTATAGTCAGAAATACAATATTACTGTTTCCTAGCTCTTCCAATCCAACAGATCTCCTTAAAATTTTACATACATTTTAGGCTAGTGGCCTTGTGCTTTTTACTATTTGCAAGGTTTCAATTCAATATTTTTTTTCAGTTACCTTGGAAACAAACTGAAAACTAAATTACTGTTTTTTAGGTTTTTACGGCTAACTACAATCGTCAAAATTTTATGCATTCCACATATCTCTGAACTAAATCATTTTACATGAATCAGGCTAGTGTCCTTATTGTGACTTTTGGTATTCATTTAGGTGATGTTTTGTTTTTTTGCTATTCATCTGTTTCCATCGAAAGAAACGATTTAGAAATTACAAAATTGTTTCCCAGGATACAACATATTGTGGAGTATAATGCCAGGCTTTACAGCTCCTCAATGAATTACATTGCAAGTACATCTTATATAATTTCTTGTTTATAATGATGAGTATGACGATGATGATGATAATGATGATGATCTTGTAAAAATGAAACATTTTAGAAAAAGAATAATGAAAAAATAATGATAATTAAGTCGGAAAATGCAGGGAGTTTGTTTCTTCTTGATGTAATAAAACACATAGAAGAACAGATTATGTGCATACAGATATATGGAGATGTTTACCACTTTTAAGTGTAGAACTAAGTGTTGCAGATGTTTTCGACAACGTTCTTTATTTGTCCTTTGTACTGTGTGAATATGTTTGTGGTTAAAACATGGTCTAACTTGTACTATGGTCTCATTAATCCTATACTCCATTAGTTAGATCACATAAGCTGAGATGCAATCCAAGCATAAAAGGATAGATAAAGGAACAAGGCGGGATGTATTGATCACATCGGTGTTGGAGCATACATTACACATCATTACTGTCGGAGCTGTGGGAGACACAGCGTGAACAGCCAGTGGGGGGTGTTATTTATTCTTAGACTTTATAATCCATTGTTTTCAGTAAATTAAAATAAATTTGTGTATATCATATACTTGATACCTGACAGCATGCAGGACTCAATAATCATATCATGTGAAAGATTGTATGATTTACAAGCATTTTTGATTCATATCTTTTCATCTTCTTTCTTTCATACGTATAATTCAGCTTCTGTTCTTGTATAAATAAATAAATTGCCTGTAATCAATAGAAAATACATTAATTTTATCATTTCAGTTTTACATGACATCATTGCAACAATGTATCACAAGAGGTTCATGGAGGAACTGTTTAAGCCTCAGCCACTGTATTCTAAGAAGGCTATGAGGACAGTGTTTGACCGATTGGCCCATGCATCCATCATGAGGCTAAACGCTGCCAGCATGGACAAGGTTGGTAATTATATAGGTGTCAAATAAGGCTATGAGATAAATTTGTACAAATTGTTTGTATCACTGTGTCTGGTCTTGGCTCATTTTGATAATACATGGAAATGATGCTTGAATCAACATTATATTTATGTTGTCAATGTTTTAAACAGTATGCTTTAAATGATTTTATATTATAAATATTTTACTTGCTCAACCTTTTTATTGCAAAAGAAACACTTTATATGAATAAATTGTTCGTCAGCAGTTTTTAACACTTGATTCACTAGTGATGATCATGATCATGATATCCATAATCCATATAGACGATTGAGCATAAAAATTGGAATATGTAGTTGTCCTCCAAGTAAAGTTTGCTTTGAAAGTCTTATACTGAGAAGTAGTGGTGTACCGATAACCGGAAACATCGATTAAATCGAGTTGGACCCAAGATCGATTCGATAATCGATTTTGCACTTAAAAGATCGATTGTGAAATTTGGCTATAAATAGATCGTTTCATATGTTTCTATTTTGAATGGCTGAAGTTATTCAGATACGTACTGTTGTATCTTCAATAAACCAAAATAAAACATCCATTTCGCTTGTGTTTGTTATGTCTCGCTTGAACCACGCCGGCATTCAAGCGTTGTAGCTACCTTATGTAATCGTGGTCGGTGCAGCGTTTTGTACAAGGCTATACTAATTTGCTAATATATGACGGAATCCGGACTTTCCGGAATGTATTTAACACGTGGTCGGCCCTAATTAAAAATTACATATTCAAACCGATAATCGATTATCGATCGATCTTGACAGCCCGATAATCGATCTTCAATATCATGGCGATTCCCAGCACTACTGAGAAGTATGTGTATATTGCCCATTTCTGTATCAATGGGTAGCTGCGCATGTAGGTGCATCTCTTCTTCACCGGGGGAATATTTATAAGGACCTTCAATTTTAAAGTGATATTGGGATGTAAAACCCTGCAGTGATTTTGGATTTCTTTTGTCACTACCTGGAAGTTTACATTAATTTATTGTTTATCTGTAATCCCTTGTGATATGGATTTCTAAACTGCACATCATTATAGTGGGTACCTGGTATTATAGAAATCAATGTAAACACTGCAGACAGGTTTAATGTGCTTGAGCAATATAGAGTTACTTTTTATATTAGCTGTGTGTACATTCAGACAGCAGATTGATCAATTTTTAGCTCACCTGCCACAAAGTGTTAGTTAAGCATTACAGAATATATATATATGTGATTGGTTGTTGTCTGTGTTCTATTAACGTCTTCTCAAGAGCTTGGGAGAGCCTGAGTGAAGAGTAATGATACTTGGCTGGTAGGTCTCTGGGTGCTATAAAATAAACAACCTGGACCTACTTTCAAGGTCACTGGGTGAAATATATAACATTTAAACACTGTTAAACAACTTCTTGTGAATAACAAGGAGGTCCAGAGTAATGATACTTTGCGAGAAGGTTTTTGTGCTATAAAGTGTCCCCAAACAAATGACCTTGACCTACTTTCAAGATCACAAAAGTTAAATATTTTAAAACTTCAAACAATCTCTTTTGAATAAAAAAGATGCCTAGTGCAATGGTATTTGGTCTGTTTGTATAACAGCTGGGACATTCTAAGCCAAGAAGACTGAAAGACTGAAATTTTTGCCAAATTACTTTTAAAATATTTTCATTTTCCCATGATTGCTCAAATATCCAGATAAGCAATACAGGCCGTTTTGGCATCTTGTACTAATACAGCATCTTAAATCCTTTTGCAATTTATATTCTTTAATTCTGAATTTTGTTTTCCTTTTTTCGCCTTTTCAGACGGCTTAAAGGTATTATTACTATACTGTTTGTGTTTGAGTTCCCTCGAACCTGATTCAAACTCAAACTTCATACAGTTCTTCTTTACCCAAATTGCTTGTTTTGGATTGCTTTACAGGTTAAAAGGTCAAAGAACAAGGTCACTGTTCATATAAATAGAAAATTGGTTTCCATGCGATAGCTCAAGTTCCCTTGGGCCAATCAATCTCAAACTTCATACAGTGCTTCGATGAGTTATGCCAGTATCATATTGCAGCCTAAGATAGCTTTAATAATACTTGATCTGACAAAATACTGACATTTCCGAAAGCAAGATTGGTCCTAAATTCCTCATAGGTTCCCTCGATGATCGTGCAAAATGCAAATGGTAGATCTGTCATCTTGGCATGCCCATCAGTCAGTTTTCGTGATTTTATTTCATGACCGATTCTAAAATAAAACGTTTGAGATTGGTCACAAAAATCTGTTCTCTTTTAAGAAGTGACATACGTTAGATTCTATTTTACGACAGATGAAACCTGTTCACGAAACTAATAAGCTAGATAAACTACTGTAGGACCTAACCTACATGTACCTTGCTCATAGGGGCCCGAGAATTTGGTACACTTACAGCATAGTTTTGAACCTAAACTTGTGGTGTCTAGAATAATTTTATACTTATGACGAGTTTAGATTAGGGTGGTATGTTTATCTGAAATTGATCTAAGCTTCCAAAAGTGTAAACATATTTTAAAAACCTCAGTTTAGGCCCAAATCAAAAATTGTCATATCACTAATACTGTTGATTACATGTCACTAATATCATTCGTCATACTTTCATCAATAAGCTCTGCCTAATTCCACTGTTAATGAGACATTTTCAATATGCTTATAGGCCTAACCAAAAATCCAACTTCCGACAACTTTATTCGACTTGCTTCAACTGTGACCAAATCACGGCTTCGTTATGTTAACTACTGTGCGAAGCAAACGGCTCTGAAAAACCACTCTTTTACTCCATTTTATTCTGGAAAGTTATTTCAATCAATTCGTAATGAAAATAAAAGTTTGAGAGGTATGATTAAAGTAGATATAAAAACAAAACAAATAAAAATATTTTCTCTGCACTACATTTTTAGGTCACCTGAGATGAAGTCTCAGTTGACCTATTGCAATCGCCTTTTGTCCGGCGTCGTGCGTCGTAAACAATTTACATTTTCAACTTCTTCTCAAATACCGCTGAACTAAATTCAATGAAATTTTACAGGAAGCTTCCATGACTGAGGGTGAACCAAAATTGTGAATTATATGGTCCCCACCCCCCAGGGGCATGCGGGGTGGGGCCAAAAAGGGTAAAATTGACAAAAATTTCAAAAATCTTCTTCTCTACTCTCAGATATGGTAGAATCAAATACTCTTCATAGATGGAAGGGTCTTAAGGTGCTTTACCAAAATTGTGAATTTCATGACCCTGGGGTCTCATGTTTGTCCCTGGGAAGGGGGTAAACTTTACTATAGTGTATATAGGGAAATCACATTTTTGACCATTATTTGTTGGATTTGTATTGGAATTCATTCTAACTTGTATCAAATTATCAGCATGGGATGACACTTTGATGGTATGTACATGTTAGCCCTAGTTGACCCCCAGGGGCCTGCGGGGCGGGGCCAAAAAGGGTAAAATTGACAAAAATTTCAAAAATCTTCTCCTCTACTCTCAGATATGGTAGAATCAAATACTCTTCATAGATAGAAGGGTCTTAAAGGTACTTTACCAAAATTGTGAATTTCATGACCCTGGGGTCTCATGTTTGCCCCTGGGGAGGGGGTAAACTTTACTATAGTTTATATAGGGAAATCACATTTTTGACTATTATTTGTTGGATTTGTATTGGAATTCATTCTAACTTGTATAAAATTATCAGCATGGGATGACACTTTGATGGTATGTACATGTTGGCCCTAGTTGACCCCCAGGGGCTGGTGGGCAGGGCCAAAAAGGGTAAAATTGACAAAAATTTCAAAAATCTTCTCCTCTACTCTCAGATATGGTAGAATCAAATACTCTTCATAGATGGAAGGGTCTTAAGGTGCTTTACCAAAATTGTGAATTTCATGACCCTGGGGTCTCATGTTTGCCCCTGGGGAGGGGGTAAACTTTACTATAGTGTATATTGGGAAATCACATTTTTGACTATTATTTGTTGGATTTGTATTGGAATTCATTCTAACTTGTATCAAATTATCAGCATGGGATGACACTTTGAACGTATGTACATGTTGGCCCTAGTTGACCCCCAGGGGCCTGCGGGGCGGGGCCAAAAAGGGTAAAATTTACAAAAATTTCAAAAATCTTCTCCTCTACTCTTAGATATGGTAGAATCAAATACTCTTCATAGATGGAAGGGTCTTAAGGTGCTTTACCAAAATTGTGAATTTCATGACCCTGGGGTCTCATGTTTGCCCCTGGGGAGGGGGTAAACTTTACTATAGTGTATATAGGGAAATCACATTTTTGACTCTTATTTGTTGGATTTGTATTGGAATTCATTCTAACTTGTATCAATTATCAGCATGGGATGACACTTTGATGGTATGTACATGTTGGCCCTAGTTGACCCCCAGGGGCTGGTGGGCAGGGCCAAAAAGGGTCAAATTGACAAAAATTTCAAAAATCTTCTTCTCTTCTCCCAGATATGCTGGAATCAAATACTCTTCATAGATGGATTGGTTTTAAGGTTTTTTACCAAAATTGTGAATTTCATGACTCTGGGGTCTTGCATCTCCCCCTGTGGAGGGGGTTAAGGTTACTATAGTATATTGGCAGAAAAAAACATTTTTTAGCATTATTTGTTTAATTGCCATAAGAAATGATGCAAATTTGGTTGAAATTATCAATATGACATGACTTTTGAGTAGTACGCACATATTGACACTGACTGACCCCCAGGTGCCTGAGGGATGGGGCCTAAAAGGGTCAAATTGACATAATTTCAAAAATTAATTTTTTCCACTCCCAGATATGCTACAATGTATTGTTATAAATATTCATCTCAACATTCCCATATTTCTCTTTCATGTCAAACATCAGGTGACCGTTAAGGCCCATGGGCCTCTTGTTTTCTGTTGCCTTAAGTGATGAATAAAGCTAGCTATCGGCTGTTCCGCGTATGTACATACATGACGATAATTGTGCAAAAATGTAACAAAAGTGAAGCACCGTGTGACACCAGCAGCTTAAAGTACATACAAAATGGCAGGAAATTTAAAATATTTAGCGTTAATATTAAAGGCCCAATAAGCGTAAATTTCGGCAAAAATCAAGCCTTATTACTTATATTATTTTATTTTATAGATTTAGTTAATATTAACTGATATCAGCAATATTCAAGATGAATTCTTACGCAGTTTCCGGTACAGAAGCAGTTGAAACACAGTATTTGTAACACGCATCCATTTCAAGCTGTCTACTATCTTTGGCTTGTTGTTGAAGTAGGCCCCGCCTGAATTGTTTTCAATTCTTTGGATTTTTTTCTCAAGATCGAGCTTCTTGTTAGTTACCGCTCAGGTTTACTTCGTTTTAGGCTTATTTTTGCATGGTTATCAAATAGATTATCTTTCATAATTTTTCAGAATCCGGAAAACTTTCCTGAAGTTAAGTATATTGGGTATATTTTGTTGCTTGCATCGGCTGATGAAGTCAAGTGAAGCTCATGCAAATTGTACATGAACTGATCGGCTGATACAGTCAAGTGAACCTCGTTCAAATGGTACATGTCAACTGCTTTGCTTCACTTGACTTCTTTAGCAGATGCAAGCAACAAAGTAAACATTCAATTTCTAATTGTATTTATCATTAGGTAATATTGTATTTACATTGTCTTCTCACTACTGAAAACAAATGTAATACAATAATTTCTAACTTTATTGTTTGAGGCAAAATGAAGTATGTTCCAAAACAATATCAGTATTTCGCATTAATCAAAAAGCATCATTGTGCAGGCTTTGACATCTCAGCAAATTTATTTCTATACCATTTGTTACACATATATTTTTTTTATAAAAGTTGTCAAAGAGATTGAAAAAGGATATTGCTAAGATCTTTGTATTTTTATATTTTTTTTTTTCAGCTGTATGATTTGATGACGATGGCTTTCAAGTTTCAAGTGTCACTGAGTCTACGCCCCAAAGACATAATTCTCACCACACTTAACCACATCGATGCCATAAAGAGCCTGCTGGCTGGTGCTCCTAATGTAAAACAACAAGTGGACCATGTCTACGGGCTTCTCATTGAGGTAGGTTGTACCCAAAGCCCTGTATACGCTACATACCACCCCCCATCAACACTCACAGATACCTCCCCCATCCAAATCAGCGTTATTGTTGAGCATCTTAGCAAAGCCTGACTATAACCCCAGCTAACCAATATATAACCCCTGTTGAAATTCTCTCCTCGGGTATCAGCATATTCCCCTTGAAAAGTTAATGCAATTTATGCTTATCGATCCATTTTCCTTCACAATGGGTGGACAGTGACTATATATAATTGTCTTCTCATTGTAAGGAAATACTTGTTACAACTCATTCTTTGATAGTACCTCATGATCGTCACCAAAATTATCGTCATAAACACAACTTTAAGCTGTCTGGTCAGTAATTTATTGTGGCATGAAATCAATCCAATGTCAATTCATTAGTTTTTAAATACATGATGATGCATCTATTCTTCCTAAACTCTACACTTGCCCCTTATCCAACCAGACGCTAGGCCACTCTACGATAGGTTGACAAGATACTCCACTCAGAACTCCACATTACAACATACCTTTGCACAAGTTGTGTAAGATTACTCTGAGATATCCTCACTTCTTATAGATACCTCATGTGAGGATAGTACACCCAAAATTCCACATTACTTCTGGGTTAGACTGAAGGCTGTTGTGTCCTTATGTTTAGACTAGTGTGTCAGTACTAATTAGTTAAGACTTTATCAGATAACTTTGACTTGAATGAATAAGGTATTGATTATGAGGTTTAGATTTGTATCTCACAAAATTTTAACTTTTTACATGATTAAAACTTAGAGATATAAAATCCCTATAATGTTTTGTTTTACAGACGTTTGGATCTTTGTCACTAGGAGAGTTCCAGCTTATACGACAGACACTATTAAACTTCTTTCAGGACATGCATATTAGGGTGAGTTTTTAACACTTTAATTTTTACAAAAAATAAGTCTTCAGTTAATTATATATCAAATGTTTGATTAAGAGTCATGCTAAATTCTTTCTTTAAACATTTATTTTATGCCCCACAATGAAATGGCCAGGGGTATATAGTTTTACCCTTGGCTGTCATTCTGTCCTCCAGGCATATTTTTTTTAGGTACTCATTTACTCACTAACAAATAAGAATATCAAAAATTTAATGTAATTTGGTAAGTCGATTCATCATGCAAAAATGCAGGTCAAGTTTTGATTTGACAATGATCCACTGATTCATTCTAAATCCATGGCTGATATTGAGTTGAGAAATTTTGATTAAAGAAGGCATGTGACCCAACTCAAAAACCTGTAGAACTCCAGTCAAAGTATTGTGCTATTTCAGGGATTCAAGTTCAACTTTTAGTAGAATCGGACATTAGTCTAGTGACAGTTGAAATGTTCGGATGTTTGAAGTCACATAAGTTTGGAACACATGTTTGTACTAGGGTGTTAATTTGCTGCTTGTCTTCACTTATTCTGCAGTTGCCTTTTGGTTGTTCAGACAATGACTGATTTTTTTGTTTCATGTAAAATCAGTATTACATCCCGAGGCATGTCTCCATATTACAAGAGCGGAAAACGAATGTAGATTTAAATATTCGACAGCGATCCCACTTCAACCAAAAAATAAACAAAACACTGTGTATTATAAAACTTCTATAAGACAATCTCATGTTCAACATAATTTTGAAAGCTGAATCAAATTATTTTTTTCGATGATATCACTCTTAAATTAGTGATAACGAATGAATAATTAGTCACAAACTAGCATCTGTGGTGTTCTGAATCTTGAACTTTTTACTTTGTATTTTGAATTTAGCTGTTTCAAGAATCACTATTTTCCCAATTTTGTAAATTAAAAGAACGCAAAGTCAATTACTTTCTATCAGGTTGAGGTGTTTATGTAAACAAAATCGGAAGCAAAATTGTCAAAAATAGCATGAATATCATTTTCTGAAAACTTTTAATAAATATTTATAATTTACATGTACGAGCATAATAAATTATTTACATTTTAACAAGCACATAAATGAATAACATTTAAAAAAATAAGATATCAAATATTGTGTACAATGTTAGCTTCAATGCAAAAAAAAACAAAATATGTAACTCAAGGAAGATTAAGGCCATACTTTTTTATAACCAAAAGTGCAAAACCATACAAAATTAGTCGATCATTGGTAGTCGCTGTCGGTTGTTTTGATCAAGTGATGATCGATCATGAAATTTCAAAGTGATACCCAACACTAATGTATATAAAATCTAGCTGGCAATCCGAAGGCAATGGCAATATTCATTTTATGAAAACCAAAGTGGGAGACATTTCATGACCTCTGATTGGTTGAAATCTAAATATCCAAATTTCTTGTCTTTTGCAGAACTAATTTCATATGGGAGTGGGGGCATTTATATCTCGCAGACATTTCTATATATATATTTTTTTTATACTCTTAATGATTATTTATGCGGACAAACATTTTTAGGGACTGGGGTGGCTAATTGGTTATAATTAGGTGACTGACATTCTGCTACCTCTATCACTCCATCTGTAGGTGGCATGTTCTTGACCTTACAAGGGGTAATCACCAGATACTGCTGGCTGTTGGTCATTGGTTCTTCTCCAGGAACTCATGCTTTCCTCCGGCACTTAAAGTTGGCATATCCTTATATGAATGCTGTAAATAGAATATTAAGAAAAATAAAATAAAAAAAAAATTATTAAAATCTATATATGTAGCACTTAGAGGAAACAAAATTAGTATATTTGCTGCGAAACTCACTGGTTATGAAATATACCTTTATCAGTAATACACTTAGGCATGTATGACAGAAATTTCAACAATAGTAATACATGTAAAAATAATTTGACAAAGTTGTGCTGACTGTATCTGTGCAGCAAAATAAAAGCCAATAACAAAGTTACTTCATTTTGGCCTGCTTCCATAGTTATAATCTTTGGATTTAGAAAATAATAATTAAGTAATTATTATATATTATATAAAATTATCTTTCCCATTCTTTGTTATTAGTTTTTGAATTCAGCCTTGGTCACCCAATACTTTGCTAGATTGTGTAAAGCTATGAGTACACATATCAAAGAGTCAATAATGCTAAAAATCTCTATTCTTCTAACTACCCATACCAAAAAAAGGTACAAGTTATACTTTTTTTAGGTAGCAATTTGAGTCAAGGAAATGTAAATAAACAGTGCTACTGAAATTGTCAGAGTCCATAAAAGTTACAAAAAGTTATCCCTGAAATTTTCAGAGACCAGAAAAGTTAAAAAAAGGTATCCCTGAAATTTTCAGAGTCCAGAAAAGGTACAAAAATTTATCATTGAAATTTTCAGAGTCCAGAAAAGGTACAAAAAGTTATCATTAAAATTTGCAGAGTCCAAAAAAGTTATAAAAAGTTACACTGATAAATTCTAAGTTTTCAAAAAGGTACTAAAAGGTTATAACTTTTTTGTACCTTTTCAAAAAGGTACAAAAAAGGTACTGTAAAGGTACAAAAAAGTTATAACTTTTTGTAACTTTTTTTGGTATGGGTAAGGTTGCCAGCAGGGGCATTTTGTGTGACATTGACACATCTAGTTTTGTTTCATAGATATATTTGTTTAAAATAATTCTTTTAGTATGCATGCATGGACATGTTGTAATATACATTGACCATAAATCTGTGGTTTGATGAGCAAGAATTACCTTAAGATAATCACAATTTACCTGTAGCACTTTTTATACAATGTCAAAATACATTACCTGGTCAGAACTCATTCTTACAGCACCGTTGGCTCTCATTTAAAGCCGGTAACATTTTGCAGGGTATAATTTTTAAATGAGATCAGTCCTTTTGAGAAGGTAACTGCAGATTTGTCTCTTCTTCTGACCAGGTATCTATTTTCTTAAAAGACAAAGTACAGAGCAGTAATGGCAGGTTTGTGTTACCAACCACCGGCACGTTACCATGGAAAACAGAGTCACCAGGGGCTATAAGGTCAGTTTTATCCAGAAGGAGAAATTTCAAGACATTAGCTGTGAAATCGATGAACTATTAACATTGCTGTAAATTTGTAAAATCATGTGATTGACACATCATAGATTAACACAATTAATCAATGATACAATGATATGTGTTCATTATAAATAATGTTGATGAATTCTAAATTAACACAATTAATCAATGATACAATGAAATGTGTTCATTATAAATAATGTTGATGAATTCGGAGGTATATTATATTCAGTCAGTTGTCTTAGAAATAATGAAACTATAGTTTATGATTCAATCACAAAAAGGTAACGATGGTTTTCCCAAAATTCTTATCATGAAGATGCTTTGAAAATTGTTGGTATGTTTAGATTTAGATACAATTAGGTTGACATAATACATGAATTTTACTATTGTCTATTAAACTGTTATATAATCTTTCAGAATTGTGCAGTGTGAGATTATTCAAGTGTTTATATATGTGAAATACATTATTGTGTTTGTCACTGATGTTGTATTATCAGCATTTTGCATGTATTTCAATACCACTGAAGTTGTATAAATTAGGTAAAAGCCTAATTCTGTATTCTGTAAGTGATATTTTGATATTTTAATAAATGCCCAACAACAATGGTTTTTGTTATGGACTCCCCATATTTATAATTTTTTTCTTTCAGCAAAATTAATATGTAGCTTCTATAAATTTAATCTGATTTTCAAAATACCATCTTAGCCTCCAGATCATACAAATGTATAACCACTTCAACATTTAGTAGAATTTTGTTGATTTGCTTAGTAAACTTATTCTAACTCATACATCTTGTTTCTAAAGCAGAAATTCAGCAATGGACAGGTTAAGCCCTTGTTTCTTCAATCAGCTTTTATTGAAATCTTCTTCGTATCAGGATAATAATTATGTATTGATGTAAAGGCCTGATCAGTGTCTGCCAGACTCTTGAATCCACAAATCACTTGTGACTTTTTCATTTGAGCAGTCTCAAGGAACATGGCTATTCAGACTTCTCCAGTACAGACTTTTGTTTATAGCTGTATTGTCTTAGGATGCTAAGTTATGGGGCCATGATCCATTAAGTAGAGATGGTCTGTCACGTCTTGGTCTCGTCTGTAACAATGCCTTGTCCTCTGTTACACCTGTACTGTACTGGTTGTGTTATTGATCTTTATACTCTGCCTCATTAAGTGAACAATAGCATAAAGAGACTCTTCATCATTAATGGAAACCCAGGTCAATGAACGTCCATAGGGATTGGTTTAGGTGTTTAGACTTTTATCTCCTCTTACAGCTGGCATCACAGCACAGGAATTACCTGGGTTGTAGTTCCTGAAGTCTAAGTGCAGTATTTCAGCCACATACATTTATTAGTGCCCTTCTACATGATCTAATGCTCTCTGTAATCTGAAGCAACAAAAACAACATGTGACAGATTTCTCTTTGTAACTGAATCAATAAAAACTAATGAGATGGATCTTCTCTGAGATTGGAATCAGTAAAAACATTATGAGATAGATATACTCGTTCTCTGAATCAATGAAAATAATAATATTGAAATAGATTTTCTCTTTGTAATCTGAATCAGTGAAATCAATACATGATTTAATCCCCTGTTATCTGGATCAGTGGAAACACTGTGGATTTTTATGAAGGTTTTATATACAGTGTAGCATATCATTATTGATATTGAACATGAATTTGAAAAAAAATTATCACCAACTTTAGCGGATGAACAGATATACCTTATACATTTGAATAAACTAAATAATGATCAGTATTTACAATAAACAAATCAAATTAATTTCATTATTAGCTCACCTGGTCGGAAGGACCGAGGTGAGCTTATGCCATACCGTGGCGTCCATCGTCCGTCAACAATTGTTTAAACGACTTCTTCTCCATAACCACTGATAGGAAATCAACCTAATTTGGCAGGAAGTATCCTTAGGTGCCCACATTCAAAATTGTACTAATGGTGGGACTGACTCCCAAGGGGGCTGAGGGGCAGGGCCAAAAATGGTTATTTAGCTATTTTGGTTTAAGTGACTTCTTCTCTATTACCACTGATTGGAAATCAGCCTTTTTTGGCAGGAAGTATCCCTAGGTTCTCAGGATTCAAAATTGTACTCATGGTGAGACTGACCCCCCCAGGGGGCTGAGGGGTGGTGCCATTAAGAATTATTTAGCTATATTGATATTAGCGACTTCTCCTCCATAACCACTGATTGCAATTCAGCCTTATTTGGCAGGAAGCATCCCTAGGTGCTCAGGATTCAAAATTGTACTAATGGTGGGACTGACCCCCCCAGGGGGCTGAGGGTCGGGGCCAAAAATAATTATTTAGCTATATTGATATTAGCGACTTCTCCTCCATAACCACTGATTGGAAATCAACCTTATTTGGCAGGAAGCATCCCTAGGTGCTCAGGATTCAAAATTGTACTCATGGTGGGACTGACCCCCCAGGGGGTTGAGGGCGGGGCCAGATAGGTCACATAGACTTGAACCCTTAACTCTATGTACTCTAGAATTATCTAATGTTACACTACTTTTTATGGTCCTTTCTGACCTGATCTTCTATTTTCTTGATTTGAAATGATACATGTACTTGATGAACATCTTACATTACCCGGTAATACAATGTATTGTCATTTTTCCTGGATTCAAAAATCCAAGATGGTCACCAGTCTTTGCTTCTGATTGGCCAAGACATATGGCAAGAATTTTCATTCTGTTTTAATTCGCAGTGCATTTTCGTTATATTTGGGGGCAAATGATACTTACTGAATAAATCCATATATTTTCTCATCAAAAATGGCCCCCATAGCTTCTAATTGACCTATACCATTATGTTTCCATTCAAGATTGATGTTTTGAAGTCACTCGAAAAACAACTTGAACAGTTCTCATTAGTTTAGTCATGACATGGATTATACAATCAACATGTTTGTTATTTTCAGGCTTTATGATGCTAGTGGTAATGTTAAAAGCACCAGCCAGTTCCCTGTGAATGGAAACTTCGTGCCTCCTCTACAGGAAGGTTCCTTTGATATCAATGGGAATAGGGTCACAAAATTAGGAACAAATATGTAAGTTAATGAAATCAGCTACTGCCTACACAATCCAGTCAGCATTTCTTGAATAATAATGGTTTAATGTGACTTCATCTTATGAACAGAAAAGGTTTAATTGTACTAACATAACATTCTTATGATGAATGAATTTGAGGTCGTTAATGAACTTCCAATGGTAGACCAATATTATTTTGTTTCGCCTTTTCCAAATATTGCTTCAGTTTGTAAATGTGTATTTAATGCACTGTAAATTGAAAATAAAAAAAGAAAAGGAAAAAAAGGGATGAAAGAGAAAGAGTTGTGTCATCATGTAAGTTTGTGAGACATTCTACCCCCGGATACAAAATTTACCATGGTGAACAAAAATTAAGAATCCTACGTCCTTGGTTGTAAAATTTCAGGTACAGTGTAGTAAGAACAGTGGAAACAATCAGCTCAGGGGTACAGCGACGGCAGGCCAACGTAGTCTCTGATATTGTAAGTCACATGTTTTAACAGAATGTTTTTGATTTTGATGATTGTGTGATACTTATGTTGACTTGGGTTAAAAATTCATAGAAAATAAGAAATACTGAGTGCTGAAATTTTAAATATTTGTTGACCTCTATTACTATAACATGATAAATCTTATGACAGACTTTTGGTGTATTTTACAGAAACAAAATACTGTTATTTCATTATGTTTTAAATTTTCATCATCTGATTACATTAACATGTGATGATATTCCAGCGACAGTTTTACATTATATATGTTGTAAACAGTAACTTCATATTGATTTTTGAGATGGTTTATTTACAGGAGTCCAACACTCCAGATCCTTTAGCCAAAGCTCAGCTTGACCTCCTCAGTACTCTCATAGGGGGGAGAAAATCGGCGCCCAAACAAGAGATTCGACTGAACCTCTTCAATAACGACCAGGAGGAGGAGTGAGTTTACTTCACTTATAATTTCACGTGTCACGCTTATCTTTATCCCATACTACTGTGCCAACATCACACTAATCTCTACCCCATACTACTGTGCCAACATCACGCTAATCTCTACCCGATACTATGTGCCAACATCACACTAATCTCTACCCCATACCACTGTGCCAACATCACACTAATTTCTATCCCATACTGTTGTGCCAACATCACGCTAATCTCTATCCCATACTACTGTACCAACATCACGCTAATCTCTATCCCGTACTACTGTGCCAACATCACGCTAATCTCTATCCCATACTACTGTGCCAACATCACGCTAATCTCTATCCAATACCACTGTGCCAACATCACAATAATCTCTATCCCGTACTATTGTGCCAACATCACACTAATCTCTATCCCGTACTACTGTGCCAACATCACGCTAATCTCTATCCCATACTACTGTGCCAACATCACGCTAATCTCTATCCAATACCACTGTGCCAACATCACAATAATCTCTATCCCGTACTATTGTGCCAACATCATGCTAATCTCTATCCCATACCACTGTGCCAACATCACGCTAATCTCTATCCCGTACTACTGTGCCAACATCACGCTAGTCTACCCCATACTACTGTGCCAACATCACACTTTTCTCTACCCCATCCCACTGTGCCAACTTCACGCTAATCTCTATCTCATCCCACTGTGCCAACTTCACGCTAATCTCTACCCCATCCCACTGTGCCAACTTCACGCTAATCTCTATCCCATCCCACTGTGCCAACATCACGCTAATCTCTATCCCGTACTTCTAAGCCAACATCACGCTAAAATCTATCCCATACTACTGTGCCAACATCACGCTAATCTCTATCCCATACTACTGTGCCAACATCTTGCTAATCTCTGTCCCATACTACTGTGCCAACATCACGCTAATCTCTATCCCATACTGCTGTTCCAACATCACACTAATCTCTATCCCGTACTACTGTGCCAACATCACGCTAATCTCTATCCCGTACTACTGTGCCAACATCACGCTAATTTCTATCCAATACTACTGTGCCAACATCACGCTAATCTCTATTCCGTACTACTGTGCCAACATCACGCTAATCTCTATCCCATACCACTGTGCCAACATCACGCTAATCTCTATCCCATACTACTGTGCCAACATCACGCTAATTTCTATCCCATCCTACTGTGCCAACATCACGCTAATCTCTATTCCGTACTACTGTGCCAACATCACGCTAATCTCTATCCCATACCACTGTGCCAACATCACGCTAATCTCTATCCAATACTACTGTGCCAACATCAAGCTAATCTCTATCCAATACTACTGTTCCAACATCACGCTAATCTCTATCCCATACTACTGTTCCAACATCACGCTAATCTCTATCCCATACCACTGTGCCAACATCACGCTAATTTCTATCCAATAGTACTGTGCCAACATCACGCTAATTTCTATCCAATACTACTGTGCCAACATCAGGCTAATCTCTGTCCCATACTGCTGTGCCAACATCACGCTAATTTCTATCCCATACCACTGTGCCAACATCACGCTAATTTCTATCCCATACCACTGTGCCAACATCACGCTAATTTCTATCCAATAGTACTGTGCCAACATCACGCTAATTTCTATCCAATACTACTGTGCCAACATCACGCTAATCTCTATCCCGTACTACTGTGCCAACATCAAGCTAATCTCTATCCAATACTACTGTGCCAACATCAAGCTAATCTCTATCCAATACTACTGTGCCAACATCACGCTAATCTCTATCCCGTACTACTGTGCCAACATCAAGCTAATCTCTATCCAATACTACTGTGCCAACATCAAGCTAATCTCTATCCAATACTACTGTGCCAACATCAAGCTAATCTCTATCCAATACTACTGTGCCAACATCACGCTAATTTCTATCCAATACTACTGTGCCAACATCACGCTAATCTCTATCCCATACTATTGTGCCAACATCACGCTAATTTCTATCCAATACTATTGTGCCAACATCACGCTAATCTCTATCCTGTACTACTGTGCCAACATCACGCTAATTTCTATCCAATACTATTGTGCCAACATCACGCTAATCTCTATCCCGTACCACTGTGCCAACATCACGCTAATCTCTATCCAATACTATTGTGCCAACATCACGCTAATCTCTATCCTGTACTACTGTGCCAACAGCACTCCAATCTCTATCCCGTACCACTGTGCCAACATCATGCTAATCTCTATACCGTACTACTGTGCCAACATCGCGCTAATCTCTATCCCATACGACTGTGCCAACATCACGCTAATCTCTGTCACATACTACTGTGCCAACATCACACTAATCTCTATCCAGTACTACTGTGCCAACATCACAATAATCTCTATCCCATACTACTGTGCCAACATCACCCTAATCTCTATCCCGTACTACTGTGCCAACATCACGCTAATCTCTATCCCATACTACTGTGCCAACATCACACTAATCTCTATCCAATACCACTGTGCCTACATCACGCTAATCTCTATCCCATACTACTGTGCCAACATCACGCTAATCTCTTTCCGGTACTACTGTGCCAACATCACGCTAATCTCTATCCAATCCCACTGTGCCAACATCACGCTAATCTCTATCCCATACCACTGTGCCAACATCACGCTAATCTCTATCCCATACCACTGTGCCAACATCACGCTAATCTCTATCCAATACTACTGTGCCAACATCACGCTAATTTCTATCCAATACTACTGTGCCAACATCACGCTAATTTCTATCCAATACTACTGTGCCAACATCACGCTAATTTCTATCCCATACCACTGTGCCAACATCACGCTAATCTCTATCCAATACTACTGTGCCAACATCACACTAATCTCTATCAAATACTACTGTGCCAACATCACACTAATCTCTATCAAATACTACTGTGCCAACATCACGCTAATCTCTATCCCACACCACTGTGCCAACATCACGCTAATCTCTATCCCATACTACTGTGCCAACATCTTGCTAATCTCTGTCCCATACTACTGTGCCAACATCACGCTAATCTCTATCCCATACTGCTGTTCCAACATCACACTAATCTCTATCCCGTACTACTGTGCCAACATCACGCTAATCTCTATCCCGTACTACTGTGCCAACATCACGCTAATTTCTATCCAATACTACTGTGCCAACATCACGCTAATCTCTATTCCGTACTACTGTGCCAACATCACGCTAATCTCTATCCCATACCACTGTGCCAACATCACGCTAATCTCTATCCCATACTACTGTGCCAACATCACGCTAATTTCTATCCCATCCTACTGTGCCAACATCACGCTAATCTCTATTCCGTACTACTGTGCCAACATCACGCTAATCTCTATCCCATACCACTGTGCCAACATCACGCTAATCTCTATCCAATACTACTGTGCCAACATCAAGCTAATCTCTATCCAATACTACTGTTCCAACATCACGCTAATCTCTATCCCATACTACTGTTCCAACATCACGCTAATCTCTATCCCATACCACTGTGCCAACATCACGCTAATTTCTATCCAATAGTACTGTGCCAACATCACGCTAATTTCTATCCAATACTACTGTGCCAACATCAGGCTAATCTCTGTCCCATACTGCTGTGCCAACATCACGCTAATTTCTATCCCATACCACTGTGCCAACATCACGCTAATTTCTATCCCATACCACTGTGCCAACATCACGCTAATTTCTATCCAATAGTACTGTGCCAACATCACGCTAATTTCTATCCAATACTACTGTGCCAACATCACGCTAATCTCTATCCCGTACTACTGTGCCAACATCAAGCTAATCTCTATCCAATACTACTGTGCCAACATCAAGCTAATCTCTATCCCGTACCACTGTGCCAACATCATGCTAATCTCTATACCGTACTACTGTGCCAACATCGCGCTAATCTCTATCCCATACGACTGTGCCAACATCACGCTAATCTCTGTCACATACTACTGTGCCAACATCACACTAATCTCTATCCAGTACTACTGTGCCAACATCACAATAATCTCTATCCCATACTACTGTGCCAACATCACCCTAATCTCTATCCCGTACTACTGTGCCAACATCACGCTAATCTCTATCCCATACTACTGTGCCAACATCACACTAATCTCTATCCAATACCACTGTGCCTACATCACGCTAATCTCTATCCCATACTACTGTGCCAACATCACGCTAATCTCTTTCCGGTACTACTGTGCCAACATCACGCTAATCTCTATCCAATCCCACTGTGCCAACATCACGCTAATCTCTATCCCATACCACTGTGCCAACATCACGCTAATCTCTATCCCATACCACTGTGCCAACATCACGCTAATCTCTATCCAATACTACTGTGCCAACATCACGCTAATTTCTATCCAATACTACTGTGCCAACATCACGCTAATTTCTATCCCATACCACTGTGCCAACATCACGCTAATCTCTATCCAATACTACTGTGCCAACATCACACTAATCTCTATCAAATACTACTGTGCCAACATCACACTAATCTCTATCAAATACTACTGTGCCAACATCACGCTAATCTCTATCCCACACCACTGTGCCAACATCACGCTAATCTCTGTCCAATACTACTGTGCCAACATCACGCTAATTTCTATCCCATACTACTGTTCCAACATCACCCTAATCTCTTTCCGGTACTACTGTGCCAACATCACGCTAATTTCTATCCCATACCACTGTGCCAGCATCACGCTAATTTCTATCCAATACTACTGTGCCAACATCACGCTAATCTCTATCCCATACTACTGTGCCAACATCATGCTAATCTCTATCCCGTACTACTGTGCCAACATCACGCTAATCTCTATCCAATACCACTGTGCCAACATCACATTAATCTCTATCCCGTACTATTGTGGCAACATCATGCTAATCTCTATCCCATACCACTGTGCCAACATCACGCTAATCTCTATCCCGTACTACTGTGCCAACATCACGCTAGTCTACCCCATACTACTGTGCCAACATCACACTTTTCTCTACCCCATCCCACTGTGCCAACTTCACGCCAATCTCTATCCCATCCCACTGTGCCAACATCACGCTAATCTCTATCCCATACTACTGTGCCAACATCACGCTAATCTCTATCCCATACTACTGTGCCAACATCCACAACATTGTTCTCTCTAAAAGTTTTACCTTGTTCTTCTTCGTTCCCATATAAAAAGAAAAAAATAAACATGATTTCACTTTGCATTAAAGAAATACATCTGACCATTTTTTCTTTTAATCTTTGGCACATATATTATGTTAGAATCATCCATTTCACTGTGTACATGTCTATCAAATTCTTGCAGAATTATAATTTGTCTGTTTTTAGTGATGCTGCAGAGGCTGCGATGAAACCTATAGAAATGGCCGAGTCCAAAGTGGTCAAAATTGATGCCTCAAAGGTTAGTTTATGTTTTGGTAAATGGCAATGGTTGTCTCCCCTTGTATAATATGTTTTACATAGTTTCTATATGTGGTGATAATTCTTCTGTAATAATTTAATTCTAAGTTAAAGTGATTGTCAATGTTGGGAGTATTTTTCCATAAAATTTATATAAATAATGTAATTTTTTGATAAATTTCAGTGTTTTTGAGTAACTTATATGTAACCGGGGATTTTTCAAAAGATCACTAAGGCCATGATTTGTTTGTCGTGATTCTTTATTACACCATGACTTCAGTAGGTTAAACACCTTCACTCTGTAATAAACATAAAAGACTAAAATTACACAAAGCACATACAAATACACGATACATCAAGGGAGATAACTCGCGAATCACACTAGTTATACTAAACACGAAATATACATCTTATAGACTCATTTAATTACATCTGACTAAGAAATTGACAATGAAAGAATTATCTTTACATCTATCTTATTCAAATTACATTAAATATTGAGAACATACATATAACATGAACCTGATCTTTGAGAACAAAAGATCTTCTCTATTACAAATCACCTACAAAGATCTGTATCATAACATACATAGATAAACTTGGTTCTCCCATTACAAATTAACACAATATTAGAACATATGCTATAATAAAAAGGTATTCACCTGTGTATGGCACAGAGCCGTTTAAACCACCTTTTTTAGGACATATCACCGCATACCATGTTTCTATGTGATTATCTAGAAAATGCATAAAACCAGTTCTTACTAAAAATACTGAAGATCTGTACATATATAATGGAATTATTTAACCATTACCAATTTATATGTAAATTGAAATAACTGACAAATACTACTCTGAGCAGTGCAAAGTTGCAATTCAAAATGGAGATTTTGAATAAAGACAATAATTTAACTTAAATGCCAAACTAATAAAGTTGACAGCTAATCTACACTATACAAGATAGTTAGATACAATAAATTGGAACAATGATACTTTACTAAAACCATAGCTTACCTTCAAATTCTCTGTCTGTCTTTCAGTCCTTTGTTAAATTAGTCCTGGCTCCAAAAACATATAGGTCTGTTCAGTTTGGCAGGCTGTAGTATACTAACTTTCCTTACAAAGAGATTCCCGCAAAACTGACCAAAGGGTATTATATTATTTAGACCAATCGGGTGTTTATAAACTTATCACATGTACATCATGTGTTGTATAAAAATATTACCATACAGGTAAAAATAATCTAAGAATAGAACTACAGGTAAGTCATCAAAGGATCACTCACTGTAACCTATAACACACATATACATACACCTCTTCTCTTTCACACACACTAAACAATATGGGCACAGACAAATAAATAACAAGTCAATAAAATGTATACATACAAATTATATAAAACATGACATATTAATCTCCCTATTACATGTATACCATAAGGTTTTAAAAAAAAACCCAAAACAGTGCATGTATTTTTTCGCTAAGGCAGTGTCTGTCGACAGCATATTGCTACCAGTCTTTCCTATTTTGTAAGATCTTTTCTATCTACGATGACCTCTGGCGGATGTTAAATGCTGTAAATCTTACAATTATATCATGTTGATTCATACAAACCTGACAATAACTAGCTGTACAAATGACTCTGTTGTGTGAACTATCATATTGACTTTCCTGTTAAGTTTGATAATTTCTAATTGTTTGATTTAATGCCGTAACACTGGCGACTACAAAACTCTTGATTTCCTCAGGAGCGCTTACTGTTAAACGACCACTCTGAGTTTTCACCAACCATGTTGACTTTTCTTCAACCAACACTGGTCGGTGAAAGTCAACTTTTGCTGATTTTGCATAACATTTAATTTCTATTCTGTACTCCATCCAAAATATCATATTTGAATTGTTTTTTCGACTAAGCTTGCAGTAATTTGATTACTTTGATTCAAAATTGTATTTTGTTACAGAAACAGAGAGGTGCAGAGTTAAATAAGATTATGGGTGAGCTGAATGTTCAGGATAGTGCCGCTCACGATGATGATCTACTTGACCTGATGGATAGTGCATAACTCTCTCACAACAGTGCCTCTCCTCGATCTCACAAACATTTCATCTTTTTCTGTCTTACCCCAAGGTTGTTTGACTACATATCATCCTTTAAAATTAGCATTTGCCCAATATGTGATATTGTTACATGCATGACAGTTTTCATTGTTGTATGAAAAACTTTTCGGCATATTGTGATTTCTCATGTAATGGCCTTGTGTTAAAAGTTTAGAAAACATTACATTTCTGTGATTACTATACAAAATTGTAAAGGAAATCCTTTTAACTTTTTTTTTCTAAATGATATGTTTTATATGAAATTTCAAATAAAAATTACATGTTTTTCAATGTAACTTTCTTTGATAACATTTGTGAATCTCCTGGCACTATACATGTATTGATTTTCATTGAGGTATTTATTGAGTGTCTCTACCCACAACAACCAATCAGTAATCAGATTATTCTGTCAAGCTAACGTAGGCAAAAGGAAGTGTTTCACTTCAAAGGAATTTTGTTGAACTGTTTAATTTATGACTTTTGAAACAGTATAAGCAACTTTTGACAACAGGATAGCTTTCTCATGGTTTTGTTTGTGTGAAGTGCATGAAAGTTTGCTTAAGAATATTATTGGTTGTTGCCCATATGGGAACAAATTTTGACAGCTCTTGTCTGTATAAAAACACCTTATACATTGTAATATGCGACTCACAACATTGACTGACACCAAAAGTGTTTATTAATGTTACGGTAACAGACTCAGTTGGCTGATTCCTTATGTTGTACACAGATCTCAAGTATTCTGAAAGTGTAATTGACATGCATTTTTTTCTCTTTAGAAGTGATTTAGGAAAACCTTAATGATACTTGAACACGGCTGAATTGCAGAACCATTAGACACAGGATCACTAGAAGTCATACTGTCGATTCAGATTACTTATGTTACGTCATTTTAGTGCGATATTTTACTTCGATCTATGGAAGGTTTTCTGATACTTTCGTTTTTTTTCTGAATTGTTTTTTCTTAAATATTTAGGCTATGTAAATGGAAGTGGTGTCTGTTTTATTTTTCCACAATAACCGTAGGATTAGATTGTTTTATTTGACAAAATCAAAAGGAATTTATACATGTTATGTTTTTATATTATATTGGATAACTTCTTTTTTATCAAACACTCTTGACTTGCACATTGTATAGTTTGTTAGCCTCAATCTTTATTTTTGAGTAAGAAAATTGATATCCGTTAATCTTGTTCGGTTTAAATTAACATGTGAATATAACCCTTAATGAAGAATATAATATTGAAGTCATAAGAGAAAGAGATTTCTATTTTCACAAATATCAGGTAAACAATATACATTATACAATTATATGTAACTCCTGAAAATAAGACTTTTGAATTGTTATAAATGATTTAACCAGTAGCAATTAATGCATGCGATACATTCATGTATAGGCATAACAATTAAGCTTGATCAGACGACCATTTCCAATTGTGTTGAGAATTTTATAAAAGCCAAAATTAGTATACCAACAATTGATAGATCCAACTGTGATGTGAATTAATTTGATATTTTTTTTTTGTATATTCTGGTTGAATTGTTGACAGCAGTTTTTTTAACACAGGCCAGAAGTTATGTTGTATGTGAATGGTCATTGATTGGTATTACACACTCATAATACATCATGACATGTGTAGTTTATACCAAGGAAATGGTTGTGACTTTGATAAATATTACTGAAACCTTTGATGGTGAAGTTTTTAGCCTGTTATATCTACGGTTTCAGACTGTCTTGTTACTATTTCTTGCAGCTGGAGCTACAGGAAAATTTTGGTAATCATACAGAAGACACCTTAAGCAATAAAGCACAAACAGCATTTCTTTTTACCTGAATCTTGTGACTGACAAAAGATATTTCAGAGTGTATGTTTCCAAAAGAAGTTAAAAAAATATGTACGGCATGAATAGATATACAAGTTTCAAAAATGTTAAGTTGCTTAATGGCACCTGTCAAAAATATCTCTCCGTATACAACATCTACTATTGTTGGAGTATGACTGAATATGAGTGTGTGATGTTTCAAGCTGGAGAATTGAGGAATCATTACATTTTTTATTTGTATTTCTACATCATTGCTATATATTTGTATATACAAATCCTTGAGTTAGGGTAAAATATTTAAGAAAAAATACACAACTTAATATTTATGAGATTTGTTACACACATTATATTATCTTAACTGCATGCAATGCAATAGCTAAGGTTGTCACAACAAATCTTAATGGTTAGTTAATGGCTAATCTAGCACATAATGTGATTAACATTTTGTCATTTATACTTGAACAAGTCAAGTAGTTTCCGTTTTTATAGAAAAAGATGTGAAAAAACCTCAACCCCTTTAGGTACATACAATGACTTTGTTTATATTGTAATTTAGTGTAAATTATTAACTATAAATGTGCCTCCTTTTATTTATACCTGTTGTAGCTAATCTATTTTCAGCGGTTATACTAACTTAAAGGTACAATACATTCACTATCTAAAGTAACCCTTGAGTATTAGCAAATTTCACTTTACGGAATAAAATCCTGGAAAACTATCTTCTCTGTATTTAAAGCAAGGTTGAAATTGTTAGTGGCATATTACTGTTAATGAGTAATAGAAAAAGTATTAATGCAAAAGGCATGCTTGTGTGATAATTATAACAAAGTAACTGTTATGTAGTTTACGTTTCAAACAGGTATATCATCTTTTACCATGACATATGTGATGCTCATGTCAGATAAATTCATATACCTAACCAGACAGGTATGTAAGACAGGGATAGCAGTACTAGAACATTTGTGTTGTTAAATAACCTTCAGGTGAAAACATGATGACCAAACAATTCAATCTTGATGCCTGTCACTAACGTGTTAATTTAGGGACCTTTGAACCCTGGGTATTCAACCCTCAGAACCAATTACCCAACCCAGAAGGAACAGCAGTGTTGCCTGTTCCCCTTAGATTTGATGTGCATTTTAAATTATAACTTTCACACGTAATTCTTTGATGGGCAGTAGAAGTCGTTCAAACTTGGACCAATCTCCATTCTTAAACTTTGTTTGATGAGAAATCATGTTTTTCTTATGAATACTTACATTGAAATGACTAAATATGATTGAAACTGTACTGTTTTTAGTTAAAACACTGGTCACTCAGGGCAGGGGCTGTGTTTTCCAATTTCTTACCAATGGTAATGACACAGGCCGCCAGGGCTGGTGATGAATTTAAAACTAATAGCACTTATTTATAGGATAGTTCCTGCTCCTCATACCATGTAGTTATTTTTTCCTTGGTGATATTATTAGAAGTTGCTGCAGCATTATAATCCTTGCACTGAATTTTGTTGTCATAAACACATTTTAGCTTATTTTTTTCAAATTAGAAATGAGGAAACCAGATAAATACTGCTTAGTATCATAAATGACAACAGTAATGACTGGTTTGTGATAGGATTTTTTTTAACATTTTCTTTCATTTACAGATCTTCTTAGGCCTATCAATGTTGATAATGTCAATCTACTATGTGCCTTATGCTTGTTTATAAAAGCCTTTAGCATTTATTTTGTATCGGCCTTTACCTGTACCTCAGAATTTTACCCTTGACCTTTAACCTTCACTACTATCACACCAAACTTGTCAGCTTAAATTAATTACCTGATGATGTTATATATGTCAATCTCACTATATAGTTGTTTTGTTTTTTTTCTGCCATACTTCAAAACCATTGCCACTAGTTGCATATGTATTATACAGTATAACCTGTCCGAACTGGAAGTCACTGTGACATTTATTTGGCCAGTTTACTTAGGTGTCTGGTTTGTAAATGTGGAATGAAAAAGAGGGAAAGCCAGGACCAAGTGGTAATTACTTAGGTCAAAATATACAGGTTTTTTTTATTGGACAGGGCCTGGTTTTGACAGGTTATACTGTACTTTATGCTACCGTAGGATGTTTGGAACGGGAAGCATGTTGTTTTCAAATTGTTGATTGAATCTAAAAAAAAATTCAATTTTTTTGTATTTTCTCTGAAAATTGTAAAGTGAATCATCACATTTTTTCACTTTCACGATTCCTTAATTGAAACGTTAAAGGTCATTATCTGTATTTCTGTTTTTAGTGACGTGACCGTAGCTAGCTCTGAGCTGTATATGTGTGTACTATGATGTTTGTTTTAAGTGTTCGATGTCCGGTATTATGAACATCGGAAATCTCTTTTATGTTTATATTGTTAAGGTCTGTTGGTGAAATAAAGGAGTGTAGGAATCATTGATAATGATAAAATTAATATAGCTCAATGTTATCTAGGTTTGAAGTAACGAGATCCGATAATGGCCTATGTTGCTGCAGTTATATTAGGTAACAATGCACTAACGTAAAATTTGCTATCAAATGCTTGAAATATGCCTGTGTTCTGTGATAAGTCCGTCCAGAGTTTCAAGTGCTTGACTTTTCATTTTGATATTATATTTTTGTAATGGTTGCGTACTTCTTAGTTTTGAAACTTGTTAAAATATTTTGGAAACTATAAATCAGTAATAATGCATATATGAATTTTACAGGAACTAGCTGTTCTGGGACAAGAATTTCTTTACTTACACAATAATTCTCTCAAATGATATACTATTTAAAATTGTGTAATGTTGAACTAGATTACCTCCTGTTGTGCGTGTTTGTCATATTTTTAGAACATTTGGTAATTCTAAAAAAAATTGATAATCAGTTAACCCTTCTTTTTATCGTGTATCCTAAATAAACGTTTCATTTGAAATAATGCTATAAAAATGCATGTGCATTGAAGATGAACTGGTTTGAAGAGTGAAGGTCACATTTGAATGCCATGTGTTTATATATAGGAGATTGTGGAACACGTACATCATCAGAAACAAAGATTTTATATTACTTTTGTGGATTCCTTTTGACTTTAAAGGAATTTATTAATATTGTTATTCGAGATGTTGGACATGAATGTCGAGATTGTCATTAAATAGGTTCTTACATACGTATATTTTGTCCCTTTTCCTTGCTGAATCCTCATCAAATATGGTATAGCTCCAGAGTTAAAACATACACAGACTGGCTAAATAGGTGAAGTGCCAGACTACTATGAATGTTGGAAACAAACGCTGTTCAGTCCATTATTTCCTTATTAGACAATTGTATCATTTTGTCTCCGACGTGTATATAATAATTTCCTGTTGTATCGGGTGTTAACTGGAGGTATCGGTTTTCAAACATACCCAGTAACTTATCATATGCTGGTAAAACTATAATATAATTTGCTGAATGGGTCTGAAGGACCGAGGTGAGCTTATGCCATATCACGGTGCTGTAGTTAATCAATTAACACTTTTCGAACAATTCTTAACCACTATTACATGTAAATGGGTATTTGTCTGTTTGCCATAAGCTTCACTATGTCATGAATTCATAATTTTGTTCATATGCTACATACTCGATGGTCAATGATAAAAAGGGCAAAGAGGGAGGGGGCATAATTATAAGTTGGTCTAAAATACCGAGGTTTTGTTTGATTTCATTAAACATGGTTAATGGCGGTGGATGTATCTGAAACGAATCACATTTATTTTTCCATTAATTATAAAGGAGTATAACTGGGCCATTAATTAAATGTCCCTGGCTTTTTTTATCGTGGTAATGTTTTTAAGTCAATCAAACTGTAAATGTACCTACATGTACCGGTACCTGGTAACCAACATTTTAATGAATCCTTGAACATGTTGCCACATACAGTATGATAGCATATCATTTAGGTTAGTGGAAGAGTCTGTAAAAAGGGACTTATTCAAGGAATAAATATTTTAAAGTATTTAAACCGGTAATCAATCAGATTCATTTATAATTATTGGCAATCGAAAGTAAGTTGGGTTCTAATGAACAAAAGATCAGTTGAAAAGTAGAGATGTATTTGGACAAAATGAGAGAACTCGTTATTGTTTGCATAGGATCTCAAGTTATTTGGCAGACACCAATTTGTGCTAGGTTATGCATTGAACTTGATTGAGATCTGTGGGCCTTTAAAAAAACATTCAACAATAACAATGACTAACCCAAGTGTAAACATATCCTCATAACCACTATCAAGCAAAGTATTCTCCAGAAAATGGATTGACACCAATTTGGGTCAATGGGCATGCATTGCATCCCGTTAACTTTTGGCCTGATAAAAAGTGAGAACATCCATCAATGACAATGTGTATGAATTATTATCATTATCAAGCAAATTGTTCTAACATTTGTCGCAGACGCAAATTGTAAAGGTTAACTTCTGCATTGCATCTTGTGACCTTTAACCTTGACTTTTTTGTCAGAAGAGGTCATCTTCTACCAATGACCAGCTCATGTAGGGAAATATCATCAAAATGCATACCTCAAGTTTTCTGTTCTGTACACCTTGAGTTGAATTATAACGTGAATACATAGCAATCCAAATACAATATTTTATCAATCATAATTAAGGTATATGCACGTCGAAAAGTCTGTATATATAATTTGTGCATCGTATTGATCACTGCTAAATCAAAATTTGCTGTTTATCTGAATACTTCATGAACTTGTTCAAAGAACATCGTGTATATGAAAATAAGCACTTGACACAAAAAAGTGCAACGGCAGAGCTCACAAATAGTTTTCATCCATAACAAGAACTTTCTTCTGTTTACGAAATCCCTCCATTGCTTGGGCAACTGCATCTTCAAAATTGTCAATGGAAGTGAGATCACTTTCAGGAGGCAGAAATTTACCAGTGCGCATTAAGTCACACAGATCCTTGTACATTTTTACTTTTTCTGGAGAATTACTGTTTATTGTATTCCACTGTGTGTTCCAATATCCTGCTAAACGAATTTCTTTGAAAATAAATGCATCAGTTGGGACAACAACCGGCTTCTTTGACATTCCCCCATATGTTACCATTACACCATTTTGACCTAAAAACCGTGTTAGTTCAGTTGCAATTCGTCCACCCACACAATTCAATGCCAACATTGGAGCTTTAGGTAAGCTTGCCACAAAGTCTCTCATGTCTCGCGATGAAGCAAATTCTTCTGTCACAACATGTGTAGCTCCAAGACCTTTTAGATACTTTGTCAACTGATCACAATCAGGTCTGTTTCTTATAACGTTTACAGTTTGAATTCCCCATTCTTTTGCCCATTGAATAACACATTGTCCAACAGAACTGTTGGCACCATTCTGAATTACAGTGTCTCCTTGCTTTACATGAAAATCTTTCAGCATTCGGTAGGCGGTACATGAGTTGACAGCCAACGTTGCAGCACCGAGAACAGGAATGTCGTTGTCGACCTTTTGTACACTAGACTCCTCACATAATGCATGTGTTCTCCATGTACCCCAGGCAGCATGAGCTGGCAACACCCAATCTCCCTTCTGCAAGTTTTTAACACTATCCCCTATTTCAACCACCTCTCCTACCCCTTCGTTGCCTACGAGGGAAGGTAATGTCGGTCTAATATGTTAAGTACCTTTTATCATATTGATATCTGACGGATTTATGGGAGCCATCAACATCTTCACAAGAATTTGAGAGCTTTCCAGCTTTGTCGGCATTGGAATGATTTCCTTTTTTAGGACTTTCCTAGGATCTCCGAAGTCGGCGTAAGTTATTGCAACAGACTCTTTTGCATTACTGTAACCTCTTGCGGTACATATTTCCGTTCTAAATGCTAACATTCGGTGAAAGTCAACACCGAACCCTCGCAGTCGGAAGATTTTTTTAACCAATCCAGCCATCTTTGGAATGCGACAAAC
Organism: Mimachlamys varia; assembly: GCA_947623455.1. Taxonomy (NCBI): domain Eukaryota; kingdom Metazoa; phylum Mollusca; class Bivalvia; order Pectinida; family Pectinidae; genus Mimachlamys; species Mimachlamys varia. Next base: position 34,216,539 of record OX392531.1, on the reverse strand, counting down.
GGCAGCTGTGCACAACGAATACGACAAGCGACAGCTGTGAACGAAGCAAAAGCGGATTGCATTGTTAATGCCGCTTGTTTCGTTTATGTTTTAACGGAAGTAAGATATGTGAAAATTAAAGTAATTTGAATCACAGTTGCTTGAGTTTCTGTCAGTAAATAATAAATATATATGTGTGAAATGAGCCTCCCATTACAGTATTCTGTAATGGGCCGCGGCTCCATATATATAAACATTTTTTATATAATACTGACAGAAATTCAAGCAAATGTGTTTTTGATAAAAGGAATATAGGGTTAAGTGGCAGAGAAAGGGTTATTCCTTTGTATTTCACAACGGAAGACAAATACTTAATGTCTGTATAACTTTAATATTTATTCAATAAAATGCTTATATCTTTCCTTGATTTCCTTCCATTAATATATATATACATATATACACCTACACAATTCATTGATAGTATGTTCATGGTTTGTAAAACCACAAGTAACTGTGCAGACATGTAATTCGTAAGAATTTTATATAAAACGTTCACATAAAGGAGATATGGAGTTGATATATTTATTGTTTAAGACTTGTAATACACAAGTATCGGATCATGAGCATTGGCATTGTAATATTCGTTTAATTTCAGACCCAAATACACCTATTATCTGTATTGATTATAAATGCCAGGTAAGGAACTTTAATTAATATTGTTGCTATAACTCAGAAAGTTGTTATCCATCAACAAAATTATATATATTGTAGAGAGGTGATACATATTTCAGTATCAATTTCTTAATCACCTGGGCCCGGCTGTTCAAAGGGTGGTAAGCTTAATCAGTGATTAGCGCAAATTTTAATTTTCCTGTTACTTTAAAATTAAACCATAGATTTAGTTACAACTTTGCAGGTATTACATATCTAATTGTTTAAATTAACATGCAGAATATTAAGATGTTACCTTGTATATTGGCAGACTTATTAAAGTTTGAAAAATGTCGTTAAATAGTGATTAATCTAGTTACCCTTTGAACAACTGGGCCCTGATCATGATAATTATAGCTGTGTTTATAGCCATATTTCATGTTTTGTGTGAACTTGAATGCATTTCACACAAACCAGATAATGGTTATGTTCACCATACACTTGTTATCCAATACAATTATTGTTCTCCCATACCCGTCAAGAGGTGGCACCAAAATCTTTGGAAATATAAACAATCCCTGTATGTAAAAAGGTGGGGAAACATATGCAACATTTAAGGTGCTACAGTATATCCATGTGTATTATGTATATGATAGTGTATACCTGTTTCTGCTTATTTGTAAAATAAGTAATCATGTGTAAAACCTGTCTGTTACATGTGTATATTATATAATTATATTTCTTCATAAATTTGTAATACCTGTTTGTTACAATATGTACATATGTTCTGTGTGTTGTATTATACAGGTATTATATGATATATACCTGTCTGTAAAGTGCAATAGTATGTACATGTGTAATATATGTCAGACTGTCTATTTTAGTATCTGCATGTGTGATACATGTCCTGTACCTGTTTGCTATGTATATATGTATGTAATAATATATGTGCATTTCATCTGTCTTTGATAGCGTAAATACATGTGTAATACATAAAATTGAATGCATATATTATAACTGTCTGTAATAGTATCTACATACGTAGTACATATATTGTAGCAAATGTTTATGGGAGATGTGTAACAGTTGGTCGGGGCTTGGCGTGAGACAAGTGTTTGGATGTGTATCAGGTCATGGACTGTCATGAGGTATCGTGCACTGCTTGACTGTCGCGTAGGTACTTGTGTGTGTAGAGAGAAACTGGTGCTGGCCGGTTGCATCTTCGCTAGCCAAGGGTTACGATCCGCACACTCATCTTCACGTGTAGATTACATAGGTGATCGCGTAACCCCTGGATATCGAGGATGGCCGGTTGTGACTTGTTTAGGAGATAATTGATTTGGCGCTAAGTTTAAATGTAGTTCTCTGTTATCACAGGTAATGCATTCCTTGAGGAGCGGGATGCATTACGTTAGGAGCGAGATGCTTTCAATGAGGAGCGGAGGAGCATTCCGTGAAAAACACATCCGTAAACGGAGGGGCTCAGGAATGTCTTTGTCTCGGGATTTTTGGGGGTCGGTATATATATACATATAATGGGAGAGCGTGCGGGGAACGAGTGTGGTTTCGACGGTTTTAATTTACAGCAGTCACCCAGCGGCACCTACGACTATGCCACACCAGACATTTTGATTAGATGTGGCTAATAATCATATTACACTTTAAACACAATTTTGGACTCGAAGTCGCTCGCAAAAAATTAAAACAAAACAGAGGGAAGAAAATATGCAACTTCCTTCAAGCCGGTCTCAAACACGGATAACTAAGGAGGGTCGATTGGCCTCGGGAACTTTCACGGAGAGAGAGTGCTGCTGAGTGTGTGTTGCTGTTATTTTATTTTATTGTAAATTGTATGCTGATTTTATTAATACAAGAAGTGAAAGATGATGTAACACACACATGCTGCACCTTTAAATTTAGTAATAGATACAGTATGCCGAAGAAATGAATTAAACTGCATCATACAGCTGTTTCGTCCTACTATGACTCTTCAGTGATGCTAGGGGTCAAACAGTGGGAATCAAAACATTTTAAACTAATAAAGAAGCAGACGGGTCAGGTGCATGTACGTAAAACCCCTTTAATTTATGAATTTAGAAGTAAAATTAAACTAGTTCTGAACAATTTCAAATCGTGTACTACGAAAACCTGTATACCATGTACCGTGCCACTACTTAAACGAGACTAACTGTAGCTATGGAGGCTCCAGAAAACCTCGGGGACTAAAAACTCCACCAGCAGAGTCTGCCACCCCTTATCATTAAAAATGACGTAACACACACATATGTTGCACCTTTTAAATTTAGTAATAGATACAGTATGCCAAAAAAAATGAATTAAACTGCATCATACAATTGCTTAGTCCTCATATGGCTCTTCAGTGATGTTAGGGGCAAAAAGGTGGGAATCCAAAATTTCTAAACTAATGTAGGAGCAGAAGGGTCAGGTGCGTAACACCCCTTTAATTTATGAATTTAGAATTAAAATTAAACTAGTTGTAACAACATTGTAAAGGAAATCCTTTGAACTTTTTTCTAAATGATATGTTTTATATGAAATAACAAATATAAATAACATTTTTTAAAATATAACTTTCTTAAATACCTTATGTGAATCTCCCAGCACTATGCATATATTAATTTTCAATGGGGTATTTATTGAGTGTCTCTACCCACAACAACCAATCAGTAATCAGATTATTCTGTCAAGCTAACGTAGGCAAAAGGAAGGGTTTCACTTCAAAGGAATTTTATTGAACTGTTTAATTTATGACTTTTGAAACAGTATCAGCAACTTTTGAAACCAAGCTAGCTTTCTCGTGGTTTTGATTAAGAATATTATTAGTTGTTGCCCATATGGAAACGACAGCTTTTGTCTGTATAAAAACTTTGTAATCTGCAACTCACAACGTTGACTGACACCAAAAGTGTTTATTAAAGTTACGGTAACCGACCCAGTTGACTGATTCCTTATGTTGTACACAGATCTTTAGTATTCTGAATATGTAATTGGCATGCAATTCTTTTACTCTTTAGAAGTGATTTAGGAAAACTTAAATGATACTTGTACACGGCTACGTTGCAGCACCATTAGACAGAGGATCACTTCACTACTTCTTTTTAGTGTGATATTTTACCTGAATCCGTGAAGCTTTCTTATATTTCCATATATTTGTTTTTTTTAATTTTGTTTCTTAAATATTTAAGATTATGTGAATGGAAGTGGTGTCTGTTTTATTTTTCCACAATAAGAGTAGGATTAGATTATTTTATTTGACAAAATCAAAAGGAATTAGACACATGTTATGTTTGTATATTATATTGGATAACTTCTTTTTTATGAAACACTTTTGACTTACACATTGTATTGTTAGACACACTCTTTTTCAAGTAAGAACATTGATATCAGTTCTGCCTGTTTGGTTTCAGTTAGAAGAGAAAGAGATTTATATTTTCACAAATATCGGATTAACAATATCTACTTGCCAACTCTCCCTGTCTAGGGGGGAGACTCCTGATTTTAGATCCTAAAACGTCGCATTTTCAACCAATGAATTTGGTAAATTATTTCTAATTTTTAAGATCTAATGATTTCATATAAAAGAAAAGCTCAAAAGCAGCCATTTAAAAGTGTTTTTTCCCTTTGGGTGTACTTACAAAGTAACATATTATTTATGCTTATTTATGCTTCAAATTCTAAACATACATAATCTCCCCCATGGAACATATACAGTATACAATTATATATAAATCATGAGAATAAGAATTTTGAATTGTTATAAACGATTTAACCAGTAGCAATTAATGCATACCATACATATATAGGAATAACAATTTAGCTTGATCAGACGATCATTTCCGATTGTGATAAGAATTTTATGAAAGCCAAAACTAGTTGATTAACAATTGATAGATCCAACTTATGTAAATAAATTTGATAATTTTTTTTTATATTCTTGTTGAATTGTTGACAACAATTTTGTAACAAAAGCATAGAGTCTTGGTGTTTTGGAATGGTCATTGATTGGTATTACACACTCATAACACATCATGACATGTGTAGTTTATACCAAGGAAATGGTTGTGACTTTGGTAAATATTACTGAACCATTTGACACATAATATAATGATTTTCTGGTAATAATTTCAAGTTTATCATGGTGAAGTATTTAGCCTGACAAAGTGTTGTATCTATGGTGTCAGACTGTTTTGTTACTATTCCTTGTATCTAGAGATAATTGGAAGCTTTTGGTAATCATACAGAACACATCTTTAGCAATAAAGCACAAACAGCATTTCGTTTTACCTGGATCTTTTAAATGACAAAAAAATATTTCTGAGTGTAATGTTTTCAAGTGAAGTTAAAATAATTTGTACGACATGATTAGATATATAAGTTTCAAACATGTTCAGTTGCTAAACGGTACCTGTCAAAAGCATCTCGCCGTATACAACGTCTAACATTGTTGGAGTAAGACTAAATATGAGTGTGTGGTGTTTCAACCTGGAGAGTTGAGGTATTTCTACATCATTGTTATATATTTGTATAAACAAATCCTTGAGTTTAAGGTAAAACGTTTAAGAAAACATACACTGTCAACTTAAAAGTATTTATGAGATTTGTTACATCATTATATAATCTAAATTATGCATACAATGCCATAGCTAAGGTTGTCACAACAAAGCTTTATACTAAGGTACAATACATTTTCTATCTAAATTAACCATTAAATTTTAGCATATTTCACTTTACAAAACAAATCCTGGGAAACTACACTGTATGTTCTCTGTATTTAAATTAATGTTGACATTGTTAGCGACATATTACTGTATGTGTGCTCCATGTTGCGATTGATAATGATGATTGGTTCTCATTTTGAAGATTTACATGGCGGGTGTTTCGATGAAGCAAAAGACGCTTACTCTTCTGGAACACCTGGTCGTATTCTCTTGTATACTGTTACAGGATCTCTATGTAAATATTTTCTTTGTTCATAATTTGCCGCTAGTTTAATCAATTTTGAGTTTGGATTATGGTTTCTTTTACGCTTTGGTATTCTCTGTTTTTTTTTCTCTATATCACACTCGCACCAAACTCATCAGCTTGATTTACGGTTTTACCTGATGATGCTATATATGTCAATCTCACTATATAATTGTTTGCTTTTTCTGCCATACCTCAAAACCATTGCCACTAGTTGCATATGTCTCATACAGTATGACCTGTCCAAACTGGAAGTCACTGTGACATACTTTAATTTGGCCGGTTTACTTAGGTGTCTGGTTTGTAATGTGAAATGAATAAGAGGGAAAGCCAGGACCAAGTGGTAATTACTTAAATAACTTAGGTCAAAATCTACAGGTTTTTTTTATTGAACAGGGCCTGGTTTTGACAGGTTATACTGTACTTAAAATTATGCTGTCGTAGGGTGATTGAAACGAGAAGCATATTATTTTCAAATTGTTGATTGAATCTGAAAAAAATCGTTTTCAAACTTTTTGCAGTTTGTCTAAAAGATTGTAAAGTGAATCAGCAATTTTTTTTCACTACTTTCCCAGTTCCTTTATTGAAATTTTAAAAGTTAATATCTGTCTTGAGCAGGTTGGGCACAACGGCGCATATGAGTAATAGTCCTGCATTTGGGTAACAGTTACCCATTTCATTCAATAATTTTATTACTCATATGGGCAACAAAGTGAAATAAAAACACATAAAGCCATTTTAAATTCTTGGATCAAAAAAGGGCGTCATCCTGTTTAAATAGTTTGGTAAGTAATGCAACAAGGTACATTTGTGTACCAAAAAATATAAATTCTGTTGTCTTACTTTTTAATTTATTTTTCTAAAATTGACAAACACTGGCTTGGTTCTCCATTGACTACAGTGCTTTGTCATTGGGGGCATCAGTGCACGTGCCAAAGGTAAACTGACATTAAAACTTCACCATTATAAGCAATGGAGGCAATACATTTTTCACATTTTTAAAGTTAGACAATATAATTTATATGCACCTTGTAGTCTTTATTCGATTATGTGAAAATAAGTACGCCCTTTGTTACTCCAAGAAATTAAAAGGACTTTATGTGTTTTTATTTCACAATGTTACCCATATGAGTCACACAATCGTTACTGAAATGGGTAATTGTTACCCAAATGCAGGACTATTACTCATATGCGCCGTTGTGCCCAACCTATACACTGAACAAAATTTCGAAGTGGTCACTTTTAGATTTGATATCTAATACATTTAACGACATTGTCTTTTCTTGATATTTTGAATATTTCAACATTGCCTATGTTCAGCTTGTTTCTTGACGGTTTTTTGCTCACCTGGTCCAAAGGACCCAGGTGAGCTTAAGCCATAACCCGGGTCCGTCATCCGTCTGTCAACAATTGACTACTTCTTCTTAACCGCTGATCTGAATTTAGTCATATCTGATACCCCGGTGGGAATCATCCCTGTGTGGCTGACAAAAATGATGGGATTTACTGACCCTCCAGGGGCCTAATTAAGGGGCCGGGCCGATGTTGAACAATGTTGAACTAGCTTATAGATTACCTAAAAGACTTCTGTTGTGCGTGTTTGTCATATTTTAAGAACATTTGTTAATTCTAAAAAAACATAATTTGCAAATAATACCGGTAATGTTATGATAATCAGTTAACCCCTGCTTTTGTTGTGTACCTTAAATAAATGTTTCATTTGATAATAATGCTATCAAACTGTATGTGTATTTAAAGTGAACTGGTTTGAAGAGTAAATATCACATTTAAATGCCATTTGTTTATATAATATAGAAAATTGTGGAACACCATCAGAAACAAAGATTTTATATTACTTTAGTGGATTCCTTTGACTTTTAGAATTCTTCCCAAGCAATCGACCCAATTTGGCAGACATCAGGCATTTCATCAGTCTTGTGTTAATAGAATAGGACACTGTTGATAGTTAAAAAAAACTTGTTTGCTATTGATATTTTGGAATATTTATGTAGGGATTACCATTCGAACTCGAATGGCGTACATTTAAATCCCGAATGGATTACAGTGTAACACTGGGTTCATGATGCTTTTCAACCACGAGATAGACAACAATTGACAGTATATATATATGGGACGTCAGTTTATAAACTGATATTAAACTTTATGATCTGGATATGGTACGTAGTACACAAATAATGCTTGTGTCGATTAATATTACAATTATTATTATTGTAGCTGAAAGGTTATATCTGCAAAACACCTAGTGCCATATATCTAGCATTCAGGGTTTGTGTTATAGCATGCGCAGTACATCATACATATATATATATTTAGTCCAAAGGGTTCTGACTCTCTGACCCGCTAAATATTTGGACGACAGGTGGGTGCGAGAGACAGAATTCCTACTTAGTTAAAAAGTGGAAATTTTACCGACCCGTGTCAGGAACAACAACAACAATTTAAATACGTGTACTGTTTGATGATACATTATATTAATAGTCAAACATGTATTCTGACATTTAGTCTTTTGAAAACTACCGCTCGCTCGACATTTTAAGGAATTCAAAATTTTTGTCAAAAAAAAATAATTTCGCCCGCTCGCTCCGATTTTGAAATCTCATTTTCCGAAGAACAATAAATAAAATTGGTATGGCCTTACCATAATTATCAATTTGTGCACCTTGAAAAATATTGCTTTTTGAGTGCTTTATATGTTTACCATATATTAATTTAAATTTGTGGAAGCTAAGTCAGTAAAAAGAACCTAGAATTTTATTTCTGCAAGAATAAATATTTTTACAGTATTTAAACCGGTAATCCATCAGATCCATTTCTAATTATTGGGACTCAAAAATTTGGGTCCAATGAACAAAAGATCTGCAGTTAAAAAGTAGATATTTAATGGTAAACTAATCTGACAAAATGAGAGAACTTGGTATTAAATGAAGATGTACATGTACTTGCATAGGGCTCTCCAGAAATTTGGCAGACACCAAATTGTGTTAGGTTACTGCATTACTTTTGATTGAGACCTTTGGGTCTAAGCATCTATTACCAATGATCAATAAAAGTGTGAAATTAATATCTTCATGATCACTATCAAGCGAAGAATTCTCCAAGGCCAGAAAATGGATGGATGCCAAAGAGCATGCATGGCATTCCATGACCTTTTGAACTTTTGACTTGACAAAAGGTAAGGACATAGATCTAGATCTACCAATGACCAACCTGTGTATGAATTATCATCATTATCAAGCAAATATTTTTGGTGCAGACACAAATTGTAAAGGTAAAGTTCTGCATTTGCATCTTAAACCTTGACCTTTTGATCATGATCCTTATAATCAATAGAGGTCACCAACTCATGTAGGAAAATATCATCAAAAAACATACCCCAAGTTCTCTGTTTTGTTCACCTGGAGTTAAATAATAACATTAATAGCAATCAAAATACAATATTTTATCAATTATCATTAATGTATATGCACAGGATGCATTTACACCCATTGTATTGATATAACTGCTAAATTAAAATTTTGCTGTTTTTTCGATGACTGCAAAAAAACATTAACAACATTTGACATAGAAAAAGTGCAATGACAGATCTAGAGCTCACAAATAGTTTTCATCCATCACAAGAACTTTCTTCTGTTTACGAAATCCCTCCATTGCTTGGGCAACTGCATCTTCAAAATTGTCAATGGAAGTGAAATCACTTTCAGGAGGCAGAAATTTACCAGTGCGCATTAAGTCACACAGATCCATGTACATTTTTACTTTTTCTGGAGAATTACTGTTTATTGTATTCCACTGTGTGTTCCAATATCCTGCTAAATGAATTTCTTTAAAAATAAATGCACCAGTTGGGACAACAACCGGCTTCTTTGACATTCCCCCATATGTTACCATTACACCATTTTGACCTAAAAACCGTGTTAGTTCAGTTGCACTTCGTCCACCCACACAATTCAATGCCAACATTGGAGCTTTAGGTAAGCTTGCCACAAAGTCTCTCATGTCTCGCGATGAAGCAAATTCTTCTGTCACAACATGTGTAGCTCCAAGACCTTTTAGATACTTTGTCAACTGATCACAATCAGGTCTGTTTCTTATAATGTTTACAGTGTTAATTCCCCATTCTTTTGCCAATTGAATAACACATTGTCCAACAGAACTGTTGGCACCATTCTGAATTACAGTGTCTCCCTGCTGCACAGGAAAATAATCTTTCAGCATTCGGTAGGCGGTACATGGGTTGACAGCCAACGTTGCAGCACCGAGAACAGGAATGTCGTTGTCGACATGTTGTACACTAGACTCATCACATAATGCATATGTTCTCCATGTACCCCAGGCAGCATGAGCTGGCAACACCCAATCTCCCTTATGCAAGTTTTTGACACTATCCCCTACGTTGACCACCTCTCCCACTCCTTCGTTGCCTACGAGGGAAGGTAATGTCGGTCTAATATGATATGTACCTTGTATCATATTGATATCTGACGGATTTATGGGAGCCATCAACATCTTCACAAGAATTTGAGAGCTTTCAAGCTTTGTCGGCATTGGAATGATTTCCTTTTTTAGGACTTGCATAGGATCTCCGAAGGCGGAGTAAGTTATTGCAACAGACTCTTTTGCATTACTGAAACCTCTAACGGGATATATTTCCTTTCTAAATGCTAACATTCGGTGAAAGTCAACACTGGACCTTCGCAATCGGAAGATTTTTTTAACCAATGCAGCCATCTTTGTTGTGAAGTTCGAACTACATCGGAAGTGTACATGTAATGTTAATAATAACACTAGAAATGTTCCGAGGATATTAACCGGAAAAGACGAAATTAACCATCTGCGCCTGCGTAAGAATCATAGCAACCCTCAAACAAATATGGCCGCAATGTGATGGTTAGATGCTGTAGTTCATATTTATAAAGGACTCACAGGATGTCTAAAGCTGGGAAGAGGGTTAAAAGCGGTTCCGGACAAGGAGGAGCAAAATGGGAACAAGCCCTTTTATCTGCACAATTTGACGAGGTTTGCTGTTTTCTTTATTTTGATTGAAATTGTTCTAGCCTCTGCTGATTTGCATGTTGCTCCTCTACAGTACTGTTTATCACTTTATGCCACCGTGTTGTTATCTTCAAAAAGCATGTCACTGATCCATAGCTATATAAGTATATTTTGTCAGGCAATGTTTATGTAGGATTTTGCATCAGTAATATAAATTAAGCAACTTTTGATGCATCAATATACAATACAGTGTCAGTGTTTTTTTAGAAACCACTCATCGATAAAATCAACTGATTAACGTAGAAGTGTTTTGGAACATATCTTGTAATGCGAGTAAATGATATTTTCAAGTGGATGAAACGTATTGGAATACAATCAACATACAAGAATTGTAACAGACATTTCAAAATAGCATCTTTTTTGCATTGCAGTTTAACCTCCTTTGTCAATATACAAATGTATATATATACCAATAACAGTATATTGGTAAAGCTGTAGCTACAGTTATTAAACTATTAATTAGTTGTCAAAACAGAATCCCATTTGCAAATGTGAAAGTTCTGTTTAGAGGTATACTGAAGTTTAAAGGAATTATTATTAAATGACCTATTATAATTCCATTTAATTGTATCTACATGTACATGTACATAATTGTATATAATTGGGAAAGTCCATGAAATGATGCGAGGCTCCATTTAATACAAATTTAAAATAATTGGAATGTTAGTGTTAGCTTTATTGGCTTCAAAATGAACAATATTGGTTAGGTTTATTGCATTATTTTTATATCAAAGTGAATAAGAAATTCATAGATAATTGATGTGTTTCTTTTGTTCTCTTAACAGGAAAGTTGGAAGGCCAACATCACTTTTGTGGTTGGAAATAAAGTTGATGACTACACATGGATAGACATTTTGGGATCAACCATCGCTAGTGGACCTCGAAAGTTATTCAGTGTTATATCAAGACAGAAGCTTGAAGAAGAGGTAGCTAGATTACACTCAAAGAAAAATATGTTAATGCATCAATAAATCAAATTAATACCAGTTTTCAGAGAAGAAAAATCTTAATAAATTAGTTTCTTGAAAGAAATATGATATTTATATTTTCTGAATGCTGTTTTAAGCCAGTTCAATGATCAAGAATCAGACAAATTATATTCAGGATAATATACTCTAAGAATTTGTTTTTCATTCTGATGTAGAAAATGAGAATATTTTTTGTCCAAATCTAATTACCTACAACAAGCACTATTTGTGATACACATGAGGAAGAGTATTAAACAAGGCATAAGATACACTTAACACATCAGTAGTAATTAGAGTATACTCTGTAGTGACTTACACATACAAATTTATTTCAGGTGAGAGAACTTGGTAATCCTAAAGGCAAGAAACCTAAAGATGTCCCACTACACTATGAAGTTACAGAGCCTTGTAAAATCCATCTGGACAACAATGAAGACATCCCATTTCCTCTGTTAGCTCGGCTTATAAAGTACAGATTACTGGCAATCAAAGCCGCAGACATCAAAAGGCGGGAAACTGAAAAGAAGGTACACAATTAATGACACTTCCAACTGAACATAATATTATGGACCTCTTATGTTTATGTTACTTACTGACTGTATAAGATTACTAGTATATTATTCCAATCAATGTATTATCAGTAGAATGGTCTACATTGTATATACATGTTTACAAATCATATAGCACATCACAATTGTTAAAATAAAATAAAGGATCAATACTTTTCATAAACAGTAAATTTTGTTCTGTATAATAATAGTAATGATAATAAATGACTTTATTTATGGTCCATTTCACTTTGAGAACAAGTCGCTTTTTAATGTGGCTGACAGTAAAATGTATAATATTTATAATGTAAACTTGTTTTTCATTTTCTTGTAATCTGTTCAACCAGGCATCAGCTGATAAGGATAAGGCAAGGAAAGGATCGGGTGGAAAGGGAGGTAAAGAAAGGGGCAAGTCACCACCCAAAGGCAAAGGAGGTGGTAAGAAAACACCCGAACCTCCCACAGCCAAGGAGGGAAGTAAACTGAGAAAGAGAGGAGAGGAAGACGATGAAGGCAAATATATTGGTAAGTAACTTTTTCTGTTTTTTTTTTCTTTTTCTGGGTGAATTTTAAAGCACTACCAAAAGAAAGTTCCCTCAAGTTTTTGCATTACAAAGACATTACAACACTAAATTACATGGTATTTAAACAAACACTGATAATGTTTGTTTGCTAATCATGTTTGCAATATGTAGAGCTCTGCCATATCTACTGACAGAACTGATTTCTTTCACTGCCTTCGGGTCAATAATAAAGTAATACTGTCTGTTGAATGTCATATAGTCAGTCTTAAAACGCATACAGTCTGTGAAAATGATTTTAATTGATGTACTAGATATATATACACAGCCGATAAATATTGGTTGATTTTAAAAAGTTCAAATTTTTAACATCTTCATTTTTCTGATTTCAAGTCAGCTAGTCCATAAGTGATCTGGATTGCAACTAAAAAAAGCAGCACCTCCAAATATAGTGCTAGTATGTCAATGTACATATAAGCTTGACTTTATAATGTATTTGAATGTCCTGCAGCACTATGGTTTTACAATATTATTGCTGACCAATGTATATTCCTTCCCTCACACTGATGATTGCAAGGGCTTTGTTCTTATAAAAGTTGTGTTTTGACTGACAAATAAAATTTTCAGATGATGAGCCAGATGATGGGGCCCAACACTACATCATTGTGTATGGTTACAACAGTCCCCACATCATCACACAGCTGGCTGAGCTGAGCATCACGGTCGACTCAATCCTACGAATATCCTCTCAGGATTACACAAGGTTTCAGGTCAAAGATGACGTTCCATCGATAGAAAAGGATGAAAAGACTCAAGGTACCAACTTCACGTATACTAAATTGATGTCATTGATAAAAGTATTTTGATAATTTATTTGACATTTTAAAATCACAATAGATTAGCCAGTGTGTGCTTAACATGTTCACTTCCTGAAGCACAGCAGTCATGTGTTTGTAAGCACGTAATTAATAAGTAAATCATTCTGGTTGATAACTGCATGTATTCTGTAATATCATATTTTTTTTTCGCAAATTAGCTAAACACTAATTAACATAAAGCAACTTACATGTTGATGACATGTTAGATTACTTCATTGAAAAAAATGTGTGTGAAAAAATTCCCAGACTCAACAATATCATACTTTTTTTTTTCTTTTTTTTCTTTCTTTTTTTCACTCAGAGCAAACTTTTAGCTTAAGTTCTAATTATAAAATTATAGTCCCATTCCATCCTGGTATTTGATTTATATTCTTGCTAGGAAAAATGGAAGATATTACTCCTCGTAGTGATGAGACTTTAAGTAAGTTTGTTGACATAGCTTTCATTTGGTCTGGAGAAAGGATTTGTATTGTATTGGAGTTAGTCAGGAGGAGGGATTATAATGTACATGTATATGTTTGACAGGAGAAGGGATATCTTATTGGTACTGTGTATACGTTTGCAGTTTGATAGATTAATATTTAAACATGTGGGTGAGGATAGTAAAATGGTTTTGGCACATGTAGTTTTTTCTTCAAATTTTGATTGTTTATTTCTGTCTTTTTCTCTGGATTAGGATTTTGTTGTTTATAAAAATAGTACATGTAGTGGTGTAGGTGTATCAAAGTTTGTATTAACAGAAATATTTTATAAACTAAAACGGTGCAATTAAATGGCAATTAAGTTGGAAAAACAGAAATGATCAATTGCAATGCATTTGTACTTAAATTGTTTGGATACTACATTACATTATCAGGCAAAGACAAAGCTGCCCAGAAAGCCGGTATGTAGCCAGGAGACTGATACTGTATCCACAAGACAAGCTGTTTGTCAGACAACCAGAGAGATTCTATAGCTCTGCTGTGCTAATACACCCATCAAATGTTGCAATGTTGATATTTCGTCATTCAATTTAGTGGATTTGTTTTCTTTTGACTCATATTTTAATCTAAGTTATTAATTTAATCATACATGTTTATGATTTTAATTAAATGTTGGTTGATGTTTTTAAATGTACATTATTAGTGCTAACACATATTGAACTGATTTAATTGGAAAGTGTTGATTGTTGAATTGACTAATATTTAAATGCCAAATGGTGACTGCTGAATTATACAAATTGTTTCCTGCCATATGTTTCAACCAGGTCATTTGTCAGCGAAAAGAGAAAAAAAGTTTCCAAAAACCAAATATGATCTCTTGTCAGTTGCTAATACATAAATTGAGGTGTTGATTTACAATGTAACGTTATATCAATACTGCAACATATTGATAAACTTGAGCTTGCTTTCATTTGAGCGAGTTTCTGCTTTTCTGTTCTTGCTATTGATTTTCTTTCAGATTAATTATTAGTTGTATAATTTCACAAAGCCATAATATAAATAATGATTAGTAGTTAGAACCTGCTTTAAGAGCTACAAATGTATATCATATTGCAAGTAATGCTGAAACACTGAGAGAAAGGAAACATACATGATCAGAGTCAAATTGTCATGCATACGATCCATGATATGCTGGGTTGTGTATACTGGTAAAGACAACTTTCTCTCATTTCTGTGGAGGTACATATGTACATTGTATGATACAAATATAGGGCATAACAGGGTGTAAGGTGTCACAGCATGTCAACCACATCTAATGCTACAATGGAGGAAATTACCACATTATAACACCATTCTTTTCATTAAAAAAATGGGACAAAGTTAGGAGAAATGGGATAAAACTGACTGACTGAATCATTTATCTGAGAGAAACTTGAGGATAAAATTGATGGTTGAGTGGCTATGTAGCCCCTATAAATATATTTTTCTATGGTTTCTAATTAGCTTATTTGGTCACAGGAACGAGAAAAACAGATCTGTCCATTGTGAGGACATGCAGGGATATCTAACAAACTGGGTTTTCAACATGGGTAAATTGAAACCCTCCGTCAGCCGAACATTATATCATTGGACTCCTATAGACATCACATTGAGTTATAACCAATAGAAACGGAGAGAAAAATCTCTTGTCAGATATTGAACACTTCTTATGTATACACTTCTGGTACTGGTGCTCACACAGTCAATCTTTCTCAACAGGATCACCCTGACTATGAACCAATATGGGAAAGGATTTCATATTCAATCTCAATTTAACATCAAGTATAAAGTAACACTGTCTAATCAATATATAGAATAGAAAGCCAGAAGCAAATTGACAACATATAAATATATGCATATTATATCATAATCCTATAGATTATACATGCATGTTGATGCTCAAAAAGGTGGGAACTTTAAGAACTTCAACATTTCATCAAAAAGTGATGGTTTATTACTTTCATTAAAACAAAATGATAATGTTCTCTGAATTTTCTTTTGCATGACAGTATTTACAGATACTTTCTATACACTGTATTTTATATACATACACCATTAAATCATAATAAGAAGTGGTGTTTTGAAAAGTAAAATAAAGTACACAGAACGCATTTTTATGGGCATACTTTATTTTTTAATAGAAAAAAACCAATAATATATAATATATTGTAATCATAAGCAAGATATTGTAATCTTCCAATGGTTTTAACAGGATATGACTTTAAATTGATCTTTAATATTAGTGTTGTTGTTTGGTTATATATATATATATATATTTAAATGATGGGGAATTAGTGTGTAAACCTGTGTAGACTTGACTTCTGTATAACACTTTCCTTCTATTGGCTGCAGTGCTGGAGGAGATGGAGCGGGCTACCAAACTGAAGATAAAGAAGGACCTCAAGGAGTTCTGGAAGGATGTTCTCCTGGTGTTACAGAAACAAGCTGATGGTTCTCGACTCCATGACATTGCACGACAGGAGTACGAGGTGAAGAATCTTCTCATACCAGAAGACCTTGAAGATGCTGAACAAAAGGTAACACACTATTGTATACAGTACATTTTGAAATTTTGATTGGCTTCTCAAGGAAAGTAAGTGTAAGATTTTATCACTTTCCTTCCGCTTTCTCATGTCAGTTCTCATCAGAGAAAAAGTGTTGAGATAATATTCCCTGTCTTTCTACCTCCAGAATGTGTTTGGTCTGGCTATGTTTGAGGATGTAGCCTGCATGATCTACGATCTCATTGATTCCCGTCGTCAGTACAAGAACTACCTAGAGAATCTCAGGTTGCTCCATGTGCCATTGTTTGGTCAGCCAGCAGCTCCTGCACAAGGTGAGTTACAGACAGGTGTTCTATGGGTAATTAGACGTAAAGGTGAATTAGGAACAGATGTGATGCATTTAGGTACTTGTTAACAACTTAACATCAATATTACTGTTTAGTGAATTTGGTGATTCATATATAAATTCTTACAATTATCATATTTCTGTATAACCTCAACATGATTCTAGAGGAAAGGTTTAATTGTATACATGTGTTGTTTTTCTTTTAACAACAATCATATTTATACTCCAGAGGAACGCCCTGCAATATCTGGTGCCCCCACCCCATCTGCTCAACAACCCCCTGCCCCCAGTGTGCCGTCTATCCACCCGGACATGCTAGAGTTTTCCCCCCAAGTGGACATGCGGTTCTACAATGACCTGATGAACTGTGTGCCCCAGGAGAGTGTTAGTGTGTCACTCATTATGCACTCCATGCTAGAACAGGTGAGCCTCCATAAACGTTTGTTGGTCACACATTATCCCTGTAACTGAAAATGTAAAGTGAGATCATAGAAATCAAGCTAAGCAATGCTGGCAAGGGTAATGCATTATCATGAGATAGAGAGTTACATTTGTATCTAACAGAATATCATAAATAACTTTTCAATTTCCGTGTAATTCATAAAAGATGACACAAATACAGTATGTACTTTTAAACTTCTTTTAATATTAATTTATTGAAATGAATCTGCTTGCATCGTCTCGATTTTGTTTACAGAGGGAAACAATCCCGACTTTCCAACATCGCGGCGTCCTTCAGATTTCTCGATCTTTCACTGAAAAAAAACTTGACACACATCTATATCATTGTAATTTACGCACCCCCTAATTTTTTTTTATTTTAATTTCCCTAAAAAAATGTGTGCAGATTACACGAGTTTTTACGGTAATGCCCCTTGTCTATAATGTATTGAATACCAGAAAAGATAATTGCATGTTTCTTTATTTTTGGGAGTTCATGTTTTTCCTCTCCCGTGACTAAAAGATCAATGCTTGTAAGAGATAGTTGAAAATATAATCAAGCTTATGTTTTTTTGTATTCTAGCTAGATGAAATACAGAATCCTAATTGACTTTGAAATTTTAATGTAAACATCCCTGTATGTGTTTTAGGTGGTTGCCACCGAGGAGAATATTGATCCTCCCAGTGAACAGCTCCCTCCAAAGAGACAGGATGGCCTCAACTCTGAGCTGGCTGCTCACATCAGTGGGCTGGCCTTCAAACTGGCTCTCTCCGAGGATGAGCAGAAGGTACTGTAAAATTAACAGCTGATTGAATGTCATATGCAACACCAACGTAACATTTTTCACTATACAAAAAAAAAAAAACAATTTTGTCCTTGACAAATATTGTCACAAAATGATATAAGAATATATGTAAGGGCTATTTCAGTAGAAAATCTCCCTGACCCTGGGACTCAATAATTGGTCCATTCTGTCTATTATTTGGTTTCTTGCCAGTCAATGACTTCAAACTGAAATAACATATTTTGCATTTCTGTACTTACCAGATCATGTCAGATGTGTTTGATTCTGAAGAAAAATCCCCAGAAACACCGGGACAGCCATTGTTGATGAACTTCCATGACAAAATCTCGGCTAGAACAAACCATCTGAAAAAGATGTACAACTTCAACCCTGAGGAGGTAGAGAAAGATATGCTGAAGCGTCTGCCATTTTCTTCGCTGACACAAATTCCACGGCCTGGGTCCCGCATTGCGAGGGAGCGAGCTGCCAGACTCCAAGAGTTGATACACTTTTGTGCAACTGGAGGATTGTCTCAATCAGGTAAATGTTTGAAATAAACAGATTCTAGTACAAGGAATAAGCACTCAGTTTAAAACAACTTTTTTTTTTAATAATTAGTAAATATCTTTATATTGTTGGTAATACTATAGAAATTTGATGTGCTGTTTACTTGTTTTTGCCAGAGATTGACCGTGCCTTCAAGCAGTTTGTGTTTGAGAGTATGGACCTAGCAAGTACAGACCCGAATGGTTTTATCATCACACGGGACAGTGAAGGGGTTGAACACTCGGCTATTCCATGGGATGATCCATACCCCTTTTTCAGGGGCATGATACCTACTCACCTTAAAGGCACAAAGGAGGAGGTAGACGTCAGGTCTTCTAGATCAGGTAAATCACTGAACTGATTTAAATATATAAGGTCACCCTTGAAATAATGAGATAATATATTTTGTAAGATGTGAATATTGTTAAATTGTTATATTTGATTGTTTATTATGAATTCATAATTAAACTTGTCTTTGATAACATTTCTGTTTTTAGACTTAAACTTGTTTTTATATACATTGGTTTAAAATTATCACTATACATATATTATAGATATTGAGGTGATGTCATTGGTTTGACTGGTTCTATAAGATGTTGTTCAGTTTCTTCTAAGTATTAATTGGCAAATTAATGAATATGTTATTCACACACATGTGCACATTTTATACCCGTACACACATACCTGTACACATCCTACATGTACACTATATTTCTGTGTATGTATACTGGTCACATAGCCTCCAGTGTTGTGTTAAGGTGTGCTGCATGTAGCCCAATATAATATCTAATTATATCTTAATGTGTTCATTGATGTCAACTTATAAGCACAGACATGAATATTTCCTTATGAGAGAAGTGAGTGTAGTGAATGATTTGATAATTATGGTCAATGAAAATTATACAATGTTCATATAAAATTATACAATGTTCATATAAAATTATACAATGTTAATTAAAAATTATACAATGTTCATATAAAATTATATAATGTTTATATAAAATTATACAATGTTCATATAAAATTATACAATGTTCATATAAAATTATACAATGTTAAATAAAATCTTCAGTTTTGAAGGATGACAATAGTGGATGTGTTATCATAACAGCCTATACTAGTACTATAATCATGATATTGGTGGCTGTTATCATAACACATTACAGTATAACCATGATATTGGTGGCTTTGATTAACTAATTGTTGTGCTGTGAGTGTTGGAATCTGTTAATTACAACTTAAATTTGTGTTACCGCTATAATTAACAAATAACACTGAAAAGTAATAAAAAAAATGACTTCACTGACAGCTGTCTATTCTGAAAAACAACGGAGGTCAACGATGAAATATTTTTTGAGAATCAAAAAGTAGATTGTACAGTACATTTTCGTTATATCTGATAGGTACATATTGATGGCTAAAAAAAAAGATTGAACTATTATGCTTTATGCAAATGTCTTTTTCTTTACCCACAAATGTTCCCATAAATATATAATTGTATATGCTTGCCCTATTTCCCACAAGTCCCAGGGAATATAGAGTGGGAGCTTATAACCATCACAGCTATGTCGTCCTATGTGTTTGTACATTGTATCTGTGTTTTTGTTATCACAGTCACTATCAATTTGGTCCCATGTAAGTTCACCGTCCAGCATATTCATTCATTTTTATAAATCACCATACTTACCTGGAAAAAGCTTGTACCTTTTTTATGTAGACTGATCACACCATATATTATATATTGTACACCCAATTGCACCAGTCCAGACCAGTAGCTCTAACAGATATGATTCACAGGAAATGGTTGATACTTTATATTTATACATAGCCTTTTAATGAGTAGATAATAGAATCTACTTTATATTCATGTAATGTCAAAATACTTGATACTTAGTTTACATTATTTAATAGTGTTTATAAAAAATTCTCAGTCTATCGTTCTATCTGCAATTACAAAAAAAAAATGTTCTGCAATAAAGATAGGGAAATATCCACTGTACCAAAAGGATAATAACACCTATATACACTTCTATTAATTCTGCTTCAATAATGTCATATATTCCAAATTTAGAATTTGGTTTACACAAATACATAAACAATCACTTAATTGTTCCTCTTCCTTTGCATTTTAACAAGATATCTTCTTTTGCTTGGTACCGTCCGCTAAAGAATTCTATATATATATGCTTGGGAATTCACATTCTGCAGAGTATTTAAAAACTCAATTATTATCCTTTTTGCTTTCATATATTTTTTACTAACCAGATATTTTTATACATTCAATTCCCTTTTTTATGCTTGATATATTTAATCAGAACATTTTGCATTTATCCTATTGAGAAACAGTTTTATCGTTCGACATCCTTAAACAGAAAATCTGTCATTATCTTGTGTATTACTGTTGATTTACAGGGACTGTTATGTCTCTTTACTGGGACCAGTCAGGTACAATGTTTCAGTGGTGGATGGCAGTATATATATATATAAATATATATCTGTTTGATGTGATTTAATGGTCATTGGAGATGTTCATTAATTTTCCCTTGTCATTAAGGATTAGTTTTAATCATAAAAATTCCTACATATATACTTCAGTTCATTTGATTTACAAGGTTTGCATTTAAGATTCTCATAAAGAATATTGATGAAAACACAGGTGCCACTGAAAATAAACTTAAAAATGAAAAAAATGGAACTTACCACTTTATTTATTTTATTTCTTGAAGAAGGGAGGGTACCATTACCATTAGTTTCTTTTCTTTACAGTATTATAATTGAGTGTCAGGTTGAAATGTAGTGAGCCCATTTAGACCCAATTAACATATTGTACTTGTTGTCATTATGTCAAATTTATTTTGAAAAAAAATCTGTATTGTCAGATGAGATTGCTTTGTATGTTTTATAATGTTTGTCCTGTATCATGTATTCATATCTATGGGTATTTCACATCACCTGGGTGCATGACCTTCCAAAACACAGTTTATAGCTATACATACAGGTATACATACAGATAATAATTTTGTAATACCTTGTAATTGCAGCATCACCAGTCAAGTTGACTGATGATATTTATGTTTTCACTACACATCGGAAGCATTTTGTCTTTTTTAATGGTATTGTAATAGAAAACTTGAAGTAATACATTTTTAGCATGTCTGAGGTCTTTGCCAATATATATTTTTTTTAATATTGGAAAATAAGCTTTGAAGAATTTTTATTTTTTCTTAAATATGGGAAAAAAAATCGTTAAAGGTTTTTAATCTGAACTCATCCTAATTTAATCCTTTCTCTCTGCATGTGTAACTACTATCATGGGTTTACGGTTCTGATGTGTCAATGTCTGTACAATAACTAATGTCTTACCTGTGCTGTTTTCTAACCTCTTTGTTCCATATCACAGGGAGTTTAAGCGGGTTATCAGACCTTATAGATTACTCTCTGCCTGGTACTCCTTCACCTCCCCCTGATCCCTCCGGTGCCCTGAAGGGGGCAGCACCTGATACCCGCAGTGAGCTCCAGAAACCTCTTCGTGAACCTGAACCACAGGCTCAGCCTGCAGACAATCAAACTGCAGAGAACAAGTTACGACAGTCTAGATCTAGGAAGAAAAAGAACAAAAGTAAAGTCCTGTAGTGGTCAGACAGTCGCTGGTCATCTCTCCACAGAATGACCAGGCTGGTTAAATGTTGTGGATATATCACCATATATAGACGAGTTTAGTGATATGTTAGACGAAACAATAGGCTTTAGGTTTTGTTCACTGTGATTGGCTGTTATCTCGCAGGTGCATGAAGTTTTCTATTTCAACCTTGGAATCATCATCTTCATGCATGTATGTCCTTGATCAGGAACTGTGCTCTAATTATATGTATTTATTAGAATGGCTAAGATCAATTTTAAAACTGATTTCTTGTTCTCTTCTCATTAACAATTTTTCCTGTCAATTTCCATGCACCTACTTGGTATTCTGTGATTGTATAATCTACAAGCTTTTTGCTATATAATAACATATTATTTTACTCTTCGTACCTCTTCATCAAATTTCTTGCTAGCTGGTTTAATGTTATAATTATTGCATGCTGTACTTAGAATTAAGAATAATAGACTTTTAAAGTTTGAGATTAATCCTAATTAAATCTGTAATGTATGTTGCTTTTGGTTTTGGGGATGCCTGCAGCTGCTTTGGTAAATAATTAGCTACTGTAGCTAGGTTTAGCTCATCTTTAAGCTGTTACATATATCAGATCTTTTACTGACTGATAAGAAGCTCTCTGCATTGTGTGTGCTGAAAAATACATCTTATTTCAAATTTACTAATGATATCAATTCATCTTCAATCCTTTGAAAAAAGGCTGAGATTCGGTCGTGAGGAAATAATCAGTTTCAATTTAAACAATTAAGCTTGATTTAAACCATCATTCCCGGTGGCCATGCATGCAATGTAAGGTTATAGAGTGGTTGCATTGACAGGCTTTTAACCTGGTAATAGATGATAAGGTACAACCTGGGTCATAGGGAATTTGTTTGCATGCATGGTCTTGAAATGGTTGTTTACAAAATAGAAATAACTTTAAAAGGCATATATGGAACACCTTCCTGATGTAACAGTTGTTCTTTAAAAACAAATCCTAGCTCATTTAATGAACTGGTGACCACAAAGAGTGAACCTTTTATACTCTGATCATTAATTATCACAATCGTGTTACTAGCACATGTAATAGAATGAGTCATTACAAACTTAAAATGACAATGTAATATGTCATTGTAATATATGGCAATGTAATAATTATAGGTATTATCCAGTGAAAATTTACATTTCAGCATCTTACCTGTACAGTTCGTCATTTCTTTAAACTTAGCTCTATATTTCCATCTTTTTTTAGAGGAACTGTAAATTCGTGAGAGCTTAATTGCATTTGGTGTACCTGTAGCAGTCAACAGTTATCTTGTGTAGTTTTCATCCACATATAGAAACATGCATGCTGCTTCTCATTTAAACTTAAAAAAAACACCATTGCAAGTATTTCAAAAAAGGACCATGCAAGTAGGAAGCATGCATTAATAGATATTAGAGTAGGAAGCCTGTATTGCAAAGTTAAGATTAGCAAACAGGTAATTTGCATTGTAGAATTTTAGACTTTATAGGGATGAAATACTTTTTATATAAAGAAATACCCAGCTAGGTCACTAAAATCAAAAGCAACTCTATGCATATATGTAATTATAGAAAAAATGCCAGGTTTATTTGAATATCTACTTCTTGTAAAAACTGGATCAATGGATAATTAACACATGATTATTTTTTGGTTTTTTCCGTTTGTTTGTTTTTTTTTATAAAAAAAACATGTAAAATAGACGTGAAGTGTTTTAATGTTGTAATTTCTGAGTGCCTTTAACATGTTTAACTTCTAAGTGTGTAATATTTCTGATGTGATGTAATGTTGGTCTTTATTTAGGAAACCTGGTTGTTCATAGAATGGTGCTGACAGAGGCTAGAACAGATTATCAATATTGATCTGATATGTAACGATAACACACCACCACCATCACAGTGGATTTGATTATATATAAAACAATATAAGTGGCCGTGACATTACAACCATAGCTTGTTTGGTGCTTAGATTGTGTGTGACCACTGTGGGCCCCTATACACTTCCATTCTCTGAACACTGGTGACCTGATACAGCGTCACTCTGTGACAGCCAGTTATACCAGTTATACACAGTAGGGTTCCATAGTGTTCATTTCATCCTTCTCTATGTATAGCTGCAATGTCTCCAACAACATCTAAGAGCATGAGGACGGAGGAGAAATCTGTGTCAATTGAGGATCAGCGGGAAGGCTCTCGACCTTCCAGTACAGACAGTAAGAAAGGCATACTCCGACCACCCTCAAGGTCAAGGTCAAGTTCTGGTGGACACAGGTCAAGGAGTAACTCAGGTCAGTTTTATGACTATACTTTAATGTGTAGGGCTATCAGACATTAGTGAGAAAAGAGTAAAAGTATATTTTACGTTGATGATTTATTTTGAGCCAAATATTTTTGATATTACACATTCTTAAATATAAATTAACCTAAATGTTTGTATGTGTGAAATACCCAGAGTAATTGAGTAACAACAAAATCAAATGCAAATTAAAGTATTTTTGTAGTGTCAGTCAAACTGTAAACCATGCAATTACTGAGTGAAACTCTTTAAATACTTTTATAATACCCTGTATGTCCCTTTTAACATGAGATACAAGTAACCAATGGAACATGATGTTACAGTACACTTTGAGAAGGACGAGGAAGGTAAGCCTGTACGTCACTACGAGGAGGAGGACGAACTGGATGTTGTAGAGACAGAGCCAGACAAAACCACAGAGGAAAGTCTCATGGAAATAGTTGATGCCCAGAAGCGCAATCTCGACCAGTGGTGTTTTGCTGAGCACTATGAGCCCAACATTCTCTTGCAGGTAATAGTTGTTTGTGTGCATGCATGCAGTGGTCACAATCACTATTACAAATATGTTATATACAATTGATTCTTATTTTGAATAATTTTACCTTAATTGTGAATTTACACGTTATGGTTTGAAATTATTGACTATAAAGTTATGTTTGTATAATTGTATTTTTGCTTATGCAGATCATAAAGGAAGCGTCTTACTTGCTGCCTTTTATGGATATGTACTACCACAAGAGAGATAACTCCCTGATGTTGGTCCTCCACAATCCGTCCAGCATGGAGCTTCAGAATCACGTCGACTGGCACACAGAACTTCACTGCAACCTGGGATTCAGGTACTATACTTTATTGTTTATGTGTATATCAACCTCCTGTGTACATTTAATGTGTTCTTTAATTTTTATGTAAGTAGTCATTAGATATTACAGGGAAATGCATATTGCAATACAGTGTGTACCAGTGAATGTGTATTTGCTTTGTTTGTAGAAACTACATGGAGTGTGTATCAGAGTCGGTGGCTGACTGGACCAAAGAGGAGGAGGCTAAGTACCAGGCTGTTCTCCTGTCTAAGGAGCTGGTGAAGATGAGAGATGATGAAGAGGCTAGCATCAAGTCTGCAGAGAAGGCCAAAGGACGCAAGTCACCTCGCAAATCTCCAAGTACGTTTTGTTTACAAAAAATTCAAGTAAACTTTCAAATCTTGCAATTGCCTCCACATTGGTGTTTTTCTCTAATTTTGGGTATTAAGGTACAATTAACTCTGTTGGTCTGAAAAATTAATGTATTTCCAAAAAAAACCCTGTGCACATATTGCTATCGTGTATGTGTTTTGAATAGTCTTTCCCAGTAACTATATATTGGTGAATCAATTGTGGAAACAAACAAATAAAATCGAAAGCTGAAATGACATGGCTTTATGATAAATCATTATCACTGAACTCAATATAGTAACAAGATCACCAAGAAGTACACTGGTTTTCCAGTAAGTGACAATTTGTCTAGAAATTCAAATGCAATTTTCTGAACTCATAAAAAAAACAAATTGTTTTTGCCAATAGAAATCATGCATTCTGCACATTTGACCAGAGTAGCTTGGCTATGATACTTTTGTTGTAACTGACATCTCATCATTGACAGGTCGGTCCAAGAGTCCTGGTAAGAACTCTCGTTCCAGTAGCCAAGAACGTCCCACATCAGCTTCTAGTAACATGTTTGTAAGAGCCAACTCTCTCAAAGCCTGGAAGGAGGAGCAAGATAGAGCGAAAGCTGAAGAAGAAGAAAAGGAAAGAGAAAAGAGTGCAAAACGTGTGAAATCAGGCAAAAAGGTATATAAGAAGTCAATCAACATAATTATAGCTGATTTACTTCAGTGGCTGTTGTTAGTAATGGTTAAATGATTAGGTATAATAGTATGTATAACTAGTATTTTAGCATTTCAAATTGTTGCTAGAATTTTGAGGACATACTTCCAATTTCAAAAAGAGTAAATGAAAAAGCATTTATGAAGTTAAATGTTTGACTTGTTGCATACCCTTTGAAGTATTTTCCCTACTGAATATTTCAGGGATTTTTTACTACCATTAAAGATATTAAACCGGTCATTCATCCCCTTGGCTAACTGTATATAACTTTGAATGCATAAATATACCATGTATCCTAAATTTGGAATTCCTGAACTTCAAACCTTTATTTATGTAATACTAAAAATGACCTCACCTTTGACAGGCTGACAAGGAAAAGGAGGACAAGAAACCCCCCGGCTCCAGGGCCAGTGCCAAGTCCAAGACCTCTGCTAAAGAGCCAGAAGACCAGCCAAAAGAGGATGGGGAAGCGCCTCCTGTAGAGGAGAAATATTGGCCGGTAAAATTCATCACGCACGCTAAACCAAAATATCTAATTTAGTTTTCACACTACTGTATGTTTATACATTTCTAATGTGTATGATCTGAATCAGAATTCCTTCGATTTTAGGGAGGAGCTTATTGCATAATTGGATGAAAGTCCATGACATATACTGAATCTTTTTATTAACGATGAAAGATGTGCAAATTTGAAAGCTTTCTTCCAGTTTTAGAATTACAAAACTATTTTCTGGAAGTAAGTTTTTCGACCTGCTGATACATCTTAATATAAATCATTTAATCCTTTATACACTTACTTCTATTTGTGGTTCCATTCTAACTAGGAAAAGGTCAGATTGAATGAAAGTACTGGATTTGACATTCATTTTGAGTGAGATTTTCATTTAAATCTGGTTTTAGTTGTCTTATTTCATTGTGGTGAACAGAATTTCAGATTGATTTCTTGATTGTTAGATTTTAAATGTAATGCATGTTTTTGTTGGTCTTTCTGGAACATCAATTTAACTGTGTTTGGTTTGTTTATCCAGTTCACTGGGTATGATGTTGGGAACAAGCTGATCCATGTAGCTGGGATGACCACCACTCTGTTCCCCTCGGACGGTGGTCAGATCAGGACCGAGAAGCTCGAGTTTGCGCAGGGCACCAACTCAATAAAGACATCAGTGTTAAAGGATGGCCACGTGTTCTGTGTGCACGTCATCGACCCAAAGGAGGGAGGGGAGGACAGTGAAGGAGAGGACGAGGAACACAACGAGGAGGTGGAAAAGTCTGAACATGAGAAATCAGAAAAGGACCAAGGTATGTAGAGGATGTCAAGGTCACCAGGTACAGCATCCGCAACAAAGTACACATAATGATGAAGAGTTGATTTAATTACTTAAGTAGCAAAGACATTGACTCATTCACCCCTGAAATTTCATAATGAACTA
This sequence comes from Mimachlamys varia, assembly GCA_947623455.1. Taxonomy (NCBI): domain Eukaryota; kingdom Metazoa; phylum Mollusca; class Bivalvia; order Pectinida; family Pectinidae; genus Mimachlamys; species Mimachlamys varia. Next base: position 34,188,612 of record OX392531.1, on the reverse strand, counting down.
TTCCAACTTTTGAATTGGAAGAGTTCAATATGTCTTCAGGAGTGAATGAGTTAAAGAGTAGAATCCAGAAGAGATATTGGATGAGTTTTCGGTATTTGTGTAATAGTTGATCCATTGATTTTAATATCTGTGTGAGAACAATAGAATTTATTGTGACATATTGAAATGTTAGCGTTGACTTTACAGGAGATAAGATGACCAGAGATGGAGACGCTGGGAGTACAGGGAGAAGTAACTCGGCCAGGTCTGACGACAAGAAAACAAAGTCAGTCAGTGCTTTTGGCAGTGTAACTGCTCATCTGCAGGATGGAATGTCACTATCACTGAGTCAGTTTGGTCCTAAAGGGATTTCAGAGGATGGTCAGTATATATACTTTATCACTGATATATATAATATCGCTCTTTGGCAGTTCATCAAAACGTTCATAATAAATCATATATAAATACAAACATGGTCACATCTGCTGCAGAACAAACCCCAATTTTTTCAATCTGTGGAAAGTTTTCTTACAGCAGAAATATTGTAGTATTTTCCAATGAACAAGAAGTACATGTAATAGAATCTAAAATTCTGATATAAAAGTTATTTTAAAATACTCAAAGAATACTCGTTGTGACCAAGATGAAATTTCAAAAATGATGTCCGTTCAGAAATGTTTGATTACATTACCATTGTTGTTACAGGTAAGAAGTATGAGCCGAAGGTGTATGTGCCCCCTCTTACCACACCCAGTCCTGTGCCCCCACCATCACCCACGAAGAGTAAGAAGGGAGACAAGGGTAAGGGAGCCCCTACACCAGAGGCACCACCTCCTATCACTGTAAGTACCCAGGAAGGCTGCAGCAAAATACAAAATAATGTGTTTAAAGTACTGACAGTCATCCTAGCTTGACATGGTAATGGTGTGAAATTTCCTTCTCAAATGCATTGAATCAAATGAACCCAGGCTAAAGCCAAATGTTGAGAAATCTTTTGTCAAGGCTAAAGGAAGAGGGTTAAATTTGTATCACCATGCTGCCTATGTTTACTTTAATAGCAGGGAGGGGAGCAGGGTGTCATTATCTCTTATTTTGCTATGCTCTAGATTGAAATATTTATATGTATATTGAAAATGAAGTTTTTGGTTGAAAGAAAAACATCCATCACTTCACAAAAAGGAGGAAATATATTATATTTTCTTCTGAACAATGCATGCCCTAATGAAATTCCAATAAGAAGAGTGTACTAGAGCCCAATCTTTACTGCTGTAATATCTTGGATATACGGATGTAATTTGTAGCCCCAGGAAACGGAGAAGGAAGAGGACCAGGAGGAGAAGAAGGATGAGGAGAAGCCTGTTCTCCAGCCTTTCCAGCAGCTGTATGTCAGCTCTCCTGACGGCCTCAGTGTGAAGTACCTTCTGGAAAGCTCCATCGGTACGTAGATTTGGAATTGCATAAAATATTAAAAGATACATTACCATCAATAATTGTTTTGTTATTATGAAATTTATATTTTGCTTATGACCAGTTTCAATATTCAGATTAATGTGTATCAAATATTGGTTTTAAAATGACTCATTAAATGAATTGGCAAATATTTTTGTATGAGACATTTCCCATTATATAACTCGTACATCTCAGACACAAGTAACAAGTGACAAACTTACTGTTTCTTGTGTTTGACTTCCAGGTATGAAGCCATTGTCTGAGGATGACCGCCGTCTGCTCATAAAGCAAAGCTATCCATTTAAAACACGGGGCGAGCAGCCATGCGAGTCCAAGCGGAGAAAGTTTGCTCTGTCGGAGCAGTCCCGCATCATCACGTCAGAAGGCACTGTGGTCAAAAACATGATGGATGGGTCAGTCGAGGTTAGTTTGAACATACCAAAATTAAGACCAATACATTTGTTTTTATCTAATTGAGTTACTGTTCTCGTAAAATCTTTTGGGAACAAGTAAATTTTAGTTTACACAATAAAAGCGTTGAATACTTAATCTTTTCTATATCCTAAAAAATGATGGTGAAGTAAGTCATTCTGTATTTGTCTTTCTTTGCATAAAAGAGAGTCCAGTCTTAAGTCATCATTAACAAATGTACCTGGTGGTTTGATAATTTGAGATAAATCTGTTGTCTGTGTAGGTGCTGTATGCAGATGGTACAGTGAGTGTCCACACTGGTCCTTGGGCTTCCAAGAGAAGTGGCAGCAGCTCCCCACAGAGAGCCGGAAGTGCCCGTAGTCAGACAGGAGAAAGAGCAGAAACACCCACCAAGAAGACCGGTAATGTGTTTAGTGACTTTTCATACAGGGTTAACCAAATTATTATGAAATCAATACAGTATTAATTATACCAGAGAAACGATTTCCTTGTATCAAGCTTGTCACTATACAAAGTCTGTGCTGTGGGATTGGAACAGAAATGCTTTGCTGAACCTTAACTTCAGTCCCAATGTTTGTTTGTAGCACCTAGTGCTAAGGGAAAGTCAAGCAAGTCCCAGGACAAGGTAGCAGATCAGGCTCCTGAGGAGGTGTCAGAGAAAAAGGGCATGTGGGTCACGACCTACCCTAACGGCGAGACCGTGGCATGTAAAGGGGAAAGTGAAATGGAGGAACTCAAGTCAGTCATGATCAGTCTGGCCTCCGATCCTCAGACAAGTCAGGTAGGGTCACAATGTCAAGGTCAAGGTCAATGCCAATAGTAAATTCAGTTTAGTTTTAGCTTGATGTGGACTAAATGCATTCAGTTATACATATGATCTTAGAGAGAAATGAGAGATATTGATAAGTAATTGTCTATGATGCTTTTTCTCAAATGTAGTCCATGGCAACAAGAGATGACCATGTGATCACCATTAGTTACCCAGATGGCACTACAATCATAGAGCATGCGGACGGCACAAGGATCACCACATACTACAAGGAGAACCAGATAACAAACGGGGAGGAGGACTTTGAGGACAATGGTATTGTAATACTTCTTGTCGTATATCCTCGTAAAAATGATTTTATTTTTATCACAGGAAAAAAGTGTTTCATTTGAATTTAGTAAGAAAATACTGAGGCTGTGCACTCTACAAAATAGTGTACCTACCTAATGTTCTTTTGTTTTGAAAAACAAAGTGGGTGGGACACAGATAGGCCATACATTTACACTACAGTGTTTTTTCATGATAAAATTCAGACTATTTTTTCCAGTTTCAAAAAAAAAAGATTTTAAGTATTATTGTGTTTTTGCAAATGACTTGATTTTATTTCTTTAAATATTTCAGAAATGAAAGAATTTGAAACCCAGACAGTGAAGTTTGTGAAGGTTGAATGTCCCGCTTATGCTACAGTAGAATTCAATTGTTTAACAAGTGAGAACTTGACCATATTTGGTAATGGCACAACCATCAATGTATTCCCAGACGGATACTACATGTTACACCAGTACGATGGTGGGCGAGTAGAGGTGGACATGGAGGGCACCCTCACCTACTACCCTCGTCCAATCAGAAACATGGAACAGCTGCTCCCAGAGAGGGAACTTCAGTACATCCTCTGTCATAACGCTGATGTTGTCGTAGAAACAGTTGACTCAGATGGAAATGTATTTAATGTAAAAAGTAATGGAGACTTTACGGTGATTCCAGTAAATGGAGATGCACTTTCTGAATCTAGTATGGATGAAGGCAAAACTGATAAAAAATTGACAACTTACAGGGAACATGCTCCCCGATTCTTTATTCTTCATTCAGATGGAAGTGGTACAGAATTGTTACGTTACCAGGATGTTGCTGAATATCTCAACACAGCAGAGCACAGTCCTGCTACAGCCGTGCTTAAGGATGACCTACCAGACTATCCTGGTGTGCTGGGTATCACCATTCTCAAACCGTACCTGGGAGGACCATCGGAAAGATTCTTTAAGAAGTATGACCAAGAGTCCATCATTCCCCCAGGCATACGCTGTAGAGATCTGACTACCCTTCCTCCAAAGGAATTCAAGACTCCTGGACCAGGCTTCGGCAAAAACCTAGGACAGGGACTGTCGGTGGGAGCAGCAGTAAGGCAGCCAATCAGAATTCCAATTCTAAAATGTCCCAATGTATTAGAACTGCGGCAGCTGATACAGTATAAACCTGTGTCAGGTTCTCTCAGAGAAAGGTGAGTTAATGGTGGTTACTTACTTGTACTGTTTAAGTGTTCAGAAGCTGTCTCCCACCTGTTCTAGTGGAGGGAAATTCAGTAATGGTTAATGTATTCTATCAGTCGGGACAGTCTGTGCTTAACTTTGTCTGGGAAATCTCTCATCTACTTCAACTCACAACTATTTGAATGTACCTTTTGTAATATAGCAAAGTGATACATAGGGTACATTGGCACTACCAGTTTAACCAGTTGAACCAGCTGAACCTGGAGCGAAAACACTAGGTACATATTCTGGAAAGTCTGGCACTTGTGGTTTGAGGGGTCCAGACAAACCTGGCCAAAACTAAATTGCTGACTATTGCTAGGTTGCGTTATTTATTTCTTAAACAATGTCAATCCAGATGAAGATGTAAAGATATATTATATAATTTAGTGGACACGTTAAATAATGGCATTTTATTATTCATTATATTTCTTCTCGAAACTTCAAATTTTTTTTTTTGGCTCTACATATGGTTCGGTCCAAGTGCATTCGTTTATCTGGAATATTTCTGTGCCTCCTGTGCTGGTTCAACCTGTAGCGCGAATGTACCATACCAGGTAGTGAAATCTGCTGTAGTCCATCAATTTATGAAGAGTTTTTCCAGCTATAGCTGTGTTTTACTTTTTGTGCACACAGTCTGAAGGCGGGTGTTAAGGAGTATGCTGAGTATGTGATCGAGAGAAATAAGGTCACCGACATGATGCAGGTAAATGATCCGAGGACAGATGAGGAAAGGATACATGCTGCAGATCTCCGAGAGATCGGACTCCAGACAGCTCAACGGGAACTTCCACATTATGAGCCAGGTATGCAGGTGGAGATAAGGGTGTTTCTATCATGGCAATAGATGTGTGTAACATATTCACGTAAGAGAATTAGAAAATAAACTCGAGGAACTTCATTTCTTTGAATTAAGGAGTCAAGTGTACATTATCCCAATTAGAGGCAAAAAGAAATTAAAGCATGTGATACAATTCAAATGTCCAAAAAGACTTTCAAATTTCAATTTGAGTTAAAATATCTTTGCTTCAAGGTCATATGGAACAAAAACCATTTGAACAAAAAATTTTAAAGTCAGTAGGGCAATTATTGGTTGAACTGAATTAAATAATTTAACCTTGATGGAATAATATTGCAGCCAACATCAAAGGAATCTATGAGAAAGTGACAGCTCCCCCGGTACCAAGTCCGCCCCCAACCCCCCAGCCCAAACGCACGATGGCTGACTGGGAGAGGGATCAGCGTGAAATGAACCAAGAACTAGATGGCAGGGATGCACTCAGGAAGAAAAGGATCCCTACCTACTTTGACAGTGAATTTGGGAAGGCCTTCCTCCTCACACAGGTCCTACAACATTTATAATACCTCTTACTTTACTCATTAATTAATAGCAAAGAATTTCAGATTATCTATCTAATGGAATACAAGCATTTTGTCTTCTCTTGGGAATATATAGCAAATCAGAAGTGTTTAAGCCTTTCCTATAAGGAAGCTTGCAGTTTCTTATGAAAGGAAAATATTTCTACGTTTCAAAAACAACTGCTTTGATTACTTTCACTTTTGCCATTATCACCTCATTGTTTTAATATTTATCAATACTCTATATCATTACCTCACTATTGAAACGTTGATTGAACCAAAATTGAGTTGTATGTGACACAGGCTATATATACACTCATGACTAGTAAAACCTTAGTAGTAATGAATACATCTATATTACAAAATCCACCAATGTGTCACCTTCTGTGTATCAAAATGTGAAGAGAAAGTTGCAGGAATGTTCAAATAGAAATGCATTAAAGAAAAAATTCCTTTGACAAATAGAAAAATTAGTTTAGTTTTACTGTGCTCAATGCAACTGTAGATGAAGAATGATGACCACATTGTTCTGTGTACAGGCCAAGGATGTGGACGAGATTCTACGCCAGCTGTCCGAGGACCCCAGGAAGGACGGTACGGAAGCTGTCCGTGGTAACTCCTCCAGCCAGAGTAACAATCCCCAGCAAATCTCCCCCGATACTAGTGCTTACCCCGCACGATGTAAGTCCACAATCTCTCATCTCCAAATTGGTTTTTTTATGCAATCTTACTTGTTTGCTTTGTAATAAATGCATTTGGTGTCTTGATATGAATTGTATCTGCAAGCCTTATGATAAATATGTTTAAAAAAAATTTAAATATATATAAGCTATGTCTACAAACTTTGTGATCAACATATGTTCTAACTTATCATATTGTAAGTCTACAAAAATCATTTCTTAGAAGGTTGATACTTCTTGTCACCCTAACAGCTGTAGCAGCAGTGACCTCTGTCCAGAGTGATCGGTCAAGCACATCACCAGTGGACACTCTCCATCCAAAACAAGTGTCAGATACACCTATTTCATATGCAGGTCAGTTCTCAAGAATACTCAGTCAGTAGCATTGACAATATAATTATGTCTGTGATATAATGCAAAAAATATTAACATTAATTTTGTTTCCCTGATAATAAATATAGGGAAACTTTCGTTGAAAATATTTTTACTCTTAATTGCACAATTAAGACTTTTTCTCTTTATAAACGATTGTGATCTGGTTTTCTAGTGTATGCAGAAACTGTCCCATCCCGGGGAGGTATCCGCCCAGGAAACCCCACCCCTGCCCATGCTACTGGTCAAGGCTCCCCTGCCCCTCTTCGTCCAGATAACCCCACCCCTGGGCACGCTGTCAAAACCAGCACTGGAAGACCATGTAAGTAGCCTTTAGAAAAAATATCATTTGTCTGGTATAATGTTTTGTATATCAATTTACAAGTCAATACTGTTAGTGGTGAATACATAGTTTATAGATACAGTCAAACCTGTTTATAAAGGACACTGTTAGTGGTGAATACAGTCAAACCTGTCTATAAAGGACACTGTTAGTGGTGAATACAGTCAACCCTGTGTATAAAGGACATTGTTAGTGGTGAATACAGTCAAACCTGTCTATAAAGAACACTGTTAGTGGTGAATACAGTCAAACCTGTCTATAAAGGACACTGTTAGTGGTGAATACAGTCAAACCTGTCTATAAAGGACATTGTTAGTGGTGAATACAGTCAAACCTGTCTATAAAGAACACTGTTAGTGGTGAATACAGTCAAACCTGTCTATAAAGGACACTGTTAGTGGTGAATACAGTCAAACCTGTCTATAAAGAACACTGTTAGTGGTGAATACAGTCAAACCTGTCTATAAAGGACACTGTTAGTGGTGATTACAGTCAAACCTGTCTATAAAGGACACTGTTAGTACTGAATACAGTCAAACCTGTCTATAAAGGACACTGTTAGTGGTGAATACAGTCAAACCTGTCTATAAAGGACACTGTTAGTGGTGAATACATAGTTTATAGATACAGTCAAACCTGTGTATAAAGGACACTGTTAGTGGTGAATACAGTCAAACCTGTCTATAAAGGACACTGTCAGTAGTGAATACATAGTTTATAGATACAGTCAAACCTGTCTATAAAGGACACTGTTAGTGGTGAATACAGTCAAACCTGTCTATAAAGGACACTGTTAGTGGTGAATACATAGTTTATAGATACAGTCAAACCTGTGTATAAAGGACACTGTTAGTGGTGAATACAGTCAAACCTGTCTATAAAGGACACTGTCAGTAGTGAATACATAGTTTATAGATACAGTCAAACCTGTCTATAAAGGACACTGTTAGTGGTTAATACAGTCAAACCTGTCTATAAAGGACACTGTTAGTGGTGAATACATAGTTTATAGATACAGTCACATCTGTCTATAAAGGATACCCAAGGGACAGAGCAAAAGTGTCCTTTATAGACAGGTGTCCTTTATACAGAGGTCAATGGCAATGTAAATGGCACTGAGTTGGTCTGATGAGTCTGTCCTTTATAGACAAGTGTCCTTTATAAAATGGATCATATACATCTTGTTTTTGTACATTACAGATAACCCGACCCCTAAACATGCCGGAGGTCAGATAGATTCCCCCTCTGACCTGCCCTCACAGCTAGACTACCCCGCCATCATTATGGAGCAGCCACTGGAGGAGGAAGGTATACAGGATATAAGACAGGCCAGCAGACCATAGTAAAAACATAAGATGCATCTATATAGCTAGCTGCTTGAGTTTACATTCTGTCATAATATACATTGTATGTATCTGGTGGCCAAAACTCCTTAATTCTACACTATTATCAACATATACCGGTAACTTACTGCAGTAGTAAGGGGTAAAATTTCATTGAAACCAGTCTTTTTATTTATTTACCTTTTTCATAGTTGATCATTATATAGGGATGCTCATTAAAGTTTGTTTCATATGTACAGTAATATTGATATTTTCGTTCTGTAGATTACTCCACTGGAGAGGTTCCAGAGGGTGAGAGTGAGTTAATCCTGACACGAAGCCTGAAGATGGATGTGACAGGCCGTCCCAGAAAGGAGGCTGTGATGCTCCCTAAGGGCATCAAGGGCGGACGTCCGGGGGCTATCCCCAACACCAAGGTAAGAAGGCAAGGGCGGATGTCCGGCAGCTATCCCCAACACCTAGGTAATTAAAGTAAGGCAAATAGATGTAGTCATCAATCTTCTAATGATTCAGTAACAAAAACAAATTTGACTTTAGTCTTGTGAAGAATTTTGTGCTTTTGACGGCAAAGATATAGTGATTAATATACCAGTATAAAGTAATATGTTTTATAATCCTCAAACTCGCACCCATTTACTCAGTCCACAATCTCACAACCAGTTGCTCAATTCTCAAACTCACACCAAATTACTCAATCCTAAAACTGTAACCCAGTCCTCAATTCTCAGAAACTCATACACAGTTACTCAATCCTAGGAAACTCACACCAGTTACTCAATCCTAGGAAACTCACACCAGTTACTCAATCCTCAGAAACTCACACCAGTTACTCAATCCTCAGAAACTCACACCAGTTACTCAATCCTCAGAAACTCACACCAGTTACTCAATCCTCAGAAACTCACACCAGTTACTCAATCCTCAGAAACTCACACCAGTTACTCAATCCTCAGAAACTCACACCAGTTACTCAATCCTCAGAAACTCACACCAGTTACTCATTCCTCAAACTCACACCCAATAACTCAATTCTTAAACTCATACCAGTACCAAATCCTCAAAAACTTGCACCCAATTACTCAATCCTTAAACTCACACCAGTTACTCAATACTTAAACTCCCACAAGTTACTCAATCCTCAAACTCACACCCAATTACTCAATCCTTAAACTCCACCAGTTATGCATTCCTTAAACTCACACCAATTACTCAATGCTCAAACTCGCACCCAATCACTCAATTTTTAAGCTCACACCAGTTATGCAATTCTCAGAAACTTGCACCCAGTTTCTCAAGCCTTAAAAACTCACAACCAATTATTCAATCCTCAGACACTCACACCCTGTTTCACAATCCTCATAAACTCACACCCAGTTACTCAATCCTCAATTTTAACCAATTTTTTGCTACAAATCATGTCGGAATGATTATGGTATTTATAGTTATATCATAATTGAATCCTGTTTCACAACACAGTACAAGAACATTGAGGTGAGCGTACGTCGGAAAGTCAACACATCTGTGACCGCTGGAGCTTCCGTGCCATCACAGGTCCAGCTGGAGAAGATGAGGGGACTGATCCTACTGCCGGAGGAGATTGACTTCGGAGTCCTGAGAGAGGGCAACACTTACGTCTGTACTGTCTGTCTTAAAAACACAGGTGTGGATTCCTGTCGCTTCAAAATCAGACAGCCCCCTCCCGCCACTGGACTCAGGATCAACTACAAACTGGGACCGGTGAGTGGTCTTTATAGTGAAATGTTCTAGAGGAGGTTCTTCTCCTGCTTACTGTGGTCAGTCATCTAGTTTATTAAAAATATCATTGTCAACATTTAACTGTACGGTACAATTTTGTATGGCTGGTAGTCATATGTTTATATTGTTGTTATACAGATTGCTGCTGGGATGAAGACCGACCTTGAGTGTGAACTGTACGCTATTGCTGTTGGAGTTGAGGGAGATTCTGGGGTTGGGTCAATTCGACACGACCTCGAGATTGTCACAGAAACCGACGTACTATTCCTCCCGATCACAGCAAATATCCTTTACTTAAATATTATATAAAATAAGCTGTAAAATATATCAGGTTATCACACAACAGGAAAATGTATATTTAATGGTTGTGTTATTTCTGGATAAATATCACTAGTATAGTAATAGAATTAAAATATGTTCAAAAGAATGGGTAAAGTGAAAACAATATAACATTGAAACTGAAGATTAGTATACAACCAACACTTTATTCCTTAGCTGCAGTATAAAGCATATGAAGCTTGCCCTTCTCGTATCTAAATGTATCATTTATTTTCAGTTATATTATGATAATCATGGCATGAACAAAATCACATTGTGGTCATGACATGCTGTGAAAAAACCCTAAAAAGTTTCAGATTCAAAAATAATTTCATGGCCATGAAAACAAGTTATGGCCATGAAATTGTCTGTTTTCATGACCATGGATTATAGGTCTCTAAATCATGGCCATGAAAAGGATTGTCTATTAGGGCAATGATATTATTGGTCATGGCCATCAAATTTTATTTTCAAGGGGTTTTCAAGGATTTTGTGGCCATGAATATTTAACATTTTCATTTTTTTCTTGTGATTTTCATGGTCTATTTATCATGGTTTTTTTATGGTTTCTTCATGGACATTCTTCCATTAGTGTATGAAAGTAATGTCATTTCCAAACTATCTGACTTTACAACCTATGTGATCCTTAACCTGATCACCTGTTCTGACTGCCGATGCCTATGACAATAGGAGTCCTAACAGTCCCCAAGGAGGAAAGTCCCCGGGCACACGACTGGTGTCCACCCGCCCCCCTCAGAGTACAGGCATCATCAGGCCCAGGAAAAACCCCTTCCCAGGTCAGCTATAATGATTTCTCCTATAACATTAGAGACCGCTGGTCGGCCTTTTTTCTATCGAATATGATTTTGCCGAATGCGCCTATCAAAAGTATCTCGCCATGTAAAACATTGCTGGAGTATTATCATGATCTATTTTTTTTTAATAGAATAAATAGGATCTTTCAAATGCAGTTGTTGCAAAATTGGAAATCAATATCTCTAAGTTAATTTTCTTGATATCTCAGCTAAATTAATTTTCTTAATACAATTGTATCTCTAAATTAATTTTCTATGTTCTTGTATTTCAGACACTTGGTATAGTTTCTCCAATGTTAATTTTGCTTTATTTTCCAGGTCCACCACAGCCTGATTCCACCTATGTGAGATAAAGGATGATAAAGTGTACAGCGAACTATAATAATTTACACTTGATCAGACTATTGGACCAGATCCATCCATTAGAGTCGCCAGGATTTCACACAATCATTGTATACAATCTGTGATACGTTTCGTGTTGTATGAACACCCAATACAAAGCATTGGTCAAATTCATTGCTATGATTTGTTGTTAGGCTGCAATGTCTGTAAAATTACTTCACTGTGATATCTCCTCATTACAATTTTAATCTGTACTTTCTTATAATTCTTTTAACAAACTGATTGACATTATAGAGTGAATGTTGCAAATAAAAAAATAATAAACATGAAATACATCCATAAAATAAATGAGTGTAATTAGCATTCCTGCCAAAGAAATAATTATTATGTTGCTGTCAGGTTTATTTTGGGATTTAAAATTGACACCATGTGTACATATAGCTGCCACCTTATGAATTTGTAAGTTCGTGAAAATGTACAGAACGCTGTTATAATAATAAGTACTCTGGAAAACACCCGTATTTTTGTATATTTTGTATAAATGATATTTATGTAACTTTTGTGAAGATGAATAAATACATGTACATCATATTATCCATGTCTGATCATTTTTACCCCTCCCTATTATACCCAGCTCAACAAATGAAGTTAAGACGTGTTTTTGTGCAGATTGCTTTTGATGCAGAGCAATTGCTGAACATATATTACACTTGGCCATAATTAGGTTAGGCACCTTCAGTTTCAGTATGAAAATTTCAATCAAAACCAATTTTTCTCAAAGTAAACTATGTGTTCCTCCTTGCAGTGTCTTGTTTAGTGTTTGGTGCCGTTCAAAGCTTTGGAATTAAAATTTCCTTTTCCAGAGAAGACAGATAGTAATGGTACATAAATGGTAACTCCTCCAACGATAACTAAGTATTGCGAGGAATTCCACAGGGCAGTGTACTGGGTCCAATATTGTTTTTAATATACATTAATGATTTGCAAGGAATACCATATCAAACACATACTCTTTCACAATGGCCACACAAATTTATAGAGAGATTAAGGTAGGAAAAGACATGAGAATAATGCAGCAAGACTTGGGTAATTTACAGGAGTGGTCTAACACCTGGCTGTTGGTTATTTACAGGAGTGGTCTAACACCTGGCTGTTAGTATTTTACAGGAGTGGTCTAACACCTGGCTGTTAGTATTTTACAGGAGTGGTCTAACACCTGGCTGTTGGTTATTTACAGGAGTGGTCTAACACCTGGCTGTTAGTATTTTACAGGAGTGGTCTAACACCTGGCAGTTGGTAATTTACAGGAGTGGTCTAACACCTGGCTGTTGGTTATTTACAGGAGTGGTCTAACACCTGGCTGTTAGTTATTTACAGGAGTGGTCTAACACCTGGCTGTTGGTAATTTACAGGAGTGGTCTAACACCTGGCTGTTGGTTATTTACAGGAGTGGTCTAACACCTGGCTGTTGGTAATTTACAGGAGTGGTCTAACACCTGGCTGTTGGTTATTTACAGAAGTGGTCTAACACCTGGCTGTTAGTATTTTACAGGAGTGGTCTAACACCTGGCAGTTGGTAATTTACAGGAGTGGTCTAACACCTGGCTGTTGGTTATTTACAGGATTGGTCTAACACCTGGCTGTTGGTTATTTACAGGAGTGGTCTAACACCTGGCTGTTGGTTATTTACAGGAGTGGTCTAACACCTGGCTGTTAGTATTTTACAGGAGTGGTCTAACACCTGGCAGTTGGTAATTTACAGGAGTGGTCTAACACCTGGCTGTTGGTAATTTACAGGAGTGGTCTAACACCTGGCTGTTGGTAATTTACAGGAGTGGTCTAACACCTGGCAGTTGGTAATTTACAGGAGTGGTCTAACACCTGGCTGTTGGTTATTTACAGGAGTGGTCTAACACCTGGCTGTTGGTTATTTACAGGAGTGGTCTAACACCTGGCTGTTGGTAATTTACAGGAGTGGTCTAACACCTGGCTGTTGGTAATTTACAGGAGTGGTCTAACACCTGGCTGTTGGTAATTTACAGGAGTGGTCTAACACCTGGCTGTTGGTTATTTACAGGAGTGGTCTGACACAAACTGGACATGATGAGGAGCGTCCCAGGTCAGGTAGACCTAGAAGACTACACATAGATAAGATAGGTTTCTGTGAAGACAGGCAATTGAAGGCAAGCCCATTAATTTTTCACAACTGCCAACAGATCAACAGCTGTGGAAAGTCAAAGTTGGCGTTATATTGAGACAAAACCACAAAAATGGGCACCCTACGGCTGGTTTTTTTCAGGTCCCTGTGAATCAAACTCGAACTTCATACAGTACTTCCTTACTAAAAGTGCTTTCTTGGGGTTGCATTTCAGGTTCAAAGGTTAAAGGTCATTGTTACTTTTAATAGAGAATCGATTTCCATGCTATAACTCGAGTTCCCTTGGGCCAATCAAACTCAAACTTCATGCAGTGCTTCCTTACTAAGAGTGCTTGCTGGAGATTCCTGTTAGGTTCTCAGGTCAAAGGTCAAAATCTGTCTCTATTTTCCTTTGGACAAATTGTCCCAAAATTTTATAAAGTACTTACTGGTATGGAAAGTCTTGAGTAAACACTTACTATTTATTATAACAGGTAAAAAATAATGGAAAATATATACATAGGAAGTCTTTGTCGTTAAATACTTTAATATCAAGATCTGCAAGCTTATTCATTGCATGAGAATCCATTAGGTAAATCATACAAATTTAACTTTTAATTGATTCAAAACATATCGATAGCTTGTAAAACTCATATAAGATACGAAGATGGATGTTTTTGAGTATGCTTATTAGTGTGTTTACTTGTGATTGACAATGATGACTCGGTTCTCATTTTGAGGACTTGATGTTTACTTGGATGTGACAAAGATTTTTATGGCGGGTGTCGTCGATGAAGCAGAAAACGCATACTCTTCCGGAACACCTGGTGCTATTCTTTTGTATTTTTTCTCGAACATCCTATATATAAACTTCATTTATTTTACAACAATTATGAAGTTATCAAACTTATATTAATCACTCTTGTTGGCCCTGATGTAAGCGTGCGAGGGGTCTTATCGTTGGAGGAACCCGGGGTACCCAGAGAAAACCAACGTGGCCGGGCAGGTGACCCCCCATACCTTTTCATGTGCGGTCGGGGAATCGAACCCCAGCCGCCTTGGTGAAAGGCAAGTGCGGTATCCACTGCACCAACCGACAACCCAAACATCCTGAATCATAGTCAAGCCTCACACCGTTGTTCACTAACCAATCCTGACCTAATACAATGTTTCTGTTAATTCTCGATACAACATAGAATGAAAGAATGAAAGACAACACTAGACCTTGCCTATAGTGAACTCCATGCTTATGAGCCCGTCAATGTGAAGACTTTTACCATTAACTGCCTGGGTCACGTACACCAAAATAACAAATTTGTGACACAATACACAGCACTGACGTAACTGCTGATAACAAAAGTCATATATACAGGTGATACAACATACATTGTATACACAGGTGATACAACATACATTGTATATACAGGTGATACAACATACATTGTATATACAGGTGATACAACATACATTGTATATACAGGCGATACAACATACATTGTATATACAGGTGATACAACATACATTGTATATACAGGTGATACAACATACATTGTAGAGTGAGAGTATAATAGGATTGCTCCACGTTGTGTCTACGATATGATAATCATAGTCACAAAGCTTCTAGCTAAGTAAATTAAGCTAAACCACAGTCTGTACAGCTCTTCAGTAACATAACCTCTATCTGTCGGTCATTCTGGTTCTAGACTGAGGTCACATCTCTGGTGACCTCGAAGCTCCTAGCCTTCTGCCTGGATACCCCAAAGCCTACTGCCCGTCTATGTATTTGTGGGGCGCCGTTTTACTATTTATTAACAAAACTGGATATCCATAATTCGAATTATGGATATCAATGATTCATTTTTGGATATCCATAATTCGAATTTTGAATATCATTGAATAATTTTGGATATCCATAGTTAATTAATGATATCTAAAATTAATTAATAATATCAAAAATTCGAATTATGGATATCCAAAAACAGGCCATAGTCCCTAGCCATCACGTTTCATTTGACAACTCAATGAATGGTTCACAGGAGCCCCCGTGTTTTGACATTTTATACACGTTAATTCTAGTCCTCATTAACCTTGTCATGGACGTTCAGCCAATGTGCGTGACTTATATCCCCCGAGCTACTGTGTAATATCAAAGCACGAATAATTGTATACACGTATCTCTTGTGACTTTTCTTATTGCAAATAAGTATTAGAAAGATAACTTTCTCCTAGAATTAGAAAAATAACTTTCTCCTAGTGTTTGCCTGTGTGATTGTAAACAAGATTACCATTTTCGAGTAAAGGGTATACAACGCATCAAACTCGAGTTTTTAAAGGGATTTACCGTGTAAGACCAAAACCGGAAATAGCTACTTTTAGGCGAAACATGTTCGTCACAAGGCATCGTTACAAGGAAGTTTTAATGAATTCAACCACTTTTAATATGTTGATATTATTGACACTTCGTACGGTGTTGTTGTTATTTGATGTGGAAAAGGGGATAGTAAGTTTGTATCATTTATCTGTTCGTCTAACCTGTACCAATGGCCCCTGTATGTACATGGTCCTGTAGTCTCTGTTTTATCAGTATCGCATAGTTATCTGTTCACATTCTATAATATTAGCCGGTGATAACGATAACACGGGTACATCTGAGGTCGTAAAAGGAATATAACTCCGAACAGTACTAGTGGTAATGGACGCTGAACCGGACGACAGGGGAAACGAACGCCAATGGCGACACAAAGTTCCCGCGACACTGGAAATGTTCCTCGCGCGCTTCCTCAAAGGGTTCACAAGTGGGGCTGCCCTATATGGAGGAGTGATGGGCGTGTCGGCTCTCGTGCGAAACCCTTTCAGGGAAAGGTAAGCCACATCGGATATACTTGATATTACTGATCATTTCCTAGTTGTATATTCATTCAAATACCTAGATAGATTGCATGTAGATATATCTATAAACATTTTATTGATATCATTACATATATTAAATAGTAGCTCGTTTCTTTGTAGTACAATGTTTACCGAGATATGCCTATCCTTATGTGTAACGACCCAGCCTATGTACAATCGACACTTGTATGGTAGTTAGACTAGCTCTACATGGGTTGTTATTACGCACTTTTTTACCGAGCACTCTATTGTTATATAATACCCCAGTCGTCTGTTACTTACTATATTTAATGAAAACAAAATCACATCCATGTCCACAAGCACATGTGACCGTATGGTGCTGATCAATTTCTATGAGATACTGTACGTCCTACAAGCTCCAGGCAGATTCTGGTGTAGGTTATTGCAAGCATTCACAATGTTCAATGTAAGAATACGTTAATTATTAATTTGAAGAGATAATATACCATTATTAGTAACTTTTGCCCCCCCCCCCCCCGACCACATCACAAAATGCACATGTAAAATTGAACCGCAGGCATACATCTTTTAAATGTTTGATAATGGTGAATTAGTAAGTGCAATTAGTAATTTGTATGCAATTACTATTTCCCAAAAGTTGTCCGAAATCAGAGAAAATATTTGGGAACTATATAACCCACAAGTAGTAAAACTTATTGGGAATGTCACTATTTTCAGACTTCCTGATATTTTGAAGCAGATATTCTCCAAAGACTGCCTCCGGTTTGCTGGGTTCCTTGGACTCTACCCCAGCACGTATGAACTAGCAAGGGAGATCTTACAGGAACGAAGGAATTCAAAGGTAAGCAAACTTGCGATGTAGGTTTTATAGGAACGAAGAAATTTCAAGGTAAGCAAACTCGCAAGGGAGATTTTACAAGAACGAAGGAATTTCAGGGTAAGCAATCTCGCAAAGGATATTGTACAGGAATAAAGGAATTCAAAGGTAAGCAAACTCGCAAAGGAGATTTTACGGGAATAAAGGAATTCAAAGGTAAGCAAACTCGCAAGGGAGATTTTACGAGAACGAAGGGATTTCAAATTAAGGCAAGTAATATCGCAATGGAAATTTTACAGGAACGAAGGAATTCAAAGGTAAGCAACTCGCAAAGGAGATTTTACAAGAACGAAAGAATTTCAAGGTTAGCAATCTCGCAAACGAGATTTTACGAGAACGAAGGAATTCAAAGGTAAGCAAACTCGCAAAGGAGATTTTACAAGAACGAAGGAATTTCAAGGTAAGCAATCTCGCAAAGGAGATTTCACAGGAAAGAAGGAATTTCAAGGTAAGCAAACTCGCAAGGGATATTTTACAAGAACGAAGGTACTCAAAGGTAAGCATACTCGTAAGGGAGATCTTACAGGAACGAAGGATTTCAAAGGTAAGACAACTCGCATGGGGGATCTTACTGAATGAAGGAATTCCAAGGTAACTCGCAAAAGGGATCTAACAGGAGCGAATTAATTTAAAGGTAAGCAAACTCGCAAGGGAGATCTTACATGAACGAAGGATTTCAAAGATAAGAAAACGTGCATGGGGTATCTTACTAAATTAAGAAGGAATTCCAAGGTACAGCATATGAGATTTAATGGGAACGAAGGAATTCAGAGGTAAGCAATCTCGCAAAGGACATCTAATAGGGCGAAGGAATTGAAAGTTAAACATACTTGCAAGGGAGATCTAACAGATTAAAAAAACCAATTAATATTTCATAACTAGGTGTTATTAGGATATTCTCAAAGTTAACAATCTTAGAAGTAACGCCATGAAGAATGGTTATTATAGATATCGATGTATCAGTTTATTTGAGATGTTGTTTTGTACCAGATGTCAATAATAGATGCCACTGAAACGCCTTGTTTCATTTTTATTGTTTAAACATTCATTTCGCATTTGTGTCTTATATCTGTATGCTACGACGATTACTATTACACTAGATATGACAAGTTTAATTATAACATCCGTTGTTTGTATCTACCGTAGGATGGCTGGAACAATTGTATCGCTGGGGGTCTTGCTGGTCTAACCATAGGTGTAGAAGATCCGGGCAGACGACTCATCTACACACTGTTCGCCGTGTCCCGTGCCTTTGGCGCCCTCATCTCCACCCTGGTCACCAGAGAGAAGATACCAGAAATCCCCTACAGTGAGACCCTACTGTTTAGTGTGTGTTGTGGTTTCCTAGTCCACTGTGTGGCCCTCCGTCCCGACCTTCTCCACCAGGGATACTACTACTCGGTGTTGAAGTGGTCGCGGGACTACAAGGACAAAACTCTACAGATTCTCTTCAGAGATTCTGGTGAAAGGTTCCTTACGTGCCAGGAGGTCGGCCTACACACCGATTCCTGTACCAAGCACGCATTCAAAGACATGCTATTTAGTATTCCAGCATTCGCCAAACTGTACCTGCCGATACATTTAGCTCCCATCATTATTTTCCGGCGGAAGCTCGTTCTTAAAAAGTAAGTATGCGACTTTTTAAAATTATTATACTTCTTCATTAACATTTTTACCAAACGTCGAGGCAAGCAGCTGATGTAGAAGGATATTTTGTGTCCTTGATTTCAAGTTCAAAGGTTTATAAACGATCTACTGGGTCAACAAACTTTGTGTTGTTTATAAGACATCACATCATCGATATAAAACGCCTGCGCATTAAGAGAAAAGTTTGAATATTCAAAATATCTACATCGTCGATAGCAATGCCACCGAAATTCTTTTTTGCAATTTAACCTTTAGCTGACAGATTTGTATTATACAAAAATATATATATATTGTACATGGTGCATGTACATTTTATATATAAATTAAGAACTGATGATATGAATTTACATTTCAGACCAAAGACAGTTCTGAAATCATTGGTGAGGAATATTCTGTTTTCAACTTCTTTCCTCGCTTCCATGGTGATGCTTGCGAAATACACAATCTGTCTTCTGCGAAACCTCAAGAAAAAGCCCCCTCCCTTGCCTAGCTATATCCCCGTAATAGGAGGACTCGTCTGTGGACTAAGCGTTCTTTTTGAACGTGCAAATCGTCGGAAAGAACTGTCCCTGTTTTTGATACCTCACACATTGTACGCTGTATACACGTGGATTAAAGGTCACAGAGTGGCGTCACACATAGACTTGCCTTACGGGTCAGTGCTGCTTTATGCTGTATCAATGATCTCTATAATGCACGCGTACGAGCGCGAGCCAGAGTCACTCTCACTCCTTCTGAATGGCGTTCTACGTTTTTTCGTTGGCGATATAAAGAACCCTGTGGTGCGGCCTCGAAAAAGGATAAGACAACTGAGTGACATTTTTGTGTGAACAGAACATTAACTTTATCAGCAGAACATAAACCAAGTGAGCAGAACACAAACTATGTGAGCAGAACATTGTGTGAGCAGAACACAAACTATGTGAGCAGAGCATTGTGTGAGCAGAACATAACTATATCATCAGAACATCAACAAAGTGAGCAGAACATTGTGTGTGCAGAATATTAACTGGGTGAGCAGAACACGGTAGACTTGGGGTGATTTGTAGTTCACTCTTGTGTATGGTCATCCTCGATATCCAGGGGTTACGCTCACCTGCCCTCTCTACACCCATTGAATATGTCATGGCAAACTGAAGGTTCCATGTGCGCCATCTTGTTGATGAGACAAGACGACTTGTTTCGACCCTTTGATGTACATCAAAAGAATCTCGCGGTCACATAACGTTAAAAGACAAGCATCAGCTTAGCGATTTGTCATTTTAGTTTTACCTGTGAATGTCTTCGGTTTTTCCATGTTCCTAACTCTATATTCCAGGGTCATAGAGAGCGTGGATGAGCGTAACCCGTGAATATCGAGGATGATAAATGATATCTGACATGGACGAACTAAACATCAGAGGCACGGTGGTCTAGTGGAAGGACGCCGGGGTCGTGATCGAAGGGTTGCGAGTTCGAGTCCCGATCCCGGCACTTATGTTGTATCCTTGAACAAGATACTTTATTCCGCTTTTAAATTTTAGAATGCTAGCTGTGAGCGCCGAGATGGCAGCACCGGTTGTATGCTCCCCAGGGAGTTAAGAACGATATTGGCTGGTTGGTAAGGCCCTATATAACCACGAATAATAATTTGTGAACCGCTTTGAGGCGACCTTCAAGTTGTGATAAAGTGAGTATATAAGAACCTCGAATTATTATTATATTATTATTATCATTATGTTCATAAGGTTGAAGGCAATAAAGAAGATAAAAAACTGAGCTTAGATCTTTGCTACAAAAATAACACTTATACTTTTCTATGGCGAGCAAAAGCTCGTGGTACAGATTTTGATAAAGTTTCGTTAAAACAAAAATGTGAACCTACAGTGTATAGTGATATGTGAAGCACAGAGAACGTAATGATAAAACCACGAGCTTTTGCTCGCCATGAAATGTTTAAGTGTTATTTTCAATAAATCAAGTGTTCTGCTAATTCATATACATTATACAGGTGACTGTGAGCAGTCGCAGGTTGCCACGACTGATCGTGCGAACAATCGCAGGTTGCCACGACTGATCGTGCGAGCAGTCGCAGGTTGCCACGACTGATCGTGCGATTGGTCACTGATCGCACCACTTATCGCACGATTGCCTACGATTGCCTTCGATTGCCTACGATTGATCTTGCGATCAATCTTCTCCAATCGTAAGTCATTGCGCGACCAAGCGCACCACCAATCGTACGATGACCTACCACCTGTCGTAGGACCAATCGCAGTATGCGATCGCGAATAGACATCGCAACAAACATTGCCGATCGGTCGTAACTCGGCCAAATCGCCCCCAGTCGCGCGATTCAGAAATCGTACGATCTGGTGTGACTACAGCTTTAAGTAAGAAAATCGATCAAGTTTGTTCATCACATCGTTAGTGACGATCAGGGGAAGTAACTTGTAAATAACACTCCAGAGGGCGGATATACACTGTAATTACGAATTAATACTTCCGACCGACAAATTGGTCAAGTATTTTGGTTTACATGTATGTACAAAGTAATATATCATTGAGATCAAAATCAGGGTCGTTGGCTATGGCGCGATTATATACTCAAAGTTTAACACAGCAAGGTACAACATGCCAGTACATTCCGCGAGAGGTAGGGGTTAGTCAGGAGCAGAGACGTAATATTTAAATGAGCCGTGGGATAGAAAAATTGATTTCTTTGTTACTGGAACTCTTCTCACCTTAACTGCCTTACCTTGGCATTCCTCCGGTATTCCGATAGGTTACCAGGGAAACTTCTACTGCTGATATAATTACTACTTCGACAATGGCGTCGAAGCCGCTTTTTTGGGCTCAGATACCAATAAGAGTGCAAGGCAACACGTCATGTGTTCACCACCATGGTACGGAGTTGACGCTGTGTTGTCGGAAGTGTTCAGAACTGGCCTGTGTCCGTTGTGTAGAGAGCATTCACGACGGACACGTATTAGACAGTCTCTCTGACGTCATTGCTTCAAAGAAAGGTAACATTCAATCATTCATTGACCAAACTGTAAAGAGCGATATTGACGATATGAAAACAGGAATCGAAACTATTGCAGAAAAATTAGAGAATAACGAAAGGAAATTCCGAATGCATCAATACGAAATAGAAAAGCAAGGGAAAAGAATGAAAGAGGAAATCGATAGGGTCGTCAGGAAATCGATATCGCATTGTACAGAACTAAAACAGGAAAATGAGGAACGTTTGAACAAGTATAAAGTCGACATGGAGGAAAGAATAAAAGAGCTAAACGGACTGGTGTTGAAATGTCGAAACACTTTAGAGACCGAAAGTGACGTGAAGATATTTGACACCGAGAAAGAGCTTGGACCCTTTCCGGCTGTGGAATTGAACTTGTGCAATCTGACTTTTACACCAAATAAGCAACCTCAAGGATACATCGACCTTGCCATTGGGAAATTGACTACTGTTGGGTACCAGTTTGTGTATGCTCATGACGATGAAGAAAATGAACACAATCCCCCAATGAAAACAATGGTACAATTGAAAGAAGAAATTCAAAAGAAAGCTCCATACAAAGTCAGCGCTATCTGTGCAAACAGAGATGAAGGGGCTTGGATCTGCAGTAGCGAACTATCATCTATCTATCAGTTCGATAATGATTTGTTGAAATGTGGAAAAGGATGTTTCCAAAGTGTGTGTCAATGACATAAGTGTGTCACCAGTTACTGGCAACGTGTGGGCAAGTTCAGGAGACAACAACACAATAATGGAACTGCCATCACAAGGCCCACCAATCACAAGGTTCACTACTACCTCTGCACCACGATGTCTCTGCGTGACACGAGAGAGCAACATTATTATCGGAATGAACTGTAAACTTGTGCAATGTGACGTACGTGGAAATGTTCTGCAAAACAGAACAGTTTGCACACCAACAAAGGTCGCTGTATGCCAAGTCACGAGAAACACAGCTGTTGTGGAGTTGGATTCACTAGAGCATAAAGGCAAAGGAAGGCTCATGTTTTGATACTTGACAGATTGTTCCAAGAATATTATCGCTACTACAATGACAAAGGGAAGACTCCAGGAAATTCTACTTCCAAGGCATTTAACCCCATTGACGTAACTTTTGATTCCGCCGGATCTCTGCTGATTGGTGACTATGGAAACAACTCGATCTTAATCATCAACACCAGTGGAGAGGTGATAGAAACCATCTACAGTGATCCCTGGCATGTCATGGCAATCAGCATCAACAGCAAGGACAGCGTCTGGGCAGTGCTTCGGTATCGAGATTACCCCAACTATAAAATCAAAATGTTAAAGCCCGTGTATTAGTGTCTGGCTTGCATTTTGTAGGACAATAACTTATGAAGTGCAACAGTACATTGAAACTATGGGATGATGATAAGGTTGATCTTTTAAAGGGCCGATATGGGTAAAAATCAATGTTAAAATATAACTTTAAAAGTCTCTTTTTTCGAAATCATATCACAAAACTTAAACTTTCCCTTAATACCATTAATTCAAAGCGACAGCAAGCATATTTGAATTTTTTTTTCATTTTCGACCCGCTGCTAATACATAAATTAAATGACGTCAAGCACTCGCTGTCCGTGAACAAAAATAACGTGGTGAAGTCCTGCGAACTGTATGTGACGATACCGTTATGGATTGTCGTGGTATACTAACATTTGGACTGGTTTTAAGTGTTTTCAGGTGTGAATGAGTTGTAAATTATCAAACCCCTGCAGAACAGGAATCATTTGAGAATAAGACAACAACACAGAGAAATAAGTCAACAGTTTATTATAAAAAATGCATGTTTGAGAATGCAAATGATTTAACAGTGAAAATTAATAAGAAATAGCCGAGATATTGCAACAGACATACATGTATTACAACTACATTGTACAAAGAAAGATCCACTTAACATATGGATTCCAATACACACAGTGAAGGATAAACAAAAGTACTGATTTGGCCCTATAGCATAGTTATATTAAGGTGATTGGCATAGCATAATTATACATTATTGTATGTATTGATTGATTTTTTTCAATAATTAATATAGTATGAAAATCGTGGATAGCTGTTAAATACAAAACATATCACTTTTAATAAGTTCTCGTATTATTTGTCTTTCCCTTATAAGTTCTTGACACATTTTTAAACTGATATACTATAAACTAAAGGAATTTCCATCTCCATATACGGTGCATATTCCAAATATAAATCAATACGAAGATTAGTGATTTAATTAAATCATCGTGGTAAAGACAAGAAATCCAGGAGTTTGACGTCATAGAGAGAGAGAGAGAGAGAGAGAGAGAGAGGGAGAGAGAGAGAGAGAGAGAGAGAGAGAGAATATCAACTCTTACCATGGGATGTCATTTACATTCGGCAATTAGGCCAATGTTAGGGAATAACAGCTACCATATAAAGGACTATATATGGTTTGGGCCTTTTTTGGCCCCCAAATTATCAAATTTTGAAACAGATTATTACTCAAATTAATGTATTTCAAATATGGAGTATATCCCTGATAAAACTGAAACAATAATTATTTGTTGTTTCAACTCTGGTTGTCATGGAAACCATCTCAAATATGCATAAATTAGGGAAATTTGACCATTTAGTCAATTTTGGCCCATTTTTTAATAGTTTTTCTGTTGGAAACTATTGAGCGCATTCTTGAACAAACTTAATATCAAATGAGAATATGTGGGCACTTATACCACATCTTTAGGAGAAATATAAACTTTGTTCAAGAATGCGCTCTATGGTTACTGTGTGAAAATCTATTTAAAATTGACCAAAATAGACCAAATATTTACATTTGCATAATTTATGCATATTTCGGATAGTTACCATGGCAACAATAGAACAAATTACAAATAAATATTAATACAATTGCATGAGGGATGTAGTCTATATTTGAAATAAAATTATTTGAGTGTTCAATAATGAAATTTAAAATTTGATGGATTTGGGGGCCAAAAACAGGCAAAACCATACATAGTCCTTGGGTTCTGATATTTTACCACTGGAATTTACTTGTTAATAAATGCTATCTGTATACTTTTTTAACGAGTATAATTTTTTCAATATATAATGGTGTACGCTGATGAACATGTCCAACAAAAATACTGGAAAGCATGGTAAAATTATAGAGATAAACCCTCTTTTATATTACGACATGGACACTGCACAGATACTGGACACATGAAACATGTCCAAAACTTGTGAAACAGGAGAGGGACACTTGTGCATAGTTAATAAGAAATTGAGCATTTTATCAACCATCTGCACCTAAAGAAAGTAAACTGATCCTGAAAGATTGAAAATAGTTATTCAATTATTACAGTATGAGAAAAAAAGAAGCTTTTACGCATTTACCACTTAAATTATTTCTACTAGCTCAAAATACTTTCATTTTCAAAACAATGGACAGACTGGTGAAACTTCCATACAAGAACAATCAAGCAATACCACACCAGCTGAGGGTTTAAACTGACTTCACGTACTGTAAAATTGCAACAGTTGAAGCCATCTGGCACAATAATGAACATACAAAAAATACACCAGCTCATAACTATACTGACACTTCTGGGAGTGATGAGGTAATAGACATAAACAAAATGTTTACCACAAACGTACACATGCTAGTAAACAGCATTCAAGTGAATGGCGCGGTCCACATTTAAACCAACACGTAAGGATATCACGGAAGGCTTCGTAATCAGTATTTATGAAAACCACATTACAGAACAGTTTACCTCGTTATATATCAGTATACCACGGTGAATCAGTTTACCTCGTCATATATTAGTACACCACGGTAACACAGTTTACCTCGTTATATATAAGTATACCACAGTAACACAGTTTACCTCGTTATATATTAGTATACCATGGTAAAACAGTTTACCTCGTTATATATTAGTATACCACGGTAACACAGTTTACCTCGTTATATATTAGTATACCATGGTAACACAGTTTACCTCGTTATATATCAGTATACCACAGTAACACAGTTTACCTCGTTATATATTAGTATACCACGGTAACACAGTTTACCTCGTTATATATTAGTATACCACAGTAAAACAGTTTACCTCGTTATATATTAGTATACCACAGTAACACAGTTTACCTCGTTATATATTAATATACCACAGTAACACAGTTTACCTCGTTATATATAAGTATACCACGGTAACACAGTTTACCTCGTTATATATTAGTATACCACGGTAACACAGTTTACCTCGTTATATATTAGTATACCACAGTAACACAGTTTAAATCTTATATATTAGTATACCACAGTAACACAGTTTACTTCGTTATATATTAATATACCACGGTAAAACAGTTTACCTCGTTATATATTAGTATACCACAGTAACACAGTTTACCTCGTTATATATTAATATACCACAGTAACACAGTTTACCTCGTTATATATAAGTATACCACGGTAACACAGTTTACCTCGTTATATATTAGTATACCACGGTAACACAGTTTACCTCGTTATATATTAGTATACCACAGTAACACAGTTTACCTCGTTATATATAAGTATACCACAGTAACACAGTTTACCTCGTTATATATTAGTATACCACAGTAACACAGTTTACCTCGTTATATATTAGTATACCACAGTAACACAGTTTACCTCGTTATATATTATTATACCATGGTAACACAGTTTACCTCGTTATATATAAGTATACCACAGTAAAACAGTTTAAATCTTATATATTAGTATACCACAGTAACACAGTTTACTTCGTTATATATTAGTATACCACGGTAACACAGTTTACCTCGTTATATATTAGTATACCACAGTAACACAGTTTACTTCGTTATATATTAGTATACCATGGTAACACAGTTTACCTCGTTATATATTAGTATACCACGGTAACACAGTTTACCTCGTTATATATTAGTATACCACAGTAACACAGTTTACCTCGTTATATATCAGTATACCACAGTAACACAGTTTACCTTGTTATATATCAGTATACCATGGTAACACAGTTTACCTCGTTATATATTAGTATACCATGGTAACACAGTTTACCTCGTTATATATTAGTATACCACAGTAACACAGTTTACCTCGTTATATATTAGTATACCACAGTAACACAGTTTACCTTGTTATATATTAGTATACCACAGTAACACAGTTTACCTCGTTACATATCAGTATACCACAGTAACACAGTTTAACTCTTATATATTAGTATACCACAGTAACACAGTTTAACTCTTATATATTAGTATACCACAGTAACACAGTTTACTTCGTTATATATTAATATACCACGGTAAAACAGTTTACCTCGTTATATATTAGTATACCACAGTAACACAGTTTACCTCGTTATATATTAATATACCACAGTAACACAGTTTACCTCGTTATATATTAGTATACCACAGTAAAACAGTTTACCTCGTTATATATCAGTATACCACAGTAACACAGTTTACCTTGTTAAATATCAGTATACCACAGTAACACAGTTTACCGATTTATTTCAAGAGGCATGTTAAGTATCTGTATTGATTTAATAAATCTTTAACCAGAGGTAAATGTAGACTTGGCTAAAGCTTTTGAAATATCGGAGACTTAAATAATGAAAAATGATTTTTTCAACAGTTATGATATCTGTTGATCAGCAAGAAACATTCTCTAAAGGTGATCTGGAAACATGTCTGTTATATAGAGTAATATATATTTAGCATACACAGTTTACACAGTTAAACACTGACAAGGGTTCCATATACACACAACGGACTAGGGGTAACAATATATTAACAATAAATATGTGTATCTATAATTAATCTACAATTATCATGTCACATTCTTAATCATAATTCCAAGGTATTCTTGTAAAATCTTGAATACAACGTTATGATTAAAGTAACATTACATACGGTTACAGAAATTTATACAATACGACAAATTGATTTCGGATTAATCAATTCTATTCTCCACTCTCATACACTTTAATCATCTCTCCATCTCTCCAAATCTATCTGTAAAGTCATGACCAATGAAATTTAAAGGCCCAATATACGTAACTTCAGGGAATTTTTTGTGATTCTGAAAAATTCTGAAAAAAAATCAGCCTAAAACGAAGTAAACCTGAGCGGTAACTAACAAGAAACTCTGGACAAAAAAATCCAAAGAATTGAAAATAATTCAGGTGGGGCCCACTTCAACAACAAACCGAAGGTAGAAGACGGTTCGAAATGGACGCGTGTTTACAAATAGCGTGTTTCCACTGCTGCTGTACCGGTTACCGTGAAAGAATTCATCTTGAATATTGCTGATATCAGTTAATCTTAACTAAATCTATAAATATAATAAGTTATTAGGCTTGATTTTTGCTTCAAGTTTTGCCGAAAGTTACGTATATTGGGCCTTTAAGGAAATAAATCTGAAATGAACTGAACAGATATATACCCGATACACATCTCCACAGAATCATTTCCACAGCTCAACAATCAATCAGTGTTTAACATACTGGTCATGTAAAATATATCTCAAAACAACCACATACACTATTTGCATTGATGACAACAACTGTAATGGTAAATGCAGTGAAAAATCAAAACTAAATGTAATTTGAATCAGCAGGTTTATAGACGACCTATCTTCCTGTGCAAGGTCGAAGATGAAAATGTTCATAGAACTTTCTGAAAGGATTGTGGCAAATGCACTTTCACCTCTTTCACCACGCAATATATTTGTCAACTAACCATCAACGTATACATTTTTAAGATGTAATACTACAAAACAATACACTATAGATGATTAGGGAATCAAGAAGTGGTATAACAATGGGTGTTATCTTACACCATACAGATCAAACATGCTGTAATGGTACGTCTGTATTATAGCTACACACTCGGCGATCAGAAAGTCGGTACCCATATATACTGGTCTGGCCATCAGTGCTGCCAGTACAATACTCTCGTGCTTTGAATATCGGATCCAAATGGTGTTGGGGTTTATAAAGTACTGTTTAAAATATGAATACATTTAACTTTCTGAAAAAATTTCAATAAATGAGATCAAATTCAAGGGACCAATTCTACTAAAAGTAAAGTAAAAGGGGAAAATTTCATAGTTTTGAAATGCTTTAATTTCTGCATAATGACGGTGAGAATTAATTTTGTCATTTGCATTAGTCTGGAAGAGTCACATACAAGGGCATTTTCAAACGCGGAAATCTACACTTTTACAGTTTATAAATAGAAACAATTTTTTTCAAAAAATTGCAAATTTTTATTTAAAATTACTGTTTAAAGCTAAAGGATATTATGAAATCAATCTACTTGCAAACTTGATGGATATAAAACATAATATAAAACTCATCTAAACCTTAAGACTGACAGAGGTCACTCGAGATCAATTTAAATACATGTATATACTTAATGCCCTGTAGACCCAAGCAAGGAAGTGGTATTTTCCTGTGTTAGTGTAATTATGGCAGTAGACAGATGGCATCAGCTGTTAGTTTTCAAATATTTTTTTGTGATTATTTAAAATCTTATGAAATATTAATTCATTTATCTTTTATAATGAATATTTTGGAAAAAATCAAAATAAATCTAACATCTACTTTTTGCTCATCAATTGAATGACATGTACAAAGTTTCATATGAAATTACATATTATTTATATCCTACCTACCGGGTAGTGAGATGCCAGGATAACTATCTCCTTATAAACCTTTCCTATTGGATGGCTACCATCAAAAGTGATTAAAGGGATAAAGTCTGACTTGGTTTAAAAACTTTATATTCAACTTATTTTTTCATCTGTATCCTATTCCAAAACAAGCTACACCAAATATTTACCTGTATCCTACACAAAGTATTTCTTGACTAGTGAAGGATAATACTGTTTGTACGAATATTAATAATGTCTAGAATACTGACATCATCCTATTTCTTATCAGATTTGATTAATAAGAATGAAAAGTAAAACAAAATAATTGAAAAATATTAATTATTAAATACATGTGAATCCATATTTTATCCATGTCCAAAATACATGTTATAACTACATCAATGGAGTTAAAACTAACGTTTAAAAGTCTAGACTAGGGAACATGCTGTTGATTTCTTTGCTCGCGTTACTGAATAAAACAATAATCAGTTTGAGGTTCTTATATACTGCATTATCATATTTGTGTTTGTAGGTAGTTTCGGAGCTTTTATAAATGTATATATAATCTGTGGTTATAGGCATAAGCTGACATCTCTCAACTCCCTGGGGAGCTAAATACAGCTTGGGCTGCCATTTTGCCCTCACACTTAGAATTCAACAATTTTCACACTGCCCAACTTTGTACTTATTTAAAGCTTAGTGGACTGAAACAAGCATCCTTGACATCAGGGTTACACTCGCTACACCCCTGGAAAAAACAGATGACTGAATGTCTTCTTTGCATGTGCACATCACAGTAGGATCATCCTGGATTTAGGACATACATGTACAACTATATGTTATCTAACATTAATGTAACTGGAACATCACTATCCATGGGGAAACACCTATGCTCTCTACACCCCTGGAATATGTCATGGCAAAACTGAAGCCACGCTCAGGTAAAAAACAATGACCAATCACTTGGTGGCATGCCTGTCTTTAGAAGATTACAAAGGAACCGCGACAGACTTCAAAGCTTATCAATATTTACTGTTACGTGACCACAAGATTCTTTTGATATACATTAAAGGGTTGAATCAGTCTTCTTGTCTCACCAGCAAGACGGGACTTCAGTTTTGCCGTGACATATTTCAGGGGTGTAGAGAGCATAAGTGAGTGTAACCCCTGGATATCGAGGATGATTCCAGTGTTGTAGAGAGCGTAGGTGAGCGTAACCCCTGGATATCGAGGATGATTCCAGGGGTGTAGAGAGCATATGTGAGCGTAACCCTTAGATATCGAGGATGATTCCATGGGTGTAGAGAGCGTAGGTGAGCATAACTCCTGGATATCGAGGATGTATCTTGCCTTAGTATTTTAGAATGAGATTACAATTGTACCTGATTCATAGTAGCCATATCAGATCACTTCAGTAAATAAATTCTTCTCTATAAATATAGAGATACAATTATGTCAGTTATCATTATATTGTCTATAAATTGGAGATTCCAAAAAGATATTTCCAAAAATGCACTTTGTCTATATAAAATATCTACAACACCTGGTTTCACATACAAGTTTGCACATGGTGACAACATTCACACTCGGCACACAGAACAAGCACCATTAACATCACAGTTATACTCAGTCACTGTGACATTTAACAGAATAATATCATCAAACATTACTTATACATCTTAATTCAGCAGTCAAATTAACCAATGTGACAATTTCAAATTACTTTTCACTGTTAGCTTATGGTAACATAAACACTGTAGAAGGACTTGTCATACTAACATACCACAGTTATAAGGTCGGATCCATGCTCGCATTGTGCTCAAGAAAGGATTCTGTGCTCAAACCAACTTTCTTGTACCTCACACAAATCATGTCACACATAAACGCTGAAATCAGTTCACTTTTTAAAGTCTCTTCAATGTTTCCCAAACCATAGCCAAAAGAACATTTTCTTTTTACTTTATTGCTGACACAAGAAATTCAGCTTGAGCACAAAAATCATGCTTGAGGATTAGCAATTTGATGAAAACCAGATCTGAATTCAACTCTGTACAGTACAGGTACACTCAGTTTAATGAAACAGAGTGTACCAGTACTGTAACGGAGTGGAATTCAGATCTGGTTTTAATCAGATTTGAGGATGGGAACAGTTTCACGAATATTGGCCGCACATTAACACCAATAATTAGTGCTGGGAATAGATCTTTTCCCATTATTTTTACTTCACACATTTTTGCTTTAAATATAGCTTTTTGTGACTTTGATTATCACAGTAAAACAATATCAAATATGTGGTAATTAATTTATGAACGAACAACTGCTTATCATAGGCAGAGGTGCTAAATTAGGACTCAAACAGTAGGACAGGACAAACTTGATCTTGTATGCACACAGCCAGCAGGAAACTATTTTACTTTCCCTATTATTTAATATACTGATGTGAATAGGAAGGCGTAAAATGTCTGACTAACTATATGGATTAAACTAGGGAATATTACAATATAACCTGTCAAAACCGGCCCCGTCTTATCTGAAACCCTGTTTATTCTGGACTTACCCTACATTTCTCTCTTATATCAAACCTCTACAAACTGGACACCTGTGTAAACCGGACAATATATTCAGTCCTGGTGACTTCTGGTTTAGACAGGTTATACTGTAGTACTTGTGGAAGATTATAAAATGAAAATGTCACAAATTAAACATCTCTTGATGTTATGTATGGAAAGAAACAAAATCTGGAAAAAAAAAAACATGATCACATTACAACCTGCACATCCACGACAACATATTGGCACCTATACAAACCACGAATCATGTTCAAACCAGTAATGACTCCTGAAGTCATCTTTCTGATGTCACCTCATCTAGCAACACTTGAGGGTCATCAATCGTAATTGATAGTGAGGAACTAACAGAGGAGGTCATTCACACTGACGCACGGTAAATTCCATACAGTTGGTGGCACTGGTATTGGTATTCCTGGGATGAGTAACATAACTAAACATTATGTTCCCGTAAAAATATGGCATCTTTAAGTAAACAGCTAGAAAACTACATCCAAGGATGATAATCTGTGGAAGATGTCAAATTGTTGTTAAAAAAAAAAAATGCAGCACGATTATAACAAATCTACTATAGCACTTCACAGTTTGCTGATCTGTCTCACAGAGCAGATCAAACGTTACCCTCTACTGAGCGCTCCTGGTGATCTATGAATTTGAAGATGACTATTTCATGGTGAGACTCTCTCATAAGCAAAGGAGGTCCTCTACAGATTTAGTTCTGGAGAATTCCTCTAAACACCGGTTACTGTCGAAATACTGAGTCAAGCTGTCATCAAGGTCATCTTGGCACAGGTTGGTTCCTAGTGAGTGTACTGGTTTCACACGGTTTTCAGCCAGTCTATAACAAGAAAACAAGTAATAGCTTGAAGGTGAGCAACCTATGAAAGTCTTAAGGATCTATCTTCATCTTCACTTTGGGGGGGGGGGGGGGGGGGGGAGAAACAGACAATTCTCAGTAAAAGGTGTAACATCTGTAACCTGATCCTGCCTACTGCTCAGCAGAGGAAGTTTTCACAATTAAGAATTTTAATTACCGGTATCATGGTCATATGCATTATCGGATATCCATGGTTGATCTCGCTTTGCTTACTCACTCATCTGTGATGAGTAAGCAAAGTGAGATCAACCGTGGGTATCCGATGATGGTCACATGCGAGTTGAGATTTTGGGAGGACGGAAACAAAGAATGTAATTCCACTAACCGTTTAGTTATACTATGACACATTTTGATTTTAGAAAGCGGTATTATTAAATTGTTAAACTGTGTCGCTACCAGTGTGTTTAGATTACCTACACCCTAAAAATCACATCTGCATGAAAACAGGATATGACACAAATTTACATATCACATAACATTCCTGTATCAATATGGGCAGACAGCTCTGTAGGAGGAGGCGTCAATCCAAGAAATCAACACTACATATTAATGGGAGACAACTCTGAGAAGAGTAGGAGGAAGCGTCAATCCTGGAAATCAACACTACATATTAATGGGAGACAACTCTGAGAAGAGTAGGAGGAAGCGTCAATCCTGGAAATCAACACTACATATTAATGGGAGACAACTCTGAGAAGAGTAGGAGGATGTGCCGATCCTAGAAATCAACACTACATAACAATGGGAGACACTTCTTGAGAAGCGGAGGAGGATGTGTTACATCCTAGAAATCATTGTGCAAGGGGGGACAACTCTTTATAGATTTATGAAGAGTAGGAAAAAATATTACAAGAATAAATCAAGAGTTTCATAGATAGTCTTCATATTGATGTATATTGAGGTTCTGTTATGACTGAAACAAGCCCGATGATCCCCATCAATGAACTCATCAACATGTAACGACCTCTAAGTGCCGTGCCTGTGAGACTACTTGTATACATGAACAATGTAGATCAGGTTTGTTTTTTAAATATTCCTGAGATAATTTCTTACTAATATTAAAACAGAGTTATATTCATATTGTACACAGCCTGCATGGATTTTGAAAAAGAGATCAATTTTTGTGAAGAAAAAAAACAACTAATTACCTTGAGAAATCATCATCTAAGTCTTCAAGTTTATCATCAGCAGCATCCTCCTCAAAGTGTTGCTAAATGTCCAAAGTTGTAGATAAGAAGATATATTGGAACACCATGAATAAAAGCATATGTGAAGTTTATATTCTGTAATGAATTTCTGTTGAAATATTTTTATTACTTTAGTTTCTATGTATAATTAATTAATTCTTTTATAATTTCATCTGGTTTAGATTATCCAGATTTCCCAGTATCTGTTACTGACATCTATGTAAAATCACCCAAACTTTCACAACTTGAAACTACAAAAACAGAACCAACTATACATTGTATGTGTTTTAACCTTGTACGTATGGATTTTATATCATTAATGTTTTGTTTTGTTGCAGAAACAGAAGTTTAATTCCATTCTTGATAGTATAAGTCAATGTCATATGTCCTTCTCGGCTACAAGAACACACAATACCAGATAACCATACTCACCCATTCCCCACTCTCAGAAGTGCTAGAGGATTCAACAGATTTGGAACCAGGACTTCTTAGCTTCGGAATAGTAATTTCTGAAGAATCTGTGCAAAGATTCATAGGCAATTTAAAATTTATTGACAGCATTAGTAGTTGAGAGAGACAGCGTATATTTCATAGACTATTCATTATCAAAATCTTCTATAAATACAAAGAATTTGTTTGTTATGATACCGAGTACATGTTCTGTGGTGATTAATGGTTAACGTTACACCACCTTTTGTATGATATCTCACCATTTATTATACTAATGAATGCTCACTTGAGCAAGTTTTGTAAGCTCTCTGGTCAGTAATATGTACCTGTTGATTGAGTTGAGTGCGTTGATGTGGACATGGAATTGGCTGGTATTTGGTTTATACAGGGATCACAGATTCTGGACGTGCTATTCTGCTTAGATTGTTCATTCTACAATTACAACATCACAGAAAATGCTACATTCAACATCTTAACGTGAAATACATCATTCAAAAATAATTTAAACTCAAGTATTAACCATTTTCGTAGGTATAATTAAAAACTTTAACTGGTCAAAATGTTTAACTTAAAATTGGCTACTGGTTTACATGGTCACATGTAAATCTGCACCTTTGAATTCCATGTGTACCCATGTTTTTTTATTTTTTTTTTCAGAGGAAAATAGAGCATCAAGGTTATGTTGTACCAATTTCATCATAAATAGTTTAGTAAGCAATTTGTTTCTAAACCACACTTACCATTGTAGTTTTGGTTGTTTTTTCAATTCCCCAATCTGAATCCCGATCATGGGCAAGTTCAAAGGCTTTTGACACTGTTAGTGTTACTGCTTGTGCCTGTAGATAAAAAGGAAAGAACATTTATTTTCCAATACCGAAGCTATAATCTGATTTTTATAATAAACTAAAAGCTATTCCAGTAAAATATCTACCTGACCCCCAAATAAATTGCTTTTGCCCATGGTTGGGTTTCCTACCTCTTATTTTTATCACATTAAAATGAAATTATCCAAAGAATTCTATGGGTGGTACCCCTAAGCAAAACCTAGAATCCTGGGGTGGAGTAGATATTTTAATGAAAGAGCCCTAAACCATGTTATTTAAAATGTTCACATTTAAAAATGAAAAAATCGTTAGAAAATGAACAGTACTGAAATGGCAGAAACCACTGAATTTCTATATTTCCTGAAGAAGCCTGAGAAGGCAGAAAGGCGTTGCGGCAAAGTCTTTGTGTTTTGTTCTTTTTTTAATAATTATTATATATATGTTATATTTGTTGGGAAATGTTCCTGTGGATAAGATTCTTTGCTGAGTGTCTGACAACTTAACAATCTTTCTCTAACAGTTGAGGTTCCCCTATCTTGCCCTAAAGAGGATGAACGATTCTTTTTCTCTTATCCTGTTCACCCATTGTGTATCTATTACATACCAATACAGAATGTAATTTCTCTTACACTGGACAGGGATATCCCCACTTTTAACCGATGCGAGATTGTCTTATCTCACCCTAGGGTTGAGACAAACTATACTATGCTTTTTGCATGTTCTCAACAATGGTATGACTTCATAACAACAATACAATGACATTGCGGTAACAATACAATGATGGTTAACAAATAAACCACATCAACATTATCATGCATTGATGTAACATCAACATAAGATATATATCAGGTTGAACAGGGTAAGAGTAAAATAATCATTCACTCCTTCGTACTGAGACAGGGGATTTCACTCCTCAGGTTAAGATTCTTAAGCTGCACAAGGTTGGTCGAATGTTTGGCAGCTTAGAATATTAATCTTACCCCTCGGGGTGAAAGATTCTTTTAATCTCAACTTGACTGCAAGACAAGGGTATCTCACAACACCAGAGTATGGCTTCATTTGTCCAGGGTAAGTGAAAAGGGTATCTCACAACAGGAGAGTGTGGCTACACCTGTCCAGGGTAAGTGACAAGGGTATCTCACAACAGGGGAGTGTGGATACACCTGTCCAGGGTAAGTGACAAGGTTATCTTACAACAGGAGAGTGTCACGACACCTGTCCAGGGTAAGAGACAAGGGTATCTCACAACACCAAAGTATGGCTTCACTTGCCCAGGGTAAGAGACAAGGGTATCTCACAACAGGAGAGTGTGACTACACCTGTCCAGGGTAAGTGACAAGGGTATCTCACAACAGGAGAGTGTAGCTACACCTGTCCAGGGTAAGTGACAAGGGTATCTCACAACAGGGGAGTGTGGGTACACCTGTCCAGGGTAAGGGACAAGGGTATCTCACAACAGGAGAGTGTGGCTACACCTGTCCAGGGTAAGTGATACGAGTATCTCACAACAGGAGAGTATGACTACACCTGTCCAGGGTAAGTGACAAGGGTATCTCACAACACCAGAGTATGGCTTCATTTGTCCAGGGTAAGTGACAAGGGTATCTCACAACAGGAGAGTGTGGCTACACCTGTCCAGGGTAAGTGACAAGGGTATCTCACAACAGGAGAGTGTGGCTACAGCTGTCCAGGGTAAGTGACAAGGGTATCTCACAACAGGAGAGTGTGGCTACACCTGTCCAGGGTAAGTGATACAAGTATCTCACAACAGGAGAGTATGACTACACCTGTCCAGGGTAAGTGACAAGGGTATCTCACAACAGGAGAGTGTGGCTACACCTGTCCAGGGTAAGTGATACGGGTATCTCACAACAGGAGAGTGTGGCTACACCTGTCCAGGGTAAGTGACAAGGGTATCTCACAACAGGGGAGTGTGGGTACACATGTCCAGGGTAAGTGACAAGGGTATCTTACAACAGGAGAGTGTGGCTACATCTGTCCAGGGTAAGTGACAAGGGTATCTCACAACAGGAGAGTATGACTACAACTGTCCAGGGTAAGTGATAAGGGTATCTCACAACAGGAGAGTGTGGCTACACCTGTCCAGGGTAAGTGATAAGGGTATCTCACAACAGGAGAGTGTGGATACACCTGTCCAGGGTAAGTGACAAGGGTATCTCACAACAGGGGAGTGTGGGTACATCTATCCAGGGTAAGTGACAAGTTACATCTATCCAGGGTAAGTGACAAGTTACCTTGGCTCACTTGTCCAAGGTAAGTGACAAGGGTATCTCACAACAGGGGAGTGTGGCTACACCTGTCCAGGATAAGAGACAAGGGTATCTCACAACAGGAGAGTGTGGCTACAGCTGTCCAGGGTAAGTGACAAGGGTATCTCACAACAGGAGAGTGTGGCTACACCTGTCCAGGGTAAGTGATACGGGTATCTCACAACAGGAGAGTGTGGCTACACCTGTCCAGGGTAAGTGACAAGGGTATCTCACAACAGGAGAGTGTGGCTACACCTGTCCAGGGTAAGTGATACGGGTATCTCACAACAGGAGAGTGTGGCTACACCTGTCCAGGGTAAGTGACAAGGGTATCTCACAACAGGGGAGTGTGGGTACACCTGTCTAGGGTAAGTGACAAGTAATCTCACAACAGGGGAGTGTGGGTACACATGTCCAGGGTAAGTGACAAGGGTATCTTACAACAGGAGAGTGTGGCTACATCTGTCCAGGGTAAGTGACAAGGGTATCTCACAACAGGGGAGTGTGGGTACACATGTCCAGGGTAAGTGACAAGGGTATCTCACAACAGGGGAGTGTGGGTACACCTGTCCAGGGTAAGTGACAAGGGTATCTTACAACAGGAGAGTGTGGCTACATCTGTCCAGGGTAAGTGACAAGGGTATCTCACAACAGGAGAGTATGACTACAACTGTCCAGGGTAAGTGATAAGGGTATCTCACAACAGGAGAGTGTGGCTACACCTGTCCAGGGTAAGTGATAAGGGTATCTCACAACAGGAGAGTGTGGATACACCTGTCCAGGGTAAGTGACAAGGGTATCTCACAACAGGGGAGTGTGGGTACATCTATCCAGGGTAAGTGACAAGTTACATCTATCCAGGGTAAGTGACAAGTTACCTTGGCTCACTTGTCCAAGGTAAGTGACAAGGGTATCTCACAACAGGGGAGTGTGGCTACACCTGTCCAGGGTAAGAGACAAGGGTATCTCACAACAGGAGAGTGTGGCTACAGCTGTCCAGGGTAAGTGACAAGGGTATCTCACAACAGGAGAGTGTGGCTACACCTGTCCAGGGTAAGTGATACGGGTATCTCACAACAGGAGAGTGTGGCTACACCTGTCCAGGGTAAGTGACAAGGGTATCTCACAACAGGGGAGTGTGGGTACACATGTCCAGGGTAAGTGACAAAGGTATCTTACAACAGGAGAGTGTGGCTACACCTGTCCAGGGTAAGTGACAAGGGTATCTCACAACAGGGAAGTGTGGGTACACCTGTCCAGGGTAAGTGACAAGGGTATCTTATAACAGGAGAGTGTGGCTACATCTGTCCAGGGTAAGTGACAAGGGTATCTCACAACAGGAGAGTATGACTACAACTGTCCAGGGTAAGTGATAAGGGTATCTCACAACAGGAGAGTGTGGCTACACCTGTCCAGGGTAAGTGATAAGGGTATCTCACAACAGGAGAGTGTGGATACACCTGTCCAGGGTAAGTGACAAGGGTATCTCACAACAGGGGAGTGTGGGTACATCTATCCAGGGTAAGTGACAAGTTACATCTATCCAGGGTAAGTGACAAGTTACCTTGGCTCACTTGTCCAAGGTAAGTGACAAGGGTATCTCACAACAGGGGAGTGTGGCTACACCTGTCCAGGGTAAGAGACAAGGGTATCTCACAACAGGAGAGTGTGGCTACAGCTGTCCAGGGTAAGTGACAAGGGTATCTCACAACAGGGGAGTGGGGCTACATCTGTCCAGGGTAAGAGACAAGAGTATCTAACAACAAGGGAGTGGGGCTACATCTGTCCAGGGTAAGAGACAAGAGTATCTAACAACAGGAGAGTGTGGCTCACTTGTCCAGGGTAAGTGACAAGGGTATCTCACAACAGGGGAGTGTGGCTCACTTGTCTAAGGTAAGTGACAAGGGTATCTTACAACAGGAGAGTGTGGATACACCTGTCCAGGGTAAGTGACAAGGGTATCTTACAACAGGAGAGTGTGGATACACCTGTCCAGGGTAAGAGACAAGGGTATCTCACAACACCAAAGTATGGCTTCACTTGCCCAGGGTAAGAGACAAGGGTATCTCACAACAGGAGAGTGTGTCTACACCTGTCCAGGGTAGGTGACAAGGGTATCTCACAACACCAAAGTATGGCTTCACTTGCCCAGGGTAAGAGACAAGGGTATCTCACAACAGGAGAGTGTGACTACACTTGTCCATGGTAAGGGACAAGGGTATCTTACAACAGGAGAGTGTGGCTACAACTGTCCAGGGTAAGTGACAAGGGTATCTCACAACAGGGGAGTGTGGGTACACCTGTCCTGGGTAAGTGACAAGGTTATCTCACAACAGGAGAGTGTGGGTACACCTGTCCAGGGTAAGTGACAAGGGTATCTCACAACAGGGGAGTGGGGCTACATCTGTCCAGGGTAAGAGACAAGAGTATCTAACAACAGGGGAGTGGGGCTACATCTGTCCAGGGTAAGAGACAAGAGTATCTAACAACAGGAGAGTGTGGCTCACTTGTCTAAGGTAAGTGACAAGGGTATCTTACAACAGGAGAGTGTGGATACACCTGTCCAGGGTAAGTGACAAGGGTATCTCGCAACAGGGGAGTGTGGATACACCTGTCCAGGGTAAGTGACAAGGTTATCTTACAACAGGAGAGTGTCGCGACACCTGTCCAGGGTAAGAGACAAGGGTATCTCACAACACCAAAGTATGGCTTCACTTGCCCAGGATAAGAGACAAGGGTATCTCACAACAGGAGAGTGTGACTACACTTGTCCATGGTAAGGGACAAGGGTATCCTACAACAGGAGAGTGTGGCTACAACTGTCCAGGGTAAGTGACAAGGGTATCTCACAACAGGGGAGTGTTGGTACACCTGTCCAGGGTAAGTGACAAGGTTATCTCACAACAGGAGAGTGTGGGTACACCTGTCCAGGGTAAGTGACAAGGGTATCTCACAACAGGGGAATGGGGCTACATCTGTCCTGGGTAAGAGACAAGAGTATCTAACAACAGGAGAGTGTGGCTCACTTGTCCAAGGTAAGTGACAAGGGTATCTCACAACAGGGGAGTGTGGGTACACCTGTCCAGGGTAAGAGACAAGGGTATCTCACAACAGGAGAGTGTGTCTACACCTGTCCTGGGTAAGTGACAAGGCTATCTCACAACAGGAGAGTGTGGATATAAATGAATACATATAAGTTTTCAGTAATGAAGTCAGAGTTTTGACTAATAAAGGGTCTTTTTATTACTTCCTTATTTTTCTGTCCATAGAGATTTATTTCATTTATAATATTTGAGTTTTTTATGTTATCTGTAGTCAACATATACAATGTAATAACTAAACAAGAAGGCAAGTATCAAAATGATAAAGGCAATCGCAAAATTTAATGTATGTAAGTTACCAATTTCTTCTTTGGACACAGGTAAGCATGGCATTCCATGGTCTCATTAACTGTTGTTCTAGCCATATATGCAAAAACTTTTTCATGGTTTTTGTCTGCAGAGCAAAATGATATTCTGAAATATTAAAAGAGAAAATAATCAGGAAAATTAGTAGTCTGTAGCCTTGAAAAGGTATCACTTAAATCAAGTTGGTATCTGCCAAGCGACACAAAATAAGAACTTTGTAAGTTATCTAGACAAGACTGTATTAACAGTATAACATATAGACTGACAGACGGACTGCATTCAGCACTGTAAAGGGTTATTACATGGTAAAGTGTATCAATGTCTTCTATTTGACATATTTAGCAGTTTATTGTTTGAAATTGTTTTTTTTTTGTTTGGAATCACATTATTGTAGCAGAAAAAAAATGTGTTTATTAAAATTTTTACATTTGCTATTAAAGACATATTCACGCAGTATGAATTTCGTCTTAACATTCAGTTCCTATGTACAATATACATATTGTTTTTATTAAAGTCCACTATAGAGGGCTAAAAAAATGAAAAATTAAACTTTGACAAAAAGCTTTGGTACACATTAAAGACTTAGTATGGCTTATCAATGTTTTTAATAGGACAAGATATTCACATTATTGTACCAATATAATGAAGTACTAGAACTAAATGTATGTATGTACAATGCCATGTAAAATAAAAGAAGATATGGGTATTATGTATTTGTCTGTGATATTTACATGTATACTGATGTTTGTTGTCTGTAAGACTTACCTGTATATTGATTTTTGTTGTCTGTAATATTTACCTGTATATTGATGTTTGTTGTCTGTAATAGTTACCTGTATAGTGATGTTTGTTGTCTGTAATAGTTACCTGTATAGTGATGTTTGTTGTCTGTAAGACTTACCTGTATATTGATGTTTGTTGTCTGTAATATTTACCTGTATATTGATGTTTGTTGTCTGTAATAGTTACCTGTATATTGATGTTTGTTGTCTGTAATACTTACCTGTATAGTGATGTTTGTTGTCTGTAATATTTACCTGTATATTGATGTTTGTTGTCTGTAATAGTTACCTGTATACTGATGTTTGAGTTCTGTAATACTAACCTGTATATTGATGTTTGTTGTCTGTAATACAACAAGAGGCCCAAGGGCCTTAATGGTCATCTGACTACCAATTGTGATACCATTTCTTTTTTTAAATGAATTAAAGCAATTGTTTTTAATACTATAAAAATCACTATAGTGGAGTCAAAGACTTGAAATTATGCACATGGTCGGTAACATATTTTTTGTTGTTGAATGGTAACTTAATTAAGAGGAAATATACAGAAGAAGAAGAAGGTGGCCATCTTGGATTTCTGATAAAAATAACAACACTTGTTCAGAATCATCTAATGATCATTTCAGGTTAAGTTTCAGCTCAATAGCACAAGTAAAACTTAAGAAGAATTTTTGAATATTTTTTTTCAAAATGGCGGCTGTGGTGGCCATCTTGGATTTCAGAGGAATCTGAAAAATAACAACACTTGGTTAGGATCATCTCAGGATAATTTCGTGCAAGTTTAAGCTCAATAGCACTGGTGAAACTTGAGAAGAAGTTTAAAATGTGTTTTCAAAATGGCGGCCATGGCGGCCATCTTTTAATTCCAACGGAGTTGAAAAATAACAACACTTGGTCAGGTCCACCTAAGGATCATTTCTAGCAAGTTTCAGCTCAATCCCACGGATAGAACTTGAGAAGAAGTTTAAAATGTGAAAAGTTTACGGACGGCAATTTTGTTTTTCAAGATGGCGAATATGGCGGCCATCTTGGATTTCCGACCAACCTGAAAAATAACAACACTTGGTCAGGACAATCTCAGAATCACTTCAGCCAAGTTTTAGCTTAATCCCACGGGTAGAACTTAAGAAGAAGTTGGAAATGTGTTTTGTAAGATGGCGGCCATGGCGGCCATCTTGGATTTCGAACCGACCGAAAAGTAACAACTCATGGTCAGGACCATCTCAGGATAATTTCAGCCAAGTTTCAGCTTAATCCCACAGGTGAAACTTGAGAGAAATTTGGAAATGTGTTTTTCAAGATGGCGGCTCTGGCGGCCATCTTGGATTTTGGACCAACCCAAAAAATAACAACACTTGGTCAGGACCATCTCAGGATCATTTCAGCCAAGTTTCATCTTAATCCCACTGGTAGAACTTGAGAAGAAGTTGAAAATGTGTTTTTCAAGATGGCGGCTCTGGCGGCCATCTTGGATTTCGGACCGACCCGAAAAATAACAACACTTGGTCAGGACTATCTCAGGATCATTTCAGCCAAGTTTCAGCTTAATCCCAGTGGTAGAACTTAAGAAGAAGTTTAAAATAGGTGTTGTTCAGGAAAACAGTGATTGCGCAAAATGGCCACCATGGCACAAATGTCGAGAGTTTTTCGGACCCGAAAAATAACAACATTTTATGGGCTGCCCTTCCTGAACATCCCTCCCAATTTTCAGCTCACAGGTACCAGTGGAACTGTAGAAGAAGTTTAATATGTGTTTTTCAAGATGTCGGCTATGGCCGCCATCTTGGATTTCGGACCGACCCGAAAAATAACAACACTTGGTCAGGACCATCTCAGGATCATTTCAGCTAAGTTTCAGCTTATTCCCATTGGTAGAACTTGAGAAGAAGTTTGAAATGTGAAAAGTTTACGGACGGCAGACGGCGGACGGCGCATGGCGGACGGCGGACGACGACGGACGAAGCACGGTAACTATAGGTCATCTTGACCCTTTGGGTCAGATGACCTAATAAAATGTACCTACCTGTATATTGATGTTTGTTGACTGTAATATTTACCTGTATATTGATGTTTGTTGACTGTAATATTTACCTGTATATTGATGTTTGTTGTCTGTAATATTTACCTGTATAGTGATGTTTGTTGTCTGTAATATTTACCTGTATAGTGATGTGTGTTGTCTGTAATGCTTACCTGTATATTGATGTTTGTTGGAGAACCTCCTTAGACATCATGTCCACTACCTGGATACCACTGGGTGATGCCGTCAGAGCTACCTTCTTCAGTTTTTTACCCACTGCTTTGGCCTGAAGGTTACACGATACATACATATGGTAACTATACACATTTAGTTTCTTGAAATGTTCAACAGGGAAGTATTCATTTTAATGTCATATACATGTACAAACATTCATTGAACTTGACTGTCTTAAAATTATATGGCAAAATATTGTTATTATGATAAATTGATTTAAGTATTGATCTGCTTTCAGTTGGAACTCATACTGCCTGTGAATGCCAATCAAAAGCAGTTCATTATTTACATTTACCATTTTCTTAACCTGTTCGTCTCTTAACAAATTAAATAGTACTCTTTTTCTCAATCCGGTGTGTATAAAATACAGCTGCACAGGCTAAGAAAGGGGTAACCGGTGTTGGAAATTTCTATCTTATACCTGATTTAGCGTGGCATGACATCGCAATGGCTGATTAAAGACACGACAATTGAGGTATATATTCTTAATCTTGCTGACTGATTTCTTTTCGACAAAAAGCGCCGAGAAAATTACAT
Organism: Mimachlamys varia; assembly: GCA_947623455.1. Taxonomy (NCBI): domain Eukaryota; kingdom Metazoa; phylum Mollusca; class Bivalvia; order Pectinida; family Pectinidae; genus Mimachlamys; species Mimachlamys varia. The sequence goes on along the minus strand of OX392531.1, from coordinate 34,143,740 downwards.
GTATTCTTTCATGAGCAAACATGCAAGATAGGGAAATTGCATTCTTTGGATTTTCCAATTTGGCAACATCCTTGACGAATATGACAACATTAAGTCATGTCTAAGATTAAGAACCTAGGTGTACATACCATTGTGACAATGCTCTGTACAGCCTTGGTGCTGGCTCCATCACCATAGCTTTCCCCATCATCAGCCTCCTCAACCAGCGTGGAGCCCAGGTACTTCATGTAAAATGTAAGACCATCTTTAACAGCTTCCTTGTTTTCATTGTAACCTTCAGGAAGCTCTAGAACAGATAGAAAATACCTGTTACCAAAATGAAAAAACTTTTTTCCATCACCAACCCTCAAACTGCTAGCACAACAATAGACAATCTAATAGCTGTTAACCCTAATAAGCCACTTTGAAAATAAACATCAGAGGTAACAGTAATTGTTTATTGTAGAACTGGCTCAGGGTAACAGTGATTGTTTATTGTAGAAATGACTCGGGGTAACCGTGATTGTTTATTGTAGAAATGACTCAGGATAACAGTGATTGTTTATTGTAGAAATGACTCAGGATAACAGTGATTGTTTATTGTAGAAATGACTCAGGATAACAGTGATTGTTTATTGTAGAAATGACTCAGGATAACAGTGATTGTTTATTGTAGAAATGACTCGGGGTAACCGTGATTGTTTATTGTAGAAATGACTCAGGATAACAGTGATTGTTTATTGTAGAAATGACTCGGGGTAACCGTGATTGTTTATTGTAGAAATGACTCAGGATAACAGTGATTGTTTATTGTAGAAATGACTCAGGATAACAGTGATTGTTTATTGTAGAAATGATTCAGGGTAACAGTGATTGTTTATTGTAGAAATGACTCGGGGTAACAGTGATTGTTTATTACTGTTTGAATTCGTTAAGATGTTATTGTGGGTTGAGAGTGCATTGTTGTGAAGTTGTGCACCAACATGTATTGTATAGCTGTGATATATATACTAGAAGTGGTGGTAGAATAAATTACAACAGGACTGCACCTTGATCACTATGGAAATGGGCATGACATGCTTCATCCTTGTCTTCACATGGTCAAATTATTACCCAATTATCTATGTATCAAATATGCATCAACACCATGTGTCCCTTTCATGAATCCTCTATCGTATGTACAAATGTACATGTATATCAATAGCACTGCCAGTTAAGTTTGCACTTGGGACAAAGTCCAAACAGTTAACTGTTTCTTTGCTTAAACATATGTACAATGTATTGTGATTAAGAAGGGTGATACGTAGCTTATAATATATATAGACAGTCATGAACCGTTTTCCTTATCCTAAAAATTTGCTGAATTTCATTCCAAGTGATCATTAGTACATGTAAGTCTAGACATACAGTAGCCAATGCAAGGTTGTCAATGGAAAAACAACCTTTAATTATAGGTTAACTTGTGAAACCACATGTATCTGGGTGTAGCTTAGCTACACAGCTACCGGGGTATATAGGCTTATATGTATTGGTTACATCATAGGAACCGAGCAATATGTCAGTTATTGTACGAGAGGGGCGGTGCTACTTCTCGAGCGCGGAGCGCGAGAGAAGTTAGCTCCGCCCCTCGAGTACGATAACTGACATATTGCGAGGTTCCTATGATGTAACCGACTTGTCGCATAAAGTGTCACGTAAGGATTTCTTGTGAAAATTTTGTCATTATAAAAAAAACATTACAACATGTCGGACTAAGTCTCAGACCAGTTTTGGCACATGATGACAGATGATCTGGATGATCAATCGAGTAATCGCCATGGACGTCACCCGAACCTAAAGTCCTACCGTTAACGGAATGTTTGACTTTTTTTACTATAAAGGTGATCAAAAAGAAGCAGGAAATACCTATTATAACCGCATCCCGGAATCCGTTCAAAGTAAGTCCGATATTTCCGAAAATGTGTTTAAACTGCCATGTACCTTTTAATTTCAAAACGGTTCATGCGGAAAGTTTACGTTTCAATACGAAAAATGAACATGCCTATAACACAGGGGCCTGAGAATTTGTTACAGATTTTTGGGGTTTAGATCGATTTTGTCGATAAAAATGTCCCCTCCCCATTTGTCATAATGGCTATTTGAGGGGGCATATTTAAAATTGATCTACCACCCACCCCCACCCCCCAAAAAAGTATAAAATTAATCTTAAACATCTTTGTTAAGTTCCAAAACTAGCTGTATCAAATTGTCCGGTTCCTGTGGTCTGTATTGAATTGTTTGCAACAATGTTGCAGAACGTTTTGTAAGTCTGTGTGTACTTTTAGTTATTTCCCACGGTGTCCATTGGCCATGTTTCACTTTCATTGACTGACCAATGAGAGTTCCGAATTCTATTGTACTCGGTCAAGGGGAGGAGCCTCACTAATACCATATGGTATTAGAGTAAAACTGTGAAAAATTAGTTGGTTATACCATAGCTAGATCACAGGAAAAGTGACACGTCTATGCGACAAAAAGAATTAAGTACCAATTGGTAGTAAAAAAGGCCTGCCAGCTGTAAGCTGATCATGATTTACTTTACAAAACATGCTTTATTTTATTTGTCTTGAGGTTATCATTTGAGCGGATTCTCTGAGTGGTTATACCACACCAATCTTCAATGCTGGCTGTCAGAGTTTGATACCCAACACTGGCAACAGTTGAACTAAGTTGTCGTAAGACTGGAAAATTCAGAGGACAAAAAATTCTCAGGCCCAAACAAACATCTCTGGATGAATGTTGCATTATATGTGCTGTTAAAGCATTCAGTGAAGTGATACTATAAAATATAAGCACATAAACTACATACATAAGGAGATATTAGCCAGGTGGCAAAGGACTAGTTGTAAGGCAAGATAATTAAGGCATGCAGTTGACTTGTGAATTACTTAAAATTGTATCAGTTAATTGTATATGTATTGTAAAACACTAAGAGTGGCTTGTATTAGCAAGCAATGTACATCAAATTATTTATTTATTTATTCATCCTGATCAGAAAATAAGATTACTAGCACCTTGTGATGGTTGTAAGCCTATGATTTTCAGACATTTTTGTACTAGACAAAATTAATACATATAATTTGAAAAATATATATTGTTTTCTTCAAACTGATGATAATTAAATCTTCTGAAAGATCAGCACTACAGCCACTGAAATGGATTGATGGAATGTACAGTATCAAGAGTTGTGAACTTATGAAAAAAGTGGCAGTTGTATGTGTACTGCTCAAACTTTCAGGGGGAAAATTACTATACCCGTAGATCATATATATGTATATCTATCACTATGTTGTACATGTCATTGTGTTATTTAAGAATTCTATATATAAATGAAAGAACCTTAAATACCAAATACAATGAACATGTACCCTATTTACTGTAATTAGCACTCAAGCAGTCTACAATGTTAGCCACTAGTCCTATGCCCACGACTAGTACATTCTGGTTGGACTAGTTGAAATTCCTTGAATTTCAATATATTTGTTAAAATAAACACTGTATTTTGCTAGTACTTATGACGTGCAACACTATTGCCATCAATTTCAGATTTTTGTACACAAATAACAGATATTTGTGGGGGTTTGTGTTGTAAACATGCGTTCAGCAAGGTTTTACCGCACCGTTAAATAGAATCCTTTAGTTGATTTTGTCACCATTAAAAGGGACACTTATTTAATTTTTATACCTCAGTAGAATTGGGGAGGGGCGTAACGCGTTTATAGAAGGAGGGGCGCTAATTACAGGGAATACGGTACCAAATGCACAGATGTTGTTTAAAATAAACAGTAATTTAATGATTAAACAAGAGATAATACACTATAAATGTTCTCAAACGTGAGCTTAAACTATACATATACAATGTACTAATTTGTTATTCAATGGTATATATATGTATAATACCACAATACACCTGTACATAGCACTTCAGTGACAGCACTAGTACTGATCATGATGATACATTTTCACAGAAGTATGTACACACAATTTAATAGCATAATATACCTACCACTGGTACTGTATATTGTTCATATCGCTAATGTCAAGGACTGTATTAAAATTTAAATTGTGGGTCAAAGAAGTAATATCAATGGTAGTTTTCCAAATAACACTGGATCCTTAATTACAAATAGATATTTATAGGATATGAATAACTTAAAATTTTATAAAGGGCAAAGAAGTAATTCCAACAGTGTAGACAAACTGGTGCTGTCAAATTTTCAGCCGTAGGGCTTATTGTTTTTAAACTTACCGCAACCATTTATTCTTACATATATGAACATATATCTATGTTTTGTACACAAACAGGAATTGAAAACTTAATTTGCAAACTTTCGAAAACGTCTGTTTCCTTTGTCAAGCAAAGAGTACAATAGCCGAGTGTCGGTTTTCTGACCGCTGAAATCACCTCACTACCCAAAATAGGGTGAGTTAGAGAAGTCAGCTGTCAAAAACGTAGCACGACATTTCGTCCAAATGTATTCTAAAACTACAGGTAGACAGATGGACGGGTTAAATGTTTACCCATTCCACCCTTATTGGATGTTGAAATAGGATCATAAGACTCATAAAGATGACTCAACTGGTGTCCCTTCGTCTCTGTTCATTGATTCCCCTAGGAGTTGTTTGATGGTGTTGTGTGGTTGCATAAGTGTGTATGATATGTGATGTTTGAGCAGCACTCTTGAAATTTGCTTCCGACCCTCCTCTTATGTATGGTATAGTAACCATGCCATATTTGGTCTTTATGTTGCGCTATGTTTTTAGAACAAATTCTCGATTGGTGGAATTTTTCAGGACCTCAAGCTCTATATATCTTATTCCAACACTCCAAACAAGCACTGCACCCTTTACCTTGGTGTGTCCAGAACATATATGTAGCTATGGGAAGGAGTGAGAAAACCTATAATGGTTATTTTAACCCACTGATTTACACTTGGACCAATATCATCTAGAGCTGGGTACCACAAAATCAAAAATACCACGGTATACCACGGTATTTAGGCAAATACTGCGGTACGTACCACGGTATACCACCTTGATTGAATGTTTGAGCTAGCTGAAGGTCTCTGGCTGTTTTTGTTCTGAAGCCAATCAACAAGAGGCCTGTCATAAGTTTATCTTTGTGTTATCCTCCAATATTGTTTGAGTGAAGCAATGTCTGTCCTAGTTGATCAGTAAACGTATAGGAAATTATAATTTAACCATATTGGCATTCCAATTAATCTATGCAACAAATAGTTCATTGATAAGTTAAATGAAAGTCCACAAAAAACCGGTACAGGACTAATGTACCATGGTATGTACCATCACAACTCTATACCACGGTATATCGGTAAAATCGTCAAGCCCTAATATCATCCTCAACTTGAAAGTCCAAAACCAAAGTTGTATATGATCTGTCTATTGTATTGACCTATCTGTGACAGGTCTTTGGGGGATTTTTTGTGGGCATGATACAGATTTTATTTTTAAGGAAAACGTCAAGTCGTTTTTACAAGAAAATTCTATCATTTGGTTCATAAGAAAAGACATTAGATAAATTTTGTCTCTGAAAAAATACTTATGTACAAAATGGAAATTTTACATGAAAAATGAAAATGTTAAAGCTTACTTTATGTTTTTCATTATCAACTTTTATGACTGCATGTGCTGTCATTTAATCGAAATTGAAACCTGAGAACAATATATAGCTTATTAGCTATATTAAAACTCATAGATATAGAATTGCACTAGACCTATAGTGATTATAAACAATAATTTATAGTAATAATTTAAAGTAATATTGAATGTCGAAAAAGTACACCTGTAACCTAGTCAAATACGGATGTTAAATGGATTGTAGCCTATCTACAGAAAGACTTTCTATCAACGCTAATCTCATCTGCATGATACAGAAGAGATTAGTGTTGATAGAAAGTCTTTTTGTGTATGGTGCTTTAGTTATGAACTTATGCTGTAGGTACTGGTCACGGTTGTACATTATGTAACGTTTTGTACCACAGCGTCCGCAAGTTCCAGTCGTTGCCAACGCCCAATACCCCATTCCTTACTCGTACATTCTCAGTATCGTCCATAATTCAGTGGCGTAATTCTAAAATAAGCTAAGACTTAATTATCATCACCAGGGTCTATAAATGTTACTAAATGGCCCATGGTCATGGAGAGGGGACAGACTGGACATTGTCGTTGGGTTACAGACCGTTACTTACTCTTGTGTCGGGACTTCCCGAAGCCGTCACGCAACACGTTGGGGCTCTTTTTCATTGCACGACGTAAGGCATCCATGTTTATGTCACACTAGAACACAACAAATGAAACGGAATGTGGTTACAATCTGTATCCCTGCTTGCTTTTCATCCGATGAGTAAACCACTGAATGGTTGGTTACACCTGTTCCAAATATGGCATTTATGGGCGGTTCACTAGACAAGCAAGGGTATGGTGCGACAGTCATGGTCAATCGGAAGCTTCATGAAAAGGGAATTTACAATTAAGCGTCTTATCTACGTTGAATGCTTAGTTATGAATGAACTTCGGGTCATGACCCAAGTGTCATACCGGAAATCAACATTCACAACTCATTAAAGGGACATGTGTTAAAAGTATCCTATACTTGATGTCAAACTGCTCTATTTTATTCCCCCATTTATATTACTCAAAACACCTTAATTTGTCCAAAACCAACTGTATCAAATTTTCAGGTCCCTGTGGACCAGATCATCGGGGCAGACAAACACACTTACACTTTTTGTTGAAAAATCCAAAGAATTGAACATAATATTCAGGTGTGGCCCACTTCAACAACAAGCCGAATTAAGTTAGAAGACAGTTCAAAGTGGACGCATGCTTACAAATACCGAGTTTCAACTATTGCTGTACCGGTAACCGCTTAAGAATTCATTTTGAATATTGCTAATATCAGTTAATCTTAACAGGGACGTATATATATACTCACATATAAATGTCCCTGATCTTAACTAAATCGATAAATAAAATAAGTTATTAAGCTTAATTTTCGCTTCAAGTTTTGCCGAAAGTTATGTTTATTGGGCCTTTAAAAATAATAGCATACACTATTACACCGTAAGTAATTAAGTGTGTTATGCATGCCTTGAACCGTCTAACTTACGGTATATATATACAAATCTATCAGAAGATGCGACATTAGTCCCATGTTATCACTTAATTATGTATATGCTCACCTGGTAAATATAGTTATAAAGAAAATTTATATCAAGAGCTCTATAACTCTGCTTTTATCTCAATTTTACCCACAGTATACTCACGCATTTGAAAAAATATAAACAACTAGTGCATGGTCACATTTCTAGCTACTTGGTCCAAAAGACCGGTGCGCGTCCGTTTTCTGCCTGTCAACATTTTTTTTCTTAAAAGTCATGAACGACTGATCCATGAGCGGATTTTGAACATTTGGACAGCCCCCCTGGGGCCTGAGGGTTGGACAAAGCGAACTAACGTAGCTGTTACCTATAGGTACTGGTAATTCATTTAGCGACCTCTGCTCTATACAAATATACAGCAAAATGCAAATTTGCTCCCAGGATGGCCATATTGATTGGTTCAACCTGCAGATAATTTTGAAACAGTTGAGATACCCGCCTCAAAAACAAACATTACAGATAACCTACAAAGTTTGGTCCTGGGTTCTGTCCCTTGGATATATATATTCACGGATACTATTTTGCGATGATTGCTTAGATACAACTGAATGGATAAATCTCACGTAGCATACATTTAAAAAATATCTAGTCTACTGTTCTTTTGATAAATTTATGTATATCAAAAGGGAAAAAAAGAAAAATGGATATGATTAATAAGGGAGAAGAGTAGCCGACTTTAATTACAGCTGCAGTATCTGTCGGAGAACACTTAGAACTTACAATTTTACCAGAATGTACGAGTCCCTCTGTACCATTCAAGACAAGTCTTATTTTCATTATGCAATCAAATTATTTACACTTACATTATGCCAAGCCGTTTGTGATCTATAACATGTCCATATCAGATAATCTTCTTACTTAAGATTTGCAGCTCATGCATGTTGTTAGTAATACAATTCACCAATTTAGACATATTTGAACTCTACCATTTCAAAGGTTGGAATAGACCGTTACGGAATTTCATGGGTGAATGAGTTAACTCTGCCTTAGTATGGACGATGATTAATTGTATAATAGAAATGTGTTACTTCAAATCACAACGATTGTGTTTGTAAGCCTGTGTCTTTCAAAGACAAACGATTATAGTATTTATCTAATTTAATTCGACTTTAAATTTACATATATACATATATATATATGTGTGTGTGTGTGTGTATTCTAAAGGTTCAATAACATAAACCTCCCCCCTTCTGGAGTAATATGAACTGCTCTTCACAGATGGGTGACCAAATGGTGGACGTCCAAAATAGCCGGGGTTCGATTCCCCTATATCGGATATGATACAGCCCCCCACCCCCACCATAAAGAGCACCCAAGCAGTACCAACAAGACCAAATCAACTATTATTTTCGCAAATGTAAAACAAACAAATAGAACAAAGCAATACACCTTTGATTATCCGTAGTGCAATTAAAATAACTAACTGTTTTAACCTATGTATCAATCTTTATCCGTGCTATATATAAATAATTATTATTGCAGTGTTAAGAAGATTATTTCTAATTTTAACAAACTTTAATTATACACATTAAGTGTTCGTATCAGCACTTCAACAAACATCTGTTGAAGTTTAAAGCTCAGTTCCGTCTAAGAAATCAAGTACACACTCGAGTCACAGCTAGGGAAATAACATGTTAATTAGAGGGAAATAACAATATACAGTGTCCGGAAATAGGTGTAACATGTTACACAAGACTGCATCACTTCATATATGGTTAAATGAAACTGGTTCACCGACTTTCACCAGTTTGTGACCAGATTTTAAAGAGGCAATTTATTCAACCATTTTTTTCCCATTCATTCACAACTAGAATACAAAAAAAACATACATTCAGGCAAAATGAATCCGTACTTGATAATTAGATACATGTACCATGTAGCCAATGTCCAGTGTGGCCAGTTTACAGCACGAAATACCGCGCCCTGGCGCAAACACGCGTGTATGTTTCAGACTCACGTAGTATACTTTACAAATTATACCTAGTCTACATTTTTTTGATACATCTGTAATTGTATGTGAAACTGGTACATCGACTTACACGGAATTGTATGGTAACACTGGATTACGTGAAACTGGTACATCGACTTCCACGGAATGTATAGTCACACTGTATAACGTGAAACTGGTACACCGACTTACACTAAATTGTATGGTAACACTGGATTACGTGAAACTGGTACATCGACTTACAAAACATTGTTTGGTTAATGCAGGTTCCGTGAAACTGGTTCACCGACTAACACAGAGCTGTAAGCTAATGTGAAACCTAACGCTTGATCATGAGTTTATGTCAAATATATATACATATATATAGGGAGCTGCCAGCTGTTCTGTAATGTGGCTCCTTATATTATATATATTATTTACTGATAGAAGCTCAAGCAACAGTGGAGAAACTGATAACCGGATAACGAAAAGAACTGCATGCTAATCAACAGGTTTCATGTCGCCTCTGACCCCACACTAGACATCTACATTGTATCTGTCAAAATGTTTCAGTCTGGTGTCAGGGCCAGAGGAAAGTCGGGCTATTCCCTCTAGCAATTTCACATATTGTTATATGCGCAAAATCAACTGCTTCACGATCCCATAGGCAAACATTGGTAGAATTATTGTCTTCATGCCTAAATATCAACCATTTCAAGCCATAGCAGGATGAACCAAGTCATCTCTCCTTGGCAAGCAATTATCTATTCGTTTATATGGCGGTGATCTGAACCGGATCTGTATTACATAATATACATTAATTGTATGCTCTCAACCCCTTAGGTTGGGGATGGATCCCAGAGTCAGTCTTGGAAGTATGACACAATTTCCAAAAACTAGAAAAGGTAATTGTTCGACGATTTATAAAATGTTTTTACTATTATGAATCAGCGAGTAGGTCAAAGTCATTTCGTTTTCAGACTCAATCCAAAAAAAATCAAAGCCATTATAATTAAGGACTCATCTGATCTAAGCGTCATTGAAAGTCTGTCAAAGTATTTTTATTCACAAACTTTGTAAGGTTCACACATGAGAAGCTATCAGTTATATTCATCATGGTTTTAGGCCTTTCTAGTCCGAAGGGTTCTGACTCTCTTACCCACTAATACTTGAACGGCTGATCTCGAGCCCACCATGCAGCCGTCCAAATATTTAGTGCATAAGAGAGTCAGAACCCTTCGGACTAAGGCTTTTCGAGCTCCAGAAAATCATGTTTTGAATAACATTTAACAACTTTGACATTCAATATGGGTTAAAGGTAATTAATTTCAACAAATTTATTAAGCCTTTACCCCAACATGTTATTGGCCTGATGTCATCACTGTAGACTTATCTCATATATATACATGTACTTGACCACAAATTAAACGTATTACACAAATTTAACGTATCCATTTCTATTAGCGTAATTTTTGTGCAAAATACTGCAAATTTAAATGCACTAAGCTCAATCATTTGAGCTAACGTATCCATTTCTATTGGGATGTTTTTGTTTCCGAAATACTGGACATTTTCGGTTATTCAGAAAAAGTTCTTCAAAGGATTTTTGAGACTCTTCATCCAGGCAGTGTCCTTGAGTAAGTGTGTTGATCATCCACCTGAACGGACTTGGTAGCCTTTTATCACACTATATAAGTACCTTATACGTGCCAAATATCGTCACTCCGGATTTTTCAGTAGATTGGTAATTTAATAGTAGAAGTCGTGTTAACATTCAGCTTGTTTGATCCCAGTTGTGACCTTGAATATCGGTGAACGTCATTTATTTGAACAAGCTTGGAAGTCAAATACATCCTTTGAATAAATGAATCTGAACCACATCGGGAAGCTATGAATGAAATATTACTGTCATCCAGAGAAATCGTTAATATCAATATTGCCAAATGGACTACTTTTTGGCCCGCCCCTTAGAGGGGGAGAAGGTCAGCCCCATAATTTGTATAAATGTTACTACTATTCCATCATATTATTGACTAAAGCAAATGGTTAGGGATTTCCAAGATGTGTGGTAGTCTTTAGGGTTACATATATATAGACTCATAGGTGTAGGCAGAATGAAACACAGGGACCTGAGAATTTGTTACAGCTAGTTTTGGACCTAAAATAGGGTGTTTAGAGTAATTTTACACATCTGGGGGGTTAAGATCAATTTTAGATAAAAATGTCCCCCTCAATGGAGCTTTTATGACCATTGAGGGGGCATTTTTATCGAAAATTGATCTTAACCCCCCAAATGTGTAAAATTACTCTAAACACCCTATTTTAGGTCCAAAACTAGCTGTAACAAATTCTCAGGTCCCTGTGGAATGAAATAAGGTACCCATCACTCCCACCCTCCACTAGTGGATTTACTTTTTGAGTGTCAACTATCTGTCAAAAACTTGAATGTCTTAGGTACAGGCGTAACTTTAGATGTTCTTTTGCTTGGTACCTGGATTTTCCCCTGAACCTTACGTTTTAGACATGTGCATACTTTCTTCAAAACCAGCAAGATAAATAAAACAATTTTTATATTGGATGTTGTGCGTTTTACCTGTGTGAATTTATTATTATATCTATTTCCTGTTTGTATGGCTTACATCATTGTTGTCATGTTATTGTAAATTTATGCCGGGGGAAGGCTATGATAAGTTGTAATAACTTGTGCCCTTTATCACTTTTTCAACTGCAATACACATGTTGTAAAGTTATTAATCAGGCGACATCACATTAGGAACCTACTGACTAGTCCCCGTGATGGTCAAACCACAGTTGCTTGAATTTTCTGTCAGTATATAAAAATGTTTATACATGTACATATGGAGCCGCAGCCCATTACAGAATGTAATGGGAGTCTTATTTCGCACACATATATATATATTATTTACTGACAGAAACTCAAGCAACTGTGGTCAAACTAACTTCATCTATACAAAACTGATGATCTTGTGTACCTGCTTTCTCAAACCAGGTCTTGTCATGATCTCTACTTCCAAGAATAGCGGTCATTATCAAATTTAGTTGTTTTTCTGATCATTCCCAAAGTCAGAATGGCACAATTACAAACCCCTGGGAACCTATCTACAACTGAAATCCTATTACGATCCATTCAGTAGTTCTCAAGAAATATTTTACTGTCTAATCCAAGATGGCCACCTGTCAACTTATTCTGTTTTTCTGATAATTCTCTCAATCAAAAGAGTATAGCTCCTTTACTGTCAAAATCCAAGATTATATAGGAGCTAGGCATACTGATACTGATAACAAGAATTGATTAAGGACTGATGGTACATATAATTCATCATTGACCCATTTAAAAAAAAAATGTTGATGTGTAACACAAGCTTCACCACACAAAAATGATGTTTTAACAGAATATGATAACATTCGGAATTCATGCATTTAGTAGTAACAACTTTTGAACATGGTATTGTTGCTTTTGAACTACACCCCCCCCCCCCCCCCCCCCCGTCCACAGGGATCTATAGCCTTGCTTTGATTCCTTTATATTACAGATGTTTATAAGATAGAAATCTACCTTGTTAACTATGGACCTCAGCCACAAAGTAAACCAAATTATTTAATGTTACGATTCTATTTGATTCTATTGTCCTAAATATATAGCAAATATGGGTAGAGAACACTCCTATAACATAAGAGGCAGCTTGGCCTTTTTATTATCGATATGATTTTGCCGACTGCGACAGCGCCTGTCAAAAAACTCTAACATTGTTGGAGTAGGTAGAGAGTGATGGGAGTAGTAAGCTTTTCCTGTAAAAGGTCTGTTAGAAGGATAAACAGGCAAATGGCCAAAAAAATAAGAACATAATTTTCATCAGCTCATTCTTGTTTATTTTTCGCACATGGCTAAAAAACATAGACTTAAATACAAAATATCTTCTCATAATATACAACACAAAAAGAGCTAACTTATTGTTTTAACCTGCAACAAGATTCACAGGCATAAATTATCTCCCTTTACTTACTCTTGCTCATAGAACATGTAATTGTCGAACGCAATTCCATCATACGGGTACATATATAGTAAACATAACTTAAAGTAACACTTTGACACCATTCACACTGTAGACATGTACACTAAAGAAAAGGTTGTTAAAAATCATCGGAGTTTATTCCTGTAAAAAATAAGAATTTCCTAAATTACAAACATTACTCTTGTTGTAGCTATACACAGCTATTAAGAGTTTTTGTTATATGTACCTTCATTTTACACCAAACTAATCCTGTCTGAATTAGGTAAGCATGAGATTATTTGTATTGAAATTGGGTTTATAGTATTGTATTTCTAAGGGGTTTTTTCCTTTTTTTTTTTTGGAAAATAAGGCACTTTTGGGCTAGGATAATTAGAATGTTTTCAGAGGTATAACTGAACAAAAAAAAATCTTTATCAATCCAAAACATCCATCTTTTCAAGGAACAGAGTGTTATCTTATACTTAAGTTCCATTTGACCGTTTAAAAAGTGTTGACCAACTGTATAGAGATAACAAAGAGAAACACTGGCTGGTAGTTTCTTAGTTGGAAATGCCTTACGAAGCAGGCATCTTAGATAATGACTGGTTATGCTCTTTTTGTTGGTATTTTAACGGTAGTTGTTTAAAATTGTTGTAGATTTCTTAAAGCCTACTTAATAATATTTGACTTCCAAGGCAGAGGATTTTAATGAATTTGATACCTATTTGAATGCATTCAGTCAAATGAACTCCAAGCAATTAATAAGATTTGTTTCCACTGAAATTTCAACTACAGAAATTACTATAAATGTTAAACATTGTTTATTTTTTTTTAAATATCCCAGACAGTAAACGGCAACAATGTTGGTTTTCAGACATAACCTTCACTTGAACATGCCCTTGACAGAAATCACTCATACACATATCTTGGTTCATATTCATACTCAGCACTCCTACATGTATATGACATACTCACATGAACAATCCTATCCTGGACAGAAATCACCCATATAATGTCCTAGTAATCTTCCTGTCTTGGACAGATATCACTCATTTGTCCTGGTAAACGATTCTTTCTGCCCTAAGCTTACACTGACATCACTTACACATGGTCTAGTGCCCTTTTGTCCTTGACCGACAAACATGGTCTTGCACACTTTTTGTCCTTGACAGATGGAGATATATAATAAATTATTATTAGTATATCTTTCTGTCCTAGCATAACACTGAAATCACTCATACATATCCAGGTAAATCCTGTGTCCTGAACAGACAACAGAAATCAGTCATACATGCATGTCCTTCTATCACTCGTACATATCCTCGTACATTTCTTGTCCAAGTCGAATATACTCCTCCTTCTCCCCAGGAGACATCTTGGCTACCATGTCACTGGTGACCTCATGATAAGGAACAGGATGACGATTTACATTCACTGTTGGGATGGATTCCTCTTCATCACTTTCCATCTCCTCCACTGCAATAGAACAGATTTACAATACAAAATGTATTTTCCATCTCTTTCTGTTTCCCTACTGTTTTACTGAATGTTCCCACTGCATAATCTTTATATTAATGTGTAACATGCACTAGTGTTGGTCAACAAAATAAAAGCAACCAATATTTTCCCTACCTTCATTAACCAATGAAATGTAAAAGGTAAAAATTATAGGTGACATTTTTTGTCAAGGTCCAAGATCCCATTATGTAATTGCAAATGAAAAACAGTGCCAGACAATATAGCGGATATCTTAATCTAACAGTGTCTTCAGTAATACCAAATATATTTTGTATTACTGAAGACACAGTTAGATATTCTGTTTGTTACATTTTTGTTGCAAAAATCTATCCCAAAACAAGACATCACATCAAGCTGACACTACTAAGTGTAGATACTTTTGACACAAGCATGTCTATCCTCTTCGATGTGACAAAATATAGTCCTCTGTAAGTATTTCTGAATAAATAAAGTGTGAAAACTTGTCACTAACTTCTTTTGATAATTTATTTTATGAAGAATGTATTTGTCTTCATTTTTTTTAAAGAAGTTTGTCATATGTATTACTGTAAAATATCTTGAAAAACTCCTGTCATCAACTCAGATCAATACACATTGTTGAATCTAAGATGGTGGCAAGTGAAGAAAATGCAGAGTTGTTTTGTCACCATTTATCCAGATGATAAAGTATCAGTACTACCCAGGCTTATGTGAGTTATACTTTATCCCTATCACTGACAGAGATGACCCTAGTTGTCATATACATGATCTTTTACCTAACTTGCAACTAGGAGATGCTGTGTGGACACTGTTGTGGAGTTAAATGTCCCAAAGAAAACTTCCTGAATGATAGGTGACAGATCTGATAATTCTGGACAGTAAAACTAAAAAGTAAGGCCTTCATGTCGTTAACCTAACCAGCATTCGACCAGATTGGCAGCTTGAAGTTTTTCCCATGTTAGGTTTGTAAGCTGTGTTTTGATTGGTCAAATCAGCAAAAGTGATATTTTTCACAAGTGAAAAATATGATAAATATCACTTTTATAGAATCAATAATTTTTGATATTTCACTGGTAAAAACGTAAAAATATAAAGTATCATCTATATACATTGTATGCTGCTTTATACCACCTACCATTATCATGATAAACTCAATATCATGATCTGACAGTGTGAAGAAGTTGAGAAAGACTTGAGACTTATGAACTTAAGAACAAATGTTCCCATTTTACAGCACTTGAGAACGTATTTTCTCAAAAAAGAAGGTCTGCTCTCGATTATATGATGTCATTTCCGGAAGTATTATCCCAACAAAAGTGATCCGCATAAAAAAATAGTCCATCATAAAATTTCAATAAAAAACTAATGAAAAAAAAAATTGAGAATCAAAACACCATTTAAAGCATAAATATGCATATAAAAAAAGCCAATGGTGATATCTTTGTTTTCAAATTCTTTTTTTTTGACATAATTTTAGTATTAATGGTATTTCTATGTGCGAATTTTCTATTTGTTTACATTTGCAAGAGAAAGATTGCGATCGATGACTCTAGAAATCATTTCAAAACTATGGTGTTTAATTGGCAATTCTTTTATTAAGAAATATATAAGTTAGTAGTATATAAATGATAAACAGTTTATCAAACAGTATTTTCAGGGTTTGTTGTTCAAACAATTTTCTCATTGCTCACATATGGATAAAATTGTTCTCATGACAAACCCTGAAAATACAGTGTGATAATCAATAATTATCCTACACCAGTACAGTACCCACTAGCATATATAACCTATACTATATTGATAAACAACTAAGTTGATTCATAAATAGCTTATACGTCATGTCAAGGTATTACCTGCTGCTGCTGCTGCTGTAGGTTTTGGTTTGCTAGTCTTCTCATCCTCCGAGTCGCTACTTGAACTGTCACTGTCAGCCCCTTGCGTCCCTGAAGCCCCAGGTAAAGGTGGACCACTCTTCTTCTTCTCATGTATGATCAACAAAGTCTCTATCTCATTGGTATTCGGGTGTTTAGGAAGGTCCAATCCAGAAGGCCCAGCTACATCCATCCTGTCCGGCTGTTAATGAACAATGTCGATCAGAAATAATGGTGGAATTTAAAGAGAACATTTGCAAAAATTTTACTGGACAAAATCAAATGGGAACATGATCAAAAGTTTGGAAATAAGAAGTTGGAAAAATAACAATGTTGTGCTGTTGACAAATTACAGCATTATATATAACCAGATTTTACTGACAAAATGTGGTAACATAACAATGTTTGCTGACAGAAGGTTTGATGGGACAAATAAGTGGCAGTATTACAAGTTTTAACAATGACCTTAAAGGCCCAATATACGTAACTTTCGACAAAACTTGAAGCGAAAATCAAGCCTAATAACTTATTATATTTATAGATTTAGTTAAGATTAACTGATATCAGCAATATTAAAGATGAATTCTTTTGCGGTTATCGGTACAGCAGCAGTTGAAACACGCTATTTGTAAACATGCGTCCATTTCGAACCGTTTTCTACCTTCGGTTTGTTATTGAAGTGGGCCCCACCTGAATTATTTTCAATTCTTTGGATTTTTCTATCAAGAGTTTCTTGTTAGTTACCGCTCAGGTTTACTTCGTTTTAGGCTTATTTTTGCATGGTTATCAACTGGATTTTTTTAGAATTTTTCACAGTCATGAAAATTTCCCTGAAGTTACGTATATTGGGCCTTTAAGACAAAATTGCGGCACATGAATGAGATATGCATGAGCAGACTTCAACTGATGCACGTAAATAAAAATAAGGAGTGCAAGCATAAATTTCGTTCTAAATTTATCTTCTGATTGAGGTTCTAGAGTTATGTTTACAGCTACTATTTATTACACATATAACATTTAATCTGCCATGGAGATACAGAGGATCTAACACGACTGTCAATGTACAGTAATATGAAATTGATTTAACAAGTTTAATGAATTTCATATTACAGTCACACGAGTGTAAGATTCTATTTATTATTTATCTGCCATGGAGATACAGAGGATCTAACACGACTGTCAATGTACAGTAATATGAAATTGATTTAACAAGTTTAATGAATTCCATATTACAGTCACACGAGTGTAAGATTCTATTTATCACATAACTTATATTTATGAAGAATAGACCAAAACTCTTATATTAATTCTCATTTGTTTATGATGTCACAATAGTGTTATTACTATTATACCTTATTTATGACAAGGCCGTATGACATGACTGAACAGGTCAGTTATGTGATGAATACATAATTACATCAGTATTAATTGCTGGAAGAAAGATAATTCTGTTTCAGATTTTATATAAGTAGGCATTCAGTACATAACATGTATTTACCATATCAATAACATCACTGGAAGCTGTAGTTTGTACTGTGCTCTTAACCATCCATTCCGGACGGTCCTTGATTTTCTGTTTGTCTCGTTTCTGAGCCTCCTCCTCTGTATCCATGGTAATGGTGACATTACTCTCCATGTCAGTATACCCAAATCCTGTTCCTCGTGTTGCATCCCCAGACCAAATTCTTGAATCACCGTCTTTGTTATTGGATGGCCTGCTTGCATTATGACTAAAATATGGGGAAAAACATAGTAAACATGGCATTCTTATAATTTAAACCAATCTTTAATACATAAATGATAGAACTTGCATTATTTTTAAGTTTCTTTTTTCTTTTATCCATGCACTTAAATGCATACTATTTAAATTGTCAATTGAACCATAGGAGTTAGTTACAACTGTATGAATTACACATATGCTTTTCTGGTATGGGTCACAGCACGCATAAACCCAGCAACAGTTTTGCATATATGTGTACTTCAGAAATACATTGTATGACATATTTTGTCATATACTTGCAAATTGTATAAATGACAGAAACATGTAACAAACCCCTATAATTCAAAGATTAAGATATAGTTGAAAACATGTTTGTCAAAATAAAACCTAAATTGTGACTCTGCGCAATTGCCCTCACCTCCTGAGATGTCTGATGTCTGTTGGCTCAGGCTCCATTAACTCTGGTGCCAGCTTGATGTCGTCACATTCCTTTAACAGGTCAAACACAGACTGAATCTGCTCATTAAACTTTGCTAACAAGGTTCTTGCATCTTTCTTTGGCATAGCACTTTCATCTTCTTCTACTTCACATTCACAGAAGGTACACCTAAATGTCTGGCTCATAAAGTCAAATAACTGGTCAGCCTCCAAGTCTGTGTACGATTTACAACAGGATGGGCATTTAAATGATGCCCTACTTGTATTGTCTCTCTCTTCCATTTCAATTTTCCGTCGCACATGATCAAGTTTGTATTTAACTACATTCACAAATACCTGATAGCCAATGAAGTAGTAGTTATGTCTTGTACTTTTACCTTCTGCATCTGTTTCAACCTTCATCCTCATCTTGACAATTTTTTCATTTTTAAGTGTGTTAAGCAATGCTCGAAGATGTTTACGGTCAAACCTGAGAAGTTCCGCGATATCATCTTCCTTCATACAGGGATTGCGTACAAGTAAGTCTATGACTATGGCATGTTCCATACTATAGAAACCTCTGGCTATCAAGCGAGCCAGGCGCTTCAAAGTCTCTGGCACTTCAGTTAAGATGTCTGGCTCATTCATGGTGGGAATTCAGATTCGGGGTGATGATTCAGTCAATATATTAGTCTGGTTTTGGCATCTGAAACAAGCAAAAACAATAGAATTTTAATTCAATCTTTCTTTTGCAAATTGCTTTTGCACAAACCACATCATTTTTTGACATTGTTGGTTACTGTAACACCATCAATTATGATGATTATGTTTAAGTCTAGTAATGCCACTTTTAATGTGATCATAGTGTGTCAGCGGGTTCCATTGATATGACTGCTAGTTCAACATGCATTGTTTAGAAGTATGATATCAAAGAACAGAACATTTTGTTGTCGTCCATGATTGAAGAATATTCAAATTTTAGGTTTTTGCTACCAATTATTTCACCAGTATATTTCCATAACCATAGACCAGGTCCATGGCGGTACTACATTATACTGGTGCTGCTACTAATTAAAGGCCCAATATACGTAACTTTCGGCAAAACTTGAAGCGAAAATCAAGCCTAATAACTTTTTACATTTATAGATTTAGTTAAAATTAGCTGATAACAGCAATATCCATGATAAATTCCTTTGCGGTTACCGGTACAGCAGCAGTTGAAACACGCTATTTGTAAACACGCATCCATTTCGAACCGTCTTCTACCTTCAGTTTGTTGCTGAAGTGGGCCCCACCTGAATTATTTTCAATTTTTTTGATTTTTTTTTGTCAAAAGTTTCTTGTTAGTTACCGATCAGGTTTACTTCGTTTTAGGCTTATTTATGCATGGTTATCAACAGGATTTTTTTTCAGATTTTTTCAGAATCACGAAAATTTCCCTGAAGTTACGTATATTGGGCCTTAAAGTGCCAAGAAGGAGGAATGTTGACATTTTTGCAAGCTGAAAGATCCCCCCCCTCCTTGCAATTGATTCATAGAGATTTTACATTAAAGTCAATGCAAGGGAGGCAACTCGTATGGAATACAAGAAGTGAGAAAGGTTCTGAATATAGTCATTGTGATAAAACAAATTATACTATATTTACACCAGTTCGTGTCAAAATAATTTAATAATTTCACAAAAACATAACAGTAACATGAATTTTGTTTATTTAGCAACCATTATTTGATGTAATTATGAAATCTATAGCCTGGTTGTCAACTTAAGAATTTTAAATGAAAATACATGTAGTTCATGAAAGAAGTTATTATTATGATTTTCTGATACATACCGGTATTAAATCATAGTTTGACTTCTGAAATATTTTCACTACTTAATTAAATACTGAACAGTTTTTATTTAGTGGTCATTGTTGCATGTCAAACCATCCAGTTGATGACACTTCACTTATTATTTACTATCAAGTACTATTTTGTATTTTGAAGTATAAAAAAATGATATTTTAACATATATCATCTTGCGCTTTACTTAAGATATTGAATTGCATTTGTTGTTTAGGTTTTTGGTAATGCTTTATATTTACAGATTATTATATGACCATTTTGATATCACACCCCTTATCAGCCCTCGAGTCCTGATATCGGCCTTCGACCCTCTGGCTGATATCAGGACTCTCAGGCTAATAAGGGGTGTGATATCAAAATGGTCATATCATAAACTTTTTATCAATTTTTTTTTTTTTAATTTCTAGTAAAAAAAAAAATTTAACCCAAATAATTTCTTTTTAACATACCTGGTATCACATAATTTACACCATTAACATTGACTGATATTCATAAAAGGGTTACAAAATTTATGATAAAAAAAGTTAAAAAAAAAATATGTTAAAAGGATTTCAGTAGTAAAGATATGATAATTCAAAAGTTTAATATTCTCACTTGTTGATATCAGCCCAGGTGATATCACACCCTCTTTGGAGTGATATATCACACACCCTGAAAGTGATATCACACCCCGTCCCAATTTCCGGATTTTGTCGCATTTGCTTATTGATTGTTGTCTATTTATAATGTTTGTCAGTATGTGTACAAACAAGCACAATTTAATGTGAACATATACGTCAAAAAACTACTCGGCTGCCAAGTAGGAACACTGGAAATACACGCCACCACAATCAAGTCAATAAAGTCACAAAGGAAGGGCAATAAATCAACCTTGCCATCCTCCACTCCATCTCTAGCGATTAAAATTCTTTCCATGGATATCCATTGTTTTATTTTATCAAGTTATTAGCCGTTTTATTTGCAGGAATCTGGGATTTTCTTTTGCATGGTGACTTTTACTATTTTCACATTTTGAATATTTATTTTGTTACCATTTTAAGAATATCAGTAAATGTTGTTCTGATTTAATTACTGGATTTTGAAAAAAAAAGAAAGAGAAAAACTGTGTAAATGTTTTGTTTATTTAAGATAAAGAAAATAAAGAGAGTGAAAAACATGTGCTAAACAGTTTATGATATCACACTCCTTTTCTGCCTGAGAGTCCTGAAATCAGCCCTCGGGCCTTCGGCCCTCTGGCTGATATCAGGCTAGGGCTCATGGGATGATAAGGGACGTGATATCAAAATGGTTATATTAATAATCTCTAAATATCATTTGGCACGAAAAATGTCCACACCATGCATGTAATTTATGATGGTGTAGTCCGAAGGGTTCTGACTCTATGACCCGCTAAATATTTAGACAGCTGGGGGGTGCAAAAAAACTCTTGCACCCACAATCCATCCAAAGGGACTCTCCCGTCAGCTGTATAAATATTTAGTGAGTCAGAACCCTTACAGACTACTACAACTTTGTAAGAGGTTTAATATGGCGAGATCCTTTTTGACAGGAGCCGTGTAACGCAGTCGGCAAAATCATATCCGATAGGAAAAAAGGCCAACCGGCCTCTTATGTTACCCCGGAGTACATGTACTTTTTCGGACTAGAATGCATGCAGGTATAGCTACTTTATTTGGTTGAGTAACTGAGTATAAATAATCACGAGTCAAACAATTGTCTCCTTCGTCATTTGTGTTTCCGTGTTTCTTATATACCTGTACTCAGGTGCACTTTGATAACTGACACTTAGCTAGTAATATTTAGCCTAGTCCTTACCCTCGGGTATCACCAGATCTTCCCACACAGGCACCGCAGTATATCAACAACAGGCCTCGGCTATCGATGTCATGCTTATTCAAAAATAATGAAATAAAATCACCTTCAACTAATATAAAATGCAAAATATTATCTGTTTCACCATCATTTATCATGCTCCTTATTCTCTTTTCCTACTTTTCATGATGCCGCGCTGCCTTACCGGAAGTTGTTAATGGCATACTAAACCCTGCTTATTAGACACGGAAATAGATTCCGGAAAAAAACCAAACCCCAACATTGGGAAAATTCAAGGCCTTATGTACATGTAGTAACGTTAGACTTTCTTCCTTTAATAAAATGCATTAAAACAGATTAGAGATGGAGGGGAAATTCGGCACCATGGCAAGTCCGACCGCATAGAAAATAAAACACTTCTGTATCAAATAAATATGTATCAGCTAACTTTGGTTAGCTATTATATATATGCCACTTGAGTTGCATGTGTGTTGTTACTCTACACAAGTTATGCAATATAGTAAACATGTTTACATCACACTAATTATGCTCTATAGTAACACCTCTCCCCTTTGAAAAATTTTGAATGTTAATGAAAATTTTAGTAATTGATTCAATGATATAAAACATAATAGCTGTAAACATATGCAAATGAATTGTACAATTGCTCAGTCTTATTGAATAAACATCTAACCTACTCTAGACAAAGCATCAGCAATAACATTGTCTCTACCCTTGATATGAGTAACAATCATGTTGTATTCTTGTAACAACAAACTCCACCTTGTCAGTCTCTGATTTTTGTTTGACATCTTATGAAGAAGGGTGAGAGGGTTGTGATCAGTAAAAACGAGAATTGGATGTAAAGTAATACTGAGATAAACATCAAAATGTTGTAAAGCTGACAACAATGCCAAACACTCTTTTTCAATGGTAGAATAGTTTTGCTGATACTTGTTAAGTTTCTTTGAAAAGTAACAAATAGGTCTATCTACATGTTCATCATCATCTTGAAACAAAACAGCCCCAATTCCTACATCACTAGCATCGACAGCAAGTTTGAACTGTTTCGAATAGTTTGGAGCAGAGAGAACTGGACCACTGATCAAAAGTGATTTAACTTTACTAAATGACTTGTCACAACTTCCTGTCCAATTAAATTTTACATCTTTACGAAGAAGATCTGTCAATGGGCCAACAACAGTGGAAAAATTTGGACAAAATTTTCGATAAAATCCAACCATGCCTAAAAATCTCATTAATTCTTTTTTGTTTGTAGGAATTGGGAACTTAACAATAGCTTCCACCTTAGCCATGATAGGTTTAATCTGTCCTTGACCTACTTGATGTCCCAAGTATTCTACGGTTGCTCGACAAAATTCACTTTTTCCAAGATTGACTGTCAAGTTGGCATTTGAGAGGCGTTTGAAGAAAGAACGCATAATCCTTATATGTTCCTCCCATGTTGAAATGTAGATGATTACGTCATCAATGTATGCTTCACATCCATCCAGATCCTGGGTTAGGGAATGAATCATCCTTTGAAACGTTAACGTTGCTGGAGCGTTTTTCATCCCAAATGGCATGACTTTATACTGGAATAATCCATCTGGAGTGACAAAAGCAGATATTTCTTTGGCTCTCTCTGTCAAAGGCACCTGCCAATAACCTTTCAATAGGTCAAACTTACTAACAAACTTAGCACTGCCAGATTTTTCCATGAATTTAGGTACAAGCCTAATATTTTTCGCGGCATCAAATTCTGTCCTTTTTTGACCAAGTGAAGTTTCTGAACCTTGAGCTGCCAGTTTGATATTAGCTTCATGTTCTAACTTTAGTTTTTCTAATTGAAACTGCCTATCTCTTTCTCTTTCCTGCATTTCTCTTTCTTCCTTTTCTGAATTTCTCTTTCGTCCTTTTCTTTCCTTTCCTGAATTTCTCTTTCTTCCTTTCTTTCCTGAATTTCTCTTTCTTCCCTTTTTTCCTGAATTTCTCTTTCTTCCTTTTCTTTCCTTTCTTGAATTTCTAACTTTCTTAGTTCAAGCTGTTAGCCAAAAAACCCAGCCTCTTCTGAGGGAAACTGATAAGATTCAAAAATTTCCTCATCAACTAAATGTTTTGCTACAATGGTTTTAATTTCAAGCTTTCTCATAGACGTTTTTACTGACAGCCTAAAATTTTTGTCCTAATTCAATCAACTCTGATTTTTTCAAAGATTCAAACTTTTCCTGTTCAGGCGAAATTGTATAATCACCATCATCATCATCATCTTAATTGCATAATCATGATCATCCCAAATGTATCATCATCATCACCTTCATCTTCGTAAATACATTATCATCCAAAAACAACACCACCACCATCATCAACATCTTTACATCATCATTATGATTTGTCAATCACCAAATTAATCCTCATCATCACTCGCCACGCATCATCGTTCATACATCAACATACCATCACTTAATGAATGCAGGTGTATATATTGTCACTCTCACAGCGTTCACTCATTCATTCAGAGAGAGAGAGAGAGGGGGGGGGGGGGAGAGAGAGAGAGGGGGGGGGGAGAGAGAAGGGGGGGTAAGGGAAAGAGAAAGTGGGGAGGGAGATTTGGGAGATACAGTATATCTGTTTAATTTATATTAAGTGGCTAGCTAATGCAAAGGGCTAATGAGGCTACATGTATGTCAGAGGCATAGCAGTGCAAATAGGTGCAATAAATATATTAATGATTTAACCACTAAAGTTCTAATAAAGGTGTCCATTTCCTCCAGTTAAGTTTGAATTCCCTTTGAATTATTACACTTTTACTATTAGTGATATGTTTTTGAATGAGGAAGTTATCTTTGATGATATTTATAAGCGCGTTAATATTCAAAGAGTTGCTCAGGCATCTGGTCTTATAAATATAATTTTTCATGAGAATTAAAATTTCATTATCCACATGGCTTGAATGTTGTGAAATAATTCCGAAAAGGAATGATTCTTTATTATATGCAAAAGGAATCAGGAGCCTGTCAAGTAGAGATTCAAATCTTTGAAGTAGATCTTGCACTTCTGTACATTCCCATAAACAATGCACTATTGTTTCAGGCTCCAAATTGCATAAGGTGCAAAGATGGCTTTGACTCAGTTTGACTTTAAAAAGAAAAGTATTTGTTACCAAAATATTATGTATAATTCTAACCTGGAACCATTGTAGTTTTGAGTTTTTTGTGACAACAAAAGGTAATTTACATATTTTTGTCCATTTTTCTTTATCTATATCAAACTCCTGATTCCATTTTCTGACTCCAGTAGGCAGTGTCACAGGTGCAATTATACTATTATAGAAGTCTTTAGACCCTTTTTTACTCTTAAAAAATATATCCCATAAGATTGGTACAAAAGGCTGAGAAGGTTTTTCCCACAGAAAATCATATTTTCTTAAAAAATGTTGGATTGCAGAAACTAGTCCATGATACTGCAAAAAGTTTGTATCAATTTGAAAATTATGTAAAAACTCATCAAAGGAAAAAAAGGTAAGATTATCTGAATCTTTTATCATATCATTCAAAGTAAACACACCCGCCTTAAACCAGTTTGAATAAAATACAAATTTATTATTAACCTGGATATCATTATTATACCAAAGAGGAGATTTAATGATAGACTCTTGTTTACCGGTAGTTAACTTCATACATTCAGAGTTATTAAGTCTATCCCATGCTTTTAATACATCTTTCCAAAATAAATTATTGCATCTAGATCCACATAAATTAATATATTCTTTTCCACAATTAAACAGCTTTTTCAGATCAATAGTTGTATTCAACAATAGCTTCCATTTGCCTGATGACTGAGCAATTCTTCTTACCCAACTTAGCTTTAGAGAATTAATGAAGGCATATACATCAATCATCTTTAACCCCCCTTCCATATAGTTTTGAATTACAACATTTTTTTTTATTTTATGACATTTACCATTCCACAAAAAATCAAAAAATAGTGAGCTTAAAAGAGTAATATATTTTTCTGGTGGATTTGGTAAAGTAATAAACAAATAATTCAGTTGTGAAATCAGCAATGACTTAATAATATTAATTTTTCCCAATGGAGTTAAGTTTCGTCTCTTCCATGTTTGAATCATTGCCTTAAGTTTTACAATTTTTTTATCAAAGTTCATTTTGGGAATTTGACTTAAGTCTACAGAGAAGTCTATCCCTAGAAATGTGAACTTATCCCTTCCCCACTGTAGATTTGCTTCTGGCATAAAAGTATCTTGACTATATACCCTACTTCCTATCCATATAACCTGGGTTTTATTAGTATTAATGTTTAGACCTGATATTTTTGCATAATTCTTCAGTTCATAAATAGATTCCCTCAAGGACTCCTCAGACCCATCCAATATCAACCCAGTGTCATCTGCATATTGCACATTTAAAATGACTGAATTATCAACATTGATACCTTTAATGAGGTTATTATTTTTAATTTTTGCTGCAAGGACTTCAGCACAGAGAATAAAAATATACGGAGCAATTGGATCACCTTGACGACATCCACGTTCAATTTTAATGTGTTTAGAAATATTGCCTCCCTGATTAACTGATGCACTAACATTATTATGAAAAATTTTTACCCACTTTCTTGCGTCTTCCCCAAAATTAAAATAGCTAAGTACTTTATCAACAAATTCCCATGAAACTGAATCGAAAGCTTTTTCAAA
This sequence comes from Mimachlamys varia, assembly GCA_947623455.1. Classification (NCBI taxonomy): domain Eukaryota; kingdom Metazoa; phylum Mollusca; class Bivalvia; order Pectinida; family Pectinidae; genus Mimachlamys; species Mimachlamys varia. The sequence continues at coordinate 34,116,728 of OX392531.1, read as the reverse complement.
GTCTACTAGCATTAGCATTCCTGGAATGTTGTGATCTTCTGCATACTGCATCATATCATAAACTGTGCGAATGTTTTCCCCAATGCAAATCAAATTTTATGTTAAGTTAATGATCATCTGTACAGAAGTATGGAAAATGCCCCTTTTATTTGCACAATATTAATATAAATTAACAATTTAACTTTTCAGTGATAGGTGTTGAGAAAATGTTATATGATACATGTCTTATGAAATCTTAGCTATAAATATCGTATACTTTATACATTACAACATGCAAAGTTTGTCCTGCATCTAAAACATCACTTCAGAATGAAAGATATTTGAAATGGTCAAATTTGAGATTTGTCCAGAGGCAACAACTCAGAAAAAAACATTATGAAACGATTACGCATTGCATGTACTTGTAGGCCTAATGAGTAAAATTATAATTCTAGACACAAAATAAAAATTAAAAGGATCGAAGTTATTGAGTAACCAAAACATTTTTCATTTGAAATTTCCTATAACAAAAGATTTTGGCAGAGGGAAAAAGATTAACATTTAAACATATGATAAAATAATACCTGAGTATTTTATGTGGAGTTAACTTTATGATGTTACGGACGTCCATGTATACCCACGATCACCCTCGCACTCACACACTTTCGGCAAACCTTCACACATATATAAGCTCATACGAAACTTTTAGCTAACCTCTTTTTTTAAAAAAATGACATAGAGGTGCCTTTTTACTGCAGTTTTAAAAAGTATTGATATTTTCAAGCCATTTGATGGAATCGGGCAAACCATTCCAGTCGTGAATTCCATTAAAATAAAAAGTTGTATTTTTGATTCCTTTACATGCTGGTAAAACAAACTTGAGAAGACGTGATCTTGTGTTATAATTATGAACACTTGAAACTTTTTCTCCATCTGGGTGTTTATTATCTGACATGATTAAAGCCATGTATACACCCTTATGGCATTGGATTGCACCAAATATAAACAGTATTACAGAAACCGAAAAAAGTTCTCAAAAGTTGGAATAAAATAAATAAACCCCAGCAATGATAAGTTATGTATAGCTTCTCAATCGACAGAGCGTCTACAGGTTTTCCATTTATAGAAAAGGTTGTCAAAGCAACTTCACATGCAGAATACGCCAGAAATTAAGGAAAAAATGACCACCCGCTATCAACCTAATATGACAAACATGACGCCCCTCAGCTCGTTTGTTCTTATTTTCCCTATAGCAACATCCAAATAATTCACACTATATTAGTGTATATCCGGTCAATTTTTACACTTCGCTATATTAGCATGTATGTATACATATTACACTATCATAGTGCTTTAACATCATTAGTAATGCTTGTGTTTAACTATACTAGTATTCATTTATTACCCCCTTTTCATACATTTATATCCAAATACTACTATCTGTGATAACTTATATATGCGCTGCTGTCTTTTCTTTTCCTTTTTAGCAGTTTCTAATTTCTGTGATATCTGCTTACTGTTATTCACCTTGCTTTACTTGCATGTTTGTTATCCATGTCATGTTATCTATTAGTTTTGTACCATTTAGTTTGTCGCAATAATAGCACTACAGTGCTAATGTTTATTGTTTTAAATATGCGACTTTAAATAAAAATTCTTGTATCTTTATTAGGATTTATTAGGAAATATTATGGACGCAGGCTGGAAGCCTCTATATCCATATCCAATAAATTACAAAGAAATAATAATTAAATAATATCAGTCCGGTGCAATGTACATGTAGCATTTGGAGATTATTGTTCTTTATATATAAACCGGTTATTTTTCCAATAATTGTCCAACAGGATTTCAAACTGATAAACAGTTTCTGCATTTATGACATGCTGGGGAAGACTGTTCCAGAGATCAACAATTCGATAGCTAAAGAAGTGTTTCCTTGCATCCCGTTGACATCGTTTTTTGAAAATTTTCTGGGAGTGACCTCTAGTTCTGTTGTTATTGTCCATTTGGAAAAAGTTTTTCGTAACTCGACTATCAAATATATTGTTCATTATTTTAAAAACATTGATGACATCTCCTCTAGTTCCCCGATGTGAAAGTGTTGGACGATTTAATCTTTCCAAACGTTCCGAATACGATAGCGTTTTAAGTCCTGGGATCTTGTATCTTGTAACATAATTCGTACCTGTTGCCTTAATTTTTGCCATAGCACATTCCAGGGGTGTAGAGAGCGTAATCCCTGGATATCGAGGATGCTGTTTGTGGGGATTTTCGTCACATTATCATAAATAGGTGTCGAGAATCATTTGTAACGTCAGCAAGTACGCAAGTACAATGATGCTGATAAAATGTGCATGACCTAGAACTAAATGTATACTAACTAGCCATCTTCACAGAGCCCCCACCCCCTCTCATATAGATTATATCAATGTCTATACACTCTTGTGCGATATGGTGACTTATGTATTGGCGTATTGGGGGTGTTATTGTTTAAGGAAATTTAAAGAAGAAAAAAGAATATGAATCATAGTTGATATTCTGATATTTTATGACATAATTGTGTCAAAAATCAATGGAAAATATAATCGGCTGCAGTACCCTAAATACCGAATATGCAATACTGAATGCAGAATGTAGAAAGTTGTTACTGCATAAGGTCATTAAAATTAACAAAAACAAGGCGAACATTTGTCCCCATTTTCATTCCCCATAGTTTGAAACGACTGGACTTTTAGAAATCACACGATAAAAGGCTATCGAATTCAGTGGGAAATCTGGAAATCTGGAGTTTCATGTTTACCTCAAGTTGTAGTTATTACTTTCTTCCGATGATCCTTTTTGCTGGCAGATCTAGATTCTATCAAAGATTTACAATATCAACTTGTATTCCACACTTATTCGACACTCTGACACCTTAAAGTTCATGTTCAGAAGACTAAAGTAATGTTTTTGGCATAGGGAAAGTGTCTTTAGGTATACAATTTACCTATACTGGTAACAAAATATAAATCGTAAAAAAAACCTAAAATCTCGGAAATTACTTCACTAGAAAAGGCACTAGAAATGGTTTTACTAAATTCAATATCAAACAATTATATGAAAAGGGTCTTAAAGCTAGGCATGGTGGTATTGCTAAATGTAGAAATCATGACCTTTCTATATATTGTAAACTACACAGTTTGATAAAGCGATCAAACCAATTATATTATACGGTTGTGAGGTTTTGGGTTTTGTACATGTGTTTGCTATTCTAAAATTATACGCAAGTTTGCCAGTCAGAGATACCGGAGGAACAAAATTAAGTTGTGAGAAGAAATCATATCGTAGCATGTATAAATCCTTTCAAAACTTATAGGGAGTAATTGATCGTCTTGTGCTACATAAAGTTTAAGTTTGTTATAAATTAATATAAAGGTAAAGAGTATTAATGGTGAAAAAGGCAAGTATCTTTAATATAATCTATTATTAGATATAGGAATTCGATAGAGCTACACGTACAAAAATACCTGAAAAAAGCGTCATAAGTTAACATTGTAGGATTAGACACGCAATCTATCCGAACACAGCGCTAGCTTTGATATGAACGTGTTTATTCCGTTAGATAGTACCGAAGTATTAAGCCCAAGTTTCCTCTGGCCAGAACACCACATTTTGACAGATAGATGTCTTGTTTGGGACCCCCAAACCAGATATGGTGTCGGGGTCAAAGGGAACTCGGGCTACACAGTATTGAAAATGTTAGCACGTGTATACATAGGCGGATCCAGGATTTTGGGTTAGAGGGGGCGTACATTTTTATGAAATGAACTTTTAGTATAAACAGTATTTTATATTCCAAAAATTTGACACAGTTATTCAAAAGAATAAAGTACATACAATTTGTATTTGTATATTGGAGATTGGAAAACAAGCTGAAAGCTTATATAAATTCCTCTCCCCGGGAATATTACAAGCAATGTTATGATTGGCCGAACACACTTTTGTGTGTGGGGTGTTCGGCGTCCCATCCATATTGAGTTCACAACAACATTATAAGATGCATCTTTGTTGTTCACGCGAAGAGTGTTCGAAATTTTTGCACGCACCGTATACTAGAATATCACGTGATTTACGCGCATTAAACCAGTACGAACCATAGGGACCTGAGACTTTGTTACAGCTAGTTTTAGACATAAACTAGGGTGTTTCGAGTAATTTTACACTTATGGGGGGTTTAGATCAATTTTCGATAAAAATGCCCCCCTCAATGGTCATGAAGTCTAAAGGGCGGAAAGCTTTAAAAACCTCCCAAATGCACGTCAAATGTATTCTCCTTCCGTGAAAATAATCTCGATTTCCTCCAAAAACACGCAAAATTTCATTGGATGACTTGGTTAAGAGGAAGACCATACATTGACAGCGAAAGACTAGCGCGTGTAATGACGTCAAAACTCATTGCTATGCAGAAAGTGGTACGATAGCTAACAACGAAAGACACAGACATTTTGCGTGGTTTTTTTGGGGGGAAATCAAGATTATTTCTGCGAATGGAGGGTACATTTGGCGTGCATTTAGAGGTTTTTAAAACAAGAATTATCCATCTTTCCAACGATACCAAGCAATTTTTCGTACCTCTTCTAGAAATGTGATTTTTGATGCAAGAAATGTAGATGGGGTAGATTTTTCGAGCTGGAAAGCGTTCCACCCCTTAGCCTTTATGACCACTGTAGGGGCATTTTTATCGAAAATTGATCTAAACGCCCAAAATGTGTAACATTACTTTAAACACCTAAGGTTAGGTTCATAACTAGCTGTAACAAATTAAAAGTTCACTGTTCATCCCTGTATTGTGTGTATAAATTTCATTAAAATCCACTAACCAGTTCCCTTACAGATGTTTTTCTAAAATTCATTCTGGTCATGAATCGGTTAAAGATGCCCTTTACTCGGAAAGACGTGGGTCTGCGGGTCCCAACAAATTGAACGCCAAGTAAATCATTGAGAAAAACTCGCGTTATACGGTCAGACAACTAGCACAAATGAAAATCTTGGGTTTAGCATCTGTTCATTTCTTTCAGAAGAAAAATCTCAAGGTTAGAAAAATAAGTGCTCGTTGTATCCTACATTTACTCACTGACGAGACGAGAAGAAACGTACACGGGTACAAATGGCTAAGAGACTGCTGAAAAGAACCTAAACTATCAGAAAAGGGGCATTTGATAGTCTCATACTGGGTGATGAGACATTGGTGAATTTTTAAGCCTCAGAGGAAAGTTGACAATAGGATTTTTGCTTTTAAACATGCCAAAATGCCCAGTATTGCTAAACGAACACTAACAGCAATTTAAGGGTAATTCTCCAACTTCGGGACAATTTCTGTTATACGCAATATTCTTTAGAAATAGTGGACAAATCATGCAAATTGCTGTTCGAAACGGTAGGGTGTATCTTGAAGCTTCAATATGAATGAAGTTCTGTCCAGTTGTTACATGGCAATGCCCAAGCCCACAAATCGGCAACTACCGTTTTTCTAAGTCGGAAAAGGTCAATGCCTTATACCACACCCTACAATCAGCCCAGCCCTTGCCCCATGTGATTGTTTTCCTCTTTCCGAAGCTAAAATACCCCACATATCCTATAGGAGATATAGTTCAAGAAGTGAGCTGGAATCTGCAGCTTACCCGTTTTTGATTAGTGTACCCAAAGAATAGTATGAATATTGTTTCAAAAATTGGATTCTAACGGTGTCTTCAAGTTAAAGGTAACTAAGGCAACTAGAAAAATGCATTCGAATTTTGATAAGCGTTTCTGAGAAACTATGTCATTTGCAAAAGTTTTCGAACACCCCTCGTATATCATCTTGTGATCGATATCAGCCAAATTGTGAGGAGAAAGAAACATGGAAGAGGTGGGGAGGGGGTAGTTAATTGTTAGACGTACATTATATATATGTATTGTATTACATTCAACTACACTGTAATATATAGTAATTATAAACTGTGTATGTCTGGTTTGAGGCGTAGCCCCTGATTTGTTTTATAAATATGTCTATCAAATATATGGTTCGCAATGCTATCTGATGATGAAATTCTTAGTTTTAATTCTTGGAAAAATTGGTCACTTGACAAATTTTAGGGGGGGGGGGGGGGGGGGCGCCGGTTGCGCCCCCCTCTGGATCCGCCTATGGTATATGTCCTGTATATAATTTTATACGATGTACGTTTACGAAAATAATTCTTTCTTCTTCTTCTTCTTCTTCTTCTTCTCCTTTCCATACAGGAGATGACTCTTAGTTCATGAAGAATGTACTTCTCCAGCGTTGTGCTCAGGCGCAGCCATCGGATAAGGATAAAAGTGATATAGATAAAGTATAATTTGTCTTTGTCATTGTCAATGATCATGAGATTAAAATTTCGACCATCAAACATCCTAATAATCCCCATCAGTATATATGTCTCGAATCCCTCCGTCATTTGTTCGTCAGCACCGGCATCCATTACGGAAATATCGATACTTCGAGCAATACCTTAAATAACGAATCAACTGATACATGTAAACAGTAAAGGTTGGAGAAGCAGGGTGGTAGTTACAATGCATCAAGAAAGGGGTGTTCACGATCACAAAATCTTAATCTTACGTTTAAGCTGTCGATATTGGCCATATCGTTAGTCTGTTGTGTCGTGATTTCAAGTTCAGAAGGCTATACGATCGACTTGGTCAGCAAAACTCTTGTTCTTTAAAGATTACAAATCGCCGATATATATGCACATGAAAGTGAAATTAAAATATGCTACCCAAATCCGAGGATGTACATCAAAAGAATATCGCGGTAAATTGACAGGCTTTGAAGCCCGATGTCGCGCCTTTGAAACCTTCAAATGCAGTTATCAGAGTGGACAGGGTTATTTATATCGGAGACCAATCAAACTGATACATTCTATTCCAATGGTGTAGAGAGCATGGGTGACTGAAACCCCTGGATACCGAGGATGGGGTGATCGTAACCTCTGACTATCGATGATGGGATGATCGTAATCCCTTGATATCGAGGATGGGGTGACCGCAACCCTTGGATATCGAGGATGGGGTGACCGCAACCCTTGGATATCGAGGATGGGATGATCGTAAACCCTGGATATCGTGGATGGGATGATCGTTAACCCTGGATATCGAGGATTTGTACTTACTATGTTAAACTGAATTTAGATAACTGTGAACTCAAAGAGAACAGTCGATCTTAAAAACATTTGTTTATCAGGATTTATGTAGCATAAATTATGGACACCGGCTGGTGTATATGGATATGTCCATATCAACATCAATTCATAGCTTAATATAAATATTTCCTGTGTAATGGCTTGATATTAGCTACTATACATTAAGGTATAAAAACGGTTATTTTTCCAGTGTTCATCTACATTATTTCAAATTTTATAACAGATTCAGCATTGACAACAATTTGTGGCAAACTTTTCCGTAAATCAATATCTCAGTGACTGAAAAAAATACTTCCTTCTATCAAGACGGCATCGTTTTTTGAATATTTTCTATCGTGACCTCTGGTTCTATTTATCTTGTTCATATTGAAAACGTTTCTTGTTACTCTAATATCATATTAGCAAGTCCATGAAATCTGTGCTTGTCCTGATAAGTTCCTCGGCAAATGGAAGTGATTCCACAAACAACTGCAAACAAATACTAATATCATATCAAATATTTACAGAACTTAATTCACTTAATCAGTTTACATATTTGATCGCAAAATAAAAGTCAACAACTTGGGAATTAAATGAAGTAGGTGTATATGTTTTATTCAAGCAGTTTAATGTTATGCAGTTGTATGGTACACCAATACACACGATCAATGATAAACAGTACACTCTTCTATAGAGAACACACTAAGTCAACAGGAACTAGTTATAATACCAGTTCCGTAAGGCAGCGAGTAATACCTGATTTGTCAATAGTACGCATTAAAAGTAAACATGATGAATGCGTAACAGAATAAAAAGTCTTAAACAATTACACATAAACAATGTGTATTTCTATAAAATCAATTAAGGAAGGGAAAAAAATAAATGTAGAAGTATAAAGTAGTTACCAACGGTTTCTACGAAAATCATGTCGTCAATCGAGATATTTTGGAAGTGGTTATATTCGAGTTTATTCTGCACTTCAAAGATCCTGAAATTCTATTTGCGAAATGATCTAGGATCTCCTCATTACACACATTGTCGCTGGTAGGACTACAAAACATTATTGCACCAAGTTAAAACAAATTGAAAGCGATAAACATACCAAGTTTAACGAATCAATGCCGACAGAAGACGTCACGGTATACAGTAACGTGCCAAAAGTCTTTTATTATTCTTTTTTATAATATGCTTTGTCTTCTGCGTATTAGCAACATTTTCAATGAACTTTCCTGGCTATGTTTAAGATGGATTTTGACAATATTAGATTGTTTTGCATAGAAATATCTATAGTTTCTTCTCACAATATTTATTCAATTTTCCGTTTATATCTCTGGAGTAATACAGAATTATCTACACTGCTTATTTTCAAGTGGCGACATTTCTTTTTCATAATACTACCAAAATGATATCAAGATGGCGTCCCGAAAGTTATATGTTATGAATACGTTATAATGTCACTGGTCGTACACAACGGAAAACCATGAACAATTCTGAGAAGGCACAGAAAACAATTCTCTTATAAGTATACAAATTTTCATTTAAAACGATCGATGAACAGTCAGAATAATTCATTGAAAAAAAGTTGTTAATACAAAATACAGCAAAAGAAAATCTTAGGAGACTTTTGGCACGTCATCGTATGTAGATCCACCATGACAAAATATCCCGATAGGCACCAACATAGATTAAAGACGTCCTTTTAATATGGATCTCTTATAGAGAATACAAAACAGAATTTACAAGAACATTTTGTACAAATGGGAGTGTCATAAAACATCAACCAGAATAAAATGTCTTGCGCAAACATCTTTTGGCAATAGCATTAATGTAAATGGGACCAGCATATTAAACCGTGATAATATCTTAATCGTAATTAGGATATACAAGTCACATTCAATAGAAAATGTTCAATAAAACAGACATTGTCATGGGTTACACAGAATTGAAGTAACTCGAAATTTAAATGTTTCAAATAGCAAAAAGAAAATTGCAGGATATCGAACACATGATATTCATAGAGCAAAGTCTTCATTTCACAAATGTTGTATGGCAAAAGCCCCATGTTAAATGTTTGGACCGCAAAGCGCCACAACAGAACCTGTGTTCAATGTATGGGGCCGCAAAGCGTCACAACAGAACGTGTGTTCAATGTATGGGTCGCAAAGCGTCACAACAGAACGTTTGTTCAATGTATGGACCGCAAAGCGTCACAACAGAACGTGTGTTCAATGTATGGGGTGCAAAGCGCCACAACAGAACGTTTGTTCAATGTATGGGCCGCAAAGCGTCACAAAAGAACGTGTGTTCAATGTTTATATGGAAACTTGGGACTCTTAACCAGAAAAAACTTATTTCTGTTGCTTCATTCTCTATTTAGACAGGATGATATTTGATACTCCAAGTACACAAAAAAACCCACTCCTCTTCTTTTACATGATGCAAAGTTGTTTGTAGTGTTTTTCAATTTGGAATGAAATACATTGTATATTACAGGTGCCAACACAAGGGACCTAAGGACCTTAGCGGTCACCCGAGTTATGGTATAGGTACTGGTACTGGTAGCTCATTTGTTTTCTCGTCGTGACGTGCCCCTATGGGCCAACACCGCCCTGGATATTACTTTCTGGTTCTATTTGATTTCAATTTGTTGCGCGTAGGTGATAGTTACCTCTGGATAGTCAGGAAAACATTTTTGAAATACAGGTTAATTTTCCGATTGAGGTCCCGCCCTGTTTTCGTAGGAATTCCAATTTTATTATTTTGTAGCCTCGTCTACCAAGAATGCTTTCAATTCTGACTAAGCCTTAGAGAACCCTTCCATAGATTCTTGCAGAGAAGTGAAAATGTCAAGAAAAGAAATTGCGCACGACGCAGAAGACGGGCGGAAAGCGCGCGATAGATCAGGATAAGTCCGTAACCTTCTCAAACCCGTACGAGTTTGGCTACAAAACTACTGAAGGTGAAACACACATATAATTGCGTATATTGCATCTTCACATTATTTGTTTAATATCTGGTTGAACGCCTTATACAACAATCTGAAAATATATAACTATTATCAGGGACGTATATGTCTCACATATACGTCCTTGCTATTATTGATCATGGCATCATTGCAAAGTTTACATAAAAATTGAGCGTGACTTTGTATGCTAATTACAGTTAAAGATAAAATACTACACAATCTGAAAAGACCATTGGTAGTTAGTTAAAATAGATTCCACATGAAGGATTTGCGTAGATAACAAAAAACCAATAAAATAATGAGACAGAGTATTGGTTAACGACAAAATAAAAATACAAGTAGGATTGTGTAAATACGTATCCTTATAAAAATACAAAGATAATTCTTCTTTGTAATTTACATAACAATAACTTTTCTGTATACGGGATACAACAACTTTGGTAACAATACTCATAAAAATATAACAGGCTACTCAATTAATACTGAAGTATATAGCACGCATAAACACAATTAAAGCAATGCCTACCTACAAACACGGACAAAAATATATATCTACTGTATGTAAATACACAACAGATGTACAATTCTATACATTGTACGACATGACCAATGAAAGATACCGTAGCACACACATATGCTGCACCTTTTAAATGTAGTAAGAGATACATTATGCCGAAAAAATGAATTAAACTGCATCATACAGCTGTTTCGTCCTGCTAGGACTTTTCAGTGATGCTAGAGGCAAAAAGGTGGGAATCCAAAATTTCTTAACTAATGAAGAAGCAGAAGGGTCAGGTGCGTAAAACCCTTTTACTTTATGAATTTAGAAGAAAATTAAACTAGTTCGATTTATTTTAAATCGTGTACTACGAAAATGTATATCAGTTTGTATTATGTAAACTAGTTCGATATAATTTTAAATCGTGTACTACGAAAATGTATATACATTTTGTATTATGTACCGTGCCACTACTCAAATAAAATTAACTGTGGCTATGGAGGCTCCAGCAAACCTCGGGGACTAAAACATCCACCAGTAGAGTCTGTCACTTCACACTTTGATATACTAGTTGATATATCTGCAACAATACTCAGGATATCTTGTCATCTTTCTCATTGATATTTGTTAATTTTTCTTCATATCATTTGAGCTGCATGATTTTTTATATTGAAACAAGACGAACGTGTTTCCAGGAGCCTACATGATTTACCAAAGCAGATACCTCAAATTTGTTCAATAAAACGTAGCTGAATCGATTCATTACGGTACAATGATATTACTATTAAACATACGCTTTACAGCGTAGCCGAAACTGGCATCGATTTTTGTGGGTAACTCGTACATATTTTTATACATTTTTCTAATTAAGATGACATACTAGTAGTACATACCTTAATTGTCACACAAAACATTTGTTAGTTGTGTAAAAAGAACTTTTACATGAAACCCAAATTTCTATTTAATATTACCGCCGTCAGAAGAAATTTCATCAGCAAAATTACATCCAATTTGTATGCTCAAATCTTGAAGCAGAATCATAAACCATAACTACAAAATAATGAAGCAGTTATACATAATAACGAAAAGAAGGACAACGCAAAGAACCATAGTATACATTTTCTATACAAAAACGCCAATAGGGCTTTTAGGACAAGAGAAAATGAACATCGTTGACAAAAAGTGTTTCAAATCATGCCTTCAGAAAAAGTTTTGATTGTAAAATTTTCCAACTTTTGGCTAGAACACATTTATCATAAAACTAGCATTTCCTGCAAGTATAATACATTTAATAGGACAAAAAACGACACAATGATTGCACCTTGTCATTCATAACAATAACGATATGGAGAGGGTATTGCTACATGTACAGCCACGGTCTTTCTCGTTAATTAATCATTTAGTGTAGACCATTTAACATTTCCCCCTGTAATTCAGTCATTTATTCATATTTTGCCCCTAGTTTAATCGCTTTTGGGTCCAGATTATGGTTTTGTGGACGCTTCAGTATTTTCTGGGTTTTTTTTTCAAACGGGGACAAATTCCAGGATTATGAATTTCATGGATTTCTATTTTGTGCATGAATGCATGCATAATCGTTCCGACTTTCCAAAATATCACGACTTGTTAGAAGTTTAATTGGGCATGCATATTGCTTGTGTTTTTTCTTTAAACACTTTTTCTTATTGCGAATTCTCCATGTAATAACCATTATCCATTCCATTTAGGTATTATCCTGTCGGACTACAGTTCAACCAAATGATATATTTTGTATTGGTCCACAACTTCATTTGGCCTGTTGTACCTTACATTATAAAAACTATATTCCATTAACCATTTTGTCATTTTATCAGTGTTCAGCACCATCTTTATGTTACATTTACTGTTAATTTGCAGCCGACCTTACAACATTCGCATATTACTTGTACGGCTGGGATATGCTATAAGTATCACTAGGTTGAGCTTACAACATTTGTCTAATATTATGTACAGTACTATAACCTGGCATGTCCTACGTTATTTCTACATTGTACTTGGCCATGCTTACGCTGGTCCTCGTGTACCTGCCTTGGTGCACACTAACTGTAACATAACATGTTCATGGCTCTGTGAACACTGACCCGCAATTACAGAACTGGGACTGAATGAACTCAGATTCATAGACTATAACATTATAAGGCTGTTAACTCTGTACATCCCTTGTAACTTGACTAGAGCACAGGTACATGAGAATTTGTTACAGCTAGTTTCGGACCTAAAATAGGGTGTTTAGAGTATTTTACACATTTGGGGGGTTAAGATCAATTTTCGATAAAAATGCCCCCTCAATGGTCATAAAGCTAAAGGGTTAGCTTTTATGTGGACTGTGGACTAGAGGTGGTACATATGTATTTCTTGTATTGTTCTGTTGTTTAGGACACGTCATTCTCATAAAACAATTACATGTTGTATAACATTGTATGTATACTGTCAGTACTTCGATAATATGATAAATGAAACAACCATCAATTTTCCTGCAGACATGTATAAATAAAATGTTTTAATTAATGATATTTGATTTAATTAGATACGATTTCCTGTTTTATTCTAAGCCTGTTTTGTGGTATATCTTGCCCCCTCTCCACCACATTGTGTCCTGACCCCCTTAACATACCTGGTCCGAGTGTTATATTTTCCTTTCAATATATCCTACTTTGTTTCATTCAGTGTAGTTCACTTTACTAAACATGTAAATGGTTATATATACAAATGCCTCTTTTTGTACAGGTCAATTCAATTTTACATAACCACACATGATCTTATTACTATGACATATTAGGGTTGTGGTCAATATCCCCTTTACTATCACATATTAGGGTTGGAATCACAGTTCTCTTTACAATGACATATTAGGGTTGTGGTCAATATTCCCTTCACTATCACATATGAGGGTTGGAGTCATTATTCTCTTTAATATGACATATTAGGTTTGAGTCAGTACTCCCTTTACAATGACATATTAGGGTTGGAGTCAGTATTCCCTTTACAATGACATATTAGGTTTGAGTCAGTACTCCCTTTACAATGACATATTAGGGTTGGAGTCAGTATTCCCTTTACAATGACATATTAGGTTTGAGTCAGTATTCCCTTTACAATGACATATTAGGTTTGTGTCAGTACTCCCTTTACAATGACATATTAGGGTTGGAGTCAGTATTCCCTTTACAATGACATATTAGGTTTGAGTCAATATTCCCTTTTTTATGACATATTAGGTTTGAGTCAATATTCCCTTTACAATGAGATATTAGGTTAGAGTCAGTATTCCCTTTATTATGACATATTAGGTTTGAGTCAGTATTCCCTTTACAATGACATATTAGGTTTGAGTCAGTATTCCCTTTACTTTGACATATTAGGGTTGGAGTCAGTATTCTCTTTATTATGACATATTAGGTTTGAGTCAGTATTCCCTTTACTATGACATATTAGGTTTGAGTCAGTATTCCCTTTACTTTGACATATTAGGGTTGGAGTCAGTATTCTCTTTATTATGACATATTAGGTTTGAGTCAGTATTCCCTTTACTATGACATATTAGGTTTGAGTCAGTATTCCCTTTACAATGAAAAATCAGGTTTGAGTCAGTATTCCCTTTACTATGACATATCAGGTTTGAGTCAGTATTCCCTTTACAATGACATATAAGGTTTGAGTCAGTATTCCCTTTACTATGACATATTAGGTTTGAGTCAGTATTCCCTTTACAATGACATATCAGGTTTGAGTCAGTATTCCCTTTACAATGACATATCAGGTTTGAGTCAGTATTCCCTTTACAATGACATATTGGGTTTGAGTCAGTATTCCCTTTACTATGACATATTAGGTTTAGAGTCAATATTCCCTTTACTATAGCATATAAGGTTGTAGCCGCTGTTCCCTTTACTATGACATATAAGGGTTGGTGTTACTGTTCTCTTTACCATGGTTATTCCTCCATTTCCTTTGAGCATGCAACCACAGGGGACCTTTTTGACACTGTTTTAACAAACTACATTTAACTGATCAGGATAAGTTAAGATTAATTTGATTTTGCCATTTGAGGATATGAACTTAACAAGCATCATGTAAAACAACAAATAAAACAATATAATAATAATATATCTAAAATACATTTGGGTTATATGTACACTGTTCATGAATGATCCGGAAACATTCAATATCTCTTTGCTGTATCCTTCTCTGAGTGAGAATTAGTCCAGTCTCTTTTCCATCTTTAGAAAACACTTCAATAAAAAAAGATATTGCAATACAAACATTGTCACAAAGATACAAGAGAAACATGTCAACATTTTATCAATCTGTTGACTTTTTAATAATTTGTCTGAGAAACAGCCACTACTTTTCGAAAAGCGGTATCACATGAAATTACAGTGTTAGCTCCCTCCAATAAAGCTCGTAGTTATCTCCCGTCAATGAATTATAAGAATTATCTCCCTCCAATAATGTTACAGAGTTATTTCCCTCCAATGAATTTAAAGAGTTATCTCCCTCCAATAAAGTAACTGAGTTATCTCCCTCCAATATAATAAAAGTGTAATCTCCCTCTTTATTAAAACTGCCTCCAATAAAGCTACAGAGTTATCTCCATCCAATAAAGTAACTTAGTAATTTTCCTCCGATAAAATGACAGAGTAATATCTCTCAAATATAATTGCAGCTTAATCTCCCTTCAATAAATTTACAAAGAAACATCCCTCCAATAAAGTTACACAGTTCTTTTTCTCCAGTACAGTTTCAGAGAAAACTCCCTGCAATAAAGTTACAGAGAATTCTCCTCCAATAAAGTTACAGAGTTCTCTACCCCTAATAAAGTCACAGAGAAATCTCCCTCAAATAAAGTTACAGAGAAATCTCCCTCCAATAAAGTTATAGAGAATTCTCCTTCCAATAAAGTTACAGAGTTATCTCCCTCCAATAAAGTAACTGAGTTATCTCCCTCCAATATAATAAAAGTGTAATCTCCCTCTTTAATAAAGCTGCCTCCAGTAAAGCTACAGAGTTATCTCCATCCAATAAAGTAACTCCGTAATTTTCCTCCAATAAAATTACAGAGTAATCTCTCTCTATAAAATTGCAGATTTATCTCCCTCCAATAAAGTTACAAAGAAATGTCCCTCCAATAAAGTTACAAAGAAGTGTCCCTCCAATAAATTTACAAAGAAACATCCCTCCAATAAAGTAACAGAGTATTTTTCTCCAGTACAGTTTCAGAGAAAACTCCCTGTAATAAAGTTACAGAGAAATCTCCCTCAAATAAAGTTTTGGAGAAAACTCCCTGCAATAAAGTTACAGAGAAATCTCCCTGCAATAAAGTTCCAGAGACATCTCCCTGCAATAAAGTTACAGAGAATTCTCCTCCAATAAAGTTACAGAGTTATCTACCCCTAATAAAGTTACAGAGAAATCTCCCTCCAATAACGTTTTGGAGAAAACTCCCTGCAATAAAGTTACAGAGACATCTACCTCCAATAAAGTTACAGAGTTGTCTACCCCTAATAAAATTACAGAGAAATCTCCCTCCAATAAAGTTACAGAATGATCTTCCTCTAATAAAGTTTCGGAGAAAACTCCTGCAATAAAGTTACAGAGAAGTCTCCTCCAATAAAGTTACAGAGTTATCTACCCCTAATAAAGCTACAGAGAAATCTCCCTCCAATAAAGTTTTGGAGAAAACTCCCTGCAATAAAGTTACAGAGACATCTACCTCCAATAAAGTTACAGAGTTGTCTACCCCTAATAAAATTACAGAGAAATCTCCCTCCAATAAAGTTACAGAATGATCTTCCTCTAATAAAGTTTCGGAGAAAACTCCTGCAATAAAGTTACAGAGAAGTCTCCTCCAATAAAGTTACAGAGTTATCTACCCCTAATAAAGTTACAGAGAAATCTCCCTCCAATAAAGTTTTGGAGAAAACTCCCTGCAATAAAGTTACAGAGACATCTACCTCCAATAAAGTTACAGAGTTGTCTACCCCTAATAAAATTACAGAGAAATCTCCCTCCAATAAAGTTTTGGAGAAAACTCCCTGCAATAAAGTTACAGAGACATCTACCTCCAATAAAGTTACAGAGTTGTCTACCCCTAATAAAATTACAGAGAAATCTCCCTCCAATAAAGTTACAGAATGATCTTCCTCTAATAAAGTTTCAGAGAAAACTTCCTGCAATAAAGTTACAGAGAATTCTCCTTCCAATAAAGATACAGAGTTTTCCCTCCATGAAATTACAGAGTTATCTCCCTCCAATAGCCAAATAATGTATTAAAAATTGTATTGTTGTACAAATACATTGCTTTATTGCTTGTGTACTTTGTGGATTTTAAAGGTTTGTTGCATAGATTGAGGGCCTTGTAGGAAAAGTTTTCATGGTTATTTTTATAATATATTTAGAACAAAGATCTTGTATGAGGGATGCACTGTGAACATGTTCTAGATATGTTGATAAAATCAGCATCTACCTGACTGACCTCCCAATAACAGTTACAATATATAATTTATATGATAATCAACTTTCATATAACCCAGAAATACTTAACAATGTTTTGCCAGGTTGTTAGTGAGTGCTGTGGATTGAAAGTGTTTGTGGGCTTATCTACAGTTAGGCTATGGTTCAAAATGTTTGAACAATATATATTGACTTTGAAAACCTGGTAGCATTTTTTGCCAAATAGCATTGTTTGTGCTAATGTAAGAAGATATCTGAGGTTTATCAATAAACAATACAGAATTACTAATGGTTTGACCAATTGTTTTTCATTCTATCAAGTAGATATTGATTTTGTTTCAGAATTCATGTTTCACAAAGTTAAACCTACCAGACTAATCTTGCTGTTAGCACTAGTATATCAACTAGTATATCAATACAAATTGTATATGCCAATTTATTTTAGGGAACAATTTTATTTGATAAAACACCACCGTTATTCTATCATAATATCATATTAAAATTTCTAAATCAGCTTATACAGTGTAACATATTCAAATTTCATTGAATACTTACACATATGCCCAGAGTACACCACAGCCAGCCACACTTCCAGGAACGGCTGGTGACTGTGTAGCCTTGTCGCTCATACAGTCGTATAGCCCAGTTGTTGACCCCGACCAGCAGGGAAATCGTCTGTGGACAATGTAACATGTCAAACTGAACACTGATTGATGATTCATCTTAAATGTGCTAAATTAATTCTGTTATCAAGATGAAAGTCTTCCACATACATGTATCTAATAAAACTGTAACCTTTTTATGTCAACCTTCAGATATCCTTGATTTTGTTACTTACTGGCATAATTATTAAATTAATCAAGACATCCCATGGATTTGCTATCGATCATGATGTAAACAAATTAACGTTTACCTTCATTAACTCTATCCGCTACCTGAACTTACATTATTATATTTATAAGTAGTTTGGCTATCTAATGACCCTGATAAATCATACCTTCCGATATCAAGATAGTTCCGCATTTTGTTATAAATTGATGGAAAGCAATTAAGATACCTCTCTTATTATAATTATATAATTTGATGTAAACATTTTCCCTCATTACCTTATATAATTACATATGCAGCATTGATAGCTAGTTCTTTCATAAATGCTACAAGTGTACTGTCCTGATCACTAAAAATCTCTATGATTGAAGACATCTTTATAAAAGAGAAAATAAGAAAATCAGCATTGAAAGTTTTGAACAAGCCCCTACCCGACAGCCATGGTTGCGAGCCTCCCGGTCAGCTCGGTCCAATAAAGCCTTCCCGATACCTTTCCCTTGGAACTCCTCCTCCACTGCCACCATATCCAGGTAACACTCATAATCTCCGAGGTCCTCTGCTGTCCGGAATCCATAGTCCAAACACTTAAGGCTGCACAATGAATATAAGATTGTTGATCTACCTTGTATAATAATGATAATGATAACACTACAAGGTTCGTTTATACCAATTTATCTCAACTTAGTTAGCAGGACATCTCAACGCCATCCACAAATTATTATCATTGGTTAAAGGGTCTTTGCACCAGCGAATATCTTTCTCAACTCTATGATGAGCACACGGCCAATGCTGCCATTTTGGAGCTCACAGCTACAAAGCATTTTACAACATTTTAGCACTGCCTAACTGTGTGCTCATTTACAATTAAAGGGGCATCCCGTGAAAGCCTAAATGCCTGCTCTTGAATATACATGGCGTCTGCAATACTAATTATACTTTCCTGTTATTCCCATATTCAAAGTCAATTCAAAATGTCTATATTGACCACTTGCAAAATCGCATTCCTCGGGAAAGCCCTGATAAAAATAGCGGGGATGACGCCACGTGACAGGTCTGCCGATCGGTTTGCCGGCAGGGGCCATATACGGGAGGTCCCCTCGCGTAATGTATACGGCTGATGAAACAGAGACAAAGTCCGTGTATAAACTTATTGAATCATATTCACATTAAAATTAGACATCAATTGCACACATACCGATATTCAAATGAAGAATAATTGTCGGCATATCGGCACCATATATCGACACCAGGAATTGTCTATATTATATTTACCTGACCGAGACCGGTACACATGGGTACGGAATATGGCCATGGTACAAACCTTAATTTATGTAAAAGGCAATATTCACGAACCCAACTTTTCAGATGATTTTATAAAATGTATGTAGCATGCATTGAAAAGTACAAAAAAAAGACATGAAATGTTTGCGACTTTTTTTACAATTCAACGTCTTGAGGATTTTTTTTCAGACTATCTGTATATATACAATGTACATTCATATTCATTTAAAATCTATCCAACTTTCAGCGTCTTCACACGTTAACACGTATCACGGAATGCGAATATTTAAGTCCATACACTCATATAACGCACCACATACTAAGCATGACTACATGCATACAATATATACGTATATCAGATTTGGAACTGTTGAAACACTTATTTAACTACCCGTTATTAATATGTTATGATAATTCCGCTTTCTTGTACATCTTTTTGGCGTCTTGTAAAGGGACGATGACCTTTTCAAAAAAACCGCAGGAATGGAATATACATATGTATATGTTGTATAACTTTGAGTATTTGTTTCCCCGTTATGTATATATTTCCATATCAAATTCAATACCGGGGTCGCAACCCAATGATATTGGTACCTTCACTAATTTATAGATTAGTATGAATATCGCTTTTTTTTACGCGTGAAAACATATTTTTTTATTCCTTTTGTCCAAATTGAAGCCGTATATACCTCGGTCGCACGTCCCGTTTTACAACGTAATCAAACGAATTTTTCTGTTATGGTATATATTGTTTTTGAAAATGTCTTTCTATCCAGCAATTATAATTGGAACATCACATTTTATAAAGGGAATATTATAAAACACACTTTTAAGTTTAATATTACACACGCATTTATGCAACAGAAGACTGAAACAGTTTCCCCTTGGGTAGCCCCAAAACCAAATCAAAGCTTTATTTGTGCATGTTACCGTTACACAGAAGAAATATGTAACATACACGCAATAGAGCAGGTAGTTTCTCTTTTGAATACTTCCCATCTATCAATATGATTTCGTAACGCAGTCTTGCGTCATATTTTGACCATTCGGCAACTTTTCGCTTAGTATTTAGGTCTTGTCGTGGTGTAACGGTAATACCAGATAGAGTGTTTACAATGGAAACGGCGCTCGCTGCGCATGCGTTGGTAGGTAGAAATCCCAATCCAGGCGTCTGGCTCGACGTTTTGGAATTCCACTAGTTATTTTGAAATTACTTATTTTATGAATACATATCAGCAAAATCCGATCAACGTAGTCCGTAAGAATACCCACTCGATATGTGTATGTAATATTTTGAAAAAAAAATATGAAAAAAGCTTACTTTCGCGGGATGCCCCTTTAAGAGGACTGGAGCAAGTGGCGTGTAGTTCATGTATCTTGCTAAAAGAAATTAAGATACAACACAGTACATACCATGATGTGACTTGAACCAACAACCCTTCAGTCACAAGCCTAGCATCCCAGGCTAACTGTACCTTTGTATGTGTATAACGTAATATTTACAAAAACAGTGTTTAGGTGAATTTAATTAAAAACTTCTAATAGATTTTCACCGTGTAATACATGTACATGTACACAGGAAAAAAAAATGATTACTTGTACACTTGGCCTCAAAGTTTTGTCAAATAATCTTCCAAAATATGTTGACCATACTATATTTTTTGGACCTTGAGAAATTGATAATAAATGTACCTGGTAAATAAATAACCCTCTCCACTAACAAGTTTTAAGAACATTATCAGGACTATTTCATAGTTTTGTAGAGCATGGGCTTATTTCTGTCATAATGTTTGTTCCAGGTTGGCCAAGACCTCCAGGCTGCTGTTGACAATGTCACTTTACTTGTACAGTGATATATTAATACAATGACTGTTAACACCATTTTGAAGCAATGACACTGTTCTTTTGATCAATTAAGTACAGAAACTGACATACCCACAAACATCGCAACATCCAAAGGCGTCTAAGGCTGCTGTGTCTTCCCTGTAAACAGGCAGAGAATTTCCATTGTAACAGTTAGATATATTTATTACTCAAATTGTACAATGATGTTTCTACAACTGAAACAAATAACTTCACAATTAAATGCTTATAATGGTTTGATGCACTGATGTTATGACATATTCAATACAAAGAAACATTGATAATATTTGATCAAAATTAATCTTCCTACTTTTATTTCCCTTTATAAAAGATTGTTGAAATAGTCTACAAGCTTTCATTTCGAAAAGCATGCTTGAGGTTCTAGTCAGCTGAACCATATTTCAATAACTCTTTAATCACAGTTGAAAATAATCTAAAGCCTAAACACTTGGGAAATAACCTTTTATATTATATTATTAGAGAGGAATTAATATAATTTTCACACTTGTCCATCGCAAATGTGTGTAAACCTTGTTGAATATTGTTGAATAAAAAATGTTTAATTAAACTAAGGTGGTTAACTGGATGAAAACAAACATTTATGGTTTTTCGATAGACATGTTAAAGGCCCAATATACAAAATTTCAGGAATTTTTTCTTGATTCTCAAAAATCCCGAAAAAAAAATCAATTTGAAAACCTTGAAAAATAAGCTTTAACGAAGTAACCCTGAGCGGTAACTAACAAGAATCTCCTGACAGAAAAATCCAAAGAATTGAAAATAATTCAGGCGGGGCCCACTTCAACAACAAGCCTCATGCAGTTAGAGGACCGTTCAAAATGGTAGCTTGTTTACAAATACTGAGTTTCAACTGCTACTGTACTGGTAACCGCGTAAGAATTCATCTTGAATATTGCTGATATCAGTTAATCTTAACTAAATCTATAAATATAAAAAGTTATTAGGCTTTATTTTCGCTTTTGCCGAAAGTTACGTATATTGGGCCTGTAAAAGCAAATCTTCCAACACATAACCAAAAATACACTACTACTCCCTGCTTGTACTTGAAACTAAAAACTGCTTCTTGCTAATAATAAATATTTACTGGTATATATATATATTTTGTAAAAAATCATTCTAGGACATAAAACATACCTTGGTAAGGGGTCACCACGGAATACGAGGTAGATAATACCCACTGGTTTACCATCATACTCAGCGACAAAATTTCTCTGGTAGTAGAGAGGGTCTTGTCCACGCTGCTCCATCGATACTGTTCTAATAACATCAGGTATACTGAAAGATATATATAGTGTTAGACATGATATATACCTCCATTTACTTGTTATTATATATATGTGTGTACTATAAGTTACATAGCATGTCAGTGACCTGATACGGAAAAATATTGGGTCTAAAAAAACTTGTATCAGGTGAAGTCAAACCTGATTCATGTTTTTTTTAAACCCGAATTTTTTCCCGTATCAGGTCACTAACAAACTGTGTACCAAATTTATCCTGCTGAAGGCTTACATGTATACTCCTGTGTTTAATTAGAAAAACAAACATGAGCTGGACTTATATGTAACCCTGGTAAATACTAGCTGCAATATACCGCTCGGCTAGAGAGATCTTCTCTTCAGCTCGATCGGTTGAGCGTAAGACTAGTAGCCAGAGGTTCCGGGTTCGACTCCTAGCGGAGGCATTGAAATAATAATGACCTCTGTTACATATGGCGCCCACGTAGGGACCCGGGAATCATACTTAGGGATACTTGCAAAGGAATCCCTATGACCCCCGGATAAACTCGGGACGAGTTCTTTCCTGGAGGGGGAGTATGTAACCCTGGTAAATACTAGCTGCAATATACCGCTCGGCTAGAGAGATCTTCTCTTTAGCTCGATCGGTTGAGCGTAAGACTAGTAGCCAGAGGTTCCGGGTTCGACTCCTAGAGGAGGCATTGAAATAATAATGACCTCTGTTACATATAAAGTTATTTTGAACTGCTGTCCTGCGGGCGTCAAAATAGAAATGTCCTAACATCCTCATGGCCACCTACCTCATCAAATGTTTTAAACGTAAAATAAGCTTTCAATATTTTTGTTTCTTTCTCATTGTATCTCAAAGTTTTAAGTAATAATTTATTTTCTGGCATCTCTTGGCCAATTTATATTTCAAGATGTGGCCGAAGTGTTTATCAGCAGCCATGATTGTTATTGAATGGAGAGTTCTTTCAGGAACGATAACCCGTTACTGACGTGATACGGGATTTAGTGACATGATACAGAATTTAGTGACATGATACAGATTTTTAGTAACTCGATACGGTATCATCCAGGACTGGACGTCATGTAACATTGTTTTAACCATAGGATAGTGAGATTTTTGCCGTTAGTGGGATAAATTCATTTACTTGTGTTATTATATTATTATAACTCAATTTACCAATTGTGTTATAATTTCATATACACGTACATTGTACCTCTATTTACTAATTGTATTGCTTCATATATATACTTCAATGCATAGCTGTGTTAATTTTATTAAATAAGTCCATGTGTACCAGTTTTGTTAATATACATCGTACATGTACATACTGGGTATACATTTACTTCCCTTTACTAGTGGAGTACAACATACCTTCCTTCACTTGTTGCATGGACATATTTGCTCCTGAAAGCATTCACTGTCAATCTTCCTGCAAATGCAGCATCCGTTGGGTCATCTCTGAGGCACCGAATGTGAAATGGAACAGAAGTGTTTGTTCCGGGAAGGATCAGGGCAGACTGGGGCTGAGAGACAATGGGGTCTAAGGTCGGATCCTTTCCATTTTGAGGTGTCATTATATTGGACGGCCAGTATAGAAGTTGTGAAAAAACTATGATTCTGGAATAAAAGAACATATATATTCAGTTTCAAGAGAATGTCACACCATATAACAAGGCAAAGTAAAATTAGTAATAATTCAACTTTGTTGTAAAATATTTTGATAATTTTAAAATAAATTTCTTTATTGAAATGATAGTGTATATTGTTACTGTTGTAACATGAACAGTACTTTTTAAAAATTCCTTATAAGTGCTTAATTTTTATTCCTGCTTGTTTTTCTTTTTCTCTTTCGGAGATGAAAAGGTAACAGTTAATCATCATCATCATCCAGCTCTAATGAGTGTAAAACGCCATGTAAAAGCCTACCCACAGCTGACCAGTGCCAACACAGGCACTAGCCTCGTCTGCCAAATGCCTAGGACTGATATTAGGCCTAGGTTTTGACGGACACAAGGCTAGTGCCTGTCTGCCAGCTGTGGTGCCAGTGAACAGGCGAAAGGCTGTTACGAAAATTTGGTTTCGAAAATTTTCGATACCTACCACGTAATATCATCGGAATGCATGTAGACACATAAACCGAGGGTTGTTAATGAAATATCAGCACCGTTTCCATAACTTAAAATGCATATTTATTGTTTACCAAAGTAAAAGAACACTAATGACAAATGTCGGATTACAGATTTTGTTTAGACGGAAGTGGCCAAAGCAATACACTATACGAGTCGGCCGAGGACACGATATACGGATTTGGTAAGATAATAATAAAATCAAAGTACTGGAAGTACTGTTGGCGGCATAAATAGTAAAATTTTGATTTTGAGAAATGCAGTTGTATATGTTAACACACAAACTGTTGATGTAGATACACGAGCTGTTTAATTATTAAATTTTGATGTGAAAGTGTTAAAATAATACAACAGACTTATATCAATACACTGATGCTTGAACACATCCTAATGAATACATATGTCATAGAGCAGTCGAAACTGTAACCAAGTAGACATTTCCCACGTGCATGTATGTTGCGTCATTGCATGTTTTTAGACGATTATATATTTAAAAAACAGAATATGTCAAGATGATATTCAACCATTAATCATAACTGAAAGTTGTATCATGCAACAACAAGAGGCCCATGGGCATTAACCGTCGGATATATATATACATGTATATGTATTTTTTGATAATTGCGAAGTTGTTTTTATAAAAATACATTACCGTATTTAACCCCTGTGACCTTAGAGAGTTATAATATTCCTTCATCTCAGCATACTACTAGAAAAATAGCAGTATCCTTTGACCTTTATATATATTACTGAGAGGAAGTGTTTGAAACATTTTATGGCATTTGACCCCTGTGACCTTGAAAGTACATCAAGGTCAATCATTTAAACAAACTTGGTAGCCCTTCATCCAAGCATACGAAAGGACAAATATCGGTACCCTCAAGCCTTTCGGTTATTGAGAAAAAGGTTTTTGGAATATTTTTTTTTAATTTAACACATTTGACCACTGGTAAAATAATAATAATAATTCGAGGTTCTTATTTTCCACTTTATTAACGCCTAAGAGGCCGTCTCAAAGCGGTTCACAAACTATTATTCGTGGTTATAGTTCCATAGCAACCAGCCAATATCGATCTTAACTCCCTGGGGAGCATACAACCGGTGCTGCCATTTCGGAGCTCACAGCTAGCATTCTACACTTTCTAGCACTACCCAACCACGTACTCATTTACAGCTGAATAGACTGGAACAAACAGATTAAAGTATCTTGCTCAAAGATACAACATAAGTGCCGTGACCGGGACTCGAACTCGCAACCCTTAGACCACGAGCCCGACTGATATAAACATATCTTGAATTTGATAGCTATAAAGACTATTAAAGCTATTTCTGACACGATATTTTAAAACTTCACATGATCAAGACAGTAAGAGGACAGAAGAGAATAGAAGAAAAGGAACATTTTTGAAGAACAAATGAAGATCAAACAAAGATTGACGTCAAGATCTTTGTGGAATCGCTAGTTTGATTATGTTTAAAATTCTTTACATATTAAATGGTGATTTTGTTATAAGAATATGTAGTCATGATCATTGACACTATTTGTTTAACTTGGCCTCATAGGCCTATTGGTTCTCTATAGATCATATATGGACGAATTTGAAAAAAAAGTGCTCTTAATATCAAAGAGCTAATTTGCATTTACATTCAAGACGCCATATTGTCATTGACGACATCATTTAGGTCGCCACTTCCCTGCTAAATGGATTAAAGGCCCAATATACGTAACTCTCGGCAAACCTGAAGCGAAAATCAAGCCTAATAACTAAGTATATTTATAGATTTAGTTCAGATTAACTGAAATCAGCAATATTCAAGATGAATTCTTTTGCGGTTAACGGTACAGTAGCAGTTGAAAAATGCTATTTGTAAACACGCGTCCATTTTGAACTGTCTTCTACCTTCGGTTTTTGTTGTTGAAGTGGGCCACACCTAAACTATTTTCTATTCTTTGGATTATTTTTTCAAGAGTTTCTTGTTAGTTACCGCTCAGGTTTACTTCGTTTTAGACTTATTTTTGCATGGTTATCAACTGGATTTTTTCCCCGTAATTTTTCAGAATCTTGAAAAATTTCCTGAAGTTACGTATATTGGACCTTAAGGCCTAGGGCTCGATGTGACCGATGAGGAGATCCGTTGTCTTTTAGAAATAACAGTGACATGGACATTATTAGTTAACGGCTTTATAAAGTTGATATTACATTACTCTTATTTCTATTATATGTCTAGTGTCATACGTCCGTGCAAGCTATACACACATTTTAAAGTGGTGCCGTAGTAGCTCTTGTTATCACTACATACTTTTACTTGCAGACTTACTTACTTATATATCATTGCATTACGTACTGATCGGCTCGTTTTGACTTAAACTCAAGCCAATTGTCTATATCATCAGTTGTTCCAACTTCCTCTTGTAATGGCCACCCCGATATTCATAAAATCGTTACACTAGTTTGCACTTATATCACGTCCATTGTAGATGAATTTCCTATATCTTTGCTTAGGGCTCTGGTCTACTGCATCTGCTGACGTCTGGCGACATAGAACTAAATCCTGGGCCTAGCTTTTCTAGTTCGTCTTCTTCATCTATATACTCAGATACTAATGGTCTACTTGAAACAGACAATAACTTTTCTTTTGTTCATCTTAATGTTCAAAGCCTCAAACAAAAATTAGATATTCTTTTTACAGAGTTAAGCAACATATCAATTTTATCCTTTACTGAGACATGGTTAAACTCGAATGATGTTGCCTCCGACCTAAATCTGCCTGGTTATTCTGACCCATTCTGCTTTTGTCGTCCCGATCGCATGGTTGGTGGTATTGCAGGAAAATATTCCCGCAAAAAGAACGTCTGATTTAGAGCTCGCTACTATTGAATGTGTTTGGCTAGAACTTGTTCTTGGCTCAGACAAAATACTCTATGGTACTTTATACCGACCTCCAAATTCTTCTGTTGTTGCATGGTCCCATATATCTCAATCCATTGAAAATGCTTATAATACTGGGATTTCACACATTGTCATCACTGGTGACCTTAATGCAAATATGTCTCACCTACGTGATATACTAACTGCATTCAATCTTTCTCAACTTGTCGAGTCCCCAACTTTTTATACTGAAGCCTCTGAGTCACTCCTTGATATAGTTTGTGCAAGTAGTGATTACCCTATTAGGAAATGCTATGTAGGTGAGAGTTTCTTGGACCAACCGGTCAGATACCATTGTCCAATCTATTGTTTGTTTAATATTATAAAGCCAATACACAAGGTGTTTAAGCGGCACATTTGGCTATTTGACAGAGGAAATTATCATCTATTCAGGGATAAACTTAGATCAGTGAATTGGAATATGTTAAGTGAACTTGATGATATTAATGAAGCTGTTAAAATATTTACAGATGCATTACTTGCTACCGCTCGGTCTTGTATTCCTCATAAAGAAATAACTGTCAGATCCAATGAACCACCATGGATATCCAATGAAATCAAGAGATTAATTCGCAAACGTAAACGGGCTCACACTAAGGCTAAACGTTCCCATACAAATGCTCACTGGGTAAAATTTCGCCACCTTCGCAACAAATGTGTTAACACCATTAAACATGCTAAACTAACGTATTTCTCTAGTTTATGCAGTGATCTTCGCAAACCTTCCAATTTTAGTGCTAAACAATGGTGGAAAACTATAAAGTTACTTTTGCCTAATTCTGGAAAATTTGTATACCAGCATTGCATCATAACAACGATGTAATTTCAGAGGGTTTTTTGAAAGCTTGTGTATTCAACGAATTCTTTTGTGCTCAGTCAACAGTTGACGACACTAATGAAAATCTTCCTATTTTTGACGACGAATGTGATCATTCTTTATTAGATATCAATATAACAGCTAATGATGTCAGAGATGCTATTCTCTCCTTGGATTGTTCAAAGGCTATTGGTCCTGACTTAGTAAATCCTCGTCTCCTTAAATAATCAATTATTATCATATGTGTTCCTTAAAGTAATCTTTTTAATATGTCGATTAGATACGGAGTTTTTCCAAATGAATGGAAATCTGCTAATGTTACCCCTGTACACAAAAAAGATAACAAGTCTTTATTAACTAACTACATACCCATTTCACTGCTATCTGTTATCGGTAAATTAATGGAAAGATGCGTCTTCAAATATGCTTACAATTTCTTGCACACCCAATTCTCTTCTTTCCCCACACCAATCTGGATTTAGGCATGGTGACTCACCAACTAATCAACTTCTTGCGATCATTCATGGCATCTATTTAGCATTAGATAATGGTAAGGAAATTTGTATGGTATTCTGTGCTATTAGTAAAGCTTTTGACCGTGTTTGTCATAAAGGTCTTCTTTCTAAACTCTTCAGCTTTGGGATTCGCATTTCGTTATTAACTTGGTTTGAAAATTATCCTTCGGATCGTAAACAGAGAGGTGTCATCAATGGCAAAAATTTCAATTGGTTAAATGTTAAAGCTGGAGTTCCACAGGGCTCGATTCTCGGACCCCTTCTATTTCTGATTTACATAAATGATATCATTAAAGACATTCAAGCTACGATAAAGTTATTTGCCGACAACACCTCTCTCTATGTCACTGTTGATATTCCTAGAGTAAGTGCAGAAATTCTTAATAATGATCTTGACAAAATTCATAAATGGTCGCAAAGGTGGTTGGTAAACGTTAACCCTTCTAAAACAGAAACCCTTCTCGTCAGTAGAAAAATCATTAAACCTTTTCATCCTCCCTTAACTATGAACAATACTGACATCTCTGCGGTTACTTCGCACAAGCACTGAGGAATTTTTCTTTCAGGGAATGGATACTGGAATGAGCACATCGATTACATAATTTCTAAGATTTCCACTAAGATGAATATTTGCGTAAATTTTAATTTCCCTTAGATAGATATAGTCTTCAAACAATGTATTTCACTCTTATAAGACCTATATTAGAGTATGGTGATATATTGTGGAATGGTCTTACCAAAGCCTAGTCTGATTTATTAGAAAATTTGCAACTAGAAGCCGCACGCATAGTGACTGGCGGCACTATACTAACAAGTAGAGTAAGATTATATACCGAAACAGGTTGGCTTCCACTTGAGGAAAGAAGAAAACAGCACAAGCTTATACTTTTTCACAAATAGTTCATGGTCTGGCGCCCCAATATCTACAAAATATTCTTCCCAAACGTAATCGTGACTGCCACAATCATGATACTCGCATGGGAAACAATTTTCGTACACCATCATGCCAAACGACTTTTTTCATTTAATCCTTTTTGCAATCAGTTATCAGTATATGGAACTCCTTGCCAGATTGTGTTAAAAATAATCCTTCTATTTTTAAACTGAATTCATATCTACGTAAGCTTACTCACAAAGTTCCAATGTATTACATTGCTGGTAGCAGAATGGGTCAGATTCTCCACGCTAGACTAAGAATGGAGTGTAGTTCTCTTAAATTTCACCGAAGAAATCTTATTGATTGTCATATATGTCCCTGTATGGAATCAAATGAAACCAATGTGCATTATCTTTTTTATTGTCGTCTCTTCTTACAAATACGTCTGCGTATGTTTAATAACATAAATCATCCATTACAATCAGTCTACTTTTGTTCGGGAAGGAAGAGCTTTCATATGATGAAAACATAACAATATTTTCATGCGTACAATCTTTCATCATTACCTCCAAACGTTTTAACTAAGGTTTCTCTTTCAGTCATCCTTAATCTATTTTATGCCTAATATTTTCTATTGTCATTGTTGGCACGGGCAACCCAAATCAATCCTGCATCTTCCTCATCCATTAACCAATCCCAACCCCTCCCCACCAAACCCTTCCCCTCCCCATCACTCACTCATACCCAACCTCATCCCAATCTCATATTCCATTCATACTCAATATAACCTCCCAAGTTTCAGTTAAATATTTTCCACAATTATGCCATCATGTCCAGTTAATGTTTAGTTAATCATTTACAAATGGAAACGGATTAATATAAGTTTTTTTTTTAAAAACTTGTTTCCGGATCCTATTCCTGCATATTCTCTGTCTATAATGTTGTATATATACTGTTGGAATGAAATAAAGTTTACATTAAAGCTGATACTAAACAAGTGAAATAAATTGTTCGTTCGTAATAATGCTATACAGTTTGGAGGTAATATTCTCTCATTTGTAGGTGTGTAGGCCTAATACTGGCCTGTCTAGGGCAATACACCTATGATCGCTATGGTTGTATAACACATCTAGCCATGCAATACAGTCAAAAGTATTTCATGGTTTTTGAGCTTATTCAGGTACATAGTTGAAACCCTCTGCAAAGCCTCGGGTTTTTACCAAATTTGAAAAACCCTCGAGTGGAATTTCTCTAGCTTATATCCCGGTCATTAAAGAGTCTTATAATCTATTTCGGGTTAAAATGAAATCTGTCATCCAAGTGCCAGTCAAATTAATCTAAACGCCTCAGTCAGGTCCAAATATTATGCTTTTATTTAAAAAAAAAACAAAACAACCCGTATTGCGTGTACTTGTGACCAACCGTTTACTACCAAACATACCTGTATTTTAAGATTTAATTCACAGATTTGCAATATTAAGACACATGAACAATTACTTATTTTATAACAAATGAAAAGCAATGTTTGATATATATTAACATACCTATAATAACACTATTGTGACATCATATGACGTCATTTGATTGTCTCGGTAGTAAAAATCGTACCGTCAAAGTAGATATGCCTTCATTATCAAGAAATTGATTTGAGGGTTTGTTGCATATCCTTGTGAATGCATAAGTTATGTTATAATTAGAATCTTACCCTCGTGTTGATGTAGTGCTGAATTTATTTAACTCATGAATACTTTAATATGTCACTCGCCTAAAGGCTTGTGACATACTAAATAAATATAAATATAAACTTTATTTATTTTACAACAATTATGAAACAAGCTATAGAACTTATATTAATCACTCTTGTTGGCCCGGATGTTAGCGCGCGAGGAGTC
Source organism: Mimachlamys varia (assembly GCA_947623455.1). NCBI lineage: Eukaryota > Metazoa > Mollusca > Bivalvia > Pectinida > Pectinidae > Mimachlamys > Mimachlamys varia. The sequence goes on along the minus strand of OX392531.1, from coordinate 34,085,220 downwards.
TTATTGTGGGAGGAAACCGGAGTACCCGGAGAAAACCCACGTGGTCGGGCAGGTGACCCCGTACCTTTTCACGTCCGATCGGGGATTAATAAAGAGATACTCAGTTTGTTCAAAGGAATGACCTTGACCCAAAAATGTCAAGAAACTTCTCACTAAACGAAAGAGTTTAGGTGTTGCATGATATTTGGCCTTAAGCATGCTGGGATGAAGTTTATTCAAATTAATGACTTTGACCCGCTTTCATGATCACAGGGGTCAAATGTCTGAAAATCTTCTAGAAAGATGACGTAACACACACACACATTGCATCTTTATAAATTTAGTAATAGATACAGTATGCCGAAAAAAATGAATTAAACTACATCATACAGCTGTTTCGTCCTTCAATGACTCGAGATACTTTTCAATAACCGAAAGGCCTAGGGTACTAATATTTGGCCTTTAGCATGGTTGAATAGAGGACTAATAAGTTTCTTCAAATGAATAGCCTTGACCCACTTTCAAGATCACAGAGGTCAAATGTCTTAAAATATTCAAGCAACTTCTTCGCAATAACCTATGGTCTAGGGTACTGATATTTGGCCTGTAGCATGCTGGGAAGAACGGCTACCAAGTTTGCTCAAATGAATGACCTTGATCCATTTTCAAGGTCGAAGAGGTCAAACATGTTAATATTTAAGCAATAACCATCAAATTATGTATATTCTGATAACCGTTAAGGACCATGGGCCTCTTGTCTAACTCCGTTTGTTCATGTTCAAATTGTAAAACACTCTTGTCTTTATGCACCGATTATAATCAGCATCATGCATGTACTCCTTCAGAGACTTACGAACTTGAAACAAAATCAGCTCGCTTTTTAATTTATAAAATTTCAATACGACAATAATGAAAATCTGGCGACTTCAGTTTCAAGAATTAATCTCTTATTTTTTTATTTGTAATTCGAGAACCAGCGTGAAAAAACGTTCCCATCCACTACTTCTAGTGCCACGATGTAACTTCAAAGATAGCTGTTTGATTGGTGTTAGGTAAAAAAATCGCGACTTATCACTAGGCTGGAGCATTACCCAATACAATCAGACTATCTATTATATATCTGTGACATATATATTATTGGGAGGAGCTATATTCGAGAAAGGTAAAAAAAAAATATATATATATATATATCTCACAATCATTTCATAGTGACATACACATTATGTAGGTCCGCGCCTAGCCCCTGTGAATAAGACAGAAAGAAGTGTCATACCGGCGCGTTCACCCGCTGGCACGGCTAACTCATAACAGACTTAAAACCGTCAACTCACAGGGCCTTCACTAATTACGGGTGTTAAGAGTACAGATTGTTCACTCGCCGACAGAACAACGACCTCTGACAGACGAAACCCGTAAAGGTGGAGTAAAGTAGGCGATAAACACGTAATCAATGTTTAGGCCCGGGTAATTTGACGCTACGTACATGTTTTAAGGCTTTAGATGTTAGGTCCAAATATAGCTAGTTCACCTGCCTTACTCCGCAGGTTTTCTCGCATTAAGGCGTACTAAACGAAAATATAAATAAGATATTATGTTACTTATGTATTTATATGATCCAAAATAAAAGAAAAAATACCGAAAACACATGCCAATATCGAGACAATTCTGACATCCTGTATTTTTATATTATAAACGCTTACCCCCTGCCCCCAACCAGGTTTTTGTGTTATCTACACAATGCGTTCTAAATGGAAAAAATGATCAAAGAATCAAAGTCTGTGGAAAGCATTGGGAAGTCGTTGTCGTAATGTCCGTGGTTTTCATACAGAAATGAAATGGTACGATCCTACGTGAACGTGACCGAATTGTAGACATTTGGGGCGTTTATTGTAGTAAGATTTTAAGTAAGTACACGAGCATTTTGAAAGAATTTTTTCCAAGACTTGAGTCAAGAGCATATAAAAAACCGAGGGAAAAGTTATAAAAAGAATCTTCCACCCCCTTGGAGGTGAGATAGGGGAATCTTACTCCAAGGGTTGAGATCCCATGTCTTGCTACCAATGGGGTGAATGATTATTTTTCTCTTACCCTGTTAAACCTCATATATATCTTATATGTTGATGTTACATCAATGAAAGACAATGTTGATGTGATGTGATTGAGTTTTCGACTTGACGTCACTGTATTGTTGCCGTGACGTCATGGTATTGTTGCTCTGACGTCTTATAATTGTTGAAAACGTGCAAAATGCACATGTAGCTTGTCTCAATTCTAGGGTGAGATAAGCAAATCTCACATCAGTATATGTGTCGATATCCCTGTCCGGGATAAAAATAAATTACATATCTAATTAATCTTGTCGTACAGTATGGATATATAGCCGGGTAACTGAAGATTGGAAAGGGGGACATATTTTACATTGTATAAACGTAATGGAAAACCAAAAGATGTCCAAAAAAGTCATGTTACCTCTTACCCATCTTCTTCAAAATAATGTTATCAGTTTTAGCTACTAGAATGAATTCTTTATTGGATTCCAAAACATTTCGAAATCAACAACATTCAGTTAGTTAGGATTTACTTCTTTCAATTTGCAACAAAGCATTTGATACTGTTTGGTACGGTGGGTTGCGTCTAAAACAGAACAATGTGGGCTTCAAGACTATTCTAAAAAAACAGGATACAGGTAATATTTTTCAGGGTCATTAATCATCTACCTTTTTTATTAAAAGAGGTATGTTACCAGGTGCGTCCTTATCGGCAAAAAAATATATATATACTTTTAAACGACACCAGGACCGTTAGCAATGATTATTGACCTAAAATATTCCTACTCAAGCTGACGATAACTTGTATATGATTGATTTTTATACTTGTGTCGGATTACAAGACTTAGTAAATATTTGTGTAAGTTACATACAGCTGTAAACGAGATATTTGTTTCCTATTAACAAAAGTAAATTCAATGTCTTTACTAAGGACTGAAAGCAATGGTTGGCCAAAAATGTGATGATTCATGTCGGTGTTTTATTGCATGTCAGCTTTTCCCACAAGAGAGAACCGATACAGCTTTCAAAAAATATAAATAAATAAATAAAAAAGTGGTTCGATGGTTCTTATAAGGTCCGTTGCTCACCCTAGAACTCTCAACCCATTAACTGTAGCCAAAGTAATTAAACTTGAACGTGCTAAACATTTCAAAGTGAAATCTATTCAAGCCTTCAGTACTAGGACTAAAACTGATATGCTTAATTAATTAATCGGATAGACATCAACCGAAGCGTACATCGACATGAAACGGAGAAATAGTTGAACTTGCTTCAAATATAAAACAAATAACAACCACAGTATTAGAAGTTACCAGTTCACTATTTATTGGGCAATAAAACATTTAACATAGCCATTCAACATCTAAGCCATACCTGATGGCATAACAATGTACAACATGATTATATTAATCCACCTCGAGTTTATCTTTAAAACAATTCGTGATTGAAATCAAAAGCCAGCTTTCTTCATCACTTGTCTTCCGACCTCCTCAGAAAAATAAGACCGAAACACCTAAAAAAACATACAAGAAGACTTATAAAGTAATAAGGTGTTCAGATCGGGTAACAACTCCGAACATGGTTCTCAAGTGATTAAGTTAAGAGTTTTCTATTGAAATTGTATATTTGAATTTGGATTTTGTTGGAAGTATGAAAACAATGCTAACAATCCATGATTTACAGACAGATATTCACTTAACAAATATTGGCCTAAAGATCTGATATATTGACCGCGTGTACCTAGCTCACCGATCAGTTAACACTGCTATGTCAGTCAACTTTGGTTTCACAAATTCTAAAGTTATATAATAAGGCATTGAAATGCAACGATGAAATATGCATATATAACGTTTTTGATTATTGACATGAACGTTGGTAACAATGTGTCGAGCAACAATAAAGGAATTTGGTCATGATTTTTCATAATTTCATTTTTAACTGTCATTTGATGTAACAAATCATACTCACATCACATTTTGGATCAGTTTTCAAGCATGTCGTTTTGCGGAAGCAGACATAAATGGCTGTACGATTCGGATAAAGGAATCTAGGAGAAACAAGGGGAGAGTTTATTAGTCCACAAAGTAGATGTAGTACGCTGAATAATGATATACATGTATTTAGATCACATTGCATAAATTCAATCATATTAAATATATCACTACATAATAAGTTTGATATATTGTAAAAGTTTCGATTAAATTATGCCTATGTTACTAGTATTTAATATGCAATTTCCACTAACAACCACAGTATTAGAAGATTAGAAGACGAATTACGTTTGGATATTTAACACTTTTCAAAATCTTGTGTATAAACATTATTTCCCCTTTATCTTCGGTTGCATTGAAGTAGAAAACCTGGCACGTCCTTAATGACCCTAGCTGTTAATAAGACTAGAACACAACCAAAACCAAGCATTGAATTCAATAATCAGATAGCGGTTTCAGTTTATTCTGAGGGGAAACTTTTCCCTCTGTTTTTTTTGACAATTCTATCTTAAACAATTAGTTCACAGCAAAATAGCTGATATATAAGAAGAAACTATCAGACGTGATTTCCTCCAAGCATTTCAGAAAGCTATCCGACGTATGATGCTAAAAGTATGTTGATATGAGCTGGTTTAATACAGGCAGATTACTTACTAAGACGATTGACGTCGGTGTCTGAGAGCATACCCCTTGCCTGCAGCATGTGGTAATATTGTATATACTCCATGATGTAACGGTGTAATTCGGTCTGTGTAATTGGGTTGTGAGATGTTGTTGTTGATTCCGCCGTTACCAGTACGCCTGTTACGACGAGGAGGGAGATAAAAACAACCTGTAATGAAATAAAAGATTCCTTTGAAAATGATCCTCGTTTGGTTTTATGATTTAAAATCTACAAAAAAGGAAAAACATTTTATGCATTAAAACACACCAAAATGGTTTCACATGGTTGTATTTGTACGACTATGATTTGAAATTAATTAGCTACATTGCCACCCGTAAGTTTGCGGTGCAATTTAAGTTGATTAGTGTAATCAGACGCATTTTACTACGTGTTTAGTGCGTTGGGAAGACGGAATGACATTTTTTAATTCTGAAAATAGTCGTGTCCTCTCCTCTGATCAATAGTAATTAATTAATTTCCTCCTACTCAAATACCTTGTTATCTACGTCTCATTTGCTTTAGACATATTTTTATTTTGCTATAACAATTGAGATTAGGCAAAAGTTTAACCAACTTGGGAACAACTTGTAAAATATGTCGGCACGTTTCGATCGTTTTCTATTAATATTTTTGTTTTAATCAACAATAAAAGAGCTAACTAATATATATCTTAATGAATTGGGTTTAAAGCACTTTTTTCTCCGTGCAAACATTACCACTGATCCTGTTGTACAAATAAATATAAAATACTTACGCTTACACATATACTACAATATGTGGGTCAAAGAAGTAATATCAACTGTAGTTTACCAAATAATACTGGATCCTTACAAATGGATGTTTATAGGATACGAATTACTTAAAATTTTTATAAAGGGCAAAGAAGTAATTCCAACAGTGTAGACAAACTGGTGCTGTCAATTTTTTGAGCAATCCGCTTCTTTATCAAGACATAATATATAGTAATACAATATATACTTAGAAATAGTCATTAGAATTTTAGATCTTTTGAATCATTATACTTTTATTATTTGTTTATTTTTATGTCTGAACTCAATGTTAACTGCCGTTTTTTGGCACTGTAAATTTTATCCTCGTTTGGAAAAGTTTTCATGTTTTAAGGAAAAACAATATATAAAACCCTTTTCCTGTCGCAAACCGTCAATGTACAAACTTATTCAACGACTATGTGTTAATAATATTCGCGAAATTCGTAAATTAGCGAGATATTTATATGTAGCCAACAAAGCCAGAGTGTAATTAGTACATATAAACATGTCGCCCGTATTTCAAAGAAACAAAGGTTAGATAGATTGTATGTTGTATGGTGCATTATATTCAAATTAATTACATATTGATACTTCTAATTATGGGCCAAAAGGCCCACGGTAATAAATGAACTTGAACTTTTTTTCATCTCATAGATTGGTTGTGGATTTAAAGTGTCCTCGAAAAATACAGCAATCGTTCATGTGTGATGTCATACACGCTTTCCTACTCCGGTAGCAATGTCAATTACGTTAACTATACTTTTATTTCTGTAATCAATAATGATCCTGTCAAATCTTTCTAATAAATTTCATAAAATTTACATTTTTATGGTATTCTCACTTGTTAACCTAATTAAAAGCTGTGTTGTTTGATTGAATTTTCAATACTCCCCCCCCCCCACCCAGCAACGACGATATGCTGTTCCAGTTATTCAATAAATTCATCCAGACTGTCGATTAAGTAGGAGTTGTTCATTGTGAATTTATATGTTAAAATAATGCAAAAGGCGGAAAAACGTAGATCAGAACTTTTATGATGGAATGGCATAGTTTTGAAAGAAAAACATCTCACAATGCGCTAGCTCGTTTGCTGTTGTTGTTTGTAACATTTCAATAAGTAACAAATGCCATTCTGTTTCATGGGTTGATGTCTGTTCCAGGTCAATGGTATAGGTTCATACCGTACATTTCCCCTCTCAAACAAGTTGCAAGAAGAACGATGTCGACTATTTTATATGTATATTGATGTCAGACTAATTTGAAAAAAACAATCAGCAGATATCAAGAGATCTTTTTTTTTTACAACATGACGATATTGAAAAGATATTTACAAAGTGCAAGCAATGCCAATTGAATTCAGTGATAAATGAAAGTAATAAAACTGAATTTATATATTAAGTACCAGTTGTTATTAGTACCATTGCGCTAAGTAACAATGTACCAGTGATAGCTTACCGTTTGGTTCATTACTGCCATGATGGTACACGTGGACTGGCGAGCTTTTTCGATAATGAAACGATCGTCACTGTCCCTGGCTTAATACTGACGGCAATGTAAGGTGAGAAGGTTGTGGGGGTATCATCTATCGATACAGTTTTCATTTATGGATTCTCCCTTTCTCATATGTCGTTTACGTATGTGTTTAAGTCCTCTTTTCCTGAGTTATATATTCGAACATACAGTTGAGTGTAGACTAAAGGTTACACAAAGTGCACTCCGAGTGCACTCCGTTTGGACTTGGAGTGTACTCCGTTTGGACTCCAGGTAAACTTGGAGTGCACTCCGTTTGGACTCCATATGAACTTGGAGTGCACTCCAGGTCCACTCCGAGTCTATCTGAAGTCCTATCAGACAGTAATACCTCTACATATATGGGCCACATTCAAATTACATTTTAAATTGTAGATAGTACAACATATACATGTATCATATAAATCAACCAATCAATATTTATTCATATATATTTTTGTTGCTATAAATGTTTATATTAAAGTGTCGTTATTTAGTTGTTTAACAAACAATATAGACTATGCCTGCTGTTTAATCCTTGTATAATGTGTGTAATAAATTAGTTGAACTTGATATAAAAACATAAAAACTTTAAAATGTATACTTACATTACTGTATTTGAAACTTTGAATGACAATAACTGATACCAAATAACTGAATAAATCTGAAGGATTTACCATGCAATGAATGATTTCAACATACATTTGACTTGTACTCCTTTGTGGTCTTACAATATGTGAAGTTTAGATCTGTGTGTGGATTTTAAATGTTGTGTAGTGATAAACTCAATTATAATAAAAAATAATGTTATAAGAAAGTTATATTTTAATTAAAACATTAGACTTTCAAGTATAATGTAAAGAAGATTTACTGTTTCACATTTAAAAGTGTTCAAACAACAACAACAACTTATAATCAGGGACGTATATACATCCCTGTTATAATCAATGAATGGCTTTTGATAATTGGGTCTTGCCCGTCCCCTCTAGCTCCCTATTCAATGTTTTGTCTGTATCAGGTCAGATCAGATTTGAAGATTTAGACAGACTTACACTTGGCCATCTAATTAGATAATGATCCCCTCAGGCCTCAACCCCTCCTGATCAAAATGTACCTGTATCAGGTCTGATACAAGCTGTGAAGATCTCGTGATAATTACCCAGGGGCCCCCGATTGTTAGTTGGGAACAGGTCATCACACCTTGTATATGTATGACCTTTATTTATAATTGCAGGTACAGGCTGCTGATCGACAGTCTAGACCCAGGGTTCATATTACCTGTATTTTTACCTGGACAAAACCGAGTATAGTCTCTTTCAATATTTACAAGTCTAATAATTACCTGTTCATTTATTTCAAGTCAAACGTAGCTTTCAATAGAAAAAAACTTTTTACTTAAAAAATGATAAATGTTTTAATAAACATTGTAAAGGGAATAAATTATTAAATACGATGAAGCATTCCACAGGTGATTTGTTACCTGAGAATTATAGTTACTTTTCAAAAACAGACTATACTATAGCTTAGTACCCATTATATTGTTCTCACCCTGTACCTGTGTCCTATTTACTAAAATATAAGGATACATTGTATATTGGCTGAGTGGGACATTTTCCAAAACCTCTGACTATGGTGTTGCTGGTATCTGCAGTTATACAGTCGTCAGCAAAACCATAATTCATTATAATTAAGCAGAACTCCGATAATTGAGTAGACTCTGAACCCTATATGGACTAAATTATATAATATGGGAAGACACCAGACCTTGCATCTTCTATGAACTTGAAACCTAAATATAAACACATACATATAATAGATAATATAATAGCGAAGACAAAAGTAATATTCTAACATACCACAAACGGTTTAATTCTGATTGATCTAAACTGGTCAACAGACATTACATTATGCAATATATCAATATTTTGGAATATCAGGTATTATTTGACTTATATGGAACATATTTTATTAGCTTTGATTGCATAATAAAATATCATAAAACAACAAATAAATATAACTTAAAGTATGACTCTTCTTATATTTAGAAATGTCAGTTGGCCACTATAATTATAACAGATATTGACACATATATATATGTTTCATCCCAATATGACAAGGCTTTTCATCAATTTAAAAGTCTATAACTCTATGGTCTTGATTACCAATTTGTAAATTTTTACTCATACTTGTATTTATAACATGTGATGTAATGTGTGACACTATCTTCAGTCAAAAGACTGTTGGTGCTCAAATGCCATACAAGCAAATAAAATATACACTGGTCTGGGACAATTAGGCTCTCCAATGTCAGCCATGTTATTTCAGTTTAAGTTTACTAATAGCCAGAACCTGATTTGCGTCTTATATCCTCATACAACTACATATATTACCAAAGTTATGGTTCAATATCTCCATCCATGGAGGAATTAATTAGCAGAAATGAAATTATGACAGAAAAAGAAACGCGGGAGCATAAAATTACTAAATCATGAGAGAATTAAAGGTACATATATATATATATATATATGGTACCACGGAATTAGATTAGAGCTCTGATATCTAAGTCTGTGATAGTACTTGGAGATAATTAATTAAAGTTACATTTTATATATAAGTATATATATAAGTGAAGCTGATTTTATTCTGAATGCATGATACATGTAGCTATAAAATAACATGAATGTCAAAGCACCGACAAAACTTGAGATCTATACAGTGTAATTCTGTGGTCAAAGTCATACTTCAAGATTTTTCATCATTACACGGACTGCAAACCCGGTATACATGCAGTGCCTGTATCAGTACTTGGCTATCGTCACTCACCTGGAACAAATCTCAGGTGTGACAGATCATAATCAATCATGCATGGCCACTACAGATAATTGACACTTATATCGGTAGTACACGACCATACACACACTCTAGTGTGGGTACAATCTACCATGTAAATAAATTTAAAATGTATAGTTAGTGTAGTGGTTTTAAGCCTAATCAAATATATAAGCTAAACATTTTTTAATAGAAGTTAAAGTTAAACCTTTCTTCATTACTATAAAATTTTCCTTTGGTGTAATTTTTTTTAAAAAAAAAACTAACATACATGAAATAACATACTTTTTCATTCATTGAGAATTAAAGAAGTTTCATCAACACTTGTTTAATTACAATATTTAAATGGATAAATAATATAATATAGATGGACACATAACATGTTACACATTCAGATACACATTCAGATGCACAATAAAAAAATGTTTAATTTATTTTTGTTTCTATACAAATATTATCAATATCATTTTAGATATTAAGCAATTAACTTTCATAAAAACTTGATATTATAATGTTTTTTTATACATCTTTATATACATGTAGGTTAATTGGTTCAATGTGTTCACAACACAAGTGTATTATAAAGTTATGTAATAGAGGTCCAGGTATTTATTTCTTGTACATGAAACAACAAAATTTAATGTTAATTCTAATATCTATCTTTTATCTATTATGTAAACAAAAATACATGTCTTATATAGTGTTTTATGTAATTTGAATGTGATCCCCAAGTAGAATTGAATTTCATGTCTTTAAAAATAGGACTCCAGGTAGACTCAGAGTGGACCAGGAGTGCACTCCAAGTTCATATGGAGTCCAAACGGAGTGCACTCCAAGTCCAAACGGAGTGCACTCGGAGTGCACTTGGGTGTAACCTTTAGTCTACACTCAACTGTATCTTATTGATTAATTACAATAAATAAGAGAATACCGAAGCGTTAACATAATCATAATCCAAACTCAAAATCGAAGGAATCAGGCACCAGTTCCCGCAACTTAGTAGACATTCACCCTAGTTCAAGTTTTAAATTATTAATTTCACAATTTTAATTGTTTATCTTTCTAACTTTTAATAGACATATGTTAAGCCCCGTACATTTTAACAGAATAAGTCACACAGCCAATTCGATAGGGAACACCAGTAGACAGACAAATTCGGTAAAAGTTGTATCATAATAATACGAATAGCATAAAGTGTAAGCTGTTTCACCGTGAAGAACTGATATGTGAATTTCAAATGAACAAATTAAAATTCTTAAGCAATGAACGTGAATTGAAATCAAAATAATAATACTTTAGGACAGATGTTATATTTTGCATTATAATGTTATTCATTTTTCAGTCGGAACAGGATTGCAGTCAAAATGAATAACGTTAGACTGTTATAATTATTTGTCTGCAATACTGTTCCGTGTTATAGGACTATAACACGGAACAGAATGCTGTTCAATGCTGATATTTATATTTTTGATTGGTTTTGATAATGCATTTATCAAATTGATGTTATATTTTACATTTGTTCTGAAATTTTCAGGTTTTAAAAATGGAACATCCAACAGCCAGTATCGACCAGCTAGCTCCAAGGTTGTGATTATGACGTCGCAATCGCAATGACATCATAATAATCATTCCATATGTATGGTCTCATAACACGGAACTGGCCTTGGTAGTGTTATATAGTGGCAATGCAGAGCAAATGGAAATATTTTATGATAAATGGCCGTTAGGATGTGAACAAACAAACAATCATAAAAAACTTCCGAAAATGTCAATCAGACAAACAAAGGGGAGGAGGGAACAAATGGTGTTGTTTAACTAAGACGATTTGAACTTACGAGTGTTTGTCAGGAAATGTTGTTTAAGTATTTGTTCGTTTACCTACATTGTGTACGTTTTACTACCAAATAAAAGTAAAGTCTTAACAGTAAAAACACATATGTATTACTTTACATTAAAGAGATCGGCGTCTAGATCACGACATTCTGTTATGATATGGTCAGTAATTTGATTTGCAGCCACCAGCTATTATATAGAAATTTGATACTTTGTGTTTTAATTTGTTTTCTCAGCATGTCTTAGACGCATTCAAGCTCGTTCTAAAATTACATTAAATTGTATGAATGAGATGTTTGACATCTGAATTCGATTATTTGTAGCTGTTACATGTACATTATATTAAAGTTCGTAATATGTATGGTTATTCATATTTAATATCTTTGAGGTAAGAGTGTTCATCATATCATTTTATACCCCAAAGTTGCCATTTACATTGCGTAAGTCTAAGTGACAGAATTCCCATCCTGTTTCAATGTACAAAGACTACAAGCAATGAATGTAAACTCATGACAATGCAATACACTTATAATTGTATTACAGATTTCTAATTTGGTTGTATCAGAAATTGGACATTCCTTGGACATTCACTGGACATAAAATGGACATGCTTGATGTCGACTGCTGACAAACAAACTAACCACACAAGAATTCGAGAGATGCATGTTGATCAGAACTATGGGCAAGTTTTATGGTCGCCATCTTCTCATTGAGAAATATTCTGTATCTTTGAGTGATATGAAGATGGACGTTTTTGAGTATGCTCATTAGTGTGTTTACTTGTTTCGATTGACAATGATACTCGGTCCTCATTTTGAGAACTTGATTTTCACTTGGATGTGACAAAGATTTACATGGCGGGTGTCGTCGATGAAGCAGAAGACGCTTACTCTTCCGGACACCTGGTCTTATTCCCTTGTACGTTTACAAGAGTCTGAATGTAAATATTTCCTTTGTTCATATTTTGCCCCTGGTTTAATCGATTTTGAGTTTGGATTATGATTTTGTTGGCGCTTCGATATTCTCTTATTTATTGCCTCCTTTACAGCAGTATCAAAAAGGTTATGAATCATGATAGATACATGTACCACAACACATCAGAGTAGGCAAATAAGTGTTTCCCCTTACGTTTATTGTTTAACTTATGATTCTGGGACTACAGATTTTTGCCTAGCATGTCCTAAAAGTTTCCGTTGGGCGAGAAACCATACTGATCATATTTCGGCCATTTCTTGATAGATTTTGACAAACTTTATTTTTTAAATAGCGGTATTGTGGACTGGGGAACACGTTTAAAACCATGAAAAATAAATATGGAATATCTATCCAGTAATTCAAATATCAATCGAACCATATTTCTCTTCAATAATAACGATATTGAAATATAATTTGGTATGTTGATTCATCATGATGAAATGCAGTTTTGTTTGGTGACATTCAAAAGTTTAAATATTTAGGGCATGACCTAACTTGGTACCTTGTCGAACAAATTTGTGAAAGATTTTCGGAAGAGTTCTTTCTCTTGGACGAATTCCCATAAAACGTTCAGTATAATATTTACTGCTGTCAGGTAAAATTTGGTCGCAAAAAATGTTGTTAGAGTGTAAGGAGTTTTGCATATACTACCATCATTAGCTTTAATATATTTATGGTTGTCATTCGTCAACGTGTTTTAAAGTTATTTTTACCCTTTTTAACTCAGATTAGAACTTACTTTCATGATGGAAGCGGTCAATCGTATGGTCGTGTACACACCAACTTGTCTCGGGTGTACTTTTTGCGAACAATCCAAAGCTCTTCATTATACTTTTCATAGAAAAAATCGGGGACTAGTAGAAGTATGTCAAGACGAAGTCGAGAACCCGTCAGAAGTATGTCAAGGCGAAGTCGAGAACTTGTTAGAAGTATGTCAGGACAAGTCGAAAACTTGTCAGAGGTATGTCAGGACAAGTCGAAAACTTGTCAGAGGTATGTCAAGACGAAGTCGAGAGCTTGTCAGAAGTCTGTCAAGACGAAGTTGGGAACTTGTTAGAAGTCTGTCAAGGCGGTGTCTTGAAATTGTCAGAGGTATGACAAGGTAGGTTTTATTAAATACTGAAATGTCTTGATGTTGTCTTCATGGTCGATAAAAATTGCAAAGTTCTTGCATTTATAACGATCATAAAGATTATATCAAGTAATTTAAATGCTTTTATATACATATCCTATCTAGTTGCTAACTTAAATTGATTATAATTTGATACATTTTCTCTGCGATCCGTCTCAATGAAACTAGTTAACTAGCATGTCAGGTCATGCCGACATGAAACATACAAGGTTTTGGTCTGGTTTGGTAATATTTGATGTGTAACCAAGAAACATACATAAACAATAAGTTTATGCACACTTTATTCAATGGTTTCCCGTTTAATATTGAATCTATTTCACGAGTATGGCAGATTTTATTAAAACAAATCTGCCATACATTTCGAAAGAGGCCTAAAAATACTTGAACTGTTTTTTTTCTTTCCTTTCCTACTGGACCGTCGAAATCACAACCGGGTACTGTACACAGCTGTTTGGTAAAAGTTGATCGGAAAAGTTGATCCATTCTCATATTCCAATTCATTACTTATTAAATCCTGCAGCAGTGTCTCATCAATTTCTTCTGCTGTTGCCATATCTTCAAGATCATCTTTCCCCAATAGACAAGTTCTAGCAGACGACAACAATGCAGAGACTCCAATTCCAAGGAGAAGTGGGAGAGTTCGATTCGACCAAGGGGACGAATTACAGATAAATCGACTGAGATCATTTTTGTTTTACATATGGACGTGTTAGATTTATATTGTGAAATAACGTCCCCGGGTAACTTTTGCCACGTAGAATAATGACCCCGGGTAGTTATTTTTTTATGCCGTCACTTTTCACGTTGCACTGACAAAACCTTATATTTTCCATGCAAGCTCTTATATTTTCGCTGCTCATCACTGCAGTGAAAATATAAGTTTTATTAGTTTGATAATTTCCTATGTTTAACAGGCAAACATGTAAGAAATATATATTGCAAATATAATGCATCTTACAAATTTACATACATGTTTATATTATGTTGTATAAGGTAAATCCATTGCATTAGTATTTTTCTGATATTAGAGGACATTCATGCCTTGATTGGACCAGCATTCCTCCGAGACGACGAAGTGGTCGGAGAATTTGTCAGTATTATGTCAGGACAAAGTCGCGAACTTGTCAGAGGTATGTTTAAAAGAAGTCAAAAGTTCGCCAGAAGAGTACCAAGGCGATATTGAGAACTTGTCAGAAGGATGTCAAGGCGATGTCAAGAACTTGTCAGAAGTATGTCAAATGGAAGTCAAGAGCTTTTCAGAAGTATGTCAAGACAAGTGGAAAGCTTTTCAGAAGTATGTCAAGACAAAGTTGTGAACTTGTCAGAAGTATGTCAAGACAAAGTTGAGAACTTGTCAGAAGTATGTCAAGACAAAGTTGAGAACTTGACAGAAGTATGTCAAGACAATGTCGAGAGCTTGTCAGAAGGATCCACATGGAGACACTTGTAAAAGTGCAAAAGAATAAGACCAGAAGTATGTCAAGGCGAAGTCGATAACTTGTCTGATGTTTCATTATACGTATGCCAGTAGAAATTTTATTAAACATTGAAGTGGCTTGATGTGGTCTTCTGGTGTTTAAAACGACCAAAAAGATCATATCAAGTCATTTTAATGCTTATATGTACATTTCCTATCCATGTTGCTGACTTATATTGATGATAATTTGCTACATTTTCACTTCGCTCCGTCTCAATGAAACTTGTAAACTCGGATCACTTCATTTCCAAGTGAAGATGGCAGGTCATGCGTTGTTTCATTCCTGCAGTATTTTTGTGTATATAATTAGTGTACAAATATTACTACACATATGGAAAAACTCTTTTACATTCCAATAGAAAATGCCTGTGTATCGCAGGCAGTTTTTGATAAAATACTGAAATCTCCGAAAGCATAATATAAGATCTGTTGACCCTAAATGCTTGGTAGGTCCGCTGGATGATTGTCCAATATTTGGTGTGCCTTGTCAGGTAGATTTCAAGATTTTATTTCATAATACTAAAATATGTTTGAAACTACTCAAAGAAATGTGTTCTCGTTTTAAAGTTACACAAGTTAGCATTCGACAGTTCATACATTAGCAGTTAACTAGTTGTAATCCATTCACAAGACTAGTAAGGCTTAGCCAAAACATGATCGGATTGTGGCTCGCCAAATCACGTATCCGTTTGCTTACATGTCACCAATATCACCATCATCATATTTTCCCCGATCATCTACTCCTTAATCCAATGTGCTAGAGACGTTTTAATTATCCGATACCAGTCCTTTGACTCGGTTCAGCTCTGATCAAGTTAAGTCATTATGTTTTAATGCTGCACGATGCAGTCCGCCCTAAAACGTATTTCAACTCAGTTGTTATGAAAACAAAAGTTAAAAAAGTATGATTTAAGGAAATATTATCACAATACTAGTGATTACATATCGTGTCTGGGGACTATATTTTTATGTTTGCTAGTGATCGAAAAACCTCTATCAGCTGTTCTGCATGCGTACATAGCTGTAAACATTTAACTTAACGTAGATACAAATGGTGGAAAATTTAAACTAATTTATGTAAATGTAAGCATTATATGTTTGTTTTGATGCTTGCATTGGCAAATGAATGGAAGTGAACCTTGTGAAAATGGCACATAAACAGCTTCATAATTCACTTCATTTGTCCGAGGTTAACTTTCCTTCATCAACACCTGAATGCGACAAAATAAACATTCGATCCTTAATCAAGCTATGAGAAATGCTTCATAAAGGATATCGTAATTAGAAAAAAATAGAACAGCCATTTTGACGGCAAACCGTGGCCATTTCGATTCCAATATGATGACCGTCATAATCGTAACTCGATAGTTATTCATTGTGTTGTGCTGTTTGTGAACAACAATGGGGATGATCTATGTTACCAATCCCAATAACGAGAAAAGACGGCTTAGTCATATAGATATTGGCATTTCATGCATTACTTTGCTGCGCCCCCCCCCCCTTCAAATGCACCTATCGGGTCATCTTTGCTTACTATGGGTTACGATTTAGTGCCATCGTCATCTCCTCTTCACGTGAGGATGCCAATGGGTCAGTTTAGGATTTGTTCATAATGTTTTAAATTCAAACAACAAGCATTTAATGTTAAAAGAATGTCAAGTACTAATAATGCAAAGTTAATAATATTCCGATGAATTTGTAATATATCTGCATCATCTACAGATAAAATACAGTGCTGTTCGTTAGGTCAATGTGACATTAACCAAGAGGTCAAAAGTCAAATAAGTGAAGAGATTGCAGGAGTATCTTGTCTTGGCAGCAGCTGTTCAGCCGTTAAAACTGGAGACAAACGTTTTTTGTCACTCAAAAAATCTCTACCTGAATTTACGTTAACAGCAGAAACTTATCAAGAATCTGTAAAATGGCTACTTGTAGAGGTTTATTTTCGTGCTAATGTATGTGTTAACAAAACAACAAAATAATCCCAGTAAAATATGAAATAATAAAAAATAAAAAAATATAAAGAAGGATAGGTGTCTTCTACTTCATCGACGACTCTCGCCATATTAATAAATTAAATACTAGGTAAAGGGACACCATGTACTGAGAACCTGGTTAAAAAAGAACAATACACGCCTATCAATATAATGAAAACATCGACCATCATATTACACAAAGAAATGATTTACCAGGTCATCCTTAACCTGCATCTTTGTGAAAAAAGATATTTATGATATATATCAGTAAATGTTTTAGCAGAGGGAAGCTTTGTCAAGCTACCTTTTCCAAAAGTAGCTAAAAAACCAATATTTTTTACTCTACATTGAGATTAATCATGCCCAAAACAATTACACAAGACACTTATTATTTTTGAATGAAATTAATATATAAATATATCAGACTTTTGGGCTTAGCTGTCTTCATCATAGAAATCGCTATAACTCAAAAATTTAAGATTTGTTAAATACTCGATGAAGTTATGTCAATCAATATCGAGCGTTGAGACAAATGGAATATAAACATTCTTCAAGCATAGCAAGAAATTCCAAAACGTTAAGCAAGATACCGGTATATTTTTATTGAGCAAAGCTACATTAAACACAGATAATTTCACATTTAAGACATGCATGTTGATAATTGGACATTCTCTGTTTTTTCTTGGTTTTATAACAAAGGACATCTCTGCGTCACCATTCCGTCACTATATCTGTCATTACGATCACGGTGTCATTGGACGAATAAGATCGATTTCATCTAAAAATAGAAAATAAAAGATTATCAGATTATACAGTCTGAATCATATTTCTCATCATTGTTGATGATTTTGATTCTGTATCGGGTAATGACTCTGTTGTGCTCTTTAATGGTGTTGCTCATATATCGTTAGTATACATGCTTACCAGGTACTTCTAGATGGCGTCCTTAACATCCAACGCCCTTTGGATAATATTTCACATTTATATTTTTGGACGTGATATGTATTAAATGACTGAATGTAATTGAGATCTTTCCGTGAAACCCAGGAAGCAATTAATAGTTTTTGGCTTGACAAATTAAACTTTCAAACATTCAACTATGTGTGTAAGAAGTACATGAAGATGAACATAAGTCATACTGTTTTGACAAAGTATCTTCATCAACGTCATGCTGAAATGTTTTCTATAACAATCGGGTAAAGACTCATTAGTCTCTTTTTAAAAAAAGCATGCATAGAACAATAACACAACGACTAATTACTCTTTATTGAGATTAAACATGCCTAAAACTATGACACAAAGACTAATTACCCTTTATTGAGATTAAACATGTCTAAAACTATGACACAGAGATTAATTACTCTTTATTGAGATCAAACATGTCTAAAACTATGACACAAAACTAATTACTCTTTATTGAGATTAAACATGCCTAAAACTATGACACAAAGACTAATTACTCTTTATTGAGATTTAAAATGCCTAAAACTATGACACAAAGATTAATTACTCTTTATTGAGATCAAACATGTCTAAAACTATGACACAAAGACTAATTACCCTTTATTGAGATTAAACATGCCTAAAACTATGACACAAAGATTAATTACTCTTTATTGAGATTAAACATGTCTAAAACTATGACACAAAGACTAATTACCCTTTATTGAGATTAAACATGCCTAAAACTATGACACAACGACTAATGACTCTTTATTGAGATTAAACATGCCTAAAACTATGACACAAAGACTAATTACCCTTTTTGAGATTAAACATGCCTAAAACTATGACACAAAGATTAATTACTCTTTATTGAGATTTAAAATGCCTAAAACTATGACACAAAGATTAATTACTCTTTATTGAGATCAAACATGTCTAAAACTATGACACAAAGACTAATTACCCTTTATTGAGATTAAACATGCCTAAAACTATGACACAAAGATTAATTACTCTTTATTGAGATTAAACATGTCTAAAACTATGACACAAAGACTAATTACCCTTTATTGAGATTAAACATGCCTAAAACTATGACACAACGACTAATGACTCTTTATTGAGATTAAACATGCCTAAAACTATGACACAAAGACTAATTACCCTTTTTGAGATTAAACATGCCTAAAACTATGACACAAAGATTAATTACTCTTTATTGAGATTAAACATGCCTAAAACTATGACACAACGACTAATGACTCTTTATTGAGATTAAACATGTCTTAAACTATGACACAAAGACTAATTACTCTTTATTGAGATTAAACATGCCTA
The DNA here is from genome assembly GCA_947623455.1 of Mimachlamys varia. Classification (NCBI taxonomy): domain Eukaryota; kingdom Metazoa; phylum Mollusca; class Bivalvia; order Pectinida; family Pectinidae; genus Mimachlamys; species Mimachlamys varia. The sequence continues at coordinate 34,065,754 of OX392531.1, read as the reverse complement.
AACATATGACACAAAGGCTAATTACTCTTTATTGAGATTAAACATGCCTAAAACTATGACACAAAGACTAATTACTCTTTATTGAGATTAAACATGCCTAAACATATGACACAAAGACTAATTACTCTTTATTGAGATTAAACATGCCTAAAACTATGACACAACGACTAATTACTCTTTATTGAGATTAAACATGCCTAAAACTATGACACAACGACTAATTACTCTTTATTGAGATTAAACATGCCTAAAACTATGACACAACGACTAATTACTCTTTATTTAGATTAAACATGCCTAAAACTATGACACAACGACTAATGACACTTTATTGAGATTAAACATGCCTAAAACTATGACACAAAGATTAATTACACTTTATTGAAATTAAACATGTCTAAAATTATGACACAAAGACTAATTACTCTTTATTGAGATTAAACATGCCTGACACTATAACACAAAGACTAATTACTCTCTATTGAGATTAAACATGCCTAAAACTATGACACAAGACTAATTACTCTCTATTGAGATTAAACATGCCTAAAACTATGACACAAAGACTAACTACTCTTTATTGAGATTAAACATGCCTAAACATATGACACAAAGGCTAATTACTCTTTATTGAGATTAAACATGCCTAAAACTATGACACAGAGATTAATTACTCTTTATTGAGATTAAACATTCTTAAAACTATGTCACAAAGACTAATTACTCTTTATTGAGATTAAACATGTCTAAAACTATGACACAAAGACTAATAACTCTCTATTGAGATTAAACATGCCTAAAACTATGACACAAAGACTAACTACTCTTTATTGAGATTAAACATGCCTAAACATATGACACAAAGGCTAATTACTCTTTATTGAGATTAAACATGCCTAAACATATGACACAAAGACTAATTACTCTTTATTGAGATTAAACATGCCTAAACATATGACACAAAGGCTAATTACTCTTTATTGAGATTAAACATGCCTAAACATATGACACAAAGGCTAATTACTCTTTATTGAGATTAAACATGCCTAAACATATGACACAAAGACTAATTACTCTTTATTGAGATTAAACATGCCTAAACATATGACACAAAGGCTAATTACTCTTTATTGAGATTAAACATGCCTAAAACTATGACACAAAGACTAATTACTCTTTATTGAGATTAAACATGCCTAAACATATGACACAAAGGCTAATTACTCTTTATTGAGATTAAACATGCCTAAAACTTTGTCACAAAGACTAATTACTCTTTGTTTAGATTTGCATGTCCAGAGATTTTACTCTTTTTGATATAAAACATGCAAAGACAAATTACACACAGAACTTTAAACTGTTGAGATTAAGTCTATAGGAATATCACATGGACTCAAAGCTCCTTGTTGCAATTAATTATACATAGAACGATTACACAAAGACTAATTACTTTGTCGAGATTAAAACACATAGAACACTTACACAAAGACACATCGTTCTTTCTTGTGATTATCCATGTTTAGAAATAGTAAACAAATATGTTTTACGCTACATTGAGATTAATCATGCCTAAAACAATTACACAGGACACGAATTATTTTTGAATGAAATTATTTTTTTCTCGAACAATTACATAGAGACTACTTACAGTTTATTGCAATTAAACATGGCTAGATCAAATACACAAAGACTAATTACTCACTGTTGAAATTAAAGTGCCTAAGGAAAGTATACAATTACTTAATCTGATTGAAATACAGATCATTGTTCTCACTCCATTTTACAAGGATCTGACAACATCCCATAAGAGATCACGTTCAGTTGACCTTTGTCGCCACTTTACTTAACACTAAAATAATTTTCCAATGATCTGTCATCTTTGGGCAAGCCATTTCGTCACATTATTCCTCATGAACTTTTTGGTGACGAAATGACTAAACGGACAAATACAATTATGCAAGCATTGTCGCCTCAAAATTTCACTGTCAAGATGCTGACAGTAGTAATTTGATTGGCTAATGCAAAAGGTCATCGGGACATGACCCCCTAAGGGATTTTCTCAGTTCTTAACACAGCAGAGAGAAGTTTACGAACGCGCGGATATCAAGATATGATTTTAATCATGCAGATTGACAATTACTGGTCAGTTTGACATGGTGCCATAGACATTCGAACGAATAAAACTTTATAAATGAATGATGGTATCTATTTTATGAAAGAGGTAAGTATCTATACATATTTGATCCGTATGTACTTTCTACTTATGGTTATATTGTTGCAAATGGAAATTATCAATAACTTAAACACTCTTGCCTTGTGCTTAATCTTCTATGTTTAAAGAAAAGGGTAAAAATTAGCTCCGAATTCATGTGTATACGTACCCTTTCACTTACGTTCCCGTGTGTATTTCCCTGGTACATACATGTGCACTATGAAGGAACATTACATACGAACATAGTCCAATATGGTTTACAACAAAGCCGTAAACGAGTTATACCAGGTACTTGTAATACCATACTCACATTTTGGTTCATTTGTTTTCAAGCATGCCTTTTTGTGGAAGCAGACATATACGGCTGTATGAGTCGGATAAAGGAATCTAGTAGAAATAAAAAGACAACTGTGTTAGTCTAATGCCCTGATAGTAGCTATTTTCTGATCATTTTAGGCCAAACACACCAATTCAATAATTAAACTTAATTGTGAAACGTCACTCCCTCTTGATCATCAACATAACATAATGATCTTATAGGTTGGTCGTTTGACTGTCTTTTCATAAGAAATATATCGGAGTAATGTGCCTTTTAGTTGACTGTTTGGTTGTTTTTCATTTAAGGACGGCATCCCGATGTATGCATTTTGGATACGTTTGTTGATAGGGTGTGTGTGGTGGAGGGTTCGTGGAAGCCTCTTTGCGATAGTCCGGATCTTTTGTCGAGTTAAAGTGCTACCACACTGAACTATACTGCAGAAGTGCCCCCACCCAGTCACATTATACTGACAATTACCGAACCAGTCGTTTCACTCCCACATTTGCTGAGCGTCAAGCAGGTAGTATAGAAAATAAATAAGAGAGTACCAAAGCGTTAAACTAATAATGTTAGTGACTCTGTTAGAAACCTAATTCTACTAAGTGTATTTTGGACATTCAAGTTGTGTTTTAAACATATATTTACACCGAATTTGATATTTTATTTCCTTAATCATAGTAGTGTTAAAGTTTTTAATCGTTTCTGTTGGAATGCAACTTATGAGTAAAATTCAGACTAAGATTTCGCCAGAATTTAAGGAACCAAGAGTTAGCAAACAGTATAAATTGCGATATAAACAGAATACTTACTAAGACGAGCTATGTCAATGTCTGAAAGCATATCTCTAGCCTGCAGCATGTGGTAATATTGTATGTATTCCCTCATGTAGTGCTGTAACTCGGCCAGCGTAAGTGGTCTAGGAGATTGGGTTGTTGATTCCACCACCAACAGTAATCTTACCACGACCAGGAGGCGGATCAGAACGGTCTAAAATAAAACAAACGTGACTTAGTTGAAATAAACATAATTTGGTGCTGAGTATTGGCTTTAATTTTTCCAAGAAAGCAACTTATCGATATAATTGTGCCAAATCCTCCTCCAAGCAACATAAGACAAAAAAAACAAACCAAAAAACAAAAACAAAAACAAACAAACACAATACAAAAGCAAATAAATTGATAAAAAAACTCATAATTCTATGGTGATAGTTAAAATAAGGATACTGAAAATAAATCAGAGAATACCAAATCGTTAACAAAATCACAATCCAATTTCAAAATCAATTAAAACAGGTGCAAAATATGAACAAAGGAAAGATTTACATGGAGACCCTTGAAAAAGTATAAGATAATAAGACCTGGTGTTCCGGAAGAGTAAGCGTCTTAAAATGAGAACCGAGTATCATTGTCAATCACAACAAGTAAAGTACAAGTAAACAAGGAAACCAGAGCCCCATCCCAAACAATACTCAAAAAAAATAAAGTCGGGGAAAAATATACCCTTGTACAAGTACAAGAAAATAAGACCAGGTATTCCGGAAGAGTAAGCGTCTTCTGCTTCATCGACGACACTCGTCATGTAGAACTTGGTCACAGTAAACATCAAGTCCACAAAATGATAACCAAGTCAGCACTGTCAATCACAACAAGTAAACACACTAATGAATACACTCAAAAACGTCCATCTTTATATCACTTAAAAATACAGAATATTTCTCAATAAGACCAAAGTGACGACCATAAACTTGCTTTCTGATCAACCTGCATCTCTCGAATCTTTGTGTTGTTAGTTTGTATGTCAGCAGTCGACATCGATCACGAAATCTCGATATTTAGCAAGCCCTAGAATAACGAATCAACTGCGACATGTAAACACCATAGGTTTGAGAAGCGGAGATGTTACTATCAAGAAATGGAAAATTCACGATCGAAAAATTGAAATCGTCACGTTTATCGTATAGCTTAGTAGTAAGCTGTCCGTGATGGTCGAAGTTTAAGTAGAGATCGAGCTAAGCAGCTGATGTAGAATAGTCTGTTGTGTTCTTTATATGGTATTTTGTCCCATTATCAAATGTGGTATTTTTGCTATTCTTGAGTCACAAATCAAAATCGCTTCAATTACACTGAATATCTTAAAAACATACCCAAAATGTAAAAACAAATATCTTTGTTGCATAATAGTTGCTTTATTATGAACATAAAGAACTTGCTGTAATGAAAAATGGCGACACACCTACGATTTCAAATGATCAATCAAGCACAAAAATCATGAAATTTTGGCCGTTCATAATGTGGAAGAAAAAGTTATTTATAAAATGGCCGCCACAATTAAAATTCTTCTAAAAAAATCTTCAAATAACAGACATATATTTGTTGCTACCTTTTTCAAATACATATATTTTTCTATCAAAATTGATAATAAATTGTTAAATATTACAAAAATATCTCAAGTGAGATCAAAACGAGATTTGAACGTGATTGAAACCTCACAAGAGCAGATCCTTAAGTACCAAGTACCAGCAATGCCAAGTAACGAGTACATTAGTGTTAAGTAACAAGTATCAGTAAAGCTTACCTTTCGGTTTACACGCATACTGCCTCTAGTTGACTGTTGTCTTGTATGACATTAGCGACGCTGCCCCTTGCCTTATATTGGTGGTATTGTATATTGTGTGGGAAGATTATAGAGATTACCGTGTCGATAAACATTTTTTATTGGTGATTTCCTACCGATTATAATGTGCCGTCAATACGTATTTTTCAAGGTATCTAATTACATACAGAAATATCGTGTTTAAAGCTCCCGTATATTTCAACATATTTTTTCAAACAATAATGGAGCAATTTCCAAGCAGAGAAGATTAAAATCAATAAACATGGCCACAAACCTTGTAACAATGTATAAGGAGTATAGAACATTAAACCTCTCTAAGAGGATAAAGTGATGATACGTAAAAAGATACCTACACCAACCCACACAATATATTTCTTTCTTTCAAAAAATTCAAGGTCTGGCCATGACTGGTGCCAGGGCCAGATGAAACGCGGTGTAGCATAGACAACATAGTTTAAAATTATTTTAATTAGTTTAAATTATTTCAGCTTCGATTGGATATTTCTGATTTATAACATTTTTCCAGTGAAATATTCAAAATTATTCATTAAAGGTGATATTTTTGGCAAGTGAGAAATATGATATTTTTCACAAGTGGAAAAATATGACTTTTGATGAGTTTACCAAACAAAACAATTCTAACAAACGACAATTGGAAAAATACGGATGTCCCGGTAGACTTGCTGTGAAAATGTAATGAACAGAATATCTAATAGTATCTTCAGTAATACCAAACATCTTTCACTAAAATTTTGATATCTTTCACGAGTGCGCAGCGTGAATATTGTCAAAATATTAGCCTCACTCGTGAAGTATTACTGAGGATACTATTATATATCCTCTTTTCCCTATAATATGACCAACACATATTTATTTATTGACTGACAAGGTTCAACAAATTATAAAGATAACCCTACGTGTAGAGATATTTGCGCGTGGAATGTTTTGCTTAGTCAGCCTCCAAACTGTTTGCTGCGTAAAAAGGTTCGCGCTGTCAGTCTTAATTACTGTATTGTAATATGTGTCTATAATACTATTAGTTTTAAAAATGATCGCGTGTGAATATGTTTGCGCAGATTTAATGCTAGCGAAATAAGCGCAAATTTCAAGCCGCATTCGCTTCCACATTTACATGTATTCGATATGTATCTGAAGGCATGATAAGACAGCTGACAGGCCTCTGATCCCGAATGTTGGTACCACTTCACACAACGGTTACTTAGAGATCATAACGTTTTCAAACGTGTTATGCTAATAAGTAAAAACAATAATTACATTTTCATTTTGATAAAACTTATCTTCGGTTGAATGAAGACATACAAAATGATATATCATTACATATAAAATTAGCTCGTCCTATATTGTCCAATCAGAACGGTATTGTCTTATATTTTATATATATTGTAATGTTATGTTGAACATAAGTAACATTAGGAGGACCTCTCCTTCTGCATGTTTATGTTCATCCCCATGTTGATATGGTCCAGCTGGACACATAGTAACCAGCGATCTGGGTAGCATCCCCAACCATAGCTCCGTCCATGTGAATGTGATTCTTATAGACTATATGAAAGATTTTGTCAGACAATTGGCTAAACGTGAACATTATTAAATAAATTCACTTTTAGAGTGGGTGTAATCTATCAGGTCCTGTATCTAGAAACGAATATGCGGTTTGCTATACAAAATAAAAAGTAAGCACAGTCGATATTTCTTGACCCCGATGTTTGAACAACGACCTACATGTAAGTATGTGATTGCGTCTGCAGACAATGCATCTAATGAGCTGATCCTAGTTTGCAAACACTATCACATTTATTGTTTGCAAAAAGAACTGGGTCTGCATGATAACCAAGGTAACCCTATTTACACACCGACCGGTTTTTCGAAAGATGAAATAATATCTAACAATAAAATCAATATAGTAAAACTCGTTTATAACGAACTTCAAGGGACATTGAAATTGAATTCGTTATACAAGTAGTTCGTTGTATAAATAAAACGAATGGATATAAAATTAGCTAGAATAAAATATACCGAGGAAAATATAGTACGAATGAATGAATTCCAGGTTAACAATAATATCTCTGTTGAGTTTGGAGGAAATGTGAACATGTTATACTGTGTGGCCTCCTTGTTGTTGTTTCCATATCAGGCTGAATTTGTCGAGGGGTGTTCAGGTATACCATGATGTGTTGTCTATAAACAAGAGGCTTGCTGACCTAGTCAATCGTATATACCCTCCTGAACTTGAAATGAAGGATACAACAGATTCTTCTTTATCAGCCGATCGTGAACTTTCCCTTTCTTGATAGTAAATCCCTACTTTTCCGTCTTTTGATTTTTACATGGTGCAATTTATTCGTCGTTTAAGGCTTGGTATCAATATCGAAGTTTTCGTGATAGATCTAAACTGCAGACAAACAAACTTACGGCACAGATTTCAGGCGAAACATGTTACTGAAGATTGTGGGCAAGTATTATAGTCGCCATCTTGATCCCATTGAGATATATTATACTTCCTTGTGTGATACATGTATGATGATGGACGTTTTCGAATATGCTCATAAGTGAGCCTTCTAGTTGGGCTTGATAATTATACTCCAGTTCCAATTTTGATGCTATAACATTTACTACGATCTGACCTCGATATACATGGTGGGTGACGCTTAATTATTCTTTCGGAAACCTGGACTGATATATTCTCTGGTACTTATACGAGGGTCTCCATGTAAACGTTCTTTTGTTTATATTTTGCCCCTAATTTGATCGATTTTGAGTTCGGAATATGGTTTTGTAGATGCTTTAGTATTCTCTAATTTTGTTTTATATCTGTAAACTGCGTAGGGTTTTGAATTCGAGTTCAACCCGTATTTATGAAACCGGTGCTCAAGTCAGCTTTCTTGATAATCACTTAAATCGTGTAAAACGACCAAAACGTTAAATCAAAACATTAAACAATATTTGGCTTTAAATATTCTCAAATCATTTCCAAATTATTGGCAGAATATAACTTATCATTGATTTTTAAACGGAATAACAAATTAGACTTGAGATCAATTTCCATGTTTGAGCATGTGATGAAACGATATCAGAATAAAAGGCAAGTTATGTTACCAGACACTTGTTGAACATGACAAAATAGGGCTTAGAAAGAAAATAAATCAAAATGGCAAACTAAGCCCTATTGTTGGCAATAACATCAATTAAGGTTCATCTATATATAGCATATCGAAAGATCTTTACAAGCTTAGTGATTACCTTTTCGGGTAAATTGAAAAGAAGTAACAATTATTGGTATGTATTGGCTAACCATAGAAATTTCTTTTTACTTGTTATTTGCCAAAGTTTTAATTAATTTTGACTAAACATTCGAAAAAATGCATATACCAGAAGGGGAACAATTGGCTCTTGCAACATATATGTTGCCCAAAACAGCAATATCGATCGTTGTTCTCTCAAGTGTCAGTAGCACACAATAGGGACATTTGTTTGACTAGTGAATGATGCTTGAATTTCTATTTTCTTCTACAGATGGCGAAAATTAATAGTTTTCAATTTTGGTGGCGAGAGACTTAAGAATCATATGCCTTGGTTTGAGATTATGTTTTATAAGTTAAATTAGTAATTATGGCTGAATCTGTTTGGTTATAACACATGTTAACGATTTATTTAAACGAAAATACACCGTGGAAAATGTACCTCTGCGTACATGTAAGCTTCTTCATAGTTTAGAAAATGTCGATTCCCACCGTTTGAACCCTAGCATCACTGAGGAGTCTAAGAAGGATGAAACTGCTGTATGATGCAGTGTAATTCATCATAATCACCATACTTTTAAAGGGTGCAGCATGTGTGTAACGTCGTTTTTCAGGATAGAAGGTGGTAGACTCTGCTGGTGGATTTTTTTAGTCCCTGAGGTTGGCTGGGGCCTTCATAGTCACAGTTATCTCATTCGAGTAGTGGCAAGGTTCATAATATACACACTTTCGTAGAACACGATTTGAAATTATACAGTATTATTTTTTTCTAAGTTAATCAATTAAAGAGATTTTACGCACCTGACCCTTCTGTTTCAACATTTGTTTAGATAATTTCAATTTCCACCTTTTGGCCCATATCATCACTGACGAGTTCTAGATGGACGAAACAGTTGCCTGATGCAGTGTAATCGGAAGCGGAGTAGGTAACAAAAGCGGGTACAATAGCTGGTTGTAAGGCCGATGATCAAGATTAACCGATATCAATTGTTTGCGTAAGTATTCCTTGTAATAATATAAAGTGATAAATCGGTTTAACAGTTTAAATCCTTGTCAAGAGATACCTGAGATATCCTAGTATTGATAAAAGATTTAAGCTAAGCATTCAACGTCAGATGTAAACTTACACATATCGAATCACAGTCTGGGGTTATTTGATCTGGATCGTTCCTGTCATATATACATACATGTATAGTTGGATGTTATTAATATCGCATTATCAAAAGCGCATTTAAGAGGATTTTACCCCAAGAGCGAAATAATGCTGGCGATCATCAGAAAAGCATCTGACGTGATTGAAAAATCAAATCATGTTTCACGTTATTTATAAACTTTGTTTGTAAAAATAGATTTTACCGATTAACAACGCCTATAATACTGTAATCAAACTGGCAATCACGGCAACGTTATCAAGTAACCGATAACTTAAAAACCAAGCTAGTTAATTATATAATAAGTCGAGTTATAATATCGAGTACAGTCAATTTAGAAGTAAAATAATGGGACTGTACTTTGTATATTGACAGAATTATTATAGTTTGAAAAAATTATTGTTAACCAGTGATTAAGCTTATCCTCTTTTGAACAACTGAGCTCTGACAAAAACAGCACTTGAAAAGCAATCGAGGTTAATTCTACTTAATACATAATTCCATTACGGTTAGACCTTCTCAGTCAGTCCTTCAGTCCACCTTAGGTTAAGGTTTTTATGATTAACTTTTCACTTAATTGTGTTGTAAGGATGATGAATCCTGATATATGTATTTTTCTGAGCGTCAACGTAGCATTAATGCTGCAAAATAGAACATTGCATTGACAGAAAATTATCATGTTTTTTACAATTTTGCTATGTTTTGAAATAAATCTTTTTCGCTGTAATATTGAAGTTCAGGTTTTGGTTAAAAAATTTTAATGGTTCATTATATGAGATTAAGGTTTTGTAAATTATCACTCATTTAATACTGGAGTTAGCAAAAGGCTAAGGTTTTGTAAATTATCACTCGTCCAATATTAGAGTTAGTAAAAGGTTAAGGTTTTGTAAACCATCACTCATTTAATACTGGGATCAGTATGAGGTTAAGGTTTTGTAAATCATCACTCATTTAATACTGAGGTTAGGATGAGGTAAATGTTTTGTAAATCATCATTCATTTAATAGTGGGGTTCGTATGAGGTAAAAGTTTTGTAAATTATCACTCATTTAATAAAGGGGTTAGTATGAGGTTAAGGTTTTGTAAATCATCACTCATTTAATACTGAGGTCAGGATGAGGTAAAGGTTTTGTAAATTATCACTCGTCCAATACCAGAGTTAGTAAAAGGTTAAAGTTTTGTAAACCATCACTAATTTAATACTGAGGTAAGGATGAAGTTAATGTTTTGTAAATCATCTTTCATTTAATTGTGGGGTTAGTATGAGGTTAAGGTTTTGTAAATCATCACTCATTTAATACTGAGGTTATGATGGGGTAAAGGTTTTGTAAATTATCACTCATTTAATACAGGAAGTTAATATGAGGTTAAGGTTTTGTGAATCATTACTCAATTAACACTGGGTTAAGTATGAGGTTAAGGTTTTGTGAATCATCATTCATTTAATACAGGAGTTAGAATGAGGTTCAGGTTTTTTCTTCTTTTAAATCATAACTCATTTAAAATACTGAGAATAAATCAGAGAATACCGAAGGGTTAACAAAATCATAATCCGAACTCGTAATCGATTAAACCAGGGGCAAAATATGAACAAAGGAAATATTTACATGGATACTTTTGTAAAAGTACAACATGATAAGACCAGGTGTTCCGGAAGAGTAAGTGTCTTCTGCTTAATCGACGACACCAACCATGTAAATCTTTCTTACAATCAAGTAAACATCAAGTTCTCAAAATGAGAACCGAGTATCATTGTCAATCACAACAAGTTAACACACTAATGAGCATACTCTAAAACGTCCACTTAAAGATACAGAATATTCCTCAATGGGACAAAGATGGCGACCATAAAACTTGCCCATAGTTCTGATCAACCCCTAGAATATCAAATCAACTGCGACATGTAAATCCAAAGGTTGGAGGGCATGGATGTTACTACCCAGTAATAGTAAGTTCACGATCGGAAAATTGAAATCATCACGTGTATTGTATAGCTTAGTAGGAAGCTGTCCATGTTGGTCGTAGTTTAAGTAAAGATCGAGGTAAGCGGCTGATGTAGAAGAGTCTGGTCCTTTATTTCAAGTTCAGAAGGTTAAATACGATCGACGTGGTCAGCAAACCTCTTTTTGGTTATAGATAACACATCGTCGATATATCTGAAAGTGAAATTAAAATATTTGACAATGTTTTTGTTACCTGTCCTGATTAGCTCTTCTACAAATTCAGCCTCGTATGAAAACAAAAGACAAGTCAGCTAAGAGTGGGGCACAGTTTGTTCCCATGGGAATGCCAACTGTCTGCTGGAAAATCTTTCCTCCGAGCTCAACAAAAATATTGTCGACCAGGAATTCAATCATCCTTACTATATCTTCTTCAGTATATTTCCTCTTACGTTTTGTCGTGTTTTTCAAAAAGTATGCTCCAAGATAGCTCCGCCCTTCTTGGACAAGAAAGCTCTGATAACAAAAGATCAAAGACGTTCCTCCAAATTTTTATGAGGTATGATAGTGTACAGGATTGAAAAATCAAATGTTTTGACCGAAAAGACAGTTTTTAGGAGGGGGTGTTCCAGATTGATCATAAGATCTTTTGCAGTCTCACAGTAAGACTGAAGCCCTGATTGTATGGTACTAAGAATGGCAGTAAGAAGTTTCGATAATGGCTTGGTCGATCAATTAGCTTTGCCCGCAATAAAACGTTGCTTATAAGGATCCCCTGTATCCAATAAAGACGAGGTAGGTCAGCGTCTTGCTCGTGTCCTAACTGAGGTTAGGATGACGTTAAGGTTTTTTCCCCCAAAATCATCACTCATTTAATGCTGGGGTTATATACCTTCATAGTACCCATGTGTATAGCCAATGGGAGACAGCATTCAGTCACGTGATGTACTAATCAGTTATAGTGGTCGAAGGATGTTGATTCTTGGTATATACATTTAGGTATATCTATTCTCTGTCTGTGACGACATGTAGGTATATCTATTCTCTGTGTTTGACGTGAAAATTTGAAATTAGTTTTGATTTTTTACCAAATATTGCCATGGTTTTTGACTGGCATTTTTTCTCAAATCTGTTGATAAATGTTTTCGTCATTTACTAGTTATGTTGTTCAACAAATTAAAATTTGACGTCCGAGTGTGTTGTCTTTTGGCGACAATTTTGTATAGAGATGTCATAATTACCATAATGCCATCAGTGTCCCTACTGTGATGTACAGTGTAAGCCTATGAACCTCTAAGTGTTGAAATTTCTAAAACTTAGATAACCAAATTTAACAAAGCTCACCTCAACCCCTCAAACCCATAAGGGCTTGGCATGAATTTTTTAGATCATGATCCATGTATGTATTTATTACATTTTTGCCTGTGAAGTATAGAAAAATATCAAACTGATAAAACTTATATTTTCACTGTAGTGATGAGCAGTGAAAATATAAGATTTTGCAGTGAAAATATAAGTTTTTTTCAGTGTAACGTGAAACAATGACCCGACATCAAAAAACTTACCGGGGTCATTATTCTACATGGCAAAAGTTACCCGGGCTGTTCCTCCATTGCCCCCTGGCATTGGAGGCTCGGCATTGTTGTCTGCTAGAATGCCTCTTGGGGAAAGATGATCTTGAAGAAATGACAACAGCAGTAGATATTGATGAGAAACTGCTGCAAGATTTTTTAAATTAGTAATTAATTTGAAGATGAGAATGATTCAATTTTTCCTATCAACTTATCCCAATCAGCTGTGTACCCGATCGCCGCGGATAGGTTGTGATTTCGACGGATTAGATCTTGCTTCTTTCCCGAAGAAAAGTAAGAAAAAATAATAATAAAAGTATTCTACAGCCTCTTTCGAAATGTAATAAAAAGAAAATTCAATGGTTTGCCGTTTAATATCAAATTTATTTCACTTGTATTTTTGCTTCGCACGCTTGAAAATATAAAAAATAATGTGCCATACCCTTGAAACATATTTGATATTAAACGGCAAACAATTGAATATCCTCAATGTATCATTATAGTCTATAATGCATACATACATGGACCATGATATAAAAAAGATCGTGCCAAGCCCCTGTGCTCAAACCCGAGAATAACGTCGGATTCAGACTCAGGTACACCTGATGATTCTAAACATCCTTAGATGCTTCTATCATTCTTAACCACAGTATTGTACTTCTCTCATCAAGACCTGAAACGTGATCATTTTTAGCGAAAATGCCAAAGTTCTATTTCTCTATCGGATGTCCAAAGGAATTTGGTCCACTCCCCGACCACGGTAAGTGTTTTTCTTGGATACTCTGGGTTTTCCCCCAAAGAATAATAAGAAAATCGTGCATACAAGCGATAAACATATTAATAAAAATCATTTGATTCATAGTTGTCTATCCTGATCGCTAGCACATTATTTGAGTTTGTTCTTTCTTTATCTATTGCTTTTCACCATTCTTTCATTGCATTGCTATCATTTGCAGTTTTCTTATAATAACAAGAGATGAATGATCAGTACAAATACATCAAGCTAGGAACAGATCTCTTTATTTACATTAATTCAATATACAATGGCACATATAAAAATTGTCTCTAGATTTGTTAATCAATGGTATAAATTTAGTGTGTTTCTGTAAAACAATATAGTCAAATGAAATCTGTAAATTGATGAATGAGTGAAAAAAATGTCGAAGTGGAAATCAACATGTGCAGAAATGGCTGCGTTGTAACTGTGACATTATAACTGATTTATGTCATTTTTTTGTCATGGCAAGGGTCCTAAAATGTTGATATTATGTAGTTCACCACGTGTAATGCAGCTTCCAATTTTACACCGTAGCTGAGAAAAATAATCATGTTGGTCCATGCAATACGCTTTTATGCTTAACAAACATACAGATGGTATAAAAAATAATGTGATATTGTTATTCATTATAAAGAATACTGGTGTTATTAAGGATGGATCACTTGTAGAAGTTTCGGCCAATGAAATTTCGAGAATTATTCAAGTATCACACATATGTTTGTGAAATGATGACGAATTATTACTAGAACTGATGATGATAATGAATGAATAAATGAATGAATGGATGATGATGATGACGACGATGATGATGATGGTGATATGTGGATTTGTGAGTTTATATAAAGCTGATGAAATTGATAAACTTGACGTGTAAAAGTTTGGGTGTGTTCTTGACACAGTTGCTTGAGTTTCTGTCAGTATATAAAAAATGTTATAGATGGAGCCGCAGCCCATTACACTATGAATTATTGTAATGGGAGGCTCATTTCACACATATATATTTATTATTTACTGACAGAAACTCAAGCAACTGTGGTTCTTGATTCCTGTACTTAATGTCTTAAGTTGCAAAATAAAGAACTTGATCATATTCCTCTAAAACATATCCAGGATGTCAACTAAAACAAAACACTACCAAATTCTACACTTACAGTAGATGGGAGGAAGGATGAAATGATTAAGAAATATGAATGGAATAATTAGTACTGTATTTACAGATTTCCCAACGAGTGATGACTATGTTTTCTGACCATATTTACCTACATTATACATGTATGCAAGCCTAACTCAAGTTCTTAAGTTTTCAAATCATTTAAAGACATGAGGAGATTTACCATGTATCTTTAACAATTTGCAAATTAACTAACTAGATTTAGAAAAACATGATACATGTAGTCAATCGTTACAAATTCCTACAGCGTTCACACATACATAATATGTATATAGGAAACAATGCTTACTATCTTATTCCCTCATCAGTGACCTGAAACAACGAGGTAAAATTATAACATATGTTTAGTTTATAAGTGACAGTCAAGTCTCCCTTCCTGGTAATTTTTTGTTGAATTTGTACAGACTTGCCACTGGTTTTTTTTTTTTTTTAATTTGTACAGACTTGCCCCTGTTATTCCAACCATTGGAAACTTAAAATAAAATTGTAGCAAAAAAACGAATGACAAATGATAGATGGAGAAAACATATGAAATATATTTAAGAAGCCACAACACTGTATTAATTCAATTAAAAACATGAACATTTTCAAATCACATTCAATCTGTATAAAACAACTTCATATTAGAGAAGTCAATTTCTCATAATCATTCTCACATCCCAATCTCTCACCATTTTTTTTCCATTCATTATTTTCTTCCAAATTTCTTCTCATTCTGTATCACACTTGAAGAACCTAACTTCAAATACCAGACAATTTTGGTATTCACGATGGGCTTTACAAATTAAGGAGCCCTTAGTTATTTAGATTCTGCTTCCTGCATTTTCTAATTGCACCACGTTACTTTGAAAAAAATGTGAAAATATTTTTCTAATAGAATACCATACAATTCTCCCGCATGGAAGTATATACGAATAATTTCACTTGATGAAACTACTGATATATTATAAATTCAAAGCATAGTTGTGAAAGCTATATAAATGGATGGTATTCAATTTTTGTATCTCATGAAAGCATACAAATACATTTGGAATGTTCTAGTAATTATCCCCTTTACATATTGATGTACAAATGTACCAGGAAATATTTTGCTGTAGTTTCATATTCACTTGTTACCCACCCAGACCCCTACCAAAAAAAATCTTCCTGATTAAAGAGAAATTTTCATCACGTAGGACACATACTATATAAAATTGACAGATGAAATTAAAACTACATAAATATGGATTTTATTGGGCGAAACTTTCCGGGTAAACAGAATATTACCAAATAGCAAGAAGCTTAATGGGAACGATATTGCTCACCTGGCATTAATCTCTTGCTTGTAACCTTAAAGTGGTCTTAAATCTATGGCTACAAGTCATCTTAAGATTTACAATTTCAAGACAATCGACCTCTGTGACCTTGAAAGTAGGTCAAAGTCATTTTTTCCACAAACTTTGTTTCAGGTCTTTCCATGGAGGATACCAGCCAAATATCACGTCTGTAGGCCTGTCAGTATTCCAGGAGAAGTCTTTGAAGGTTTTGACATATTTGACCCCATGGGACATTAAAAGTAGGCCAAACTAAAATTTATTTGTTCAAAACTTTGTTTGAAATCTTCCAAGAAAACTACCAGCCAAATATCACATCACTAGGCCTTTTGGTAAAGTATTTCAGAAAAAGTTGTTCAAAGGAAAAGATGATGTTGGATGGACGCCGCGCCACGACATAAGCTCATGATCACTTGCCCTTTAAACAGGAGAGCTAACAATGAATACCAGGAACCAGCCCAGTAGTATCAGAAGGTGGTACCAGTGTTAGAGCAATGAAGGCCACAAAGCTGTAGCTATGATACAGAATAACATAAAAGTCCAGTTGTATAATAATGTGGTACCACTGTTGCATTTGTCTTTCTGACAGAAACAATAGTTGACAGTGTGCCCGTACTGACTCACGAACTGTTTACATCCACTGTAGCTCTCCACCTTGTCTATTCCTGTAAACAGAAACATCGTTCTATATTTTTCATTTTTTACATTATTTTCATTTACTGTACTTAAAATGAAGTTATTGAAAAGCCCTCAAAAAGGTGAATTTTCATAGTATTTTTTCATGTATTCTCAAATTTGATGTTTAATTTAATAGGATTTAATCGAAAACTTACCGTCAGACAAACTTTCTAACAAATAGTTGTAGTCCTTTTGTGAATAGCATTGTCTCCTTGCATTGTTGTAACCTGCAAACAACATCATAATGTTTAACTATAGTACCATTTTATTAAACATGACCGACAAATGTAATAACCACACATCATCTATGGGACTATTAAGTGATGCAATTATATTGGAAGTTTTGTAATGATAACTTTAAAGGTTCAAAAGTAATCGCCCAGACAAGAATTACCGGTATTGGAAAATGCTGCACTTATTTGACTATTCAAGGTCAAGGTCACTGTAGTGACATAACAGCAGTGCACTGCACATCAGCTTAGGCGATTCAAGTACTATATATATATATACAATACTGCAAATTTCGTCATTATCTTCAACAGATTAGAAGTTATAAGCTGGACAAGAAATCACTAGAAGCACCATAAGAACTGCACTAATACATACGATCTTACTTTCATTCGTAGGGGAGTCATAATTCTATACTCAAATTGTCTCAATAAGACATTTGAATCAAGAGTATATTTCTACCAATTGCATTTCATCATCATCATTTCCTCACACCTATTCTCTGTTGTTTTGTCTGCATAAACTACACACTCAGTACTGAATCATAGTCATTGAAATGCTTGAACATGACTATATACATATTTCAAGGAGGGAACTCTGCATATCAAATTCATGCGGGAAACAGATTGCTTAGACCGGGAAAACAAGGTGGTGGTGGTGCAGTGAATATAGTGCAATTGCCTTTCCCTAAATTAACTAGGGTTTGATTTCCTGATTGGATGTGTAAAGGTATTGGTCACCTGCCTGATGACATGGGTTTTATCTGGGTACAGGCTTAGACCACTCCTGGACTAACATCCGGTCCAACAAGAGTGATTAATGTATTTAAGTTAACTTATTCAATAGTTGTTGTAAAATAAAGTTTATATATTGAATTGTTTTTACCCCTTTTCCTTACAGCTAAACTTTGACAAAAAGTTTGGTTTATTTTGTTGAATGTTCTATTAACAGCCAGGGTAATTTAAGGATGTGCCAGGTGTTGAAGGTGTAGGAAAGCCAGAGTACCTGGAGAAAACCACTGACCTATGCTCAGTGCCTGTGGACTGCCCCACGTGGGTTTGGAACTAGCAACCCAGAGGTGGAGGGCCAGTGGTAGAATGTTGGGACACCTGAACCACTCGGCCCCCCCCAAGCCAGAAACAGTAAAATGAGTAATCATATAGATCATGAGGTAATGAATTGAATATTAAAGAGGACTTACATGACAAATACATTAAAACCTCACTTACTTGAACCTCATTTGTCAAAAAGTTTGTTTTGTCCATACCAAGTTGGTACATATCTAACAAACCTTGAATTACTCGAGTAAGTTCTTGAGGTTTTACTGTAAATGAATTTTAGTCGAAAATGTTAAGCGAAAATTCTGACTTACTATTGTCAAATTCCTTTGAGCAGACATGACATCCTGATCTTGTAGTGATTGATAACTGGACAGGATCAAAAGGCTCGACGGGACAGAAGCTACAGTCGTAACAGCTGATTCCGCCCACCTCCTCACTGTAGTCATTGCCTCCTATCCCCGGGAACACGCCCCCTGGAATCACGTCCTTCTGGTCCCAGTACACCTGGAACTCATTATAGGAGCCGTCATTCCAACCTGAAACAGAACAGTATAATATATTGTTGATTAGAACATTATAATATATTGTTGATTAGAACATTATAATATATTGTTGATTAGAACATTATAATATATAGAACATTATAATATATTGTTGATTAGAACATTATAATATATTGTTGCTTAGAACATTATAATATATTGTTGATTAGAACATTATAATATATTGTTGCTTAGAACATTATAATATATTGTTGATAAGAACATTATAATATATTGTTGATTAAAACATTATAATATATTGTTGATTAAAACATTATAGAAGCCGTCATTCCAACCTGGAACAGAACATTATAATATATTGTTGATTATAATCATGATCAATAGATATAGCACTTTACAAACCCGTAGTAAACTGTAACTTGTAATTACTCCAACTTATATTTTTTCAGAAATTTTACTGGTGTAATTAACTAACATGTCTGAACCGGCCTCATCTAATCTAAAACCCTGTCTATTTTGATCTTACTATTTGATGCTATCATTTCCCTTTTAACTTATATCCTACCACTGCAAATAACACACCTGTGTAAACTGGCAAACATATTTGGTCCCAAGGACTTACGGTTTAGACAAGTTATACAGTATCTCTTCCTCGGGCAGGTTCATTTAAACAAATTTTAAGCAACTACACACTGAAGGTTACAGATTCACTGTGTAAAATATATCAAAGAACAAGTAAGATTTTATGATACTGCCTTAATTGATCCAAATGAATGTGTGAACAAGGTCTATTGTATATTCAAATGATCTTCAAATGAGTGCCTATGCTCATATATATACCTCCTAGACTACCCTAAAAGGGGTACAAGTGTATATGCTACTGTATAAACCTCCTAGGTTACCCAAGATTGGTACAAGTGCGTATGATGTATATACCTCCTAGGTATATACTTACCCCCAGAGGGGTACAAGTGCCTATGCTACATACCTCCTAGGTAACCTGAAGAGGGGTACATTAGTCCATATGCTATATACCTCCTAGGCTACTCCCAGAGGGGTACAAGTGCCTATGCTACATTCCTCCTAGGTAACCTGAAGAGGGGTATATTAGTCCCTATGCTATATACCTCCTAGGCTACACCCAGAGGGGTACAAGTGCCTATGCTACATTCCTCCTACGTAACCTGAAGAGGGGTATATTAGTCCCTATGCTATATACCTCCTAGGCTACACCCAGAGGGGTACATTAGTCACTATGCTATATACCTCCTAGGCTACTCCCAGAGGGGTACAAGTGCCTATGCTACATTCCTCCTAGGTAACCTGAAGAGGGGTATATTAGTGCATATGCTACATACCTCCTAGGTAACCCCCAGAGGGGTACATTAATCCCTATGCTATATACCTCCTAGGCTACTCCCAGAGGGGTACAAGTGCCTATGCTACATACCTCCTAGGCTACTCCCAGAGGGGTACAAGTGCCTATGCTACATACCTCCTAGGCTACTCCCAGAGGAGTACAAGTGCCTATGCTACATACCTCCTAGGCTACTCCCAGAGGGGTACAAGTGCCTATGCTACATACCTCCAAGGTTGCCCCAGAGGGGTACAAGTGCCTATGATACATACCTCCAAGGTTAACCCCAGAGGGATACAAGTGCCTATGATACATACCTCCAAGGCTACTCCCTGAGGGGTACAAGTGCCTATGCTACATACCTCCAAGGTTAACCCCAGAGGGGTACAAGTGCCTTTGCTACATGCCTCCTAGGCTACTCCCAGAGGGGTACAAGTGCCTATGCTACATACCTCCAAGGTTACCCCCAGAGGGGTACAAGTTCCCTGCATTTGAGTATGGATACTGGGAAATCCTCAACTTGAACCCACCAAAGCTCTCTTTCCGACCATCAGTGACAAACTGGACAGTCAGATGGTTCTGAGTGGTTTTGAATATCTGGAGATCTGCCATATCTGCAGGTGAATTCTTCTTCCCACATATACCAGCGGGAGGAATATTGGGGAACATCTTGGCATTGTCTGCAGTTGGACCTTAAAAAATAATTATCAATAGACAACCATTTCATTCCATATATATAAATGATATGGGCAGGTTAACAAAAGATTTCAATTGTTTTCAAACAACATTTTACATCTAATTTATTAATTCATTGAGGTCAATTTAAGATCAAGATATAAAATGAGTAATCTAGCAGCGATCAATTTACAATTTATTTTCCTGGGTCCTTTTTGTAAATATTGCCAAAAACTGTGGGTCCCATAATGTTAAATTGAAGTATTTCAAGAATTTCTATGAGTCCTTTCATAATTTTATGAGTACTGGACTCGGGACTCGCACATAGGTTGATCACTGATCTAGTAAACTGCATAAATTCTAAAAGTTTATTCATATATTGTATGCAGATTATATAAATGCAACTTGGATAATTTCGTTGCGGCAGGCATAACTAAAAAAAGATGTCAAGATTGAACTTTTCAGAACTAATCAAATAATGTCATTGTGGAGGCATAGTGGGCTATAAACGGACTCGTGATCAAAGGGTTGTCAATTTGACTGCCCTGCCATGGCACTTGCGTTGCATCCTTGAGCAAGATACTTTTCTCCGATTGTTCCAGTCTACTCAGCTGTAAATGAGAATGTGGTTGCTAAAAATAGTAGAATACTAGCTGTGAGCGCCAAAATGGCAACACCGGTTGTATGCTCCCCAGGGAGTTGAGACAATATTGGCTGGTTAACTTAATATAAGGCCCCATAACCATGCACGGATAATAATTTGTGAAAAGCTTTGAGAAAACCTATAGGTTGTGATAGAGTGGTATATTTGAACCTCAAATTATTATTGTTATTGTAAAACGAGAATAAAACCATACCTGGAATACTTACCATTATAGAGCTTTAGATAATCATAGCAGAATTTTGGATATCCCCTATCATCCATCTCCGCGTAACTGTCTATAGCGAGGTAATCGATCTGAACTTCAATCTGGTTGTTTGGATGAGCTTCTATAGAAACAATACAGTTCCTGCCGTCTTGGTAACTGGTACCAACGTTGGAGTTGACATCTTCAAAATCGCGATTGTAGAATTTGTATCTGGTGTTTACGTAGGCTGGATTTCTGCAGAATTCCTCATTGTAGGTGCAAATGGAACAGTATGCAGTGGACTGAACTATGATGTCAGCTGTAATTGCAAATATTCTATGATTATAATTTATTCATAAACTAATCTGTATTGACTATATTATTCATAAACTGTATAAACATATTCACAAACAGCTAGTATACAATCAAGTGCTCATTCTAAGCAGAGACGTAATATATATATCATGCTTTATACATCACTGTTTTAAGCCAATAGGTAGTCTCAGCTGTGATTATAAGATCAATACCATCATTATTGTTTAAAAGCTCTTTTTTATACCCAACAAAATTCCTATTAATTTCAGTTTCGATTAGGAACCATAGAAAGATTTAACTTATATATGTTCATATGTCTGGTATGTATATACATGTACTATATACATGTACCACAAATTTAAAGGGGAGCATGTGCTATATGTCATAGGTAGAGGATATTTCCAGTCACTTGCCCTCTGGCATGGGGTGCTTTTATAATATATACATGTATTAGTATCTGATATTAAAATTATGAGAAAAAATAATAAATGTAATCTTGAATGAACTAGCTGTTCGCTCAAATTATATAATAATGATATATACAACATTTATACAAGGCTCTATATAATTTGTAAAATTACTCTAAAGCGCTTCAAATATATGAATTTTTATTCAATTTGTTGAAATAACGCATTTGGATTTGGCCTAATTAAGCCAATAATAAAGGGACCATTTGGAAACTAATTAAGCTATAAATTAGCTTTAAGGGTTATCTCAGATTAAGATTATCATACAAGTTTTGGTCAAGACATATTTAGGTATATTTTTTACATCCATTTTATATATATGTACTCATATTACATCCACTTGTGATTTCTATTTGGTTCAAAATGTGAAGATATCCATGATAACTATGATGTGTCTTTTAAATGAATAACCAGAAAATAAGCATATATACCTACCCCCCCCCCCCCTATCCGCCACCAAAAATCTCTAATGAAGGGGCTCCAGCTCTGAGGAGGCTGTCCGTTTTAAATACAACTTTTGCATACTTTTCTCAAATAAGTTAACATCCGCCATGCATTTGTTCAGTTTTATAATTACAACCGTTCATCACATAATTGATTCTGTAACCTGTGTTTAGCGTATAGTACGTTGGTGACAAACAGGTAATAAAGTGTCAGCCTGCCTGTAAATATAATAAGGTTTCTGTATATCAACTTATACCGTACACTGTTATTATTTAATCTGGGTACAGGAATTTTCGTATCACACAGTAGTATGCTGACTTATATGTCTTATTTTGTTAAGTTACCTTTCAGGAAGTCTATCCAGGTAAATAAAACCAAAACAAACAGCACTGCGGCATCCATTTTTAAATTATGACGTCACCGGAAGTACAGGTATTCCACATGATTGATCGACGCTCATGATCAGCAGGCCTAGATCTTGCCAAGGACGTATACCTGATCATGATCTTGCCTACAGTTTTTTTTTCGAATATTAATTAAGTATTTCTCAACAAAGTATCAAGAAACAATAACTAATGTAAACACAGATTTTAATTTTTAAATCATAAAAAGTATCCATCTCATTTTAGATGAAACAGCTGCCACCCTAGGCCTAATGGTAAGATATATCACGGGGTTACATAATTTATATTTTAAATATACTGATAGTTTTATGAAAAATTGATATAAACCCCTAAACCATATTTTAGGCCCAAATTTAGCTATAAACAGAGTATACACTTCTTTGACCTGTGGGTCGATCGTCGTCGAGTTTATACGTATACGTACAGTAGTGTACATGTATACGTATATACCACGTGCACAGGGACCTGCGAATTTGTTACAGCTAGCAGAGACGTCGACGTATACCTAAAATAGGATGTTTAGAGTAATTTTACACATTTGGGGGGGTTAAGGTATATTTTCTATAAAAATGCCCCCTCAATGGTCATTAAAGCTATTATAGCTTTTAACAAATTCTCATGTCCCTGTGATATATACGTACTGTAAACTCATTACATCTATATGCATCTAGAGAATAGAAGGTCCAGGCTCGAACCCCAGTCTGCCCGCTACATTTTCCCTTTTTCCTGTTGTATATATATGCACAGACCGGGCTTCGTTTCTGAAGAAGACAGTGTATGATAAAAGCTTTTACTTTTAGCAGGGACGTACATTGTATATGGGTGTGCTATGACCTAAACATTGTTGTATATCAGAATAGCATACATCATGTGTATGTGTATTTTTAAGCATTTGTTATCACCAGGGGCGTAGCTGGAGGTATTTTGATGTGCAAGCCCGCGACGTTTTCAATTTTGGGCAGGGGTTACTTTGAGGGGGGTGGGGGGACTTCAAATGGTGCCATTGTTTTGGACTCGTTTAAATCATCATTGTCTGGCCTATCCTTATACAAATTATTAGTGCGAAAATGGAATACGATATGTTTTATTTCCATGATGTATGGGAACAAAATCGTTATCCATACCTTTCTTATGCCATAAACTCATCAGTAAGTAAAACCAGAGACATTTACATGTAAAACCATCTTTGATATACCTACGTCTCTGTTTATAAGTATATATGTTCTGTGCAAGACTCGGGAAGTAAGAACTCATGCTTGTGTTCTTAAGCATACTTTTGTATAATTCGAACAGGCCTTGTTTCACGAAAGTTCCTGGACTTAAAAATCTCCATAGAAAAGCATTAAAGAATTAACGAGAAAATCTTAAGTTAAAGGAATTTTCCATAATTTCTGTAATGCTTTCCTATGGAGATATCTAACTTAAGGAATTTTGGCCGGGCTCAGTAATAATTGCATTTGCTGACCTTTTGTAAATTGGCCCTTCTTTTATTACTCTTCGAATGATAAAATGGTCATTTTTGTATATTAAATCTAATACAGATTTACTAAAAAAAAACAAAAAAACAGAGAGTACCAAAGCGTCAACAAAACCATAATCCAAACTCAAAATCGATTAAACTAGAGGCAAAATATGAAAAAAGGAAAGATGTACATGGAGACCCTTGTAAAAGCACAAGAGAATAAGACCAGGTGTTCCGGAAAAGTAAGCGGTCTTATACTTCATCGACGACAACTGCCATGTAAACATGTCAAAATGAGAACCGAGTCCTCATTGTCAATAAAAACAAGGGAGAACACTAATGAGCATTCTCAAAAACGTCCATCTTCATATCACCTAAAGATACAGAACATGTCCCATGAAACCAAGATGGCGACCATAAACTTGCCCACAGTCTTCATCAACTTGCACCTCTCCTTTCCCTGTGCCATAAGTTGTTCGTCAGCAGCTGATAGATATCACTAAAACCTAATATGGCATGATTTTATAAAAAAAAGTCGGCCTAAGTGAAGGTAGTTTTAAACTGATGCTTATGTTTGGATGTTGTTCGGTATTCATTTGTATACGAATTTTCTCACGATAAAGCCATTACCTATATTGTCGTAGTGAGCTGTATTATAAATATTATTTGAATTGTGTTGGCTGCGGTCTCTGACATCTTGCACAATTATGTATGATTTAATATGTATGTGTATTGTAATCCTATTTGCTATTGCATTCGGAAAGAAATAAAATTGAATTTGAAGTATTTATAGCTATTTTCTGCAGCCTAATATGTTAATCTGACGAGTCGAAAAAAAGGAGTAACAATATCAGTGGACTTTTAAGAATATAAGTTGAATTATGAAATTTCTCGACTTTAATACACATACTTTGGAAAATGATGTGCAAGCACGGGCTTATGTGCTTACATGGCAGCTACGCCCCTGATCACCACGGACTTAGATAGCAATCTAAGTCCGTGTTATCACAATTAGTTGCTGATGATATTCAACCACTTGTTTTGAAATGTGTGTATTAAGAAAAGTATACATTTATTTTGTGATGCAATTAAAACACGTACAAGCGTTTCGGATTTAATATGTAGCTGCTCGTTGAAGAGAGTTGAAGCAGACATGGTTATTCGATCATACATATACAATGTACAACATGTAAAGTGGAACAGGTCGCTATGAAATTTGTATAACTCATTGCATGTCTTTATATAATTACATATTAGTTTTAGTATATTGTTGAAGATGAAATATAATAAATAATAATAATAAATAAAATAAATATAATTTTGAACCAAGTTTTAGTGTAAAAATAACATTAAGACGTAACAGCAGACTTGGAGTTGCTGATGCAACACGCCTTGTATCTTTGGACTGGAGAATCACTAATATTTTTTATCGCGCCACGTTGTATAGAGTTTGTCTATGTAAGAAAGATAAGACTCTTTCATGAACAGAGATATAAGTTAGAGAAATCCCACCGAGGAGTTTCAAATTTAGTAAAAACCCGCGGCTTTATCGAGGGTTTTGCTGCATTTGAAAACCCCGAGGTGGAATTTCCCTATGTTACACTTTTGGTCTAGAAAAAGTTTTTTTTTCTCCTTTCAACTATATAAATAGTGTACCGTCGTGACGTCACCTTATTAATTGCTGAGCCATTGTGACATGACGTCGCGTGAAAGAGTTAAATATAGCTTTCTTACATGGACAAATTTCGTACTCTATTCAACATGGCGAGATATGAGAGAAAATTAATTCTTACATAGCATATCACGTGACGTCACATTTGCTCAACAAGGACTAGCCCGATGGGTTCCGACTCTCTGACCCCTAAATATTTCGACGGCAGGCGGGTCGCACCCGCCTGCCGTCAAAATATTTATCGGGTCAGAGATCGAGTCAGATACCTTCGGACTAAACAAGGACGTGACGTCATGAATAGGAAATCTCCGACGCTGAAAAGTGAAGAAGGCTACATGACGAAATCAAACATTTCACAAAATTTAACCGGACACATAAGATATATGAGATAACCTTTTATGCGCAGACATTGTTTTCAAATATACGGTTTGCTTAATCCCACTTGATTTCATTTGTTTTCGTCAATACATTTCGAGACAAAAAGTTGTTATTTTCTGACTTGTAGCTGGTGAAAACATCAATTCATTGTTTTTCTTTATACATTGTAGCTTATTCAGGTAGTTGGATTGAGAGGAAAACAAGGAAGGAAATTACACCAAAGGAATTTTGAAAACTGAGGTTTCCAGTAATGTTTCCCAAAGAGGTCAGCCTTATAGGATTTGTTTACCCCTATATAATTAGATACCAGCTTCGTGTCATCAAAGTTTATTCTTTGTCTATACATTTAACCCAAATTAATTGATACTGCACTTGCTTAATTAAGTAACTGTGTAACTTAATTACAAAATTGATAACGCAGATTGTCAGAAAACAGATAATTTTTAACGAAATTTTAAATTTTGAACCATAACCTAAATACCAGAATACTAAAACAGTAAGTATACCACCGATAATATTTATTGATTTAAGCATTTTGTGATAAAGGGTCCATTTTTGTGAACAAATGACATTTTGTATGTCTTCCATATTCAGTCCATTCAAAATTTCTTAGCGTATAGATAGCAAAAAAGATCAAAACTTTACCATTTGGACCTCAATGACTTGTTTAACGATAGTGGACATACCAGATCACCCTGCTCCACTCCAAACCACGTTTCTGATTAAAACTCTAAATCGATTCCATAACAAGTCCAACAACTCCTAAAAATAACGCCAATCTTTATAAAACACACTATGCTAATACCTTTCCAATTGAAAATCACTAAAAAGAAATAGAACAAGTCAAAGGTATAGGTCGATGTGAAAATAATGCGTGTTTACGACAAAAACATTTCAAGGGCTCGAAAAAGAAAACGCTTCTGTATTTTATTTTGTGATTTGTGACATTCAAATATTCATGACCAACCTGTGTGTCTGCAATATTTTTTTTTATTCATCGCTTTCACCGAAACGGGGATATTAATTTGGGTTTGTCCGTCTGTCTGTCCGTCCGTCTGTCTGTCACACTTCGTTTCCGTGCAATAATGGCAACACATATTATCATATTTCCTTGAAACTTGGTTTCAAGGTAAAATGCCTAAAGGGTTCGGCCATGTTCGATCGCTACTTCTGGCAGATGTTATTTGGCAGAGTCATGGCCCTTTGATTATCGAAAAATGTATTTCGGTTCCGTGCAATAACGACAGCAAGTATTATCCGATTTTCTTGAAACTTGGTGAAAAGGTTAATTGCATAAAAGGACTTGGCCAGCTTTGATCCCCGACTATATTTTGACGGAGTTCTGGCTCCTTGATTAACGTTTCCTTGCGATCACGGCAACACATCTGCATGTACAAGGCTTTAGTTTTTGTTCAAATTCCAAGAAATACATCTTGTGTCAACAGCATAAATATTACAAAAGATTTTTATCTACAATATTATATTACCCCCTTATGAATGGGGGAAAGCGGGGGATATTAATTCTACGAATTCACTTGAGTTTTTTGTGATTGTAACGTTAACACTTTCCCATTTTTTTACAAATTATATTGAGCACTATATAAATATTGTATATTACAGTGCATGCGCTATTTTAAGAGGTACCAAGTACACTCGCTACAGAATTCGACACGTTGACAAAAAGATGAATGATGCGTATCACTTAGATAGTTGAAGGACTCGGCAATTTTTAATATAGATTACCATCTTAAGAAAGTGTGAAACCTATACAAGTCTATTCCAAGAAGTGACTTGTTAACGAACCCCCTCACATTTCACTACTGATTACACTAGCTGGTCAAACACACCTGTGTCCAGCGCAGACAGCGAGCGGTGTTGCAACCCTTATTGTAATAAATTGCTTAATGTAATAATTTATTACATTACGGTTAACCTTATTGTAATAAATTAAAAATTATTACATTAAGCGACGCTTATTGTAATAAACATGAGAAAATTATTACATTAAGCGACGCTTATTGTAATAAACATAAGATTTATTACAATAAGGTAAACCTTAATGTAATAATTATTACAATAAGGGTTGCAACCATACTTGCGCAAAATTTGTCAGGGTGCTTAATGTAATAACAACGATATCATTCTATGAATGCATATATAACTTCATCTTATCTATTGCATAATTTTTGTCGAATTAACCATCACAGTAGTTTTGACATCTAACTCGTTCATTGGTGTGCCCGTCAACATTTTGGTTTGTCCATCAACATTTGGTTTGTCTGTCAACATTTCGTTTGTCTGTCAACATTTGGTTTGTCTGTCAGCATTTGGTTTGTCTGTCAACATTTGGTTTGTCCGTCAACATTTGGTTTGTCTGTCAACATTTGGTTTGTCTGTCAACATTTGGATTATTTATCAACATTTGGTTCGTTTGTCAACATTTGGTTTGTTTGTCAACATTTGGTTTGTCTGTCAACATTTAGATTATTTATCAACATTTGGTTTGTCCGTCAACATTTGGATTATTTATCAACATTTGGTTTGTTTGTCAACATTTGGTTTGTTTGTCAACATTTGGTTTGTCTGTCAAGATTTGGTTTGTTTGTCAACATTTGGTTTGTCTGTCAACATTTGGATTATTTATCAACATTTGGTTTGTCTGTCAACATTTGGATTATTTATCAACATTTGGTTTGTCTGTCAAGATTTGGTTTATCTGTCAACATTTGGTTTGTTTGTCAACATTTGGTTTGTTTGTCAACATTTGGTTTGTTTGTCAACATTTGGCATTGTCTGTCAGCATGTGGTTTGTCCTTCAACATTTGGTTTGTCCGACAACATTTGATTTGTTTGTCAACATTTGGTTTGTCTTTCAAATATGGTTTGTTATTCAGTATTTGGTTTGTCTGTCAACATTTGGTTTGTCTGTCAAATATGGTTTGTTATTCAGTATTTGGTTTGTCTGTCAATATTTGGTATTGTCTGTCAAAATTTGGTTTGTCCGTCAATATTTGGTTTTTCTGTCAACATTTGGTCTGCCCGTCAACATTTGGTTTGTCTGTCATCATTTGGTTTGTCCTTCAATATTTGGTTTATCAACATTTGGTTTGTTATTCAACATTCAGGCAGAAATAGCGGCGCAGCAATTGAGCTTAGAATAATTCTTAACAATAGAAGATGGTTTTCGGCTTGGTTATGGTTGGAAGATGTTGGCTTCAGTTGGTATAACATTTCGAACATTTGCTGGAGACATTGGGATCTAAACATGTTCCACAGGCAATATATTTTCACACGAGTTTTGTGTGAATTCCATGCGACATCAGCTTATAGCTAGGTTTAAGATGTTTATATTTTCACTTGAGTCTCACGTAACTTTTTGATTAATTCCATATGAAAGAAATCTTGTAAAATTTTCATGGAAACATTTCATGTGAAATTCGCGCGAATTTCTCGTGAAGGATTTTAATCTGATATTCACGTAAAGAAACATTGCCAGTGTATATGATTATGAGGTCCTTTTTGTAGCTCAGAATTAATGCCATTGTAGTTACTTTGTGTCCATTTTTAACAGATTTGTTGTTTTCTGTTGGCTGTTTTTTCTTCATTTCAATTATTGAAAGCTATTAAGGTCATCCGAGCTGTGCTCATTCGTTGCTCCTTGCGATTTTTTGTCTCGTCCTGAGTTGCCCATTGCAAAAAGTCTCACATTTCGTCATTTGAAAACTCATTGAACTAAATGTAATCTAACTGTGCGTTAGAGATCTGGGCTACTATTGTCCTAAAATGGTCAGCAGAGGAGACCCAGATATGGTGAGGTATATATTGCTATATGTCTAGGAAATGATACATAGAATTTACGTCCACAACACAAGTGTCATCGATTATATTAGTAATTGAGGACAGTATTCAGAATTTTGTTTTCTAGCTAAACTTTATGGAAAATGTCATGTGTTCGTGTATTACAAAGTATTTCATGGTGTTATTATTTGGGGAAAATATGAACAGTTTACTGTAATGCTTATTGTGAAAAACAAACATTATTTCATTATGGTGAGTACATGTATAATGCCAATCCAGTTCTTTAACAAACGGTTCCTACATATGCTTGACTACGTACGGCTCTAACGATGTTGTTAGCTAACCTGCTTATGCCATGGCGCAGCGTTATTGAACTTTCATCTTCAACTTCCCAAATTCTATATATTATTTAGGTTTTTTTCTTTTTTGCCCTTTTAGGACTGAACTGTTGCATACAATTTGGGTTGCATTGTACTTATAATCGTCATACTGCGGTTGATAGTGTCGTAAAAAGTGTCGGTGAGAGGGATATGAATTTTATTGTTGTATTATTCCATATTCTTACGCATAACATGTGTGATTCTATTGTTGTGTTTTCGAAAAATAATCAATGTGTTACGGACTTGTGTCAATACGTCTGTTTGTTTATATTTTCATGTTTCCATAAATTCTTCGTTCAATGTCAACTTTCAATCTGTGATTGGGTTACATAACTTATTAACTTACAACTATACAATTGATGTGTCGGAGTTGTCGATCTATTTAAGTAAGGTGACACATTCTATTTGAATTGTCCATAACTAAAAGTCGTTTTTAAAATCTGATCCCAGTCAGGCTTTTTTTCTAAAATATGTATCCTCGTTTATTTTCAGCATTGGGCTGAGTAATGAGTAATAATATGTTTTTGTTAACAATTGTAATTGACAACTGTAGCGTTTTTTTTATCGTAATAGCATAAGTTATGCTAGCAATTTGTATATTTGACAATGTTATTACAATACAAAATATCTTTAAGTATTGTTATTAAGTTAATAGTAATAAAACTGCTTCGATTGTAATAATTAGCCTTGTAGTATTTTTTAAACATTTATTTCATTAAAGTTAACTTCATTGTAATAAAGTTCTTAGTGGATCATTTATTACATTAAGGTTAACCTTATTGTAATAAAGTTATTACATTAGGTTAACCTTATTGTAATAAAATTATTAAACCTTAATGTAATAATTTTATTACAATAAATGTATTAAATATTTCACTAAGAAATTTATTACAATAAGATTAACCTTAATGTAATATTTTTATTACAATAAGGGTAAACTTAATGTAATAACTTTATTACAATAAGGTTAACCTTAATGTAATAAATATTTCACTAAGAACTTTATTACAATAAGATTTACCTTAATGTAATTAATGTTCCACTAAGAATTTTATTACAATAAGGTTAACCTTAATGTAATAATTTTATTACAATAAGGGTAACCTTAATGTAATAACTTTATTACAATAAGGTTAACCTTAATGTAATAAATATTTCATTAAGAACTTTCTTACAATAAGGTTAACCTTAATGTAATTATTTTATTACAATAAGGGTAACCTTAATGTAATAACTTTATTACAATAAGGTTAACCTTAATGTAATAAATATTTCAGTAAGAACTTTATTACAATAAGATTTACCTTAATGTAATTAATGTTCCACTAAGAATTTTATTACAATAAGGTTAACCTTAATGTAATAATTTTATTACAATAAGGTTAACCTTAATGTAATAATTTTATTACAATAAGGTTAACCTTAATGTAATAATTTTATTACAATAAGGGTAACCTTAATGTAATAACTTTATTACAATAAGGTTAACCTTAATGTAATAAATATTTCATTAAGAACTTTATTACAATAAGGTTAACCTTAATGTAATTATTTTATTACAATAAGGGTAACCTTAATGTAATAACTTTATTACAATAAGGTTAACCTTAATGTAATAAATATTTCACTAAGAACTTTATCACAATAGGATTAACCTTAATGTAATTAATGTTCCACTAAGAATTTAATTACAATATCAATATTACATATCAATAACACTATAAAAAGGGGACGCTAACGTGAATTCTCAACAAACAGCAGAACCTGCGCATTCATTTCCTTACAATTTAAGTAAGGTGTTCAGTACAATGATTTCATTAATTACGCAAAGTTTCAATTCAAATGAAAATCAATATCACTGTGAAAAGTGGACTATAACACAAATTCTCAAAATACCCATGTTTTCGTCACAAAACGGCAGAATCTGAAAATAAATTTATCCCAAATCCCACTAAGGTGTTCAGTGTGACGATTTCAGTAACTGTTCTAAGTTTCAAATCAATCAGATATCAGAAACACTTAAAAAAGATGACTAAAATGCAAATTCTCAATGTGTTTGCCCTAAAATACAAAAACATTTTACATATTAACATCTTATAATATGATAGTTTGACCAAGTTTCAATTCAATTGGATAATTATAACACTGTGAAAAGCAGACTTGCCCAAATGTTGACTCAGTGTCTGTCTCGGTCTCGGCCGCAAAACCTTGGTCTCGTTTTTCTCGACTTCAAAAAAAAGGAGGGGGGGGTGTTTACATTCCTCTTGCAAGTTTACAAAATCAGCTTAGCGCAGAATTTAACATCATCAATTTGTTGAAGTTATGAGATAAGTGCAGACAATTTTAACTTTTCACACTAGAATTTTATCTTTATGTAGATCTATACATTCTCTAAGCAAGGACAAGTTTTCAAGAAATGTAAAATTATTTTTATTACAATTATGCATGATGTCGACGCTTATTGTAATAATATTTTTTTATTACAATAAGCGTCGCTTAATGTAATATTTTTTAAATTATTACAATAAGGTTAACCTTAATGTAATAATTATTACATTAAGCAATTTATTACAATAAGGGTTGCAACAGAGCGGCCTAAAACGCAAAGGGATCGGTACGGTGTCAACAGATGGGCAATGACATATACACAATCTGTACGTATATTAATGCCTTAAAATGTCCGCAATGTCCTCAGGTTAAATAACGGGGAACTGACACGAATAAGGTTCAACTTCAAGGTAACACAATTCACAAATACACAGAATGTGTTGCCAGGGACGTATGTATATATATATACGTCTCTGGTGTTGCATTGTGTGTAAGGTACGTACATGTACGATGATCATGAAACACTTGTATTTGTTTCAGTTCGCAACATTAACAAAAGAGGTATGGCGAATATCTGCCCAGTTGGCATTTATGAAAACGCGAAAAAAATATTATTTAGAAAATAATTTCTGGTGGCGCAAATGCATAGACAATATATCAAACCGTTTGAAGTTATAAGATATTCGGTATTACTAATATAATACCTCAATTATAGCCATATTCACTTTATCTATGAAAGTGATGGAGTTTCCCAGACTTAAAGAAATACTTTAAACACTTTCCCATCCGAGGACCAACTTTTGAATACACTTTTTAGTCCCGTGATGTAATATGCAAAACAAATCATATTTCGGAAAAGTGGTCCTCCTTTGGGAAAGTGCAGAAAATAATGAAAACCTGGTTGATTAATTTTCTCAACACTGCGAAAGGTCTTGGGTTGGTTAAAGCAATTTCTTTTTCCATATTTGTTCACGTCAGATAAAGCCGAACGTGTAACGCAGTTTACTTGTTACCATAAAATAAACGGTCCAGGTTCGAATCCCCATAAATTTCACTCTTATTCTTTTTAATATTTGGCATTTCATTTATATCCTTAAAAATCATATATCTATTTATGCTCGATAAAACATTTTACATGAATTTAAATTTTAATAGCATACTTATTGATTTTATCAGTTTTATCTATAATATTCTCGTTACTATTCAGTATATAGATATTATAGAATTCAACCATCTATGTTTAAATATACTAATTAACTTTCAGTATAAAATATAAGAAGAAATTAAATAATCTTTCCATTTTTGTATTGCTGCTTCACACTAAGACTAAATGATTCATTACACGCACTTTGTCCACCCCCACAATGTGTCAGCTGTTTATCACTTACTCTTTGTGTCAATTTTGTATGGTAATGTTTATGCTAATTAACCGAAAGGCAAAGACTTTAACACATAGCCATGTCGCCCGGGCTTACTTGTGTTACATAGGGAATTAAACATACTAGTTAATGCTACATGTAAGAAAGGGTTCACAGTGGGTCCACTTAATGTGTCTTTAACTAGAACTACTATCCGTATGTAAAACCATGCGCAAAGGCAATGTTTATTTGAAGTCAAATTCAACCGGCAAATGAAACGGGCTACATTTGGTTGTTTCATCGAGTCTAATTAAATTTGTAAAAGGAGACTAAGACACCACTTCGCACTACGCTTTGTAGTTCAGTCAATTTGTTTCAAGGCCGACTCATTTAGATTAAATCCTTAAGTGACCATAACTTTTGTATCAATTTAAAGGGCCTATAATCTCTTTTATACGAGTTGGAAATCGAAATAAAAATGGCGATGCACTACTAAACATTATAGCCTCTATTAATTACTGTAGTTGTATGCCACCACCTCACGTGATAAAAAAATAGATAGGTCAGAAAGAAATTCTCGCGGGATGTCGCGACGCGCGGCCATTTTCAAACAGATGTCAGGAAACTGGTTATTTTTTTTTTGAAATGGGTGGCAACAGTTAGTTTACAACCTCCTGTGACTTGATTAAATGCATAGGTTAGTAGAAAAATGTCTGTTCTTTCCATTGCTACCTAATTTACATATGATCGAAAATGTTTTATATTATAAAACACAGCTTAAACAATTGCTCGTGCACGGGTCAGTAAAAATCGGTCGGTTTAACTAAGGAGGCATTCTGACTCTCGCACCCGCCTGTCGTCCAAATATCTAGCGGGTCAGAGATTAAGAACCCTTCGGACTACTCATTTCATTGCAGGATTATTGTAATAACACTCTCATGAACAAGGCTGTAAGATAGAGTAATTCCACCTGAGGAGCTTCTAAATTTGGTATTCGACATGAAAGCTAGTGATTTTTTTGTCGAACGTTGGTCCGCTTCTTCCAAGGAAATCAATTGCCAAATATCATGTCTATAGGCCTTATTGTATTTCAGGATAAGTCGTTTGAAGAGTTTGACCCATTTGACCCATGTGACGTTGAAAGTAAGTCAAAGTCATTGGAACCCTCCAGCCAAGACTTTACACCTTTCGGATCCTCAGAGGATCGAAGGAAAATATGACACCGGACGGACGACTGACAGAAGCACGACGTCTGCCGGAGGCCGCACCACGACATAAGCTCAGTAACCGTTCGGGCAGGTGAGCTAAACTCCAACCCGTTGTCAGCTTGATATGTATAGGTTATTGCATGGTTTTCGAGTAACAAGGGATTTATTACACCCGAGCGAAGCGAAGGTGTAATAAGTCCCGAGTGACGAGAAATCATGCAATAACTGACTTACTGCATGCTTTCCAACTCGAAAACACAACATGTGTTAGTGAGCACTAATTAATCCCAGGTAGTTCTCAGGTAAGATCAAAGGTACAATGTAAGTTCCCTATAAACAGTCTTAATGTGTCTTTCACAACGGATGCAAGTGTTTTTCTGGATGATGATTTTGGAAATTTTGCATTGGCACCATCAGAAAGTCACCCAGATATTTTGGATATAAGTACCAAAACTCTGTAATTTGAAGGCATACCAAAGAACAGAGTTTCGCTGCCCCTGTGTCAGACAAAGATATTCAAAGACCTTTTTAGCAGCAGTATAAAAATACCAAAAGTAACAATACTTGGGAGACAGGTATGTGGAATAGTTACTTTTAAATTTTAAGAATGAATGATATAATGAAACAGTTGATTCATTAATTAATTCTAATTAATTCAAAATTGATTAATTGACTAATTAATAAATCAATAACATCATAATACTAGTTAAGAATTTCTCATTTTTTCTTTCAGAAGCTTTCACCAAGTCTTTTGTAAAACATTGAAATATGTATAATTTGCATTTACTGTTGTTTCAGTTATGGCTCTTATTTAATCCTTTGTTGTCACAGTCTACGGCACACATGGCCAGCCCCTTCCATGGCCACACAATCCTGATTGGTCATGAAAAGGGGATTATGGAATTATGTGTGCAGTGGACTGTGGCAACAAGCGATTTATTGTCCACACTTTTCTTTTGTGAGAGTTGGGAAGTATGCAGTAAGCTACGTATGTACTATGTTGGGTTGCACACACAATATGTGCCTGGCCGGCTAAGCTCATCGGTATCTTGTTATATCTGCATCATCACCACGTTATACGTGGATGTAGCTATAGAATCTTTTTAAACAAGGTCTACTTTCGCTTTCCATTATATTACCCACGTCTCGAGGCATTTAAGTATTCCCACCTACCAGTATCCAAAAACAAAATACTACTGAAAACAAATCACTTCTATTTACTGACACAAGGTTATAAGGATTACTTGCTCCATTTGAAATCTGTCACGCTCACATTTTCTCTCTCTCATGGATAGGTCTATTACGTATACCCCCGCAGCTACTTGTTGGCGACCTATTCAGATATAATTCTATATACTGTTCAGTGCCCATTTTCCTTCCTTCTTAGTTGTACGCTATTGTCCGCTTCTTAGACACGGTTTTCACAGGCGCTTCCGTCTTTGTGCGGGCATGAAATCTGAGTCTGCAATAAATGAAACCAAGTACACCAGGCATGCTGAATTGCGACTCATTGCAGTCTGTGTGGTGGTCATTGACAAAGCACTAAGCAAAGTTCCATTCCGTCACAACTGGGGTGATATTTATTATTTAGCGTGTGCTAAGTTCGTTCCTGATACATGTACCTCGAGGATGACACATTTCAACCACTGCATTGCTTTCAATTGAGCGCCATGATTCGAGTGTATCTCATACCGCACTATGATAGGATTTCCATGCCTATAGCCATCACAGTCTTGTATAGTTGTAGTTTCCCTGTTAGTCACGACACAACACTCTATCCACTTTGTTAACAATTTGCCCCTAAATGTAGTTTAATCGACATTAAGTTCGGATTATGATTTTGTTGACGCTTAATTTTGTATTATTTGTGTTTTGCCTTCTTCCTCTTTGATGCCGGTACAAATGTACCCGAATTTAAGTCGAGTGTCGTAAAATATTTCGCATTTCTTAATAAAGCTAGAATGTTCTCAATAATTGTTTATTGATAGGAGTTTGTTTTTGTTATGTCTTTGGTTATCTTGTTAGCCCTGAAATCAACACAAAACCTTTTATGAGCCGTCGTTTTTAACTATCACAACTAGAAGAAAGGCCTAAGCCGGCTATTTAGATCAACTAGGTATTCCTGCCTGAATGCACCTGCACAATATCAGAACGCCTTTTTAGTTGGAATTTCTTGTTAGTGTTATTGAAAACAAAAGTGGATATCCTACAGTTGTCATTGAGCCTAGCTATGGAGCTGGACACTATTAATATCGAATATTGTGCAGTCAACCTATATAAATTGCAGATATTTTACATAATAATAATAATTCGAGGTTCTTATATACCGCTTTATCACGACCTTAAAGGCCGCCTCAAAGCGGTTCACAAATTATTATCCGTGGTTATAGGGCTTTAGCAACCAGCCAATATCGTTCTCAACTCCCTGGGGAGCATACAGCCGGTGTTGCC
The DNA here is from genome assembly GCA_947623455.1 of Mimachlamys varia. Classification (NCBI taxonomy): domain Eukaryota; kingdom Metazoa; phylum Mollusca; class Bivalvia; order Pectinida; family Pectinidae; genus Mimachlamys; species Mimachlamys varia. The sequence goes on along the minus strand of OX392531.1, from coordinate 34,027,411 downwards.
ATTTCGGCGCTCACAGATAGCATTCTACAAATTCTAGCACTACCCAACCATGTACTCATTTATAGCTGAGTAGACTGGAACAATCAGAGTGAAGTATCTTGCTCAATGATACAGCACAAGTGCCTTGACCTGGACTCGAACTCCCAACCTTTCGGTCACGAGCTCGACGTCCTACCACTAGACCACCGTGCGTCACAAACCTGGTAACTTTCTTAGCCTGCACTATGATTGTTCTGATAAGTCTTACAACAGAGGCAATATGTATATCATCTTCGAGCGACGCATATTTGGTCTTCACTCTCAAACATCCTAATTCCACGTACCAATCTTGGCCAAATATCACGTTTATGTTTATTTCCGATACAAGAATAAATAACAACACTCCACGTTGCCTAACGTGAATTTTATGGTTTTGTCCCTGTCTACGGGAATAATTGTACCATTGACCAATTACAAAAAATCTTTATTTTATTTCAATCAACTCCCAAATGCCTAAAACCTTTGGTTTCGAATTTTAATTCTACACTTTGGTGTGCCTGCCAGTTCTATATCTTATAGTTGAGTATTATGCTGCATTAATTATTTCCCTCCTTTTTAATATTGCCTTTCCTCTTTTGATTTGCTTTTTTTTCTGTTTTGATGGTACATGTGTCTTAGTTTTTATTCCACTCCCTCTATCTATCAACTTAGAAAAGGAGTATTCTACTTTTCACTATTTAGTGTTTTGCATCTTATTCTTCCCACAATACCTTTGTTTGTGTCATGTCCGTCGACAACAACACCAGCATAAGGGTTTTAATATGTTTTTATAATGTGTTCCTGCTTCTACACCCAAACACTGAATTCGTGTAGTTTGACAAATATTCATATCCTGAGCATTTGTGTTATATCTCTCAGAAATCATATACGACCAAGAAACTTCGTAAACAGCTGGTCTTCAGTTTACATCCTGCTCCTTTAAACCTATCAAACACCCGTTCAATCTTTTAATCAAATGTTTGCCTTAACCAATGACATCGTCTTAATATATGGGACAGATGTTCCATGCAAACCGACAAGGGATGATTCGATCAGCCTTTCAAATGTGGCTGGCTATGGCATGTCAAACGTTGCTATATTTCATTTAGTCGATAGAGTTTATTATTATTATTGTATTTTTGGTATTCTAATTCTTTAACCTGTTATGGTTATTGTGTAATCTTACCATTGTTATTGTTGGTACAATACTCTTAATCTATTCGATGTTTTGCTATCGATATAAATAGCTCGTCATTCTTATTGAATTTTGTACTTTTTATATCCCATCATATCATATATAGGTATTTGGGATAGTGAAATTGTACATCTCATGGTAGCATTTCCATATTCCACATTCCTAACATATCATGGACCATTGTTGTCATCCAACAAGGCAATATTGAATATAATTTGGGATTTTTCTCTCCATGACTGACAATTGAACCGAACAAATACAATTGTACGTGAATAGATGAAAACAAAGTATGGTATATCAAAGGTATACTACGAATGAACCATTCATGTTTCCAGGAATTTCAGTTCGATCCCTATTGGTGGCTTAAAAAAAGAGTTGTGACTGCTAGGGTTAGTTGTTACCCCTCCAATAGTACGGTGTGTTGTTCCTTTAGCTTGGCGTCGTAATACAACTCTACGGAGCTTATGTTTGTTGCTAATAGTTTTCACGACGATAAATAAGGATTGTACAAATGTAGATTTTAGTCCCCAAGTTTTTCTGGAGCCTCCATAGCCACAGTTAATCTCATTTGAGTAGTGGCACGGTACATAATATACACATTTTCGTAGTACACGATTTGAAATTATACAGAACTATTTTAATTTTACTTCTAAATTCATAAATTAAAGGGGTTGTACGCACCTGACCCGTCTGCTTTCTACATTAGTTTAGAAATTTTGGATTCCCACATTTTGGCCCTTAGCATTACTGAAGAGTCCTAGGAGGACGAAACAGCTGTATGGTGTAGGTTAATTCATTTTCATGTAGATATATGATATTCGTGACAAACATCAAAACGATCATATTAATGCAACATGAGCTTCACACAAACGAAAGAAAAATGATGTGTTTTTTTTCAGTAAAACGACGCTAACACTTGTTCTTAATACGATTGATTGATGACAATTGTGATCATATCACAAGGCAAGCGTGTCTCGCACATTAGAGTAGAAGCCAGTGAGTGTTAATACATGATGTCACATAGAGTTCGTTAGAACAATAAATCAATTAGTTAATTCTAGTTGGTTTTATCTAGACCGATTTACATGAACCTATATTATTTTTCTGTAGGCTCCGTAGCGGGGGGCGCCAATTTGACGGATTTTCTAGTAGACATCGAATTAATCATCTAATTGAAATGCAAGTGAAATACGTCATATCTCCTGACAGCATAATGATGACGTAGATCGTAAGTTCGACGCCCGGTCATGCGGGATCAGGGCTCGGTTACCAAATGTCTGCAACCGTCAAGTGTATTTCTGTGTTATATCAATACAGTAGGTGTTAATGATCCAAAATTTAACATGTGACTTATCTGTCGTCATAGTCTGTTTGTAATTTATAAAATCTATATATATTGTATATGCTTTAAAATATGTATAACTTAGTATATAAGAAGTTTTGATACGATATACATCTGACACAAACTATTATATTTGTAAGATTAGTATATGAGAAACAAATTACATGTACAAGGGGTCAATCATCTACATGGTCATATAATACCTGGAAATATCGTTGCTTCTTTATAAAAACACGGTTTCATTTCCCGATCAAGATAGGTTTACCATGAAACACTTGGTCATAACAACGGAAGAGGTCAGCACAAAGTATTAGATAAATGATGTCACATTTAGACTATTGACATGTGACAGGGTGTTGATTACATGTTGGTATCATAGCTCTGTTATAATTTAATCTTCAAAAAAGAAGAAACTTTAAAGTCATTGTGGATGGATATACATTGAAGTAATAAAAACGTATTTCATAATTGTAGCAAAATACATGTTTTGTTTTATTTTTATAAATATAAGCTTACATCTTTTATATAGAATAAAGAGACGTGCCTTGTTTGAAATTGATGAATATATTACTTAAGGAAATCAAATTGTGTTCTCTCTATTCTGTGTCTACTAAAGAAAGGCTGAGTTGTAACAACGATCTTTCTTATGATTATTAAGTTGTCGACATATCTCTAAATAAGTTGAGTTTCCACCTAAATCAAGGAAACTAGCTCGTGATTTGTGTTATAAACTTTACTTGAAAGTGTTTGTTCTACTAATATCATCAAAATTGAGCAAAATCGTTGATAGGTCATTGGGTTTAACGGTTTTAAAATTAGGGAAAGAACCCCTCTATATTTTTCATAAGAAATACATGGCGATGATAACATATTAAAAGATGAAAAAATGGGAAGGAATGATTAAAATTGTGAAATATTGTGTCAAATAGTTTATTTGATATTTATATTTCGATGAATTCATAAACCAAAATAAAGGTCATTGGTTCATTTTTATCATGGTTAATTAAAGGAAACGACAGAAGAGTTGATGAAAAAATGATGAAATGTTTTAAAAATCCAGAGCCAGCTTCCTGAACAGGGATGCATTTAATACCTTCAGAAAACTCTCCAACAAAAACATGAAAACAAACAGATCTTGGAAATAATGGCTCAGACTGCTATTTGAATATAGCAGGCCAGGGCTGGCAAACGTGCATAGATAAACAAATAAGATCATTTGTTTTGATCATTGCAAACTTTAATCAATAAATATTCATTTACATGGTGATTTATCATGTCATTGAATTAAACTTAAGATTGGTTTGTGATACTCCTATGTGTAAAGAGACACGAAAGGTCGGACTGGATAAATCTACGGAACAGCTGTACACTTGTCATTGGTTGTGTTGATGATGCGAGGGTCTTCGTCACATATTTTCCCCTTATTTGGAATCACATGATCCTTCGTGGACATTGATTGCACCCCTTGAACACAAATAAAATGTAATGTAAAATATTTTTGAAATATGAAACAAAGTTCATTTATCAAATCATTGATCAAAGAATATGTGTAAAGCTTTACATAAAACAAGCCCCTTTTCTGATTATTACTAGATTATCGTATTATTTATTGTTATTCTTAGTCTGTATACAACAGTTACTATAGACACATCACATGTGCACATTATAATCAAGCATCTGTATGACAAACACTCTCCTACTGCTTTATTGAACCCAATTAGGCGCTTTATAGAAAAATCTGTGATCTGAAATTATGTACAACGTAGAAAATGTGTCAGGTACATTTTACCTATACATCACCAAAGGCTTAACACATTGTTGCTGGTAATTTATACATACGCGCATTCTCTGCTGCAGTCATTGGGGTAGGTTTTTCCATCGTCGCCACAAACTGGCTGGTAGTCTCTCGTACAAACACACTCGTCCTCGTCTTCACACTCTCCGTCGTGAAGCATACGTACATTGCTGAAACGATATATTACAGGTGTTTGTAGTATTGATATTTGTAACTGATTTTAACGATATGATTCGGCACAAGTTATAGTCCTCTCCTGCCCGATTAAATAGCAATTCTTATGATAGCGACATGTACAGTATTCGTTATAATTACGGTGTATATGTTATCTAGCGATAGTGTAAACATGTGCAGAATACATTCATAAGCTTTCATTTAAATGTTTTTTTTTTAAATAGAGTTTATTTAAAAAGTAACTATGTCTGTGTGGATATACAGAAAATGTTCAAAATTATTTGGTTTAAACTGTATTTATTTAATTTTTGAAATGCATGGCAGGAATGATACAGATCACATACGCAAATATGATCAGGAAACAAGTACGGTGTACTTAAATAAATCCTTCTCATTTTTTGACCAGCTAGTAGCCTTATGAATTACACATTATATGATAATACGTCAGTTACATCAACATATAAACAAATTGAGTAGAGAAAAAAGAACATGTGGTGTAGGACATGTTACAAAAGATACAATTTGTAATCCATGATAAGGTAAGTATAATGTTATTCTTTTGACATCATTTAAGATTTTAACAGTTACGTTTTGTCAAAATTTTAACACATATAGTACTCAGCCAAAACGTTTGGACATAACAATAAATTATTTAACGATGTCCGCTTGCGACATAAGTTAAATATTGTTTTGTATCACGTGTTATTTCTTCCGTTATTTATTCATATTTTAATATTTGAGTTTATGTGTTCTATCAAGTGGAAGGTAACAACAAAGATATCGTATATTTTTTAGTGTTCATACGCTATCGATAAGTACGTACATTAATATGTTCTTTTCCAACAGTATGTGCGTCGTTCTTACCATTTCCGAAACTCAGATCATTACAAACATTTATCGTATTTTTTCTACTAAACATTGATTTATTTGGCAAGATTTACTTTTCGGAAGATGCTAAACACACTGATTCTCGTCATGGTTTATGTCGAATGTATATGAATCAATAAAGTCCATCAATATATCATAATTTCTCTTCAATATATTAAATCAAAATGGGAAAATTTACAATAGTATTTCATTCAGATGAGGACGCTTCAGCAGAAGACGTTTAAGACGCTTACTCTTCCGGAACACCTGGTCTAATTCTCTTGTACTTTACGAGGGTCTCCATGTAAATATTTTCTTTATTCATATATTGCCTCTCGTTTAATCGATTTTGAGTTCGAATGATAGTTTTGTTGACGCCTTGGTATCTGATTATTTTTTTTCTGTTGATGCCATTTAAATCAAATAAACCGATGACACTTATGTAGGTATATCATACTCGTTTGTTGCTTTTGACTTTCTAAATCATCAATTACATTTTAGTTTTAAAAACAATGTAATTGGTTAACCTTCAATATTGTAGATATACATTTATAATCAGCATTTGGCAGATTTATGAATTAGTGCAATAGGTTGATATATGAACTAGTGTGATATGATCAAAATGGATAAGTGAAGAGTGTTTTCAACAAAATCCAGAGTACTTGTCATACTTACTTGCACTTTCTCATGCAATCGTTTCCGTAAGTTTCGCGGTCGTAACCACATACAGGTTTAAAGTCCATTGTGCATGCGCATGCTTTATTCGGCCCATCTTCTTCGACAGTCGCTGTGAAGGCGACAGAAACGCAGACGGCAAAGATAACCAACGTCAGCTTCATTTTGAGGTTTGGTGTGTCGGGATAATACCTGGAAAATATGAATAATATATTAATACACGCTACCATACAGTTAATTTAATGGAAAAAACCCCAACAAATACTTATTCGCAATATGTCAAAGTAAAGGAACCTTGATGAAACACATGTTAACCATATTAGATAATACATTAATTAGATAAATTTGATTATGGTTTTGCTGACCCTTCAGCATTATCTGATTTTGTTTTATAATACTTAAATATATGAATTAACATATGAATTAAAACAGCTTTAATTTACGGATTAGACAATGCAAACGGCGATGTCATGCAACATTGAAACTGGCAAATGATGAATAATTGAGCAAATTACAATGGCTATGGTGGACATGAAATAACATTCAGTGGATAAAAAACTTGATACATTGTAGCAATGACTACTCTACAAACCTGTGTCGGTAGTCTTCAGATTACTTGAGTACGGTTTGGTACTGGTCACTCCAGTGTAGCACTATTTATAGGCAGTCAGTTCAGTTCCTCATCAATTATATACAGATGGTATACGGTTATAAATATAAACAATGGTCAAGTAAGTAACATATTTATAAAAGCCTCCGGCCTATTGACCCGTGTACATGACAGAACGTTTAGATCTAAATGTAACATATTGTATTCCGTACACTACTTTCACGTTGTGCTGTTTTGAAATTCGAACTAAACTGTCTCTCAAAAAAAATACATTCAGTGTTACTTAGAATATATTATTGCTGATAATTCATCATCTCCATTTGATATAATTATTATTTAATTGATTAAGTTTTTGTTTGTCGTTGCTGTATTGAATTGTTCCATTTTCCAGGTCCTATTGTTATCAATCTCTAATGTTGATATCAGCGTCCGATAAAATTAAATAGTATCCGTCACGTCTTTATTTTGTTGGAATTTCTTATTCTTAGGGAAACAACAACTTTCGACTATTTTTTTCAAGCTACTTTTTCCCACCTTTTGTCCCCTAGCATCACTGAAGTGTCCTAGGTGAGCGAAGCAGCTGTATGATGCAGTTTAACTTTTTTTCGGCAACTGTGTTTATTACTTTTATTTTTTTTTTGGGGGGGGGGGGGGGGGGCAGACTCTGCTGGTGAATTTTGTAGTCCCCGAAGTTTGCTGGAGCCTCCATAGCCACAGTTAATCTGATTTTCGTAGTGGCACGGTACATAAAATACACATTTTCATAGTACACGATTTGAAATTATACAGTTTTTGTTTAATTTTACTTCTAAATTCATAATATAAGGGGTTTTACGCACCTGACCCTTCTGCTTCTACATTAGTTAAGAAATTTTGGATCCCCATCTTTTGGCCTCTAGCATCACTGAAGAGTCCTAGGAGGACGAAACAGCTGTATGATGCAGTCTAATTCATTTTTTCGGTAATTGAATCTATATGTATCTTATATATATCAAACCTCCAGAGAATTATCTATTTCAAAGGGAACAATTAAGCACTTGCCAAGGCCGAGCTACGTAAATCACTGTATCTATTACTAAATTTAAAAGGTGCAGCATATGTGTATGTTACGTCATCTTTGTACTGATTCAGATTAGTATTTTTGTGTGGATTGTTAGTTCTAACTTGTGTTGTTTATCCGCTGACCTTTATTTAAATACTTTGTTGTACATTTTACGTTTCATTTTCTGTCGGTGTAAAGAAGAAATGTAACCATATTTGCAATATTTTGAAAGTGTATTCATCAGTCGGTGAGAAAGCAATTGCTTGTGCATTATAATTTACACACATGTCCGTTAAAGGGTTATGATTGGTATTCAATAGGGAGGGGAAGGTACCTCACTTCATACTTCAGATATCAAGACGAGTGTCATCACTCTCTGTGATAATAAAGCTGTCGATTTAAGTATTGGTTAATTTTGATAGTTATGCTTATGAAGCTTGTCATAACGATAGGATAAATAAATGCAAAAACTTTAACATTGTACGTTTTCATACATCAAAGATAACATTTTTGTCATGAACAGATTAAGCTTAATGTATAAACATTTTCCTCATTTTTTTTCTGCAAAAACATTCTAAATTATGAATTTCATGCAAAATGCATGAAACGGACATACTCCTATATATTCATGTGGGATACTTGCAACTGTGTATGTTTTGTAATGATATATAGAATCAACATGTGCAGAGCCTTTTTTAATATTACACGTTTTGTTACCTTTATATTGTTAGCAATTATAACCGTAAAAAGGGCTGATAACCTCGTATCTTATTGACTGGAGTTAACGTTGATCGAGTTTGATCTGTTGTAATAAAAAAAAAACAATCAGTTATAAAAATGTCATGGACATCTATTCATGATATATCCACATGGTTAATCTATTATATTATATTCTATAACATTTGTTTAGTTATTGTCACAGGGTTCACACGTTTATTTTTTAACTAAACTGTTTGTTTTTAATGATAAATTTGGCGCTGTGAATAAATCATATGATAAGTTTGTGTCGTCATTTGTTAATGTTATTAATATGATTAATGATGTTTACTTGACTTTTATAAATGCGTATTAACATTCTATGTTCGTGTACGTTAGCACATGCACACTCCTTAACGGCTGGTACGTGATTGTAAATGTATTATTAAATATATACCATGTAATTGTTTGAGTTGACACTTTATGGCTTCAAACTGTTAGCAATAATTGTACTGGCACTATGTAACTGTACATATCTAAATACCACGTATATACATGTATGCTACAATGTCCCGTAGGCATATATACTATGGTTTCATTGTTCGCCACCTGTGCAGACGGTTGACTGACACCTCTGCCATTATTTATGCAAACATCACTACAATTGAAATTGTGTGCGATTTAATAAAGTGGATTTGAAACACAATTAAATAGCACATATAGTCATGGTATGTTTATTTTTACAGTTTTTGTATTACATCTTTTACTGTTTCACTAGTAGGATAAGCTTTTATCCCAACGCATGGATATGTAAGAAGAAATAATTGTAAATGTATTGTTTTCTCTATGTTGAACATGCATTTTAACTGCTAACAAGGGCACCTAATAAAAAACACCCTTATTTTTTAACAGCTATCTGTTGTGTAAGTGTGATTTCAGAAAAAGTTGTTATTTTTGACATAACGAATTTTTCTTGTATTGATACATTGTACACGCAATGACAGCCAGAATAGTATTTACGCCCGTGCTAGAGCAGAAAACAAAATAACAAAAAATGTCTATAACCTCTTTTTTGGCCCCAGTTTATGCGGATTTTCACCATTTTAATGTTTTGAAGGATATCTATGCCTAAAAACGTTGGTAGATGTTCTACCGAAAGCTGTGTTTTTGCAGTGTAAATTTCAAAATATAAAGTGTAATTACTTTTTTTTAAATGAGCCTTCAAGCCGAAAAAATAAGATTTCTGCTTTTGAAAGATAACGTAACACACACATATGCTGCACCGTTTGAATTTAATAATAGATACAGTATGCCGAAAAAAATAAAACTGCATCATATACATTAATGTAGCTGTTTCGTCCTCTTAGAAATCTGCAATGATGATAGGGGTCAAAAGGTGGGAATAGAAATTTTCTAAACTTATGTAGAAGCAGAAAGGTCGGGTAAAACCCTTTACTTAATGCTGTGTATAACAAAACAGGCATATTTGAAATAATAGGATTTGACAGAAATTTAATAATTACTGAAAGAGTTTTTTCATATCTGTTTTAACTTTTACAGTTGCATAAGATACAGAAGGCAATTTTGGATAAGCATGAAACTTGACATAGATACATTTATACTTATCCCACAATGCCTTCAACGCAAGATTAAGTGTATAGTGAATATGTTTGTTATGCAAGTGTGCTCAAATGATTAAGGGTTATTTATATAGCATATCTTTAGATATTTCACAAGCTTATTAATCACTATTTCGGGTAAATAACAAAAATAACTTGATCAGTTGTCGGTATGTATCATGGCTAACCATGAACCTTACTTTTGACATGTAATTTTGTCAAGGTGTTATTAAATTTGCAAAACATGTTTCAAGGCGGAACGGTTAGCTCTTGTAGATCGAACATGTTAGCAAAAGAATAATGTCGTTGTACTCTCAAGTGTCTATAGCACACGATAGGGACATTTGTTTGACTGGATATGGCTATATCACAGCGTACACATTTATTTTGTTTTGGCCTTGAATTTCAAATGGCGCCTATAAAACGTTTTACTCAAATATGCATACTTGGAGGTATTTTGATTATTAGTTCATATAAGAAACTATTAAGAATTATGAATAAAGTAAGAAGACTGTTTTCAAGACAAATATTAAAAATGTTGAGTTTGAGGTTTTTTTTTATATGAAATCTACATTTTTTACCTTAAACTAGTTTTTCCTTAAACAGTCTTATTGTTATGTACAGAAGTCTTATTACAGACTTTTACAGGAGCATTTTTGATGATTGAAATACCTTCACAACCGCCTTTTGCATTTCATGGTCAAATCAAAATCAATATGTACGCTTTCGAAAAGTCCATATACAGTCAAACAAATGTTCCTTTCGCGTGCCATAGACATTTGAGAGTACAATGCCATTGTTGTATTTCTGGTTTCATATGTTGTAAAGCTTATAATTATCCCATGCTGCATCTTATGTTTGAATATATTAAGAAACTTCATGTGATCAGAAACATTTTGGTATATAACATGACTATATTGATGCCATGCTTAATTGTTTTCTATTTTTTTGTAAAATTCATCATAATTTGTCTATTTAGATGACCCTTGGGGCCCACAACGACCTTTTAGACACTCATACTTTGAGCAAAATCTGCAAAAGAACGAAGATACACTAAAAGGACATAAAGGTACCAAAACGAACCAAATACACGAAAGAGCAAAATTGGAAAATCAGAACAGTAACCAAACAGCAGGAGATGTAAAGACAACGACGAACTGACCACAGAATATATATTTTGGAAGATGGGTATGACACACTTATAAAAACTACAAGTAAAGGAGCGAGAAAGTGTTTTTCTTCTGCCTACATTGCTCCAACAACCCAGGTGGAGTATAAAATGGTCTGGGGTGGCTGTTGCAGTATATGTGCTGTAGCATTCAGGAGAAGTGGCACTATTAAAGATGCCGTTGGAAACACGGTCCCACTACAAACAGAACACAATTCCTCTCCAGCACACACGCATATATACACACACATACGGAAATATTAGCCAAGTGGTGTAGGACAAGTGGTTAAAGCCTAATAAGGCAGCTTCTGCGAAATCCTCAGAATTGTATATGATAGAACTGTATGTGTTAATTGTATTGATTGCATAAGAATTGTATATCTATGTACTGTAAAGCGCTTTAGAGTGGCTTATGTTAGCTAGATAGGGCGTTCTATCAAATGTTGTATATTATTATTTATTATTATAAGGAAACATTACTTCTGCAAACATCAACAAATATTTAAAGAAATGAGAGAAATCTTTAGAAAATGTTTCTATAAACCTATGAAGTTTACATGTCGCAGTTGATTCGTTATTCTAGGGCTTGCTCTAAATATCTTGCTTTTCGCGATAGATGTCGACTTCTGACAGACTACTACCAACACAGGTGTTCCAGATGTGCAGGTTGATAAGAACTATAGGAAAGTGTTATTGTCGCCATCATTGTCTCATTGAGACATAGTCTGTATCTTTGTTTTATAAGAAGATGGAAGTTTTTGAGTATGTTTATTAGTGTGTTTACTAGTTGTGATTCACAATGATGACTCGGTTATCATTTTGAGGACTTGATTTTTACTTGGATATGTCCAAGATTTAAATGTCAGATGTCGTCGATGAAGCAGAATACTTTAATCTCTCTGAACACCTTTACTTATTCTCTTGTACCTTTTACATGGGTCTTCATCTAAATCTTTCCCCTTTTCCGATTTTGACCCTTGTTTAATCGATTTTGAGTTCAGAATATGGTTTTGTTAACGATTCGGTATTCTCTATTTTTTCAATACTTTTAGGGCCCAGATGCCTAAAATAGTCCTGCCATTAGGAAAATACAAACCACGATAGATGTTATGTGCTGGAACATTGAGGGGCCTATAACGGTATTAAATCTCGCATATCTACTTTACAATCGGTTGGCAATAATTAAACAACGAATATTTTAGCAATAGTCACAGTCATATACAACACATTGCATTTGATGATAAAATTAGAATATTGGCTGAATTATCGTGCTTTTATGTCTTATTTCCAAGAGGTTTTTAACAGCAAATCAAGTAAAGTCAACAATGAAATTGATAGCATCACAATAGCAAATGTTGTTACAATCAAATAAGAACATTTGCCTTCACAATGCATTACAATTGAAGGATGACGAACAAATGTAAATATATCATTGGTAAATACATTATGTAATGTCAAACCCGTTTTATTTAGAATAAGACAACGGCTATGATTATTAAAGCCATTCCCGTAGCTATCCGTGGAAGAAAAGCTGTATTTTTCTTCAATGTTTGTGTTTCCCCACATTTTATGTAAACCAGTAAGGTATGGTCAGGACGCACTGCTTTAAAGATGAAGCTGCTAAAGATAGAAACATCTAGACTTATTTGAAAGTATCATTTGATGCAGCTTCAAGGCAAATGTTTGAACTCCCAAGATGACATTATGAAACAAAGTTGGTCAGAACTAAACAATGAGTCAACTGACCAGAATTCAATGTCACCGAATCAAAGGTCAAGGTCAGATTTGTCAGCTTTTCATAGATAAACAGTTTGTTATAACATTATGAATCAAACTTAGTCAGCATTAAAAACGGAGTTGACTGACTGAAATTCAAGGTCAACAGGTCAAAAGTCAGGGTAAAATTTTGTTACTTTTCACTGATAAACATTCTGTTATGACATTATGAAGCAAAAAACTACTTGGATGACCTTGACTTACTTTCAAAGTTACAGGGGTCAAACATGCCAATGATCTTCCACCAACTAAAAAACCAAAGTGCACATGGCACTGATATTGGGAATGAAGGGCTACCAAGTTTGTTCCAATGTGTATACAAACTCTCCAAACGAGATTTTCTGAATAACTTAATGGTCTAAAGAACATATATTTGACTTGTAGTATACTTTGTTGAAGGGCTCCCAGTTTCTTCTTGCCAATTACGCATATGCCATTTGTGATATTATATTGTGCAGTAGCATGTACATGTGTTTTGATTCGACCCTCAAGTTTGCAGAAGTTGATTTAAGAGAAAGTGAATGATTCTGGCACATTTTGCCACTTGTCTTTAATCCAGAAACGCTAGAATCAAATACTCTTCAAATATGAAAGTTTCTTATGAAGGCAGCTTCCCTTTCCTGATTTTAGAAAGTGGCCTCCACGGTGAGACAACTGTTATGTTAAAATATACATGTTGCCTGATTTTAAAACTCAGGTGACCGTTAAGGCCTAATGGTCGTCTCTTGTTGCTCATTTTCAATGATTGCATATTTTAATTGCATACATTCCACTGTAAATCTTCGATTGGAAGGGAATACGAAGACTAAGCTAAAAACAAATCTAAATTAAAAAAAATCAGAGACAGCATTTGTTCCAATAATTCTAAACTTTATTCATTATTTACTATGTGAATTACATTATTTAATGACATTGTGATCGGTGATACTTGTATATTGCTCGAGGTGCCAAAAGTCATGCTGGATAAAGCGAAGGACCAGTTTGCTTATTATTTGTTGTGTTGATCACGAGGAGGTCAGGAGGAAGTCCGGCTTTCTTCGTAACAGAGATTCTCTATTTGGAATCATCGTCACATTTTCCTTCGTGAGCATTACTCGCCCCCCTTGAAAAAAAAAACAAAAAATAAACAGATATGAGTTAAAATTGAGGTACATTTTGTAAATGTAAACATTTCTTTTTAATATCTATCGATTGTAATTTTATATGCGTTTAATAAATCAAAGACATTTTCAAATAATTACTTTACTTAATTATACATATATTACTTTACATTATGGACTAGATTTGGTAATGTACTACCGTTATCATACAAGCTGCGGATCACAAACATCGTTATTGTTTTGTAATGAACATGATGGTATCTGTAAGATGTGATATTCGCTTAAAATTCAAAATTCAAACATGGTCTAGTAGGTTTAATAAGTTCAATTTTTCATCATTAATCAACGATTCGTGAAACGTTGATGTTATGCTATTCACCACTGGGATGTGTTATTCTATGACATTTGTCTGTCTCATCCTCTTAGGAAGTTATGTGAGAAAACGTTTTTTATCGTATAGGTAGAGTAATATGAATTGTATACCAATCCAGCTGAACGTTCGTAACTAAAATTTAAAATGTAATAGATATATAAGAAATATAACACAATGGCCAAAAAGCCCAAATAAGTCGCTTAAGGTACATTCGGGAAGATAGAATCCGAAAAATGAAGCGATAAAACTTTTATAACATTGTTGTATACATACGCGCATTCTCTGCTGCAGTCATTTGTGTAGGTAACTCCGTCATCACCACAAACGGGCTGGTAGTCCATGGTACAGACACAGAGGTCATCTTCACATTTCCCTTTGTGGAGCAGACGGACATCACTGAAAAGTGGATATCATAGAAAACTTAAGCTATTGTGTTAAAGGATGCTTAGTATACGGACAAAACTAATTAGATCTTTTTTCACCAGAGTATTTCTAAATAACGAGTATCATCATTTGATAAATCATAATATGAAAGATTAACGAACGGGGTATTGTCATTTGAGAAATGAGTCCATACAGTTAGGATTTTTGCAGGATAGCGTTGGTCTGTTTGAAAATAATGCATGAGCCCTCAAGGTTTATCGTCTAAACATCATTGGTTAAAAACCAAATGATCAGTTAAATTTTAGTTTCCGAAATAATCTAATCATAAACGTTTATTCAGTCTATATTTAAATAAATGAAATAAAGAAGTGCAATCAATGTGCAAAATAGTAAAATAGCCATCAGTTAAAAGAAGAACCAACCTTAAACGGTTCAACCGAATCCCTAAAACAAAGCATACTTACTTGCATTCTCTCATGCAGTCGTTTCCGTACGTTTTACCATCAGCACCACATACAGGGTTGAATTCCTTTGTACATGCACAAGCAGGATCCTGTTCCTCTCCTTCGATAGTCGCCGTAAAGGCGACAGAAACGCAGACGGCAAAGATAACCAATGTCAGCTTCATTTTGATGTGTAGTGTGTCGGGATAATTCCTGTTAATGTAAATAAGTCATTAAAAGTATCACTAAAACGATAAATGAAAAAAACAAAACTCAAAATCGATTAAACTAGGGGCACAAATTATAAATGATAGATCAACACGTAGAAACTTGAAAGAAAAAACCAAGTGTTTTGGAAGTGTAACGTCTTTTGCTTAATATGTTATATTAATTCACGTCTTAAAGTGAGAGTCATCATTATCAATCACAACGGGTGTGCACACTAAGAGGATATTCAAAAAAGTCCTTCTTCATATAATACAAGAAAAACAAGTTTTCATCGAGAGATTGAGACCAGATAGCTTTAAACAAAGGATATAAACAAATACATGTAAGACATTGTATACGCATAACGTAAGTTAATAATATTGCCTTAGATCTGCTAACTATGTTCGCTTTTCTGAATCTCAGTGAGAAGACATTATTCAGTGAATAAAATATTTGATACATTGTAGCAGTGTAGAAAATGTTATACTACTCTACAAACCTGTGCTGGTAGTCTTCAGATTACTTGAGTACGGTTTGGTACTGGTCACTCCAGTGTAGCACTATTTATAGGCAGTCAGTTCAGTTCCTCATCAATTATATACAGATGATACACGGTTATAAATATAAACAATGGTCAAGTAAGTAACATATTTATAAAAGCCTCTGGCCTGTTGCCCGGTTTACATGACAGAACGTTTAGATCTAAATGTAACACGTTTGAACCTCACCGAATCAACAACGTATTGTATCATTATCTCCGTAGTTTTGTATTTATTTATGTTTGTGCTATATTAATAATACCAACATTTTTTTTTTTGCAAAGCTAATCAAAACATGTAAATGAGATATACCACATACCCTTGGAAACCTTTCAAAATAAAGATTATTAAGCATATTGAGAAACAACCGTCGCAAAGTTGGTTAATCGTTTTAGAAATTATTCACATGAACTTTCTTTTTAAAATATATGCCAATCATGCAAATCATCAAAAGTTGTTATAACTTTATTTGCCTTGTCAAGTTATAAGTAAAATGTATCTTTGTGCAAATGCAAAAAAAAACCAGAGAGAACCAAAGAGTCAACAAAACCATAATCCGAACTTAAAATCGATTAAACTAGAGGCAAAATAGGAACAAAGGAAAGATTTACATGAAGACTGTCGTAAAAGCACAAGAGAATAAGACCAGGTGTTCCGGAAGAAATAAGCGTCTTCTGCTTCATCGACGACACCCGCCATGTAAATCTTGGTCACATCCAAAATAAAAGCACCAATCCTCAAAATGCGATCCGACTCATCATTGTTATCACAAGTTGTGCAAATATACTGCAAAACACATATATCTTTACACATTTTGAAATTGAAGGTTAATCTCTTTTTTTCTCTCGATATTACCTTTATTTATAATTAAAACATAATCTTACATAATAATAATAATTAGCTCGTGTTTGGACCAATTTCTAAATGAAATACATTTTCTGAAGGCAAATGTTATTTTAAGAAGAAAAATCAAGGTTTCAGTAGTGTCAATTAACCGGAAAGTACCTTAAAACGGCATTTTCCGCTAAATGTGGTGCTCGTCTGCTCAATTTCGCCGCCGCCATTCGACTAATTATAGGAATCTCAACATGGTGCGACATGGAACATTTTCTATAATTTTTTTAGCCTTGACAGTTTAGATTACCAAGCAATAACATATTTATTTAATATTAAGATTTATTACTTAGCACATTAGTACCATAGTTATATTTTTATAATCGTTTTCTATGTTAAAAAAACATTTCTTATGTTTTCTTGCGAATCGGCACGGAACCGGGAGCAGGATGGTTGTCACATGATTCGAAAAAAGTCACGTGATTTGGCGTATAAAAATAGAACGGGAAGCGCAAATGTCAGGTAGCCGCGATAAACAATATTGGCTGACGAAAACAGAGTCACAAGCTAAGACTAGACAAGAAAGAAGCTGAAAGAGACTATTGAAAGATCGGAACAGATGCATCTGACAAACAAAAAGAAATACGACACTATCAATGAAGACGAAGAGCATGGTTGGACGAAGTGTGGTTGAGTTGACAGTGCTTTCGAAAAACAAAAACGTACAGCTGATACTTGTACGAAAATACTTTCTTCATTCACGTACACTGTAAGATTATGTTCGGTAAAGCTTGTAATAATAATAATAATACTAATAATATACAACATTCATATAGCGATCTATATAATTTGTAAAATTACTCTAAAGCGCTTCACACAATGTAGATAATAATTTGATACTTACAGTGCATAAATAAAGAAGTTATTACAATCTAAGCTAATGTGATAACATAAAAAATGCATATTAATACGAACTAGATAAACAAATGTCAGTATATACATGTCATCTAAGTTGATAACTTAATATGCAGAAGTGAAAAGTTACGTCTTAATTGATTAGTTATTTTTTTCTCTTAAAGATTTTGCTCTTGTTTCATTTTACTTGAGAGAAGTTTTTTATATACGAATTTCTGTGACACTTTATTTAGTATAATATATACTCATACTGTTTTGTGCGAGAATGTCATGCTTGTTAGAAAATATGGTATTACATACATGTACATTCTAACTACGTCACAGCACATGTTGAACGTTAACTTTCGTATAATAATTTTAATTTAATTTTTCTTCGAACCAACATTTTTCTATTTTTGAACTTTTTGTTTTTGACATTCGTTTTACTATTTTGTGACATATACTATCAAATATTGTCTGTACAAATTGTTTTGAGAAAAATGTTTTTAATGCTTTAATGTTATTTTTCTTTCGAACAACTTTCGCTATTCATTTTTGTTTCACAATACTACTATTCTATATCTCATATATTTTGTTTTATATACAACTTTAATTTATTCTTTTTAGTTGGTTTATGTCACCATTTTATTATTCAAGTTCGTTTGGTTAATATTATTGTGTTTTATGTCCTATTAACAACCATGGTCATTTTACAGGTTGTATGTGTGGGATCCATAGAGGAGCTTTATCAGCTTACTGATGTAAAGGTGGGCGATCTACACAGTAATTTTATGACGTGCCAAGTTTTGGTTCATATATCATTTACGTATATCTTTCATAATATATAAGAATATGAGATACCTAGTGCACTACTGTAATAGTTGTAAACCATGATATATTATATGTATCAATATGTTTATCATTGATCTATAGTATGCATATACATTTCCCTCATATTAAGTAGATTTCGATGAAGCAGAAGACGCTTATTCTTAATTGGAAGTATTGCCACTATGTTTTAAATACGTTTTCCGTCGCGTGTTTAATGCCTTGCTTGATGGTTTTGTACACATGATATATAGTTTTCATTGTAAATATAGTCACATTATTTTCAGCTGGGACTGTTTTCATAGTTTATTTAGTTTTAGCCTTCACGTCATATATCCATTTTGGTCAACTATCCTACCCTGACGGAATGCTAGCATGTATTTTAGACATGTCCTGCCTTATTAAACACTACCTGCTGCCACCTTTTGAAAAGTAAAAACATTACTGTATTAAACAGTTTCTTACACATTTTCTTTTGAAGAAAAGGAGTTCAGGGCAGAGTAAAAATACCAACATGCATCCACTCTTGTGTTATTCTGTCAAAGGTACTTATATAACTTAATATTTTGTTTTATCACATAACTGTCCCATTTTACTATGTAATAAAGCTATTCATAATAATGGTATTAAAAAACGATATTGATACGTCAGAAATGAATGACATCTTTATGACGTCTTAATGCTTTTCTCGATAATGAAAATTGTACCGTCAGCACGATAGAAATGTCTCTCTCACAGAAAAAAAAAAAGAATTTGAAAGCATTTTCTAATGAATATAAGTTATGTGATATTTATAATATTTCGTTCGTGTCAATGTAATATGGAATTTATTGAACTCGTTATATAATTCAAAATGTTACTCTCCTAAAGGCTCGGGGCATATTGAATTATTGAATTCGTTTGATAAATTTCATTTTACATTGCCGTTCCTCTATTAAAATGATTTTGTCTGGTTTTGACAGTCAAGTATGTTATGAGATCTGAATGCATGCTTGTGGAATTAAAATCGTTATTCCTTTCTGATTAGTTGAGTTGTTCCCCCTTTTAAGGGTCATAGATTAAAAATGTTTCAATAACACAAAATGTGTAGGATGGGATTATTGTTGGCGTCCATATCCAAAATGAGCTCTCTCTGAAAGTGTAATATGCTCGATCGGTGAAAATTTCAAAACTGCGTTTGCACTTTTCAGTCCATACAAAGGTCTTTCTATGAGTCGCTGCAAGTGTATGGCAACAATTGCGATTTTTTCCCAATAAATAAGGAAGCCTAAAACTGATCAGAGCTTCGTGATGTTGGCAGGAAGCTGTCATCTCTCAAAAACTCTTGCCTTGGGATCCAGGATCTGTTTCTACTTCCTTCTCAACTGCAAACAGTTGACACTTTTGGTCTTCTACTTAAATCTTGCTCCATCGAATCAATCATTTCATCAACAGTCTAGCCTCAAATAATTACATCGACTAGTTATATCAGACAGATTTCTTATTGGAAACCGATTAGAAATAACTCTATCAGCCTTTCGGATATGGCTGGCTATGGAAATGCTAAATTTTATATCATAATTAAAAGTGAATTATTGTTGACAGTAATGTATATTTTGTTATTGATGTTTCTTTATTTTTATTGTTCACTTGTCATTGTTTTTATATGATCTTACCATTGTTATTATTTGCGCGTTATTGCTTTTGTAGACATTTTTATTGGATGTATTACCTTTTTAACTCTGGGAATGACTCATAAGGCTCTCTTCATAACAACGTTATCTATTGGTTTAGGCCTAGATAACCTACATTTAGTGGTGGCCTTCCCGATGTGTCAGTGCTCTAGTTTTGCTTGGGTATTTTTCTGTAAAATGATGACATGGAAAATTAAAATTAACGGGTGAATTTTTAGGACTGTTGTAACTGTCTCTAATACAATCGTAACTTGTTCATCCATGGATATTATAATTCTGCAATTTTGAAATGTATGTTGACAGTCACACTAAAGATAAAGAAATATAACGCTTAGCTGAGGCGAAACATCACCTTACGCAGTTAGTATAGACTATTTATCATAGAAACATGTTTAATCATGAAACTGATCTTCATCATGGAAATGACCAAATAATAAACCTTATTGTGTAGCGTACTTGTTTAATTTGTCGTAAGACAAAACAAAACAATACTCCTTTTCCCGGTAACTCTGACTACTCTTATAAGGTATGCCTATCTCAAACTTTTTTTAAGACAATTTTCAAAGAAGCAATATAAAGTTATTTTTTCTCTCCTATATCAATCATAAACTAATGCATTAGATGTTATATTTTAGCCTACTTACATTGTACCTACCTTCACTATTCTTTCCCAACGTGTTACATGAAACAAATATATCTTTTTTATCCGGGCCTTTGTCGGTCTTCTGACGGTTTATTTCAACTATTCGTTTCCAAAGGGTCGTGAGAATTTATTACAGCTAGTTTTTGACCTATTTTTTTATTTAAACATATTTTATTGTAATTTATATACAATGGGATTTGGGCACAAGTTTAACAACTTATGTTAAGCCCTTTCCCTACAAATTATTAATACAATATTTAAAGATGGCAAATGATATAATACAGTATATATTTACAATGACTTAACATACACACAGACAGACAGACAGAGGGGGGGAGGGGGAGGGAGAGGAAAGAGGGAGAAAAGAAGACAGGAAAAGGAGAGAGAGAGGGGGGGGGATAAATCATAATACTATTAACACTCAAGTCAGTACAGAGCTATGGTTAAATAACAAAAATGACTCTCATAACCAATTTGGCTTAATATAAACGCCAGTAAATTCCGGACCATGTGCTCCCTCTTTCTCCATGCAAACGGAACTAGTGTTAGTCTATTCACTGTTCTATACTTGCTGCTGGACTTAAAATAGGGTGTTTAGAGAAATTTTACACATTTGGGGAGTTACGATCAATTTTCGATAAAAATGCCCCCCCCCCCTCAATGGTCATAAAAGCTAAAGAGTGGAAAGCTTTCCAGGTCGACCCCACCTACCTTTCTTGCATCAAAATTCACGTTTCTAGTTGAGGTACGAAAAATTGTTTGGTACCGTTGGAAAGATGGATTATTTTTGGTTTACAAACCTCCTATTTTTAGCTTACAAACCTCCTAAATCAAAGTCAAATGTATCTTCCTTCCGCAGAAATGATCTTTTGCTGTCATTGGATGGCAGTCTTCCTTTAAATGTAGGCATCCAATGACAGCGGGGTGACGTCAAACTCAATGAATATGTAAAAGTAGGTGGCAAGCCGACGAAAACTTTGAGACACGGAAATTTTGCGTGTTTTTGGAGGAAATGGAGATTGTTTCTGCGGGAGAAGGATACATTTGACTTAGATTTAGGAGGTTTGTAAAATAAAAATGAGTTTTTATGACAATTGAGGGGGGTAAATTCTCAGGTCCCTGTGTTCGTTTCATGGTCTGCCATTAGCCGTCCAGATAACAAGAAGATCGAACGAAAACAGAAGAATATTACAACAAACAGTCCAAAGCTATTTATCTGAAGACTTAAATTTATTTAAACCATGTTGTGCCGATTGTCCAGGGCGATCGGGACGTCCCGTTAGCCGGCGGAAAGTCGGGATGACCAATTGAGCGCTCTGCGTATGGGAAACAGGCTATATCAGCTAGACCGCCGGGAAAGCGAACGAGCATGACCTTTGATCCAATGACCTTTGTCACAATGTAGCTTGTGCGTTTATACAAAATACCTATGTTTCTGCAATAATTAGCAAATCAAATAATCATGCATCCGTGACGTTTGATTGGAAGTTTGCCGCTATGTAACCTGCATGTGAAAAAAATTGTCATTTTAGAGAAAAATACTCATTCAGACTCTATAACATAGGCAGTTGTCTGTAGAGAAGCTTGTTTTTGTGTGTACAAGACAACTGCCGTTTCAGAGATAACAAGAGATTCATTTTCCAAGTGATGGACGAACAGAGAGATGATACGGAAGGATTTCACATATACTACTTTATACGGAATACGTTTCAAACAATAATTGGCAGCTTACTACTAAGCTATACAATGCATACGACGATTCCGATTTTCTGATCGTGAACTTTCGTTTCTTTATAGTGACATCCCTGATTCTTCATCTTATGGTGTTTACATGTCGTAGTTAATTCATTTTTCTAGGGCTTGCTCTTGATATCGATCATTCCATGATGGATGTCGGCTGCTGACAAACAAACTCATGACACAGAAGTTCGAGGGATGCAAGTTGATGAATCAGATTTTATGGTCGCCATCTTAGTCCTAAGTAGATATTTCCTGTCTGGCCTTCATTTGAAAATTTCTGACATGTTGTTTATTCTTTGAGACACAAAGATGTTCCAATATGTAACTGTAATAATTATCGAAACAAACATGATCTAAGAGAGTGTGAAGTACGAAATGTAGGTAAATCACAGGTGAATATGAAACTGTATAGTATTGCCATTGTTTTATAAAACAATGCCTGCTTATTGTTGGTTACATGGGTCAAAGAACAACCAATAGAAAAGGCTGCGTAGGAGAAACTTAATTACATTATCATGTAACAGCAGACATTCTTGTAGTGGATAACACAGACAAAGCGCCCCTGTTTTTAAAAATGTCAAGTTCCTCAAGGTCATTTGATCAAAGGTCACGGGAAAAATAATTTTTGAACTGCGTCACATTTTTCACGTCATTATGGGGCAAAGTTGGTAGTTATCAAGGTTTGTTCTGACCAAACAACAAAGTCATCGAATCAAAGTGCAAGTCATGTTTTACATCGCTCTTGAATGCTAAACTATTTGGGACAGAACATAGTGGGTACTTCTTTGACATCTTAATGTTTTAGATTTGCTTACAATTTAATTGTTAATGCGATATTGTGTTATCCGATTACTGCTGTTGAGTTTTTTTCTTTTAGAACTTGCTCAGGTTATTGGCAAGCAGTGATATAGATACAGAGCAATTGGAGACATCCGGGTGACTAAATCACCAGATTAGTGTGTGTTGACATTCAAGGGGTTATATGGACTTGTTAAGGACTAGGTACAGCCATATTGGTTGTTACCTGGTTGAAAATGGTAATGTTGAAATTTAATGTTTCCTTTCAATATTTGGCATAAGCTTGATCCCGTTATGTTTAATATTGATATAAAATGCAGTTCAGCCCCCAAAATTAACAAAATCTGTATTTACGAAAGAAATATTCAGTAAATAATATCCAAATGGGAGTGCACAAATATTTTTTTATATAGTTATTTGAAACATTTCAAAAAAATAATACAAAGTTTCTGCAATGTTCATAGAATGATAGCCCAGTGTTAAGAATTTATACAACACAAATTAAACTTCGTGACAATTCTTTCAAAATCATTTAATTACCTGAAAAAAAACACTACCGGAAGTGCCAAAGAACATCTTTATACGTGCTGTACATTCCCCCCAAAAAGGAAAATTGGCAATCGCTAAAACAATTTATCGTGATAGGTAAGGGCAGTTTTTGCTTTGTGACGATATATCAAGTAACATTTACCTTTACTGCATGCTAAAATCCAATTCAATTGGTAATTTTATCGATGTTTCACCATGCCTCAAAGTCAGGCGTAAGTAATACCACTGTAATGTGTCATAATGTCTCTTTTTGACTCATCTGCAACTGTTTCTTCTTCATCTCAGCTTCAGCATCAATAAACATCTTCCATATATAGTCATCTGTGTTATGTCATCATTGCCAATTATTCTGAGAATCAACCTTTTCCAGAGTTGTCTACCCTTGGACCATGGTTTACTTTGTAAACAAACAAACTTTGATTTGTATATGAGAGCATTTAAGCTAAATCGCATACTGTATGATCACTGTCTCCTAGACTGTGATTCCTACTCAAATATAACCAAGAGTGAAATAAAGTTAATCATTTAATTATTTGGTATTCATTTCATTTAGTTAACAAGTTCCATACTACATAGATCTCCATGACTCTCTCGTTCACTACACTCACACTCTGATTTATAGATGAAATGGTATGTACAATGAATAAATAGTTTTAGAATCAAAACAATAATGATACAAGACTCATATAACAAGTGCTAATTGTAATGGGGTACCATTACAGATGTCCCCCAAACTACCCCTTTGGTCGGAACTGATGAGCCCAATGAACTCACAATGGAAATATAGGTGACACCCCATATATCAGCGGTCATGTTGACGAATTAGGAAACGGAGGTTACGACAATGTCTGTGGTGTCCTACTACAGTTATATATAAAATTTCATTGAAATCGGACAATATATAAATTCCGACCAATCAGAAGCCAGGAAATAGCGGCCATGTTGACGAATCACGAAACGGAGGTTACGACAATGTCCGTGGTGTCCTACTACAGTTATATATAAAATTTCATTGAAATCGGACAATATATAAATTTCGACCAATCAGAAGCCAGGAAATAGCGGCCATGTTGACGAATCACGAAACGGAGGTTACGACAATGTTGTTGGTGTAATACTACACATATATATTAAATTTCATTGAAATCGGACAATATATAAATAGCGGCCATGTTGACGAATCATGAAACGGATGTGACGACAATGTTGTTGGTGTAATACTACACATATATATTAAATTTCATTGAAATCGGACAATATATAAATTTCGACCAATCAGAGGCCTCCATTTTCGTTTCGGTGGCAACCAAACTTTACGAAAATGTTACCATGTTATTCAGCATCCCTTAAAACACCCATGTACCAATTTTTACTGAAATCGGAGACTGAATTTTGAAAACCGGAAATTAGCTCTGGCGGCCATCTTGGACTTCCGGTCGCGAAAAAACAACCTGTTTTTACACACCCCGCCCCTAATGAGTATGTGTGTGAAGTTTCGTGAAGATCCGTCCAGTAGTTTTTGAGAAAACGGTCGGAAACCTCCGCGGCGGAAGAAAGTGGAAGAAACAAGAATAATAATAATAAGAAACCGAGCAAAAACAATATGTCCCCCCACTTCGTTTGGGGGACATAATAAAAGTAATCTGATAACCCTAAAACCAGCAATCTCCAGCATTTAAAAATATTAAAAATCTAACTCCAACTATGAATGAAAAAATAGCCCTAATTAAAAATCTAATAATGAGTTCCCAAGAATATTACCATAATAAATAATCCTAACATTATGTCCCGAAATTCCCTAGTTAAAATCCACCCGTGATTCCTGAACTTGACCAACCCTACGAAATCACGCTAAGTCCTGATAGTAAAATTCCCAGTAAAATTCCCTAATAAACCTCACATATAACATAGATGGTTACAAGCACACACATACAAGACAAGACACCCGCTTCAGGACCGAGGAAATAGCCTATGTTGTCCCTAGCGGAAAATTACACAGAGAGACATCACACAACGTACACCCACCTCAAGCTTCTGTAGTAGAAGTGACCCCCCAACCCAAAACCGAACGAACTATGCTGGAGCGTTGCTGGAAAACCATGGTAACACGAGACATCATTCTATTGCTGGATTTTGCTGGGAAATGTTGTGTACAATCTTCACAACATTTACTACTAAAATGAATAAACCTAACTCACTGTACAAAATTACTTATCACTTACGTATGTACCGTACTCAACCAGAAACACTGCAACACGCGTTCATCCTAAAAATAGTAAATAATCACAAACCACAACATGTGTACTACGTCACTTCCGACCTCACTTCCGGTGTACACATATGCTGTCATTACCGAGTCTACCATGCCGTCGTCTGTCACTCGCTCGTACGTACTGGATCACACGTATAACGTGTTCCATATTGGTTACTAAAACTTCTGGTTATTATATAAATAACTGGAAATACTAGAATTTATATTTGAAACGACAGACAATGTAATTCCAACACACGAACTATTTTCAAACAGAATTACTCTGTCCTCATCCTGTTTTGTCGATGTTTCACCATGCCTCAAGTCAGGCGTAAGAACATCGAAAAAAGTAAATAGTTCTAAATGGAGGGCAGAGGAGTATATTTCGATACATGCAACAGGAAGATGTTTCATTTAAGAGATCTGACATTATGTCATAACTCTTCATAAGATTTTTGTTTTGGCTATGTAGCGTGCCACATAAATTTGTCGATCGGCGATGGACATTTTAAAAAATTGATCCAGATGTGATCGGTGTTCAGAATGTGCGTAAGTTGCCGTGCCTGTGACGAGTACGTTCTCTTATTCTGTGGTTTTCAATTAGAAAAGATATATTAATAAATCGTGGACTCGTCTATCATTCTGTGTATATTAAAGAAACAAAAAATGTTATTCACTGTTTTTATTATCTTTCGCAGTATTCTGCAAACGTGCATGCGTTTTTAGGCATTTAACACAAATTATCCGAAACCCACCAAACGTACCAAAATATGGTTGAAATTATCGATTCTCCATCACAAAATGTACTTTGTGGTCTATTTTGGTCATGTATTTTGCAGTATTTAGTAAAATAACAAGTTTTGGTAAAAACACCTCTGCCATATTGAATTGTCCTGTTCCTAGTCCTGAAGCCAGTGGACATCTTCAAATGACTTCTGGTTACTGTGAAGTCGGATTCTGATTTGTATTTGATATCAGCTACAGTCTACAGATTATTTCAGGACAGGACATGGCGGACAGGCATATAGATATACATTATATTGTTATGTATGTATTTTTGGTGCCGTATATTATTAGACTGTGTGCTGACCTGTTGCCAGTGTTGCTAAGGGTTAAACTAGCACACTAATTTTTAACTCACTATGGTGGTATCCTGGGAGTTTAAGACAGGAATGGGCATCGTCTAATTAATAGAACCCAATCTACTAAATGTTTGCCGAGGGATTCCCTGCTAAAGTAGGATAGGTGAATATGGTTTTCCAGGCTGGAGATGTTGGTTACCGTCCTGCCATGGGTGTGAGATCGTTTTTTGGTGCAAGTACATGTAAACTCTGCACGGTCAGAGAGCGCAAATAGCTTTATTCCCGGTATCTACGGGTAGGCATTCAGCAGGGGTCTTGCGTTGCTTTTAGTAATATTTGTAATGATGTACAGCCAAGGATTAACTTGGCGTAAAAAATTTAGTTAGCCTGTCCGCCATGTTCTGAGGTTGTACAATTTGATATTAAATGAAACTGTGGCCATTTAATTACATTTACTTGGTTTGGTTGTGTTTTAATCTGAGAAGAGTTCTTAAAATAAATTTATACGGACGAAAATTACATGAACAGGATAGTTTATCATCATTGACGTCACTTGGAAAGATACGTTTTTATTTCCTATGGAATAATGAGATGTGCCTTCCATAAAAGATTTAAGACAAGTTAGATGTATTCTAGTGTCTACTAAAGTAGGACTGAGATACAACAAAGGTCTTTCTTAAGATTATATAGTGGACGAGATAAAATTCATACATAAGATAGGATTCAACATAAAATAAACGGAGATCCGTTGAAAAAAAACAACACAAACAAAATTTATAAAATAAATATCTTGATATGACTGATATGTGAATAGCAGACCACAGTTGACAAACGTACTTAGATAAACAAATCGGAGGCAACATTTGTTTTAATCATTCTGAATTTTAATCAAAGGTTTTTTATTTACATGGTGAATTATATTATTGAATTAAACTTTGGATCGGTTGGTGATATTCTAACATGTATAGATACGAAAAGTCAGACTGGATAATACAGGTTCGCTTGCTTGTTATTCGTTGTGTTGATGATGCGAGAGTAAGGCGTTCTCAGTCACAGACTTCCTCTTATTTGGAATCACAGGGTCCTTCGTTGACATTGATTGCACCCCTTGAACAGAAATACAATATTCGTAATAAGACATACAAAACTAGGATATGAATACATTTATTTATTACTTTTGTAATTTGAAATTAAGGACTTGTATTAAATCATTAATTGGGAATATATAAAAAAAAAATCTGTTTTAATCATTACTATATCATCATATAACTCAACATCATACACTCTATAACGTCATACTCACTGTTGTAACTTACAGTATTATACGATTTTAAGACAACATAGTATTGCCTGTTTATCTTCAATCTGTATAGATGTTATACATATTTAAATTATATATGATGTTTATAAATGCTGTTTATCATTATCATTATTGGTGTATTTAAAAAAAACCAGCAAATTATGACATAATATCAGATGTGTATAAGTAATAAAAAAAGTGCAGATTTAAATTATATATCATGTTTATAAATGCTGTTTATCATTATCATTGTTTGTGTATAAGTAATAAAAAAAGTGCAACAAATATAAAGTGGAGCAAGACGTTAAATCCGAGCAAAACGTAACATCTAGCGCGTCTTTGTATGGATAATTAAACACTCTTCATTTAAGTATAAAATCAACTATTTACGACTGTAGATATGCCACATTTATGGAACGCATATTACTAGTGACGTATCTGCATACCATAACGGCGAAAGTTCTTTATGTTCGGGCAAGACAAAAAATAACAACCATTTGATACTTAAAACATCTTATCACACCCGATATCATACCCGATATATATATGTCGGTATGTATGGATGCATTCAATTGAAAGCATATTTCAAATTACTTAACATATTCATTAAAACAAGCAAATGCACATAATTACACTCTTTTTGAATCAATTCGAAATTACTGACTTTCAACACAATCTTTAACTGAATGATTTATAGTGAGGAAAATATGTTAGAAAAAATGTATATCACCAAAGACTTATTACATTGCTGTTGATAGTGTATACATACGCGCATTCTCTGCTGCAGTCATTGGGGTAGGTTTTTCCATCGTCGCCACAAACTGGCTGGTATTCTCTCGTACAAACACACTCGTCCTCGTCTTCACATTCTCCCTCGTGAAGCATACGTACATTGCTGAAAAGTATTATCACATGAGATTCAAGTTTGTGATTTGAACATGTTTTTTTACGATAGGATAGTATACAAGTTTAACAAACTTATATTAACTTTCTCCTCCGCTTTTAATTATATAACAGTCCCAGTGATAGTGGCATATTCAGTAGTACTTGTTATAATTATATAGTAATCTAGTTATAATATTTATATATATAGAAGACATGCATATTTAATACTGTAGATTCTATCAAACCATTCTTTAAGTATTTAAGAAATAACGATGGGTGTCCGTTTAAAACGAGCGTGAGAATATGGAAATATGATTAACGGAGACGGTTTGTTATTTTCAAAATATTTCCAATCACGTGTTCTAATATCAAATTATTACATATGTTGATTTGATCTGTTCTACCAAGTGAAAAAGTAACAGAATTCGTTTTCGTCAGTGTTCGTACACCGTCTTTTGCAAACGCTTACATTCAGCAAATCGTATTTTGACTGCTCAGCATTGTGTTTTTGTTTTTCCTAGATTTTCTTTTCTGTTCGGTCGACCGACTCTCGTGATTATACCTAATGTTAATTTCAATCAATCTATCGACAATGCTCCTCAACACGTGAAATCAGCATTATAAACAATTAACAATAAATGCACCTGTGACAATAATAACTAGCCATACTTACTTGCACTTTCTCATGCAATCGTTTCCGTAAGTTTCGCGGTCGTAACCACATACAGGTTTAAAGTCCATTGTGCATGCGCATGCTTTATTAGGCCCATCTTCTTCGACAGTCGCTGTGAAGGCGACAGAAACGCAGACGGCAAAGATAACCAATGTCAGCTTCATTTTGAGGTTTGGTGGTGTCGGGATAATACCTGGTCAATATGAATAATATATTACGACAGGCTACCATACAGTTGATGAAATATCATGATTCACAAAATTTCAATATAAAAGAACATTTGCAATTAAACACATACATATATAGAGGATTAAATATATGAATTTAAACAGCTAGGTTACATTACGGGTAAGATATTGCACCACACGGGGATGCCATGCAATTC
Source organism: Mimachlamys varia (assembly GCA_947623455.1). NCBI lineage: Eukaryota > Metazoa > Mollusca > Bivalvia > Pectinida > Pectinidae > Mimachlamys > Mimachlamys varia. Next base: position 33,996,853 of record OX392531.1, on the reverse strand, counting down.
TGAAATTGAACAATGACATATAATTGAACAGGTTTGCCATCACTATGTTGATCATGAATGCACTATTTAGTTGGTAAAATATTTGATACATTGTAGCAGTGTAGAAAATGTTATACTACAAACCTGTGCTGGTAGTCGTCAGATTGTGCTTGAGTACGGTTTGGTACTGGTCACTCCAGTGTAGCACTATTTATAGGCAGTCAGCTCAATTCCTCATCAATTATATACAGATGATACACGGTGATGAATATAAACTATGGTCAAGTAAGTAACATATTTATAAAAGCCTCCGGCCTGTTGCCCGGTTTACATGACAGCGTGTGAATGTAACATATTGCATCTCGTACTATAGTTTGATTAACCAGCGTTATGCAGACTTTATATCCAGTTTTACTTGTATTTCTTAGTGACTGAAAATTTTTCATCTGCAGTTGTTATATTTAATAATTTTGTTTTTTTGTGTGTGTTTTCTCATTTAGTATTAAATTGCTCCATTTCCTAGGTGTTATTGTTATCCGATATTTTATATTGCTATCAGAGTCTGACACAATTATATTTGTATTCACAACGTCTTCTTTTGTTTGGGACTTTCTTGGATTCGAAATGAAACAACACACTATGCCTACTTAACTGGCGAAATTGATCCAGTTTATTAGTTTTAAGTTTAGTTTTTCTTTATTTTTTCTTTCTTTATTCTTTTTTTTTCATTTTATTATCTGATACATGTCACAAAAAATCTAACAACTCTATTTCTCAATGTTTCAAAAAGTGATCCCCCTTTGAGGGGCTTGTTTGACATTTGTTTTCAGAATTGTATTCTAAAATGTTGATGATTGAAAGATAATAGAGACGGGGAGATTTCCAAAAGCCGAGGACCTCAATTTGTACTTATTTGAGGACAGATGTCATCACTGTCTATGTTAAAACACGTATGACTATCGATGTAAGTATTTGTTATAGTTATGAGTTACAACGTAAAAATATGATAAAAAAAAGATAAAATTTAATCATGTAATTGTAAGTGTATATATATCGAAGATGCATTGTAACATTTTCGTCAGGAACTTTCGTTGTCACCAAAAAACTTCAGCTTACCGTATTTTCTTCTTTTTTAGTTTTTGTTTGATTTAATTATCCTTATTTTGTGTTTGTTTATTTAGTTTTTGTTTGTTTATTGGATTTTGTACAAAATGCATGAAACAGATATATTGCAGACCTATTGGCTATATATATTTTTTTATAAGGAAACTCGTAAATATTCATGTGGGATACTTGTAATTGTATATATATTCATCGTTCCAAATTCAAACTTTTGGCAATAACTGCATTGACACTAAACAGCGATATATATTTATAAATGATATCTTTAGCTAATGTTCACAGATATCACCTTTTTTCTGATTTGACCAATCGAAAACACTAATTACAAAAGACAATGAGGAAAGTGAAAAGCTGCCCGGTAGATTTTCCTATAGATGATATAAACAGAACTGGTAACAGTATCCTCTTACTCGTAGTAAATGTCAAACATCTAGTCCTATTCGTGAAATATATTACTAAAGACACTGAAAGATATCTTCTATATTTTTTTGTAATTTATAAATAGAGGCAGTTTGTAGAAAAAAAAAATAATTGCACTGCACCATACAGCTGTTTCGCCTGTCTAAGATTGGTTAGTGATGCTAGGGGTCAAAGGTGGGAATGCTACATGAATGTAACAGGTACAGTTGTGGGATCGCACCACGTTACACGATGTGCGGTGTGCGCACGCTGGGCAAACGGTGTGTGCACGATGTGCGAACAATGCGATCCTGGGCGATTATTTCTAACGCACATGTGGGCGCACTAATATTGTGCGATGACAATCGTGGTTGATGTAAAATGAGAAATGTCTTAACACTAATATACGGCTTCGCGCTAGTTAAAACGTGTTAAGCATATTTCTATATTTTAACTACATACATTAGCTCATATTTCTATCTATATATGTCTTAAAATTAGGAAAAGTCTTTTTGTAGTTTTTGAAACTAACCAAATAGACACATGTACACTTTAAACACCTGTTGACAGGTTCTCATTCAGGTAAATAATGCCAGTTTTTACCACGTTATACCTGTACATAGACAATATATGTAGATGTCTCTTGCCCGGGGCACTTACAACATTCGCCTAGGTGTGAAAACACAGGTACAGTGGTGGGGGAGGGGATGGGACGGGTTTTCAAATAACTAATTATAAGTGTTTAGTTTGTTTTCATAACGGTCGCTCGGTAATGGCTGTCGTAGCGGATCGCTGGACACGGGACAGGGAATACTCTGACATGTTATATACCTGTTCTGACACCTTGGAGCTGAACCTGCACTTGACTGTTTCCTAGTCACTGTAATACTGTTTAATGTATATTGTAAAATCAACATAATCCAAATAAATATGATGCGAAATTATATAGTTTTTCGACAAGAGGGTTCCATATTTTTTTCATTCCGTAATATTTATCGACCAATCGTACCAATCGTGTTTGCGATGATAATTGCACTCATAAACGCACGATCTTTACATCGCCCCGTTGTGCGCACCATGGGCGAACGATGTGTGCACGATGTATGCACGATACACGCACGCATTTTCTGGTGCGTTGTGCGTTACCATAACTGTAATAAGTTCATTGATCGCCACATGTACAGCTGATTGACCGTCCTCACTCTATGTAAATATCACTTAGAGACAATTAACTTAATGAAGTAAACTGGAAACACATATTTGGTCATAGTAGTCATAGTGAACTTTATTTTGATTGCTTAGTTATATTTCGTGTTAAATCAGCTTGGGGAAATTATTCATTTTCAATCTGTCAACAGTATAAATCAATCGCCTTTTAAGATATTATTTGTCCTTTGATATTGCTGTTTTAATATTCAATATTGGTTTCTGTGTAAATAATATTGATTCAGAGAGAGTACCTCATGTCGTGCCAATAAATGACCGGAAATAACCGGTATTACCGGAAGTGATATTTCTATTTTAATAAAAATCTTCAATGACATTTATAATAAATCATTTAATTTTCATTTTTAGGTAATTTTACCATCTTTATATTATTTTATTCTTTTGACATATTTTGCCTATATGAACTGTTCTAAAATTGTCCATTAAGCATGCTAACGCCCCCTATTCCCCTCCGTGTCATTTTGTGAAAATATAATTCTGCTTGATGTTCCAACTCATGCTGTTTAGCAACAGATGTGCTCAGTAAATATGGTTGACTTTGGTTATTCTATTGCTCATTATGTCAATAATAAGAAAATAAAGAACGTATTTTGTATATATCTTCTGTTCATTATTAAAATTGTAAACTGTATGATGTAGTTCCATTAATTTTGTCGGCATTGTCTGTATATTACTTAATTTAAAAGGGGCAGCATATGTGTGAGTAACGTCATTATTCATTACATTACAATTAGGATGAATTTGTATCTCAATACACTGATATGTTAGAAATGTAGTTAAAATATATTGTTTCTGTCATTATGTACTTTTTACCAGGACGCCCGACAACCCGCCCCCCCCCCCCCCATTTTTTAACAGTTGTCTTATTGTAATTTCAGATAATAGTTGATATATTTAACCGTTGCGATGATCTCATGTAATGTTACATGGTACACGCAATGACGTCAGAGATGTATGCATGCCCATTCTAGAGCAGTCAGTAGGTGACCAATATTAGCGCATTTACTCATAATCGAATAAATATATTGAACTGTAATTTGGTTTGTAATCATGTATTGATAAGATACAGGTCGCGTTTCTCAAACTTTTTTCAAGAGCTATGGCAAAAGTTAGCTTTGAGAAATTCAATTAATTGCCATAATTATGTATGACCTACATGTAAATAAAAAAGCCTTGTCTGACTTCATTGGGAATTTAAAGAAATTTTCATAGGAAAAAGTTTTACAAGAAGTGCTGAGCATCTGGACTTCCTTGTCCTCATGTACAATCCGTTTGGTTACATCTGACCCAAATGTTCATCAGCGACATTGATTTAAACAAAACAACATTCACAACATAATACACTTGTGTATCTGCATTTCTACATGCATGTTATAATGGTATTAGAATTCTTTAGTTACAGTTTTATAGCATTTGACTTGTTTCCATAATATAAACTTTGGATTAAGAAAATGAATTCAAATATATGTATGTATATTTATATTAATTCTAGGCTATCAATTATATTGTTCTTTGTCAACCAATACTTAACAAGAGTGCGAAAAGCTATATGTCAAAATTAATGCCACTATAAAGCAGAGGCATTCATATCACACTTTCTTAATATTTTTCCAAATAGATAACCTGATTGTCTACCATCTATCCTTCCATAATAAGTATACCCAAAGCAAACTCTAGTTCCATTTTATGTGTTATCATTGTAATCGCTATTGTGATCATTATTTTGTTATTAATCAGAACTATTTTTTTCTAATAATGTTGGGGAATGTCTATGTCATGAAAGAAACTGGGTTCATTTGAAGTAAACATGCTTTTAGTAAACACTTGATAAGTGGCTAGAAGTTTATAATCCTGGAAAGTTTAGGTCGCTTATTTCTAACATAAATCTATGATTGTCAAAAGGGAAAATATTTTTTAAAATGTGAAGTAGTTCAAACAAACTTAACTTATAAAGACTCAGTGACTGTTTTTTCTGCAATGATCAGTTATTAAATTTTATTTCCTTTCTCTAAGCTGTACTAATGGCCTCTGAATCAAGCATGTGCGTCTCATTGGAAGAAACTAGTGCTGATATTTTTATGAGGTTTCTTGAATGTTGTAAGCAGATCGAAGCCTCGGCAATGTCAAACATCGGAGGATGCTTACTTACTTTTGGTCCCACGGCATTACTTATGAGAAAAGGGGTTTTGGAAGCAGTATTTCCTGATGAACACAGACATGGCAAAACGTAATTTTAAGTTTTGGAACACGGAGATGCCTATTGCAGAAACTGCCTAGAATATTTATGTCCCCCAAACGAAGTGGGGGGACATATTGTTTTTGCTCGGTTTCTTATTATTATTATTATTATTATTATTATTCTTGTTTCTTCCACTTTCTTCCGCCGCGGAGGTTTCCGACCGTTTTCTCAAAAACTACTGGACGGATCTTCACGAAACTTCACACACATACTCATTAGGGGCGGGGTGTGTGAAAACGGGCTGTTTTTTCGCGACCGGAAGTCCAAGATGGCCGCCAGAGCTAATTTCCGGTTTTCAAAATTCAGTCTCCGATTTCAGTAAAAATTGGTACATGGGTGTTTTAAGGGATGCTGAATAACATGGTAACATTTTCGTAAAGTTTGGTTGCCACCGAAACGAAAATGGAGGCCTCTGATTGGTCGAAATTTATATATTGTCCGATTTCAATGAAATTTAATATATATGTGTAGTATTACACCGACAACATTGTCGTCACATCCGTTTCATGATTCGTCAACATGGCCGCTATTTCCTGGCTTCTGATTGGTCGAAATTTATATATTGTCCGATTTCAATGAAATTTAATATATATGTGTAGTATTACACCAACAACATTGTCGTAACCTCCGTTTCGTGATTCGTCAACATGGCCGCTATTTCCTGGCTTCTGATTGGTCGAAATTTATATATTGTCCGATTTCAATGAAATTTTATATATAACTGTAGTAGGACACCACGGACATTGTCGTAACCTCCGTTTCGTGATTCGTCAACATGGCCGCTATTTCCTGGCTTCTGATTGGTCGAAATTTATATATTGTCCGATTTCAATGAAATTTTATATATAACTGTAGTAGGACACCACAGACATTGTCGTAACCTCCGTTTCCTAATTCGTCAACATGACCGCTGATATATGAGGTGTCAGCTATATTTCCATTGTGAGTTCATTGGGCTCATCAGTTCCGACCAAAGGGGTAGTTTGGGGGACATCTGTCTGTAATGGTACCCCATTACAATTAGCACTTGTTTGACATTGACTTAAACTACAATGTATAATCTTTGTTTATTTTACAACAATTATGAATCAAGTAATTCAACTTATATTAATAACTTTTGTTGGCCCAGATGTAAGCGCGCGGAGGTCTTATTGTGTGAGGAAACCGGAGTATCCGGAGAAAACCCACGTAGTTGGGGAATCGAACCACGGCCGCCTTGGTAAAAGGCAAGTGCGTTATCTACTGCATCACCCGACCACCCAATTTGACATTGCACTATAGTCATCATTTTTTGACACTGTTGAATCAATGGATAAGACTTTACTAATAAAATCTGCTAACCAGATCAATATATCTAGTAGAGAAGTAGTGTGAGAAGCAGAATCGTGCCAAAAAAACCCCAATAATTTGTTCAATAGGACATTTGTGTGTCGTCTAACCATTCAGTTGTCTGTTTAGTCTGCTTTTCTGTGTAAACAGTGTATATTATAATATATTCAAGAGCTTTCTATGCAGATATGGTCTAGTGCATTTTACAGTTTATTCAGAGATAGAGGAAATCTATTTTTCGGGTATATAAATGTAAAAGTCAAAGGAACCCAAGTGATTTGCTGAACTGTTTTTTCTGGATTTTGTCTGGGGTTTTAAGACAGGTAAAATTCAATGTCCCTCTACAAGATGTTCAAGACATTTGCAAAAGTCCAACCAATAAATCTTCTACCAAAACCTGCTTTTTACAGCAATGCACTATGTTATACATTATTATGATTTTGTTAACGCTTCGGTATTCTCTTATTTATTATTACTGAAACGGATATATTTGACCTGGTAAATGAAAGTTGTAAATTACAGAAAACGGACCAAAACCTGCCAAAACCCTTAAACAAATCTAAAGAGGTATCTATTTAAATATGACAATTTAAGTCAGTTTTATCAGATGAAAAGCTTGTACATATCCCGAGGGAATTTTACAGATCTTACCTGCAATATATCGAATATGAAAAATAAACAGACGTAAATTAGAAAATAAAAAAAATAAATTTGTTTATAGCTTCATCTTCAAGATTGTATATACTATAATAAAGAAACATACACTATATTACAATAAGGCTGTAGACACCGTTTGGCATGCTTGGTGGCTGTTATAGTTCAGAGGTTAGAGGTCAGGCCCCGCTTGTATAAAATTAGTTAAGTGTTGAGATTAGTAGTGCACTACGTTTAATCTAGTAGTGCACTACACCCTGAACCCCATATAAGTCAAATACCCTTACAGGTAAATGGGCAGTCCCATCTACCTGTGATTCTTACCTGTATTTCATCTGTGCCGTCTGCTCGTACTTAGAAGCTGGCCTTATTATTAGTTAATATTTATAACTTTAGTATATATATTTGAATCTCATGTAGTAATCTTTCTCAAACAACATTCTTTCTTTCATTTCAAAACATTTCAAATTATGAAATCATGAAAATTACTGTTAGAGTTTTTCCAAAAACTTTCTTGCATACAGGACATAAATAAAACAGATTTTACTATAAACAGATTTGTTATATTTATTTACCAATTCACAATCAAGTATATTGAAAAATTGAAGGAATATCTATTGATATTTTTTTGTTTAAAAGTGCATTTTTAAATATTGTAAGAACTAATTCTGTAAAAATAACAAATAAATATTCTTTTATTACTTAACTTAACTAAATATATGATCGTGGAAGTAATAGCGACAGTACGGACAAATAAATTGTCAAATTTTCAAGGCTATCCACCCCTTTATCAAGACACATACATACAAACTAAATATATATTTTTATTAAATACATTCATCTCTCAGATTTATATATTTATGAATGCGTTATAGAGTTTTGATAATCTTTATTTTCAAATATTCTATATTTAGATCTGTATGTATATATATATCACCACATACAACAGTGTTGATATAAATATAAGAATTTGAAGTTGAAAAAAAGTAATACAACAATATATCAAAATTTAGTCAGATTGTTCAGCATGTTTTGATTTGACCCCCAGGCCGCATGCAATTACCTGACCAGTCTCGACATTGGAACACCTGCTTATATCAGCCTGTCAGTGACATAATTGAGGTGTGAATTTCTCACCTGACTATCACCGGTCAAATTTGAAACCAATTTGATTAATAAAGGATTGAGGTAGAGGTGCGTGGTGAACCAGATGACGAGGATCATATGATAATACAGTTTTTAACTTTTACTCTGGTTTATTATGTATATATGAAATTAAAAATCATTGAGAATATATCTAGATATTTACATATTTCCCTTTAAATAGTGGATATTTTGAGGACTTTAACATATTTTGTTTTGTTTCATTCTAACCATTCAATTATGCGATAATACATTGATAGTATATGAAATTACATTGAAATAAATAATAATTAATTGGACAACAATGTAAGTCTATATCAGGCCTTTACCAGATTCTGGTTTTCTTAAATATTAAATACGAAGTTCCTGAATGAATACAATCCAATGATGCATTTTTATTTCTAAATATTTACAAATATGTACTTGTTAAATGGATTAACGATGATAAATTATCTAGTTTATATTGGGTGTAATCAGGGACGTATATGTGAGAGAATATATACGTCTCTGGCTCAGCCGCTTCATACAGGTTGTTCATAAAATATTAAAATTCATTTTACTTATTTTTTTTCTAATAATCAGTATCATAGTATTTTAAAATGATGCATTTCCCATATTTAGGCCTAAATATTGAAGGCAATTACTTTAAAAAGCAAGGTCAGTAAAATGGAATCATTTCACTTAACTCTATATTCTATATTCTAAGTATACAACAAATGTATAGTATGCAGTTATATTAGCACAAATAAGAACAAAATTAAGCCTTAAGGCAGATATATCATTTTTTTATTAAGAGAACAGCGAATGTTGGCTAATAAAGAACCAACATTTGCTGTTTTCTTAATAAAAAATGATATTATCTATAGATCTTCAGGTAGAATCCTTTCCCCTCAAGGCATAATTACGTACCTGACCTGCCAGGGCCACATCATCACAGAGGTCAGGATAGGGGACACCCCTAGGCTGGCTGTAGTTAGCCAGGCGTGAAATTCTCACCTCCAACTCCCCCATTAGCGTACTGGCCAAGTCTGATTAAGGACCCGAGGGCCCTGTTAATTATTTAATGATGATCCTATTTGATTAATGATGATAACATTGTATTACAGTCAATTGAATTACGCTTAGATTTTTATTGGTATTACGATATGAAGAAAAAATGGCTTTAAATGTTCTGGTGAAAGTAATCTTTTCTTAGTACTTAATGTTTATATAACCTTTGTATGTAATGTACATGAGTGTAGTAAAACCAAATACCAACGCCGGTACATTTAGGTAGTATTGCACAGATAGCTTCTTAATGTCAAATATTAAAGTAATTTGTGATTGAAACTACTTTACTAAGTACAAAATTTGTTCTTCTAATATCTCATTTTTTTATTATATTACATTCTGTTGTTTAGTTTATTTTCTGTAAACATTTTTATATTGTTAGTAGGATTAACTTAAGTTAATAATTTCAACATAATACATGTACTATATCATTGTTTTATTTTAACACATACCTTTCAATTTAATTGTAGAATAAAAATATTTAAATAAAAAAGAATCATTGTTACTTCTTTAAAAAAGAATTATAAGTTAGTATATTTTAATTATTATTATTTTCAAAATTTTGATATGCAGTGAATTAATTTAAAACATAAGTTATTATGATGAATATCATCTGGCATAAACTCAGAATTTTTCATTCTTGTACTTATATGAGTAACAAACTAATGACTTTCAAAGACAACTTCAATAGTATAACATAAAAGTACAGATAAATCATATAACATCTGTACAGGTAAGGACACAGGTAGGCAAGGACACTCCCATTACCTGCAGGGGTTTTTGTGGTCACACCTGGCTGGACGTAGTGCAGTACTAGTTTACCTGTAGTTTAAATGTAGTGCAATACTAGTTTAAACGTAGTGCACCCCTAGTGCACAAGGGTATAAAGGTTAGCTAACACTCAACTGTACGTCCCTAGCGTAACGTAACCGTAACTTGCGCGAGGTGTCAAACAACGTCAGGCCTAATTAACGAGGCATTTTGTTGTTTTCTAAGTTTCCTATTCAAAGGTGTTAGTTAATTAACCTTAACTGCAACCTACCTGGTTGGTGCTATCTCTTCAGGTCGACGATTTTTCAAGATTCAAAAAAAAAGAAATTAGTACGCAGGTATACTTTTTGGAAAAGATTTTTTTTTCAACAATATTTGGACCCCAAAAAGTAGCTGCGCAATATACGCGAGAAATAATGGTATCACGTTAGGCAAAAATAATGCTCCCATGATACAGTTCTCTTTGTCCAATGTTAGATGCCATTTCGAAAAAAATCACCTTTTTATTTATTTTTATCCCAGACCATTTTCTTTCAACCTCAATTTCTGAACAAAGCTGTAATCTTCATGAACAAGAACATCCCATAGTTTCAGAGGAACATGGGTGAACGAATAAGTGTCAATGTCTAAGGCGAGATAAACAAGACTTAATTATATATAAGACATCCAAGTTTAAATAAACCATATTTCACATACACTTGTATGTCTATCTCATTATGCTGGTTAAGTAATTTACACTTGATCATGAAATGATATGGCGTATATTTACATTATTCCCCTCAGCTTAATCTCATTTTTTTAAATGATACACAAATAACATTATCTACATGCACATCAGAAACATGAAAAATAAAACATTACTTTATCACATCTTCACTTCATATTCTAAAAACCATGTATAAAACAAGTGGACCAATGGGCCAGTATCATTCACTTGACAGTTACAAATTACGGGAAAATGTTTCACGTTGTTTACACGAGTTATCAACCTCCTTTACAAAAGAGTTCTCGATCGGACCGCTTACAACATCGCAAAAACACCTCAACTTTTCCTCAGCTGAGGACGTCCTCAAGTAGTACTGATATTAATACCCGGCCTCCTATGGCGCTGCCCCAGCCGGGTATTAAATCAGTCCCATGCCTCGTCATGGAGCAAGGCGATTTTTGCATCACTTATCGGCCGATTGGTTATCATTGATAAATATTCTTAAATTATAAACCATTTCTGTCGATCTCCTACCCAACTTCTAATTAAAATCCACCTAAAATATTGTTAAATATCAAGTTTAGGTAACGAAGCATAAACTGAAATGAGTATCAGCAGCAATGATTAAGACTTTAGTAAATTTCTTGGTTTCTTTTCTGAAGAGTTCCTCTAAATTTGCGAATTGGCGCGCGCGTGCGGACCAAATAAGGAAGTCGTAGTAAGCCGTAGTAACTCCATATTTGGCCATGCAGGCCATATATAAAAACGAGATTTGAAATAACATCACACGTTAACTGTCATGGCGGTATTTCTTGTGTTTGTCAAGAAGGACATTTCTGGTTCTGCTAATTTTGTGAAAAAATATTTTATCATGGTAAACACTCGATATTTCAGCATCCCTGCATTCTTTTAACACCATCATGCTCACATGAGGTAGTAATTAAATAATATCTGACGGATTGAACATTTTTGATTTTGCTCCACTACCAGGCATGGGACCGCTTAGTAGCTCTAACTGCAAAACCGGATTAAATCTTTATTGACAAAGTTTTGAACACCAATGCAAACATAATTAGCAGGTTACGGTTATGAGCCATCTACGATAAACCGTTCTATCACAAGCCGATGATATTTGTATAATTAGTATTGAGTATTTTTATTTGCACTTTATGCTTACGGTATACGGGGAATCCAACAGGAAGTGAATATTAACGGTAATTGACGGCACGGAATTGTAAACGTTGGTAAGTGTCTGTTATCCAAGCATCTAGCATCATATATATATATATATGAGGCAGACTAACAGCCAAAACGAAAGTCATTTTACTTTTTATATTTTGTAGTTTGGTAATCGTTCTGCGATGAATGAAGACATGAAGTAGAACAAAGACACAGATGCCACAGAGGGGAGATAACTGTAGAGTCGGTCCAGTTTAAGCGATACGAAGTTAGTTGGAATCGCATTGATGCATGTACCATGTAAAATGCTTGTATTTTTATTAATTTTCAAATGTTTGAAATTTTCATTGTATGAATTCCGCTGTAAATCCTCGATTGCAAGAAAGTCAAGAGACGAAGCTTAAAAACAAGTCTTGAACAAACAAAATTAATCAGAGACAACATTTGTTCCAATCATTCTAAATTTTATTAAATCATTATTTACTTGGTGAATTACATTGTTAAATTGAGCCGTGATTGATGATAATCGTATGATGATAAATGCGCCAAAAGTCATTCTGGATAAAGCGATGGACCAGTTTGGTTGTTATTCGTTGTGTTGATCATGAGGAGGAAATGAGGTCAGGCTATCTTCGTCACATAAGTCCTCTATTTTGAATCGTCGCAGATTCCGTCGTGAGCATTATTCGTTCCGCTTGAAAACAAATACGGATATACGATTAAAATGTAAAATATTTTGTAATATGAAATGAAATACAATTTTAATATTATTGATTGAGTATTATGTCAATTTAGCTCTGAATAAACCAAGCCATTTATCTAGTAATTACTATACTTCATTATATTGATTATGATCATGTAATGGACTAGATTCGGAAATGTACTATCATTATCGTACAAGCCGCATATCACAAACATCATTATTGTTTTGCAATGTACATGATGTTAGATGAGACATAAGCTTAAAAGTTTGGTCGAATTAGTTTGATAAGTTTAATGTATCATCATCAATCAGTGATTTGTGAAATGTTGATGGTATGCTATTCACTACTGGATTTTAGTTTCGACAGTAAAATCTATCCTACGATATACCATATGTCTGTCTTAAACCCTAAGGAAGTTACATGTGAGAAAATCGTTCTTCATCGTATATGAATATAAGACCAATTCAACTAAAAATTCATAATTCAAGATTAAATTGAAATTCAAGTTTAATAATTATAGAAATTACTAATATGGAGTTTTTGAAAACGTAATAGTTAAGCCTTTATTTATTTTGTATATCTGATATCCATTTGATATAAAAAAATGTTCAAAATGAAAAAAAACTCGTTAAGGCACATTCGAGAAGATAGTATCCGATAAATGACACGATACAAATCTTATAACATTGTTGTATACGTACGCGCATTCTCTGCTGCAGTCATTGGTGTAAGTAACCCCGTCATCACCACAAACGGGCTGGTAGTCCATGGTACAGACACAGAGGTCATCTTCACATTTCCCATTGTGGAGCAGACGGACATCACTGAAAAGTGTATATCATAGAAAACTTTAGCTATTGTGTTAATGCTGAGTATACGGACAAAACTAATTAGATCTTATTTCATCAGAATATTGGTAAATAACGCCAAGAATAATCTTTTATTCAATCATAATAATATGAAATAGCTATGGACAAAATGTATTTTACATTGCTATTATGGTTTCAACACTTGCTAATATATTAATGTAGTCAAATATTTAAATACATATAAATAATGGCGGAGGGACCCTTACTAGAGAAGATTTTTTTAGGAATAATACACTAGGGCGCAAGGTATATCGTCCACACAGCCTGGGTTATGTATAAGGTGACAATATATGACATTGTAAATAATTCTGAATGCCCCTTTTTGTTTCAATAGAAAATGACGGGCTAGTGAAAATTATTACAACTTGCCTTATCATGAGAGATGACGTAACACACACATATGCTGCACCTTTTAAATTCAGTAATATATACATTATGCCGAAAAAATAAATTAACTGCATCATGCAGCTGTTTCGTCCTCCTAGGACTCTTCAGTGATGCTAGAGGCCAAGAGGTGGGGATCCAAATTTTCTAAACTAATGTAGACGCAGAAGGTCAGTTCCGTTAACCCCTTTAATTTATGAATTTATAGGTAAAATTTAACTAGTCGTGTACTTCGAAAAGTTGAGTTTCATCCTCAGAGTTTTAGTGATCCATATCTGCCGTTAATGTTATTCCAATCAAAAGCACTGATGCAATATTTATAGCATCGCCATATTGTGTTTTTATTCAAAGAGCAAGTATATTTATTGATCAAGAAAAAAACCTCTGGAGTAATCGATCAAATTCAAGTTTTGAATTACTATTTAATCATTCACCTTTAATGTAGAAAAAGAAGTAACTAGCGAAGTGCAACTAATATTAATTAAAATTAAAAAGTTCAACTGAATCCTGATATTAAAGCGTACTTACTTGCACTTTCTCATGCAGTCGTTTCCGTAAGTTTCACCGTCAGCACCACATACAGGTTTGTGTTCCATTGTACATGCACATGCAGGCTCCTCTCCTTCGATTGTCGCTGTCAGGGCGACAGAAACGCAGATGGCAAAGATAACCAATGTCAGCTTCATTTTGAGGTTTGGTTTGTCGGGATAATGCCTGGTAAAGTTGAATGATATATTAACATCAGAAATAAATAAATACATCGTATACATTTTGATAAACATAATGTCAATGAATATCGTCTTAGATGAGCTATTTCCTATTTGCTCTTTTGAATCTCAGTGATAAAAACAATATTCAAAGAATACATACTTGATACGTTGTAGTAATGTAGAAATAGCTGTACTACTCTACAAACCTGTGCTGGTAGTCTTCAGATTACTTGAGTACGGTTTGGTTCTGGTCACTCCAGTGTAGCACTATTTATAGGCAGTCAGTTCAGTTCCTCATCAATTATATGCAGGTGATACATGCTGATGAATATAAACAATGGTTTAGTCAGAGACATATTTGGGAAAACCTCCGGGCAGTTGACCAGCTTACATGATAGCATGTAGATGTAACATATTGCATCTCGTACTATATTTTGATTCAAGATAATTGTACTATTTTTACTATTATTTCTTAATACATTGGAAAATGTACATCTAGTTTTGCCTGACAGCACGAAGATATCAAAATGGGCCACATTTAAAACGCACCAATTCAAAGCTGTGTTGTAACATATACATCATAAGGTCTAGTCTAGCATTAGCATTTTATTGTGAGATCTATAAAACTTCAAACAAACGAATATATGTAGGTCAGACATATCTCAGAACCTTAAAAACGTTTCACGAAATAAATGGTAAAGCATATTAGGAACAGCATTCGTACCAGAGTACAAACATGTTTTATCTACGATGCAGTGTACTTTTCTAGTAAGTACTCGCATGAATTTTAAAGCCAATTACTATTTCTACAAAACATATGATCATTATGACAACAGCAACAGTTGCGACAACTCTTTTCGTCTTCTCTAGGTAGAGTGGAAATTAACCTAGTGTTAATACACTGCAACTTAAACATAAAGAACAATTTGGAATTGAACTTTTTTTCTCGATTTGTCCTCTTCTTTAACATATAATTGGTGCTATTTTCATCAGATCTCTCCGTTCACTATCTTGTTTCTGTTTTATAGAATTGCTACATTTTACCTTAGATAAACTTCCTTATATACGATTTATCTTCATACGTTTAAGCTTCCAAGTTTCAATTTCAATCAATTTGTTTGTCAAAAGCCAAATTGGATGGGCTGCAGGCATTGGCTGTTTAAGCCATATCCATATAGTAAACATTAAATAAAAAATCAGATTAGGGGAAATAACAACTAAATCCTATTTGCATTTTAATTAAATTTAAATTGACACTTTAACCTTTTATTGTGGTACCAAAGACAAAAAGATATGTTCATATCATGTACAAGTAATCACCAGAAAAAGAAAAAAATATTAATTATTATTATGAGCTGCATGCTTAAACATTTAGTGGGATTAATTGATCATATCCAACAAATACAGGCCACAAAGTTCATTGTCTAACACAAGGCCATCCACTGATGAGTTTTGAAATTCAATCCCGCTAAATAGATCAGGTTATGTCTGTAGTGTTTCCCATTTTGGCAAGATAGTACAACTGGTCTTCTGAACCCCCACCCCAGCCCCTTATAAAGAAAAATAAAGAAAAAAAAAGATGTATGTAATAATAATGTACACTTATTATTGGAAACCAGAAGACATTGCACTGAGGAAATGAAAAATAAATGAATGAATTAATATGAAAGAATAAATAATTGAACATGTAGGAATGAATGACAGAATGAAGTAGGAACGAGAAAAAATCAATAAAACTCTCATTAGCAATTTCAGTTAAATATCCAGAAATGTAATTTAATACAGAAAGGATGATATGTTTATTTTATTTCTATCATATATCTCACCACCATTTAGGATAACATCGATTGCAAGTGGTTATGAGTATGTGCTGCATCAGTAGAGACTGCCAAGATTTTGAAGGAAAAATCTACTTTGCTAAAGCAACTGACCCCCAGTTTTTTTGTTTAGGTGTTTTTTTTTGTGAAAGCATTATTCACTATTTCTGTTGTTGTTAATTTCTCAATAGTTCTTAGAATTATCCTTTTTGCTGTTGTTGTTAATTTCTCAATAGTTCTTAGAATTATCCTTTTTGAATTGCATTTTAGTTGTTTTGTCTTACATTCTGCCACGCGTCATCTTAATCCTCCATATGTAGCACGATCGTAAAGTGACCCAAACATAATATTATTTGTTTAATTCACGGTTTTCCGAGAGAAATGCCTGTCAGAAAACAAACTCAGCTTCAGTATTTTCAATATAATCTAATAATAATTAGTTCAGAAATTTCTTTCAAAAGCATTTAATAAAGGTTTATATCCAAAAAATAGTACCCGGTAGGTAAACAAGATACCAGGAGTCGCATAATTCGTTTGGCATTATTGCAGAATCGTTTGGGTCCGATTCCAGGTCACGCCAGTAAATGAATGTAATGTCAGCCAAGTTTGATACTTAATAATTCAAAAAATATGTTATTATCTATTTATTTATTAAATGAATAACTAGATAAGCATATGATTCGTCTACAATTAACGCTTTGTGAATATATCCTTTATACTCTAGTCTGGATGTTTATATATTTTAATAAATATTTACCAATGACTTATTTGTTACTCTTTCCACCATTAAAAAATAGAGCCTTTTATCTCAACCCAGATTACGTTTTTGTTTTTAGTTTTCTGGGCGATTGATAACACATATATCATAAAACAACGGACCTAACAATGACGAAGTTTAGCATGTCATCGCACATGTTGTCAAACTATGAAACAATGATGGTATGATCCGCCAAAAATACCAATTTAACATAATGTTTGATGTTATTTTATGTTTTGGCCGTGGCCGTTTGTAGACTAATTCTTTTACAAAAGTGTGTTATCAGATATATATGAATGTTTGCACAATTGATATAGCCTTTTCTATGAAATTAGTTCAGTTATTTCCTCTCGTCTCCTCCATTTTGGTGTCGTTAATCAAAAGGTTAAGGACGAAGACAAGGCCACACATTTGTTTTCGGTTTGCATGGTTTACACTGCAATGAACACCTTTTTCAAAAAATACATTTGAGAAAATAAATCAGTTCATGAATGATTTGACTTCTCAAAGGAAAACACCCTTAACATGTAGTACCAATTTTTGTTAATGATTAGTATCGAAAGTAACACAAAAAACCAAATTATGTTATGAACCTTACTCAACTCGCCCTTTAGGAAAATGTAAATGTTACACTCTAGGTAAACTAAACGCATATTAGAACTGTATGATATAATATTTACAGTCTGTTTGGACTTGATAGTATATTGCCTATACATTTCTACGAATGCCTACTGAACTTTATTTTCCGATAAAATTAGTGGATCACGCGCCTATTGGCACAGCGCGCAGTAATACACTCCGTTACTATTTGAACACGAGGCCGCGTCACTGCTTTACAGACTCGATCAATATCCTGCCGCGTAGTATGTGTTAATTTATTTAAGAAATACATAAGAAGCATTTTAATGGGTTTTTTAATACAATAACAGGAACAAAGACAGTATGGTTTGTTTATATATGAACTTATGTGAAAAATAACTATAAAAAGATGTAATCTTTTGGACCTTTTTTGTTTACTTGTTGACTGAAATTTCGCGGGAGTTCGTCACCTCATAAGGCGGCTGTTTCAACAGTCTACCGAAACCAAACGATACTGTTTGATTTCATCGCAGTAAGTATCATAATATCTGATTAAAGAAATAATTACACATGGGAATATAAGGTCTGGACAGTAAATATAAGGATTAAAGTTTCTTTCTGGTGGTTTTATCAAAGGATAAAGTTCAGTAGGATATCAATAGTTGTTTCATGGAACGCTTCGCGTTCCATTCCAACTATCGATATCCTACTGAACTTTATCCTTTGATAAAACCACCAGAAAGAAACTTTGATCCTTAAGTATTAACAACATACGTCTGTCATGTCCATACATTGATCACTAAGAATCAATAAATATTGCCCATGGTGTTTGATGGTACGAGTCCTGTAAATAATATAATGTACCTCTGATACCTCACGTGGGAGCTTATACATCACGGCCAGTTCCATCTATCGGACGACATAATTATCCTGCAAAACTTTTAAACTACCTTTTGTTAATAACCTGATTAACAGTTATTGAATATGTTTTCGAGGAAGTGTATCAACTCTAAGACAACACAATATTCTATCTCAAGTATATGTGGATCACTAGTCTGATTACAAGGTAAACATGGACAAAATACTTAATACACGCATAAAGTATATAGTCTCGTGGCTACAGAGAACTAATAAAAGAAACCCCAAATTGCATAATTAATGATAAAATTTTATTTGAACATTTAAAATGCATTCAAACAGTAAGTGTTTAGAAAAGGTTAAAGGTATGGGGTTAAATGGCATCACCGATATAACTCCGTCTATTTGGTTGGATCACTGTAAACATCACCGATATATCTCCGCCTATTGTGTTAAATTACTGTAAACATCACGAATAAAACTCCGCCTATTGTGTTAAATGACTGTAAACATCACTGATATAACTCCGCTTATTGCTTTAAATTACTGTAAACAACACCGATATAACTCCGCCTATTGTGTTAAATGACTGTAAACATCACGGATATAACATCGTCTATTGTGTTAAATTACTGTAAACTTCAGCGATATAACTTCGCCTATTGTGTTAAATTACTGTTAAGTTTGTGAAATTTCCTCGAACGGTAGTGTTTTGTCAGGGTACGCACACTTATAAATGTCTGCCAAATGTTATACTGAAATGAATATTTTTTTGCTCCATAACTTTGTAGTTTTGTAGCCTTAGGCAAATTACCTTTACGTGTTTCAGCTAGATTTGAACAGAAATATGTGTTTTCCAATTAGTGATTAGTGTTCTGATATATAGATATATATATGTTATTATGTTGATATTTTACTCATAAGTAACAAACATCAAAGCGATATATTAAACTAACCGAAACTGATCAGGTGAAATGAAATATCACATTTTTGAACACAGGAAAGTGATATAAAGTACATTAAAAGCATACTCGATAATTTAAAAGAAGCCAGCTGTGCTTGATTAGGGAATTATGTAATACTTTATCTGTGCCCCTTTAAGGGACGGCATAGGTAAACCATATTATCAGTCCCATCTATTATCTACAGTGTTAGAGTGCATTTTGGTTTAATTTCTCTATGTTATTTTCAGTGATTTAGTGTGGAGACACTTATCATCTACACTCCTACAGAAACGTAATTAAGCACCTGCTGCACCTGTATATCAGTACTAATTACACGCACCTGTAGGCTGCAGCAGCTGGATGTCGAGTACAGCGCAGTTATAACCAACATAGCCCTGTAGGCAATGGTCACATACCGGCCACTCTCGGTCAATCGTCAACTCAATGATCATCTACATCCGAAGTGGCCCTGCGGGTATTGTATTGGTGAACAGGGCGCACTAAAGACAAGCCGCCATCGACTCAAATTCATCAACATGGCGGTGATCATTGTAAAACACAGATTACTTCGTTTTAGTTAAAATGAATAACTGCTGTCGATACCACTTATAAGATATACGGTCGTGTATGTTATATTGCAAACTTCCTTAGGCACGCTAACCAAATGCAAAACTTATATAAAATAATTTGGATTTTGTTTGTTTCAGCATCACATCAAAGCAAAATCATATATTGTAAGTCATTTGATGTCGTATCAATTAAAATGCTGTTTTTTTACCTAACCTAAATTTACAGAGTTTTAGAACTACAGTAATTTCAGTATTTTGTTTATGTCTTTGGTAGTTGGAGTGGTGCAGTGGTTGGCTCCCATCCAATTTATCAAGAGTTCGATTCCCAGTCGGATGGGAAAATCCATTGGGTCATCTTCCGAGTGGATTTATTCTGAAATCCCAGCTTCTTTTAACATTAGGAAAATCGTCAATGAAACCATTATTCGAAAACAAATCGATTAAACGTGGATCAAAATATGAAAACAAAAAGAAAAATTTACTCGGAGACCACTGAAAAAGATAGTACAAGAAAATAAATCTTGGTGTTCAAGAGGGGTAAGGGTTTTCCCCGCCATGTAAATCAAATGCATATCTAAGTAACTACAATGTCCTCATGGTAAGACGTGAGGGATTATTTTCAATCATAACAAGTAGGCATAGTTATTAGTGTGATAATAACAAAACAGAAGAGAAAGCATCCTGGTTGCAATGAAAATGAAAAATTTACCCGAACACTGGGTTCACCTGAAGATGCCAAATTCATTTCGTGTCAAATAATATTCAACGTTGTATAGATTATACCATGGCATTACGCAACAATGTTACAATTTTTTACGGTATTGCTGTACATTTGTATTTTTACAGTACAGTAAAATTAATGGTTATAACATATATAATAATAACGCTGTCCATTCCTCGCCAAGCGTCCTATCATTTGTATGTAAATTATCAACCAGATAAGGAATTTTGAATAAGAAATTAATGTCGATTGCGCAGCAAGTTCTGGGTCCGCTCAGGAACATAACAACGGTAATTACTAACCATATAACGTAGTGACCCTCGAGTAGTCGTCCCATCTTTTCTTTTGGTTACTATCGGCATTAACAGAAACAAAACTTCGGCGATAACTGTTTCTAGAGCAATATGTTAAAGGTAAACTAGCCCAACATTATCGGCGTGTACTATGATATCAATGTTACGGCTTAATATATTTCCGCGAATGGTAATGTCAGGTATTGGAACTCATTTTTCGTTAAAATTGTTGCCGGTTTACACAACACCGTCCGATATAAACAAATCGCCAATTATTCAAATGTGCTACATTGTCTAGTTCTGAAAGTTGCTTTTTGGAGAACAATAATAAAGGTCGAAAAGAGTTGCTTTAATTTGATTTGAGTTGATAAATCCTGTGCTGTGATGAGAGGCAATAAGATGCACGGGTGTGTGTTTACATAAGCTGACGGCGGGATCATTATACAAAGAAATATAAAATAAAAGGAAATCTACGATAGTATTGTATAACTATTTCTTATAACGACTTATTCATTATTCGAAAAAAACGTTTGACATTTAACGAACTAATTTGATTAATTCCAGAGATCAATTATAATCGTGGTCTACTGTATCTCATTATTGATTGAATATCGTGAAGAAAGTAAACATTTTCATAACTTACAAAATACACTTTTGCCAACTGTTCGGAGATTGTTTGCTTCAACTCCAAAATGATTTTAATCATTCGTTTAACGGCTTACATTATAATTAAAATCTGCCGATGTAACTGATTAGATGCTATGATAAAACGTCGTACATCTGTCGGAGTCTATCTTACTTGAGTATAAATGGGCGTGCAGAAGTGGACATATGTAATCATCTAGTCCATTTTACGGTAGGAACCTCACGTAAGGTAGTAACACCCGAGGTAAGTGTATTTAATGTTATTTGTAGGACTATTTACTGCCAATATGGGGTTTCATTATGGTCGTGTAATGGTAATGCACATAATAGCACTGATAATATATAGGGTAAATTTGATTAACACCACCAATGCAATGTAATTACAATATAACACATATTATTTGAAATGTGTTATGCCAATATCCTTGATTTTGATGACAATATATTTAATATCGCTTTCACCAGTTTATGCCATAAAACATTTATAAAGTTAACCATTTGAAAACCAACATAGTCTGATCACATGTACAATGGTTTTCTTTTACAAATACATGTATTAGGCGCTTCATACCGACTTTAGGCTAGGGAATATTTTCTCTTCAAGTAAAGTCTCGGGTTTTGTTTTTACTTTATATTAATGACATTGTTGGAACTCGTGTAATTTAGCTGTAGTTTATGACACTTATATGTACGCTACAAATATATAAGAGATGAAAATCCAGTCGAACTAACACAAAACCTAAAAGATGATTTCACTAATGTAACATTATGGGCAAATAATCAATATATAGAAATTAATTCAAATCAAACAGAATCGATTAAATTCTCTAAACATCTGTCAAAGGTATATTTGTATGAGGAAATGGTTGCTGTCGGCAAAACACATTTAAACAACTTCGTTTGACTTTCAGTAATCATGCTTAGTGGAATGACCACAGGCATGGTATATATAAAAAGCAATAATTAATACTGGTATTTAAGGAAGATAAACATAAACTAGACAGGGAGTCATTAACCATAATACGTATATATCATCTCATATATTAGGCACATCTTGAATATGTTGTTTGAACTAATTGTCTACAAAACCTAAAATATCGCCTAGTGTCAATCCCACGACAGACTACAAGAATCATTACTGGACTACAAAAGGTGAAGAATGTAACTGTTTTTCTCTTCAAGTTAGGCGAAAACAACATAAAATATTGTTGATGTATAAAATTATGACTTATCAAACTCAATAATATCAGAAAGAAATCATACACATAACGCCAACTAAAACCTTAAGAACCGATGTCCTTCCTTATATTATTCCATTGATAAGTTTGCCACTCTTACATATTGCTTTTTACCACGTACTTTAAAATACAAATGTTCGAAATCCCTATATAATTCCCTTGATTTTATTGCTTGTTTTGTCTTGAAGGTCTAATTTATAGACACATGGAATCTTTTCATTATTATCATGTACATGGAAAAATGTATATTCCAAAATTGAATGTAATGCAATGTTGAAAATCTACTTACTAAAATGTTTTGCCATAAATAAATCATTGAAATTTGAGAATAATTTTGATTCCTATTTCATAGTTGTTATCTTCAAATCTCGATACTATCGCTACCCTTGTTATGCCGCCTAATTTGCCGTGGACAAAAGGTGGCATTATAATGGAGTAAACTGTAGTCATATTTTCATAATTCAACACTAGATAAAAATATCATCTTAGATCAGTTAAAGTAATCACCATCCTCTTTGCCGAACTGCTAGCCTTCATAATAGTTTTTTTGTCCATCTTTTTTTAATGAAGTAATTAATATTGTGGCAGATTTTCAAATATTTCACTCTTTCTTTCAATTCAAAAGCCTATAGCAAACCTCAAAACAATTGGCACCTGTAAGAGTTTCATCAACGTAAAAATCTCCACAGGAAAGCATTACAGAATTTAAGGAAAGTTCCGACACTAAGTATCTTCTCCTTAAATTCTGTAATGCTTTCCTATGGAGATGTTTAAGTTAAGGAGCTTCCTTACGATAAGGAACGTTGATGAAACCAGGGCCTTGTCTTCATCCTCTACCTGTTCTTATTATTCCCGAAAAGAAACAACATCCCATTACATCTTTGACGGTATAATATACACTGATCATCGTACTTAACTTTTTCAAAATATATTTCATGAAACTCATGACCACTAATCAATATATGTCATCCTAAATATTGTGAGAAATGTGATGAAAATGAAAATATGTATTCTCCTATCTGTATAGAACGACATTTTAAGACAACGAACTGAAATTGTTAATGGAATTATCATTCATTTTCATTCGTTTGTTAATCGTTCCTTCATTTGTTTCTTCATTCATACCCACATGTCTATTCATATATTTATGCTTTTATTTTCATTCATTCATTTTCTTTTTCATTTTTTAATTGCAAAGTCTTCTGATTTTCAATAATAATAATAAATTACATGTCTGTTTTATTTCTTTAATTATGTATTTATTTATGATTTTTTACTTTGATATTGATATTGTCAAAAATATCGGGAAGCAACTTAAATAATTCAAAGCTTTAGAATATGTCAATTTAACTTTAACCAGTATCTAAATGCACAAATTAAAATATTTGTTGGGATTGGATTTCAAAACTCATTAGTGGATAGCTATTTACGACATTATTGACTTTTCTGTCCTGTACCTGTTGGGTACAGTAATTTAATCCTACTTAACCTTTTCGTGCTTTTTTTCTGCTTATTACTTGTAGAAAGTATCAAATTGAATTGAAATAAAATAGGATTTAATAGTTGTTTTCCTACTTTAACTATCTTTTTAATTCTTTTAATTTGTCTATGTGAGTTTTTATGTTTTATATTTAGCCTAAATTAATAAGATTATATTTCCATAACCAATAGATATAACAGAGCTGCTGTATATATGTTTGTTATAACTTTCATTTCAGTAAATATTTATCATAATTATCATTCAAAACCAATTAGATCCGTTGACTGTTTAATTAATCGGCTGCTTTATGACTTACTTAATTTATTAATATATATAGATTTTTTCATATACAATTTTGCAACCAGTGTATTACTTACATGGTGAGGGCTTACATAGGATGTGCCTGTTTCCCAATCCCTTTGACAATTAACATCTAAATGTCAATAAAATTTGTTGAAATGAAATTAAATGTTTTATAATGCCCATGTCTAATGATTATACCAATGTTTGTCTTAGGAATTAAAAAAGGCTCTTCCTTTTACCCAATCTGTTTGTCTCTTGCCAAAAAGAAATCATCGCAATTGAATTTGTTTGCTTGCAAAGCTATGTAATTCAAATAGATCATAAGTGTCATACCAAATCATTGTTAAGATAAACGTCATTAGGACTAGCCTCCGAGATGCTAATAATACTGAAATCTATTACAGGCTTAAGAGGATGACGAAATCTTTGACTATCCTGTTCGTGGTGGGCACTCTGATGAATCCAATGCTGGTGGAAGCTGGCGTAAGTGTTTTAATACCCGTCTGAAACGTTTCTTTACATTAGAAAATTAATGCATTTTGGTCAACATTGTTATTTTCTAATAAGCTATATATTTATATTGTAGCTTTGTGGTTGTCCACTAAATTTTGATCCCGTCTGTGGTATGGATGGAACTACCTATCCAAACGAGTGTTCCATGAATTGCGAGTAAGCATGACTATTTTTCTAAATTATTATCTTTTTGTGTACATGCAGTCGAACATATTTGTTCGCTTGTATCGCAGAATTCATTTAGTTTAAATATTTTTATGACATATTTGCTCACATCATCTTTCTCTAAAACTAATGTCATCCTTTGAATGTGTCGTTATTACTATTTTTTTATTAATTGATTTATTTATTTTTTGCATTTGATTATATCATTTGTGTAAAGAAAAAATATGTAACGAAATATTGATGTTCTCTACTCTAAACTGCAATCAACATCTTGCTATCGAATTAATCTTCTCGTCCAATACAGTCTGTCAAAATCCAATATTGATAATTTTGATGATGATAATGAAAATGATGATGAATGATAATCGTTATAAATCAATAATTCTTTGAAAGAAAATTTATTCACGAATACAGGTTCAGGTTATTATCAATGACTAATTTAAATATATCTATACATTGAATATACTCATGGTTTCAGAGGAATTTCTCTTGATCATTATGGAGACTGCAATAAGGTAATGTTTGAAAAGATAAATCAATAATAATGTTCGAGGTTTTACAAGAATCCATATTGAAATTATACACAAATGTTTGCACAAAACTTATCAAATATGTTGAAACATAATTTGCATATCGTATGAACAGACGAGTTACATCTCAAAAACAATTTTGTGTACATATACACGTAGGCCCTGTATATAAGTATATCCTTTGTCAAAGACACCTAGAACTGATATACACACCCATTTCACAACCATACCTAGTCCTTATAAACATATTCAATGTACAAAATAGACAAATCTGAATGTTGTATACACATCATGCATATTGGCATCCAGTTGTTTTAGACACAAATGTTGATAATTAAATAGACTTTTGGATTGACTTGAAAGCGATAATATATCCATCACATCTTCCGTAATTGATTTTCTGGTATGTAAGCGTTAAAAAAGTGCAATGATTCTCTCACCAAAGGTGTTTTCTACTGTTTCAAAATAAACCATTGGATTGGTTACGAATGGCCGATGTAGTATCGGCAATCTAATCACCCACACTAGTATGATGGATCCTAGCTATTAATTCAAATTATTAAAACTTTAATACTTGGGTTTCATAACTTAAAAGCAATTGTTCAATTTAAAAAAATCACAATACTTAAAAAGTATAAAGAAAAACATGCCCTTGATTTTGAGTTCTAATATTTGCATGGGTGTGTGTTACGTCATCATAAGTGTCATTACCACATTGATATTTCCTAATTAGTTATATATATATAAATATATATTCTAGGTATGTGGTTGTCCACTAAATTTTAATCCCGTCTGTGGTATGGATGGAACTACCTACCCTAACGAGTGTGCCATGAATTGCGAGTAAGCATGACTATTTTTTCTAAATTATTATCTTTTTGTGTATATGCAGTCAAAACATTTGTATCGTAGAATTCATTTAGTTTAAATATTTGTATGACATATTTGCTCACATCTTCTTTCTCTAAATTAATTGCATCCTTTGAATTTGTTGTGATCACTATTTTTTAATTAATTCATTAATTTTTTGCATTTGATTATATCATGTGTTTAAAGAAAAAAAAAGTAACGAAATATTGATGTTCTCTACTCTAAACTGCAATCAACAACTTGCCATCGAATTAATCTTCTCGTCCAATACAGTCTGTCAAATTTCCAATATTGATAATTTTGATGATAATGAAAATGATGATGAATGATAATCGTAATAAATCAATAATTCATTGAAAATATATTTATTCATAAATACAGGTTCAGGTTATTATCGATGACTTATTTAAATATATCTATACATTGAATTTACTCATGCTTTCAGAGGAGTTTCCCTTGATCATTATGGAGACTGCAATAAGGTAATGTTTGAAAAGATGGATCAGTAATAATGCCCTATGTTTGATAAGAATCGATATTGAAATCATACAAAAATGTTTGCACACAACTTATCAAATATGTTGATACATAATTCGTTTATCGTATGAACAGACAAGTTACATCTCCTAACAATTTCTGTGTATAGATACGCCTAGGCCCTGTATATCCTTTGTCAAAGACACCTAGAACTGATATACACAGCCTTTTCACAAAAATACCCAGTCCTTATAAACATATCCCATGTACAAAATAGACAAATCTGAATGTTGTATACACATCATGCATATTGGTATTCAGTTGTTTTAGACATTATATGTTGATAATTAAATTGACTTTTGGATTGACTTGAAAGCAATAATATATCCATCACATCATCCGTAATTGATTTTCTGGTACGTAAGCGGTAAAAATGTGCAATGATTCTCTCAGCAAAGGCGTTTTCCACTGTTTCAAAAGAAACCATTGGATTGGTTACGAATGACCGATGTAGTATCGGCAATCTAACCACCTATACTATTATGATGGATCCTAGCTTGTAATTTAAATAATTAAAACTTTAATACTTGGATTTCATCACTTAAAAAGCGATTGCTCTGTTTAAAAAATCACTATACTTAAAAAGTATAAAGAAAAACATGCCCTTGATTTTGAGTTCTAATATTTGCATGAGTGTGTGTTACGTCATTATAATTGTTTTACCACATTGTTATTTCCTAATTAGTTATTTATATATATATATTCTAGGTATGTGCTTGTCCACTAAATTTTGATCCCGTCTGTGGTATCGATGGATCTACCTACCCTAACGAGTGTTCCATGAATTGCGAGTAAGCATGATTATTTTTCTAAATTATTATCTTTTTGTGTATATGCAGTCAAAAATATTTGTTCGTTTGTATCGCAGAATTCATTTAGTTTAAATATTTTTATGACATATTTGCTCACATCATCTTTCTCTAAAACTAATTTCATCCTTTGAATGTGTTGTTATTATTATTTTTCTATTTATTTATTTTTTTGCATTTGATTATATCATGTGTTTAAAGAAAAAGTATGTAACGAAATATTGATGTTCTCTACTCTAAACTGCAATCAACAACTTGCTATCGAATTAATCTTCTCGTCCAATACAGTCTGTCAAATATCCAATATTGATAATTTTGATGATGATAATGAAAATGTTGATGAATGATAATGTAATAAATCAATAATTCATTGAAAGTATATTTATTCACAAATACAGGTTCAGGTTATTATCAATGACTAATTTAAATATATCTATACATTGAATTTACTCATGCTTTCAGAGGAGTTTCCCTTGATCATTATGGAGACTGCAATAAGGTAATGTTTGAAAAGATAAATCAGTAATAATGCTCGAGGTTTTATTAGAATCGATATTGAAATCATACGCAAATGTTTGCACACAACTTAGCAAATATGTTGATACACAATTTGCATATCGTATGAACAGACAAGTTACATCTCATAACAATTTCTGTGTACATATACACCTAGGCCCTGTATATAAGTATATCCTTTGTCAAAGACACCTAGAACTGATACATACATCCTTTTCACAACCATACCTAGTCCTTATAAACATATTCCATGTACAAAATAGACAAATCTGAATGTTGTATACACATCATGCATATTGGTATCCAGTTGTTTTAGACATTATAGGTTGATAATTAAAATGATATCTGGATTGACTTGAAAGCAATAATGTATCCATAACTCCTTCCGTAATTGTTTTTCTGGTATGTAAGCGTTAAAAAAGTGCAATGATTTTTTCACCAAATGTGTTTTCTACTGTTTCAAAGGAAACCATTGCATTCGTTACGAATGACCGATGTAGTGTCGGCAATCTAATCACCTATACTATTATGATAGATCCTAGCTATTAATTCAAATTATGAAAACTTTGATACTTGGATTTCATGACTTAAAAAGCGATTGTTCTGTTTAAAAAGAAATCATTATAATTAAAAAGTATAAAGAAAACATGCCCTTGATTTTGAGTTCTAATATTTGCATGAGTGTGTGTTACGTCATCATAAGTGTCATTACCACATTGATATTTTCTAATTAGTTAGATATATATATATTCTAGGTATGTGCTTGTCCACTAAATTTTGATCCCGTCTGTGGAATGGATGGATCTACCTACCCTAACGAGTGTTCCATGAATTGCGAGTAAGCATGATTATTTTTTCTAAATTATTATCTTTTTGTGTATATACAGTCAAAAATATTTGTATCGCATAATTTATTTAGTTTAAATATTTGTATAACATATTTGCTCACATCTTCTTTCTCTAAAATAAATTGCATCCAAATGTGTCGTTATCACTATTTTTTAATTAATTAATTTATTTTTGGCATTTGATTACATCATGTGTTTAAAGAAAAAAATATGTACCGAAATAATGATGTTCTCTACTCTAAACTGCAATCAACATCTTGCTATCGAATTAATCTTCTCGTCCAATACAGTCTGTCAGAAAACCAATATTGATAATTGTGATGATAATGAAAATGATGATGAAATAATAATCGTAATAAATCAATAATTCATTGAAAATATATTTATTCATAAATACAGGTTCAGGTTATTATCGATGACTTATTTAAATATATCTATACATTGAATTTACTCATGCTTTCAGAGGAGTTTCCCTTGATCATTATGGAGACTGCAATAAGGTAATGATTGAAAAGATAAATCAGAAATAATGTTCGAGGCTTTATTATAATTGATATTGAAATCATACACAAATGTTTGCACACAACTTATCAAATATGTTGATACATAATTCGTTTATCGTATGAACAGACAAGTTACATCTCCTAACAATTTCTGTGTACAGATACGCCTAGGCCCTGTATATCCTTTGTCAAAGACACCTAGAACTGATATACACAGCCTTTTCACAAAAATACCTAGTCCTTATAAACATATCCCATGTACAAAATAGACAAATCTGAATGTTGTATACACATCATGCATATTGGTATTCAGTTGTTTTAGACATTATATGTTGATAATTAAATTGACTTTTGGATTGACTTGAAAGCAATAATATATCCATCACATCATCCGTAATTGATTTTCTGGTACGTAAGCGGTAAAAAGTGCAATGATTCTCTCACCAAATGCGTT
The DNA here is from genome assembly GCA_947623455.1 of Mimachlamys varia. Taxonomy (NCBI): domain Eukaryota; kingdom Metazoa; phylum Mollusca; class Bivalvia; order Pectinida; family Pectinidae; genus Mimachlamys; species Mimachlamys varia. Next base: position 33,966,439 of record OX392531.1, on the reverse strand, counting down.
TTCCACTGTTTCAAAAGAAACCATTGGATTGGTTACGAATGACCGATGTAGTATCGGCAATCTAACCACCTATACTATTATGATGGATCCTAGCTTGTAATTTAAATAATTAAAACTTAAATACTTGGATTTTATAACTTAAAAAGCGATTGCTCTGTTTAAAAAAAATCACTATACTTAAAAAGTATAAAGAAAAACATGCCCTTGATTTTGAGTTCTAATATTTGCATGAGTGTGTGTTACGTCATCATAATTGTTATTACCACATTGTTATTTCCTAATTAGTTATTATATATATATATTCTAGGTATGTGCTTGTCCACTAAATTTTGATCCCGTCTGTGGAATGGATGGAACTACCTACCCTAACGAGTGTTCCATGAATTGCGAGTAAGCATGACTATTTTTCTAAATTATTATCTTTTTGTGTATATGTAGTCAAAAATATTTGTATCGCAGAATCTATTAAGTTTAAATAGCTCATGACATATTTGCTCACATCATCTTTCTCTAAAACTTATTTCATCCTTTGGATGTGTTGTTATTACTATTTTTCTATTTATTTATTTTTTTGCATTTGATTATATCATGTGTTTAAAGAAAAAGTATGTAACGAAATATTGATGTTCTCTACTCTAAACTGCAATCAACAACTTGCTATCGAATTAGTCTTCTCGTCTAATACAGTCTGTCAAATATCCAATGATGATAATGAAAATGATGATGAATGATAATGTAATAAATCAATAATTCATTGAAAGTATATTTATTCACAAATACAGGTTCAGGTTATTATCAATGACTAATTTAAATATATCTATACATTGAATATACTCATGGTTTCAGAGGAGTTTCCCTTGATCATTATGGAGACTGCAATAAGGTAATGTTTGAAAAGATAAATCAGTAATAATGTTCGAGGTTTTATTAGAATTGATATTGAAATCATACACAAATGTTTGCACACAACTTAGCAAATATGTTGATACACAATTTGCATATCGTATGAACAGACAAGTTACATCTCATAACAATTTCTGTGTAAAGATACGCCTAGGCCCTGTATATAAGTATATCCTTTGTCAAAGACACCTAGAACTGATACATACATCCTTTTCACAACCATACCTAGTCCTTATAAACATCTTCCATGTAAAAAATACAAATCCGAATGGTGTAGACGCATCATGCATATTGGTATCCAGTTGTTTTAAGCATAATAGGTTGATAATTAAATTGACATCTGGATTGACTTGAAAGCAATAATGTATCCATCACATCTTCCGCAATTGATTTTCTGGTATATAAGCGTTAAAAAGTGCAATGATTCTCTCACCAAAGGTGTTTTCTACTGTTTCAAAATAAAACATGGGATTGGTTACGAATGACCGATGTAGTATCAGCAATCTAATCACCTATACTATTATGAAGGATCCTAGCTTGTCATTCAAATTACTAAAACTTTGATACTTGGATTTCATCACTTAAAAAGCGATTGTTCTGTTTTTATTTTTAAAAATCACTGTAAAATGAAAGAGTATAAAGAAAAACATGCCCTAGATTATGAGTTATTACTACATTGACATTTTCTAATCAGTTAAATATATATATATATATTCTAGGTATGTGCTTGTCCACTAAATGTTGATCCCGTCTGTGGTATGGATGGAACTACCTACCCTAACGAGTGTTCCATGAACTGCGAGTAAGCATGATTTCTTCCCCTATTTTAAACTTTTGATTTATACTGTGTCATAAACCGCCTTTTAGCGCACGCAAAATTTATTCTTTATTTTGTATTTTATTTTTTTGACGGTCAAGAACGTCCTTTTTGATATCGAGAATTCCGAAAAAAAATCAACCGTATGTTGTTAATCTGGGGTTTTTTCTACAGATATCTGAATTATATCCATAATTGAATTTAGCATCCTGCCCACGGCAAAAATAAATGGGGTATTAGCATCTGGTTAAATATTTATTTACTTAAGATATGACAAAATAAATCACAAACAGACAAAAAGATTTAGACATAACAAAACGTTAAACAACTGTAACGACAGGGTAAATAAATAATATGAAATAGCAATTAGAATCAATTTGTTTATATTATTGTATTCCATGCCTTTCCGTCGGCATTGATCTTGTCCCTCTTGGAGAGATATTTTTTCTAAGAACACTGTCCTCTTTAGCTGATATAAGCCAATGAAAAGTATGATATCGCTCATTATTTCACTTGATAAAGGTCATTTTGAGGACAAGGTAAATAAAAAACAAGACGCTCCATCTGAGTCTATCTGGTATTCCGTAACAAATATATTGTTTGTATAACTTGCATTACAAATTTACAATCTATAAATGAACAATAATACATATTTCATAAAACGTCTGGAATCCTTTAAAGATTTTGTCCTCTTTGGCACTTGTGTCAATAACATGGTCCTTATCTCCACTCAATAAAACATTAGTTCATCCTTAAACAAGCTTCAATTTGATATTCTATCATTTTAGAGGGGTGGCTCTTGATTATTACGGAAAGTGCAACAAGGTAAGCTATAAAATAACGTTTTTGTAAGAAGTATCATCACAAAATAGTCTCCATAATGTATGACTCTGTTCATTTTGTTCTCTTCAACAAGATATTTGTTTGGATGCCAAACAGCTATGCATTTACTGAAACAGTTGAAATCACAAAATTAAGGATAAAGTTTCATATATTTCTCATGCCGTATGTTTTGAATAACATTTGGTAAAGAATCGAATGCATATCCAAGTAACATTGACCGTTTGACACCCATGTTGTATTGCATTATCTCATTCTGAAAAATAAGTCTCTGGAATAAATAGGCTTGCAGACATATATACATATACGTAACAAGTCTTGCCGTCTTACATGCATATACTTACAATTTGTAACTAGCCTTGCAGTTATACATACATATACTTAACAAGCCTTGCAGTCATACATACATATACTTAACTAGCCTTGCAGTCATACATACATATACTTAACAAGCCTTGCAGTCATACATACATATACTTAACAAGCCTTGCAGTCATACATGCATATACTTAACTAGCCTTGCAGTCATACATACATATACTTAACAAGCCTTGCAGTCATACATACATATACTTAACAAGCCTTGCAGTCATACATGCATATACTTAACAAGCCTTGCAGTCATACATACATATACGTAACATTAGATTCATGTTCTGCATAAGGTCAGTTGTAACAGGTGATAACGCATACCCTTCTGATACGTCTGGTCTCTTGTTTCTGTGTTATATTGACTACTCAAGAATAAGAAGAAAATAATGTTGACCTCATTGTATTTAAATTTTGGTTTAGTAAACATTTTGCTATTCATTGAAAAGGTTTGTGCATGTCCAGCTAATTGGGATCCTGTTTGTGGAGTGGATGGAAATACCTTCCCTAACGAGTGTAGCATGAACTGCGAGTAAGTTCAAAATATATTCTGTGTTCGCATTACTTGTTTTGATGCTTCTTAATGTATTCCGGGCAAGAATAATATTTTCTCTGATACCATGAATTGCGGACACAATTAACTGCATATTTGTCAATAAAATATATAAAAACAAGACATATTTGAAACTTATATTTTTCTTTGTCGTTATAAGACGAAATTTCGTAATATATTATGTATTGTTTTAAATAAACATCTGATTAAAAACTCTTAAATGTGAACTATCAACTTTTCTATGTCGATATTATATTTATTAAATATTTTTCATGCATACGAGGGGTGTTCCATAAATAATGTCATCTGTGCTTTATTTCGCGGAAATCGTGCAATTAATGCACAGAACCACTTCGTGTCGATTGAGTGATCGCTGGCTCGTGAAAAAGGTAAATATCTCGTCCACACGTTCACTGGCCTCGGTACAGTGTACATCGTTTCATAGCCTATTCGTTAGACTAGACACAAAATGACAGGAAAACGAGCTGAAACGTTTCTTGAAATTAGGGCCTATATAAAAGGTAGGTCATTACTCGGCATAAAGGCTGTAGATATTCACCGCGAGGTGTGTGATATTTATGGGGAGGGCCAAATGTCTCACAGGACTGTTTGTAGGTAGGTAGGTACATTTAGTGCTGGGCAGCAGCAACTGAAAGATGCTGCTCACCCAGGTCGTCCTGCAACAACTACGACAAAAGGTAACATAGAAAAAATCCGAAATATCCTCCAAACTGATGCTCGATTCACCGTAAGACAATTGGCTCGAATGACAAACTTGTCGTTAGCAAGAGTTCATGCAATTTTGAAGAAACACCTAAAAGTTAGAAAGATAAATGCAAAATGGATACCCCATTTGTTAACGGATGAGCAAAAGAAGACGCGTGTAACAATGGCAAAAAAACTTCTCAAAATGTACCCAAAATATAGTAAAAAGGCTTTTGATAATATAGTCACTGGTGATGAGACCTGGGTGTATTATTTTGAACCAAAGCGGAAGGTTGCCAACCGAATATGGGCCACTAAAAATGCCAGACGCCAAAGTATTGCCAAACGAATACGAACGGTAAAGAAGGTTTTGTATGCTATTTTTTTCACTAATAAGGGTCCAGCTATTCAAATCCCGGTGCCAAAAGGCAGAACGGTCACAGGCAAGTTCTATAAAAACGTTGTTCTGATAAAGTTGAAGAACTACTACAAAAGTCGCCGCCCCAAAACAGGACTTAAGTATGTCCGACTTTTGCATGATAATGCACCCGCTCACAAGGCACGTATTGTGACTGACTTTTTGGAGTCAGAGAAGGTTACCGTCCTTCCGCAACCTCCGTATTCGCGAGACTTGGCTCCCTGCGACTATTTTCTCTTTCCAAAACTTAAATATCATTTATTTGGAAGGGTGTACCCATTGAAGAGTATGAAAAATGCCTCCAAAAATGGATTGACCGGCTAAAAAGGTGTGTTCTGGCTGGCGGAGAGTATTTTGAAGGGCAGAGCAAATTAAAATGAACAAAAGCACTTCCGCTATATGAGCACCGATGCAAGTGACATTATTTTTGGGCCACCCCTCGTACCGTATTGGTAATGTAACAATGCTTTTATAAACTGTTATTTTAATCAAACCGCGCCTTTTAACAAGAGACTCCTGGTTTTCAGTTTTTATTATTTTGAATAATCTTTGATATATTTGGTTCCTATTGCTTGTTGAAATAAAAGTATATAACGTTTCAAAAAGCTTTTGGTAAATTTGCATTATATAATGTAACCATTGATGTTAAATTGTGTTCATATTTCAAATTTCTTTGGACGATTTCAGAGGTGTCGCATTGGATTATCATGAGGAATGTCACAAGGTAATATACAACCATCCCTGCTTTCATAAGGAAAAGAAAAAAATCGTTAATTTGATTGGAAATCTGTATTGTATATATTATGCAAAACAAACATACACAAAAACAATTGAAACATGTTTTACATTTTAATTATAATTATATTCGTTGTCATGAATCGACAAATGACGTCGTTCGATTTAACATAGAAATCAATGAAGAAATATTCAGATAAGTTAAACTGAATTACAACATAAATTCGTTCATATTTTAGCTATGCGGATGCCAGAAGATATTAGACCCCGTGTGCGGAGTGGACGGAAATACCTACAATAATGAGTGTATGATGACATGCGAGTAAGTGTAGATTGATATTTCAATTAAATGGTATAATCAGTAGCTGTTTGTATACTTTTGAAACTGTAGCATACCCGTCAGTATCCACTGTTATGAAAACAGTACAATCATTGGAGTAATGATATGAAATTATATCATTTCACATGAATTCGCAAAACAAATGTAAATGAAGATATATACTTTCAGTAGCATTTGATGATTACTTAAATGTATCACAATTTATCAAAATAATATTGATTTTATTCATACAGAATTATTTTTTCCCTAAAAGAATGGTCCTGTCTAGCTTATCAAAAGGTATTACTTTATGTGTCAATAGACAATGATAAGGCTGTTTGAAATGAAGGTAAATCTGAAACATGTGCCGTGTCATTTGTGTCTGCTTTATTTCATACCGTAGACTCTTGAATATCATGCATTTCAGCAAATAAAGTTAACGTTCTCTCAACACATCGTTTTCGTGTTTGAAAAGGCTCATAAGTATACCTACGTTTTGTTATTAAAAATGAAACCTATTAAGTTCTTACTTTCAGGACGTGACATAGATTTACTTAATGGGTGTCTTCAATGAAGCAAAAAACGTTTACATTTTTTGAACACTATGACATATTCTCTTGGAACTTTCATTCGTCTCCTTTTGAATATGTCCTTTGTTCATGTTTTGTTCGTTGACTGATTGATTTTGAGATCGGATCATGGTTTTGTTGACGCTTTGGTATTCATTGATTTATTTCTGTTATTTATTTGATTGTGACTTAGATTTACATAGCGGGTCGACGTCGATGAAACAGAAGACGCTTACATGTATTGGTCTCATTATCTTGTACTTTTTCAAGAGTTTCCGTGTAAATCTTTCCTTTGTTAATAACTTGCTGAAGGTACGGTATTCTATAATATGTTTTTTTTAAACAACTACAAATTGTATAACTTGCCACGTCTGTCGTTTCCAACAATATCGAATCACGTCACTATTATATGTATGAATAAGCTTATCGTTTTTTATTCATTAAAACAATCCACTGCCATTACTACAATGCTCGGCAATTCGATTCATATATATATTGTTATCGTTTCAGAGGGATAGCTTTGGATTATTACGGAAACTGTAACCAGGTAGGGTCATAGAATCACATGTCTTCATTATCCATTTGGTCACCATGGCAACTGAAAGGGTATAAAGAATAGAGGCATATATACATTTAAGAACAAGTTGTGAATACCGATAATTTTGTTTGTTCTGTTACCTTCAACATTTAATTACATTGTAGGCCAAATAATACATGATATGTTAACTGAAATAATTCATCCACATGCATCAACATAAATTACTATCAATAATAATATACAACAGCTATGTGTATAGTTAACGTTCCGTTTTTCAAGCAAAATTTAGTTTCAGACTATGATGGCAAAGATCATGGTTTGAAAATATCATGAAAAACTGTCCTTTTCAGACAATATGGCAAAAAGCATACACTTTCGCTTAATACAATTAATTGAAAATGTCAGCAAGCATATCCATGCGTCATTTCAGCTAACGACACGTATATTTGTGTCCTTGAAGATAAGAACAGCTGGATTTGAAAACTGTAAACCAGGCAGATATGTATAGTATATTCGTTTGTATTCGTTTGTATGTATCTGGCATTGTGAATAATTATGATTTATTATTCATCTGAAAAAGACAATTGATTTGAGGTACATGTAAAACATTTGAGAATCTAAGTGACATTACGAAATTACAATTAATGTACTAAAAAATGGAATATAAATGCTGGTTCGATAAATTATCGATACCGCGTTTGTACCTCCGCTAGTTTAATTATAATGCCAGCGGGGACGTACGCTACATAAACTTGCCTTAAATGCCTTTAAAATGTCGATATTAGTCTGCAAATCAGAGTATCAGGGAGAGATACACCGGTACCCCCTCTAAAAATGTCGTCCATTGCATGCTGTTGTTCTCAGTTCATGTAAAAGTAGTTACCTGTATCTCGTGGAGGCAATATAGGGGTATTCTTTTATATTACAGTGGTCATTTGTCATGTATGTTTTGTGTAAAATGTATAAAATTAAAATAATAACACCGACATAACGCTGGCGATGTTTGACTAGTGCGAAACCGAGAACAAATCGATATAGTCAGTGAGTTAATACTGTCCGATCCACACGTAAGTGTATAATATAAACGAATTCCATCAGAATTTATACAACACAAATTAAACTGTGTTGACAATTCTTTCAAAATCATTAAATTACATGAAAAAAACACTGCCGAAAGTGCATAAGAGCATCTTTTCACGTGGTATATATCCGCCCAAAAAAGGAAAACTGGCAATCGTTAACAAACATTTTATCGTGATAGGAAAGGCCAATGTTTGCTGTGTGACGATATACCAAGCAGCATTAACCTTTACTGCATGCTTGAATCCAATTTAATTGTTAATTTTGTCGATGTTTCACCTTCCTCTAAGTTAGGGGTATGAATATCTAAAAAGAAGTAAATAGTTCAAAATGGAGGGCAGAGGAGGATATATCGCTACGGGCAGATTTTTGATTTAAGAGATCTGGCATAATTTCATAACTCCGCAGACGGTAAGATGTTTGTTTTGGCTATGTTGCATGCAACATAATTTTGTCGATCGGCGATGGAAATTTTTAAAATTTGATTCAGATGTGATCGGTGATTCAGAATGTGCGTAAGTTGACGTTCTTGTAATTAGTACGTTCTCTTCTCCTGCGGTTTTCAAATGAAAGAGGGATTGATGAAAAAATCGAAGGCTCGTCTATCATTCTTTCTATATTATAGAAACAAAAAATGATTATTATTGTTTTTATTATCTTTTGCAGTGTTCTGCAAACGTGCACTCGTTTTTGGGGCATATTACACAAAAAATATATATAAAAAAACGTACCAAATTATGGTTAAAATGATCGATTCTCCATCACAAAATGTGCTTTGTGGTCTATTTTGGTCATATACTTTGCAGTATTTAGTAAAATAACAAGTTTTCGTAAAAACGCTTCTGCAATATTGACTTCCCTTATACCTAGTCCTTTACATTTTTCTTTCTTGAATTTAAAATTGAATCGAAGTTTCGTTACTCTATTATGTTTAAGTATCTTACCTTTAACAAATATGTACAGTTTTGTGCTTGCCCGGATATTTGGGATCCTGTCTGTGGAACGGATGGCAATACCTACCCAAACGAGTGTTCCATGAACTGCGAGTAAGTATACACTATTTATTAAGGTGCTTGTTTTGACTTTGTGTCACCACGTTTTGTTAGCTTTGTTAGGAGTCTACACTTTACTTTCAGATGTCGGATACAATGAACTGTAGATATGAATAACTGTATGATTTAAATAAAGATTTGAATTAATGTGTTGTTTAGAACTTGTATCAAACATATCTTATAAAAAATACATACTATTATCAAAGACAAAACTTTAAGCAATTGGACGTGAATTAGACACTGTACATCTGATTATATATGTGCTTGGCCTCTAGCATCACTGAAGAGTCCTAGGAGGACGAAACAGCTGTATGATGCAGTTTTATTCATTTTTTCGGCATACTGTATCAATTACTAAATTTAAAAGTTGCAGCATATGTGTGTGTTACGTCATCTTTATGTACTCAGTATACATTACAAATAGTATTGTTTTAAAATTATTTTATTAACCTCAGTTTGTGTTTACAATTTCAGAGGGGTCGCATTTAATTATAAGGGGAGCTGTCACAAGGTAATGCTTCATAGTGCTGTTTGGATATCAGAAACAAAACTGCCAAAATATTATCTAATAACATCTGGTCTAATAGGAACATTATTCATTTAAATAAATCAATTGGATGATTGTGATAATAATATTTTTATTCTGATCGTTTTGAAGAAATCAAGGAGACTCGATACATTTAAAACCAGGGCTAATTATATACAATGAAGACATAGAGGATATCTAACAGTGTTTTCAGTAATACCAAATATATTTCACGAGTGGGGCTAATATTTTAATACAGCACGAGAGAAAAATATCAAAGCATTAGCCACACGAGTGAAATATGTTTGGTATTACTGAAGAAACTGTTAGACATTCTGTTTATCAATTTTTATAGCAAAATATACTGAGTCCGCTTTTGATTTTCCCAAATGTCGTTTGTAAGCAGTGTTTTCATTGGTCAAATCAGAAAAGGTGATATTTTTCACTGTATCACTACTTATGATTTACAATATTTTGTAGCTATGTGGGTGTCAAAAGATCTACGATCCTGTGTGCGGATTGGATGGAAACACCTACAGTAACGAGTGTAATATGGCATGCGAGTAAGTACAATCTGTGTGTCTTACCATTATATCTTGATTTTTGCAAATTTGTTATATGAAAGAGAATTCAACAGAAATGTATTGGATTGCATAGTTCAAGCACCAGTAAAGTTAATTAAGAATGTAAACACTCGTATGTGGTGCAATAGATAAAAACAAATTCCTGTCGAAAGTGTTGTCATATGATACATCATATATGTAATATTCACATGTACATAACATATGTTCAGTTCGTATTTTCTTATAATTCCAGAGGGGTTACTTTGAATTACTATGGCAGATGTCAGGTAAATATAAAATATATTTTAATTTAAAATATGATACAGATTAAATTCGAATTAAACACATCACTGTTTGTTTCAATAAAGAGAAAGTATTCAGAAGATCAAGAAACAGATATGATATATAAAGATATAAAGTTTATGTATTTTACAATAATTATTAAACAAATAATTCAACTGATATAAATAATTCTTGTTGTCTCGGATGCTAGCGTGCGGGGTTTTATTGTGGGAGGAACTCCTGGTAGGGCAGGTTTCCCTATTTTGCTTCACGCCCGATCAGGGAATCGAACCCCGACCGCCTTTGTGAAAGACGAGTGCGCAATCCACTTCACCTACCGACAAATATACTATATATAGAGGATCTTACACGAGCGTCGATGTAATATGGAATTTATTAAGCGAGTTAGATAATTTAAAATGTCACGAGCGTTTAGGCAAGTGACATATTAAATTATTTAACGAGTTTAATCAATTCCATTTTACATTGACACGAGTGTAAGATTATATTTATCACATAACTTATATCTATGAGAATATACACAAAAACTCTTTAACTAATTCTCTATAAGAAATGCAGATTTTTTTCTGTGACAGTACGGTTTTCACTACCGAGACAAACATATGACGTCATGAAGACGTCATTTGTTTATGACGTCACAATAGTGTTATTACACATGTTTAATACCATTTTTACGACATAGCCGTATGACAGGACTGAACGGGTCAGTTATGTGATAAATAGTATTAATAAGATGAATTTTTATTATTTGTACTAAAAGCAACAACCAATTATCGTTATGTTTCGTTTATAGCTACATGTAACGTAACTACAGAAACCAAATAGAAATTGCATATCCTGTATATTCACACAGACATTGAATTACAACAGCACTGTCGAACAGTATTCCAAACAATATATTAACAACAAAGCAACAACAAAAAACTCCCTCAAACTGCCCCGCCCCAACAGTTGCAAATGTTGCCTGAGAAAAAAAGGGCACATTATACTCACATGTACTAATTTTGAGCAAAAGTATGTCTTTCAGGGGGGGGGGGGGGGGGGGGGGTCGTTAGCATCACTTTAACGAACCCTCATAAATGTGTCCATCATTTGGAGACAACCTAGGCATTCTTGAGGACCGATCCGTAAATGAAACGCACCAGCAAATATACCAATGTATATATATATTATATAAACGCAAAGAGGTCATTACCATTGATTGTTGGTTAAAATTGATATTTTGTCTGATTCCTTATTTCAGATCTGATGCCTGGAAATATGGCGACAATGGAGTCAATGCATCGTATCTATGTGTATAGAACACAGACGTTTGGTTATGTTATACAAAATGAATTAAACTTGTAAAATTTTAGAAGAAAACCAGCATAGTATTATGAATAGGTTGTTTACACTTAGTCCATCAAGTGCATGTGTAAAGGAATATTTTATAAAATACAAAATATCTTACAAAGAGTAATGATTCAAAGTTAATAAAACGTCTTCAGTTAATCAATACAAGTGTGTTTTATGTTTTCTTATTATGCGTTTACTGCCATGACATATTAATACGAATGTTATACACGAATGGTTTTACCTTTTTATATGTGAACTTTGCAACGCAAACTAATAGTGTAAAGTTTATATCTCGATGTGCTCAAGGCCGTATTCTTCTAAGGTTTTAGTCCGTTCAAGTTTCGTTTTAATCTCATTTAAAGATTTTATGTTATATTGGAGAAGTTATGGTCAATTTTATTAGAATATATGCATCTGAAAATCGTGTCAAAATATAGGTGTCTGTTGCTTGTAGAAGATTTTTTCATAAATTTCAGAAATTACCAATTCGGCGGCCATTTTGAAAATGCATATTTCTGTGTATCTATTGCATTTCACGAAAGACCGAAGTTTCACCATTTGATGCTAGATTAATCTCTTAAAAACATCAGTGTTTCGCCAATTTTAATTATAGCAAGGTCATTTTTAATTTGTGAATTGAGGAGTACCTATGTTCACAAGGTGACAGATTCTCCTGATGGAATCTTCAGTCCCCGATGTTTGCTTAAGCCTTGATGGCTACTTTTACTTCATTTCGGTAGTTGCAAGGGAGCACCTGAGATTGAATTATACAGCACTACATTACTGTAGTCATTTTGTTTGTGATTGTTTTCGAAATTCATAAATTAAAGGGTTGGTCCTAAGCTGTTCTTTTTTATTCCATCCCCACCGTTTCGTCTCTAGCATCACTGACGGAAGTCCTAGAAGGACGAAACAGTTGTATACTGCAGTACAATTAATTAATCGGCATACATCATCAATTACTTAATTTTAAAACGTGAAACCGATGTGCTTTACTTATATCGTCCCAAAGAATTATATACAATTCGGATTTTCAACTATTTTGTCCCTTGTATCACTGATGAATCCTAAAACGATTTAAAACTAGCTATACAATTCACTGTAATTCAATTTGTCATATTGTATATATTACCAACTGTTAAAGGTACAGTCAACGAAATGAAATTCAATATCGTTTACATACAAATAATCTTTGCCTTAAATATCTTTAGTTGTTCATGGTTTAAACAAGTTTTCGCCAGAAAGTTCAGTGAACTATGTGTGTTGCATTATACCATTCATGAGCGCAGCGAAAGCAATCCTCTTTTCTCAGTGAACGCAAGATGTCAAGTGGTGAAATAGATTCATTGAATTTCATAAACCTAGAAGAAATGTATTCAACCATTTGAAATATGCATTATTCTCAACAATCAGACGGCGTTGTTCACACAAACTATAAAGATGCGTTTATAACGGTTGGCACATCCGCTCTCTTTTTTGTTGCTGTTCCTGTTTTCTTTTGGTTTTCATTTTTTATTATTATATTTATTTAAATCAAATGTGTGTTTTCTGTTGTCTCCAAACAATTATGTTCAACTGGTGAATAATAAATGAAAACTTTCGTTTACTACGCATCTTTATAAACACTGTAAGATAATCCATAATTAAAATATATGTCAACAGCGATATGGGCGTTAATCAAAATTCTCCAATTCAAATATACGTGGACTTGGTTAATTCTTAGTTTTATATTAACTCTACAGAAGGATCATCTAACAGTTAATAAAATAATAGAAAAAACACATTATTACTTTTACGTTTAATGAATAACCCGATTACGTATGAACTGATAACCTACATAAGAACGACTGACATACAAGAACGTTGAGCTAATTTGGTGCAGGTCGTCATACTGTTCATTGACACAATGCGTTTTTTCTTGTGTGATGTGTTCATTGATCCATTTGTTCATGTTCTGGAAATGGTTAATATAACCTGGTTTTATTTATCGCAGCTTCCGTCGTGGTCAAAATTCACTCCCCTAAAATAACAAATTACAATAAAAATAATATGGTAAATATTTCATTTATTTGATTATGAGAAATAAATCGGAGTAACAATCTCTCTTCTCTGGTATTTGATCAATATTGTTCGTGTAATTGAAATATTTCGAAATATCTAAGTCGAAAGAGTAACAATCTCTCTGGCATTTGATCAATATTGTTCGTGTAATTGCAATATTTCGAAATATCTAAGTCGAAAAGAAACACGTGTATAATAAATAAATGTTGATAAAAATGGCAACTGTAGAAAAATTACACGTATAGGACATTTATAAAAAAAAGTTTAAACATGAAAAAAGATTACGCACTTGCATTCCATCTCGCAGTCGTTGATGTACGTTATCCCGTCATCTCCACACACAGGGTAATACCGTCTGTTACAGATACACAGGTCCTCCTCACACTCCCCCTCGTGTAGCAGACCAACGTAACTGTAATCATGATCAGTGGGTAGTGTTTATAGGATAGTTATATATGTCTTATAATGCAAATACTGTAAAATCATTAATTTTACGGGGGTGGGGGATGGGGGTATTCGTTCATATCGTAGGAGAACTAATTCCACGAATTTAAGTGTCCACAGATTATTAAATAATATTCCTTACAATAAAAAAAAAGAAAATTTTTTAATACCAGATATTAATTCAGAATGATATATATATCCATGAATGTATGTCCCCATGATATTGGGTTCGGGTTTATTTAAGAGAAAGATATGATTATTCCAATATCAAAAAAATAATGAATGCTTGAGAATATTACATCTCGGTAGTTTTCCTGATTTCTTTAGTTTGAAATGAGTAAATACATCTTAGTAAAACTAAATATGCAAAGTTATAATTTTTACCAGAGTCGTGCGAGATTTTTATTCAGGTGCAATGATAAAGATCAATTCCTGAGAGTAAAATTATGTCTAAACATACGTAACGAACACAGTTCAATAGAAAAATCATGTTTTAAACAACTGTGTGCTTCTGTTTTTAATTCGATATCACTCATTGTTCTACTGAAAAATGATATTGCCAAGGCAAAATATAAAGTTATAACCAAAGTGTGCACCTTTTAGTGTAATTACCTATTCTCTATAGGATGATGACACTTACTTGCACCTTCTCAAACAATCGTTGTCATAGGTAACCCCATCATCACCACAAACTTGATGCAGTTCTTTTGTACATTTGCATGAACTGTTAAATGTAGGTGGTTGCGCGGTTGTTTCTTCAGCCATTGCAACAGAAAGGCATATGGCCAAAGCAAACACTGCAAGTTTCATCGCTTAAGATAGATATGGAAGTGAATACCTGGGAGTTCAAACAAAACGGATGTTAAATTTAAGGCTTTGATATAAAGTATATGTAATATTTCTTTTACCCAAAGTACATTTTAATCATCTAGACTAAGTGTTATTTCATTTCTGTCTAATTATATATAACAGTGCCGAGGCAGATAGAGTAATGTTAAGTAGTCTGTACGACAACTCCGTATGGTTTAAGGTAATATAACAACAATGCTTTTCTTCAGTCAAATAAACTTGTGTTTACTGATCTAATAGTTTATTCGGAATAATTCAACGAGCTAATAACATCTAATCAGCAAGTTAACTGATTTAATAGTTTATTCGGAATAATTAAACGAACATCTAATCAGCGAGGGCTTGTACAGTATAACTCCCACGTATATCTTCTCGGTCCACACCGCTTATGTATAAATCAAAGCCCTAAACAATCAAACTAATAAGTATACTATTTAATCCGCCCACAAAGCGTAGATCAATGAAGTCGTAATGTGATGATATCAACGTCAGCAAGTACTTACACAATATTATTTCTGTGTGTAATATTGAACATACGAGTGCCTACACAATATAACTCCGTCGTATGGTAGTTAATTATTAAATACTTGCACAAGATATCTCCCTCGTATTATACACGTGTATTTAATCCACAAGTACATGTACTTACAAAATATAACTCCCCCGTATGGTGTATGACATAATTCCCGTGTATTATTATACACGTGTAGTTAATCAACAAAGTACAAAATATAACTCCCTCGTACAATATTTAATCAACGAGTGCCTACACAATATAGCTTCCTCGTACAATATCTAATACAGGAGTGCCTACACAATATTACTCGAATGTACAATATTCAATCAACCAGTACTTACACAATATATATCTCGTACAATAATTTATCATTAAAGAGGCAATTTAGTGAACATACGTTTTTTAAAATCAAATTTAATGAAAAATACCTATGTTCAGACAAAGGAATCCATACTTGATAATTATATACCGTACGCGTGTAGCCGATGTCCGATGTGGTCGTTTCAATTTTTGGGAAAGCCCGCGCCATATATAGCGACATCAAAATATAGCAATATTAAAAATAAAATCAGAGAATACCAAAGCGTCAACAAAACCATAATCCGAACTCAAAATCGATTAAACAAGAGGCAAAAAAGGAACAAAAGAAAGATTTACATGGAGACTCTCGTAAAAGCACACGAGAATAAGACCAGGGGTTCTGGAAGAGTAAGCATCTTTGCTTCATCGACAACACCAGTCATGTACATACTTGTCACATCCAAGTAAACACCAAGTTCTCAAAACGAGAACTGAGTATCATTGTCAATCACAACAAGTAAACACACTAATGAGCATACTCAAAAACGTCCATCTTCATACAGAATATGTTTTATTTGTATCTATCAACATGTTTTAGCACTATAAAACTCCCAAAATGCTATATAACTCATCTGCACTGCTGATTAAATACAAAACTGCATCAAAGAGTATTAAACGGTAAAACTTAATTACATGATATACGACCTTCCGTCACTGCTAACATTTTAGTCAATGAGTGTTTACAATACATAGCTCATAAGAGTTACTCATTTTCTCAAAATGGAGATTTTCAAGTCAATAAGTTCTACACAATTAAGTTTTTATTTTCGCTATATAAATTAGTGCTAGCATACTTCCATACGTTTATTTAATCCGCACGCTTCCAGCGCTGGTGCTTTACGGGTTAATGAGTGCTAATACAATATCAGTCCTGCGTATGATGTTCCTTACATTTTGCATCTCGAAGGCGTGAAATGACCGATGCAGACTTGCATTATGCTAATCGAATCTATGGAAAGGAACCAGGTATGGAAATATAAACTTGGACGAAAAATAGATCTTACCCGCAATGCTGGTCTTTCAGTCAAATTTGGACACTTGTGGAATCAGGATAGTGGTCATATATTTATAGGTAGTGGTTAGATGGTTATCATTAATCAGTCTGATACCTTTATGATATAAACATTGGATATACATGTAACACATTGACCAGAGCCTCTGGCATAATTCACACCACTAAATATATCTGTATTAAAATGTTGAAACAAATTCTGTTCACTGAAACGTACATGCTGGTGATATACTGATATCTGATGTATTCGAAACCTTATGATAGTTTTCATATTTTTGATGTTTTTAATGGTACTTTTAAAAGTTATCCCACATTTCCCGGCAGATTTCCCGATGTATGTAATGTAGCAATATTAAAAAGAACACCTGGGTTTACCTTTCTTCAGCTATTTGTCTTCCGAATGAATTAAACGTTGTTTGTTGGTGTTGTGTGGTGGCATTGCCATGCTGATTTGACAAATGCGCAATACACTCGATGGTGGTCCAAACACCATATTTGTGTATGGAAGATTAACCATACTATTAATATTTCTCACTGTTTGATCGTTCTCTTCTTTTTAATTCCCATTCCTTCCTGTCGAGGAAAGCGCGAATTCCCAAACGTCTGATGCTACATAATAGTAGTATATATGGGCTGCTCTGTATGAACGCTTTTCTTTATTCTGTATGTGAGGAATCCATCCGTTTCCCTCTTCTGATGGAAAGTCTATACAGCTAGTATTATACACTTGTACAGTTAAGATGAGTTGATATTGGTGATACGAAAGACTCCTGTTCCTGGTGAAGATGAAATGTTGAATGTAATCAGCAAAAATACAACAACGTCAACAAAATTAAACCATATCCAAACTTGTAAAACCGATTAAAGTAGCGGCAAAATATTGACAAAAGGGAAAGATTTACATGGAGATCACTGAAACAGTACAATACGAAGACCAGGTGTTCCGGAAGAGTAAGCGGATGACTCCGGTGACCTACCGCTGCCATTAAACTACCGTGCCGTGACTCGAACCCGTAACCCTTCGGTCACGACCCCGGCGACCTACCACTAAACTAAATGAATGTACCTTGCGGTGACTCCAACGTGCAACCCTTTGGTCACGACCTCTGTGTCCTAGAGACTTCAAGAATAATGTGCGGTGACGCGAACCCGCAACCTTTCAGTCACAACCCCGGCGTCCTACCACTAGAATACCGTGTCGTGACTCGAACCCGCAACCCTTCGGTCACGACTCCGGCGTCCCACCACTATAAATACCGTGTCGTGACTCGAACACTCTACCCTTCGGTCACGACACGACTCCGGCGTCTCACCACTATAAATACCGTGTCGTTACTCGAACCCGCAACCCTTAGGTCACGACCCCGGCGTCTTCCCAATAGAATACCATGCCGTGATTCGAGCCTGCAGCATTTCGGTCACGACCTCGGCGTCCTACAAACTACTAGAATACTGTGTTCCGTAGATATTGCTGCATCAACGTCATAGCAGCTTTGTCCATTTCAGTGCAATACTGTTTTCCAGAAACCAATTTGGTTTCGAATCGGTTCTGTAAACTTTTCATTAGTCTGATAACCCAGTCTCAAACCAGGTTAAGCTGAAACTGGTTTTTATATTTGCTGCTTGTAAACCAAATATCATTTGTTAAACCAATCAAACCAGTTTTCGTACCAAGAACAAGCTGGCGGATGCTACACTTCTATAGGATGTTTTCAGTAAATAACTGTAATGATGTGTATTTGTCTTTGGATGCGTTACCTTGTTTTTGTTTTTGGTTTTGGTTTTTTGTTATATGATATGATACAATGTGAATTTACTGTCAGAATTTCCAGTACTTATGATAAAATGAACAAGTTCAAAAACAAGTTGGAAACTGACCACAAAAACCTAAAACAGTTTATTTGAAATAAATCCACCCGTAAGTAGTATATGTTGAGTAATTATAAACAACCCTCCATCTCCAAAGGGGCAGGAGCATGACGTCAGATGCTTCCAAACCGGAAATGACTGAAGCCACACGCCTCCAAATCGGAAATGACTGACGTAACACGACTTCAAATCGGAAATAACTGACGTTATAGATCGAGTAATGAGGCATGAACATTTGATTAATTTTGAATTCGTGCATCGAATGGCAGAGAAAATTTAATCGAGTGTAAACTGATGTAAGTCATAGAGGATCCGGGATACTTCTGGTCGTCGTTCAATCAACATTTCACGCTTTGGATATCCACTTGTATTAACACCAGACATGTCATTGACGTTTCTGATTTATAGGAAATCTGGTGATGTTTTATGTATAATGAACTTATAAAAATGTGTAGCAATAAGAACTCGCATAGTCTCAAAAAAATAGACAAGCAAAATAAACATTAACATTTAGAGTATACAAATATCTATCCATATGTTGTGATCGTTATCTGTAATTCGATCGTGCCTTTTGATGCCGTTCATTGAACTACTGGGAGCGTGTCTGTGTATATTTGTTATCTAAGGTAAAAGAAATAGAGATCTATCAATAACCGTATCGTGATCCTTACCTGTAATTCGTTCTTTCCATCGTAAAAGTAAGATAGGCGATCTGTGTCGGCACATATGTTGTTCACTGAATTGTAAACGGTTTTTTCTGAGATCGAGTATCAGTGCGATTTAAAAAAAACACTTCATGATTTGATGTAATTGATTAATAAATGGAAGTAAATTGTTTCCGGAGAGATTATCCAATCGGAATACGCTGCATACGACTTACAATATATAGATATATTTTCTCTTATTCGATTGAGAACCATGACGTCCCGCTTCAGCATAGAAATGGGAAACGATCGTTTTGTACAGGCAACTGAATGGAACAACTAATTGAGAATAGACGTAAGGGAATGGGGAAAACGGGGTGAAGAGTTTATTCCTGCTAAAAAAGGTATCAGTTTAAGGATCTTCTCTTGTGAAATGTCAAAATGTTCTTGCGACTACCTTTTTTTCTGATGTACTTTTTTGAAAATGGAAGTTCATTGCAAAGCAGAAAAAGCAAAAAGAAATATATGGTAGTGAACTCGTTTTTGTGATATGCTCGGTCAAAGATACCAAAATGAGCAAAACACGTGATTTATGTGAAAAATGCTGTTTTGGCCAATCGCAGGACAATTTCATTCAATACCTTCCACATTTTTGATCACATATGTATGAATGTTTGCAGAATCAACAAAAATTGTATTTTCTTATTAATTATGGAAGTAAAAGGTTTTCAAATGATTTTTTTTTCACAAAAAATAAATTTTAGCTACCCCTACCCCTTATTTTTCAATGAGAAAATACTCCATTTTTCATCATATTTTGCAGATTTAATGCTTTATAAAAAAATTCTGGCGACAAACTTTTTTAGATTTTTTCCAGATCAAACGGAAATGGGTTTCTCATTCTAAAGCAGTCATAAAATCTGGGGGGTAGCGTGCTTGTTTTTTTGTCCCGTTATCAAACGCGCTATCTTTCACTATTCTCGAGTCAAAATTCAAAATAGCTTCAGTTACACTAAATATCTGAAAAAATAGCAAAAATATAAACAAAATTCCTTCGTTGAATAATATTTGCTTTAAAATGAACATAAAGAAGTTGTACAGCAAAAACTAACTTGCTATGACGAAAAATGGCAACAAACTGACGATTTTAAATCATAAATCAAGCTCATAAAATATTAGCCATTCGTGAAGGGCAGGACATACATAAAAATACTTTTTTCAAAATGGCCGCCATTATTGCCATTTTTCAAAATTCTTCTAAAAAAAGTTCTACAAACAACAGACATCTGCTTTTTTGATACATTTTTCAGATGCATAATTGCAATCAAAATTGATAATTTATTGTTAGATATTACAAACATATCTCACTTGAGGTCAAAACGAGGTTTGAACGTGATTGAAACCTAACAAGAGCAGATCCTTAATACGATAAACGTAATGATTTCAATTTTCCGATCGTTAATTTTACATTTCTTGATAGTAACATCCCTGCTTCTCCATCCTATGGTGTTTACATGTCGCAGTTGATTCGGTATTCCAGGGCTTGCTCTAA
This sequence comes from Mimachlamys varia, assembly GCA_947623455.1. Taxonomy (NCBI): domain Eukaryota; kingdom Metazoa; phylum Mollusca; class Bivalvia; order Pectinida; family Pectinidae; genus Mimachlamys; species Mimachlamys varia. The sequence goes on along the minus strand of OX392531.1, from coordinate 33,945,506 downwards.
ATATCGGGATTTTCGCGATCGATGTCGACTGCTGACAAACAAACAAACAACACAAGGATTCGAGAGATGCAGGTTGATCAGAAATATGGGCAAGTTTTATGGTCGCCATCTTTGTCTCCTTGAGAAATACTCTGTATCTTTAAGTGATATGAAGATGGACGTTTTTGAGTATGCTCATTAGTGTGTTTACTTGTTGTGATTGACAATGATACTCGGTTCTCATTTTGAGAACTTGATGTTTACTTGGATGTGACAAAGATTTACATGGCGGGTGTCGTCGATGAAGCAGAAGACGCTTACTCTTCCGGAACACCTGACTTATTATCTTGTACTTTTGCAAGGGTCTCCATGTTAATCTTTCCTTTGTTCATATTTTGCCCCTGGTTTAATCGTTTTTGAGTTTGGATTATGATTTTATTAACGCTTCGGTATTCTCTTATGTATTGTCTTGTTAGATGGAAAGTTTAGTCCGCGAAACTCGACAATATCAACGAAGCATTACAATGTAAGAGAGAGAACAGACGACAAGCTATACGTGAGAGGGAACGTATAATGATACCGTTCAACACAACAGTCAGTGTTTGAACATCAGGAAATAGTGGAAGCCTGACAGAGAAGACGACAACGTACCGACATAAACGGGGATCTGTCTGAAACCGTCAGAATATAAGAAATTTAAAGACACTGTGGGAATAATGGTAGATTTCGTACCGGAGTTAGATACGATAATAGCCTGCTACCTAAGCACAGACCACCTGAATCAACTCGGATATCTTTGCTGCCCGGAGTGTAATCCTTTCGATGTCCACTTGTGGTAGTGATGCAGTGAGGACCCGACACAGGATACACATTTTTCTGTAGTTAGTACTTGTAATGATTATAGATGCTGATGTAGTCTAAACTAGAACGAACAGCGTGACCGCGTGCCTGGCAAATCAAACGATATTTATAATATTCACATTCATATTTACATTCATTACCTTAATATGAGTGAAATCACTAATGTACGTGTTGTTGAATTGTATATAAATCCGAATTTTACACTGATTTAAATAAAAAAAAAGAAATGTTGGTTTTGTTAAGACAAAAGAATTGATGTTGTTGTGCTCTTTGTATCTATGTATAGTCTCTCTTATCATTCATCGCACGTTTCGGGCTATTGATATTTGTTAACTCAAGCAACAGGAACGAGGGAATCATACATTTAGTGTTTAAAGATATAATGTATCCTAGTTACATTCGTTTCGTCACATTTTCACGTTTGATATATGCCTTCGTAAACGAGGTTTTTACAATTTCAATGATCGAGACGGCGAGATGAGTAAGCAGTTTCCCTGGTTTTAGTTTTACGTACAGACAGATCGAGACATGCATGGCCCGTGTTCATGAAACCGTTCTCATGCTCAAGCATGGATTTTGGGCTCAAGTCAGCTTTCTTGTAATTAACTTAAATCGTGCCGAACGCTCAAAAAGTAAATTTTAAACATTGAAACAGAATTTGGCTTAAACAATCTTCAAATTATTTTCAAATCTTTTTTCAAAATATTATTTCATTATTAATTTATACTTAGATTGGGAAATTGGCCTTGAGCACAAAATCCATGCATGAGCATGACAACGGTTTCATGGATACGGAATACGGAATGTTTAAGGTCTAAATTCTCATTTTTTCCTTTTTTTCTTTTATTACAAGGGTTGTGTGAATCAACACACTCGATAGGTACGATACTCTGCGTATTCTCAGATTTTGTTTATATTAAACATTTCAATAGATAGTAACACAATACCTAATAGTGTACTTCTAATATAATGTCTTATCAGTAACACAATACCTAATAGTGTACTTCTAATATAATGTCTTATCAGTAACACAATACCTAATAGTGTACTTCTAATATAATGTCTTATCAGTAACACAATACCTAATAGTGTACTTCTAATATAATGTCTTATCAGTAACACAATACCTAATAGTGTACTTCTAATATAATGTCTTATCAGTAACACAATACCTAATAGTGTACTTCTAATATAATGTCTTATCAGTAACACAATACCTAATAGTGTACTTCTAATATAATGTCTTATCAGTAACACAATACCTAATAGTGTACTTCTAATATAATGTCTTATCAGTAACACAATACCTAATAGTGTACTTCTAATATAATGTCTTATCAGTAACACAATACCTAATAGTGTACTTCTAATATAATGTCTTATCAGTAACACAATACCTAATAGTGTACTTCTAATATAATGTCTTATCAGTAACACAATACCTAATAGTGTACTTCTAATATAATGTCTTGTCAGTCACACAATACCTAATAGTGTACTTCTAATATAATGTCTTGTCAGTCACACAATACCTAATAGTGTACTTCTAATATAATGTCTTGTCAGTCACACAATACCTAATAGTGTACTTCTAATATAATGTCTTATCAGTAACACAATACTAAATAGTGTACTTCTAATATAATGTCTTATCAGTAACACAATACCTAATAGTGTACTTCTAATATAATGTCTTATCAGTAACACAATACCTAATAGTGTACTTCTAACATAATGTCTTATCAGTAACACAATACCTAATAGTGTACTTCTAATATAATGTCTTATCAGTAACACAATACCTAATAGTGTACTTCTAATATAATGTCTGATCAGTAACACAATACCTAATAGTGTACTTTTAATATAATGTCTTATCAGTAACACAATATTTAATAGTGTACTTCTAATATAATGTCTTATCAGTAACACAATACTAAATAGTGTACTTCTAATGTCTTCACTGAAAACCTGATCACTGTTAGTTTTCTGAACTCAAAGCAGAGCTAGTGTGGCCGGGAAAGGTTACTTTCATCGTTATGACAAATTACATGAGATCGGTATGTTGTATTTTAGCTTACTGGGTTATACTGGCCGTGAAAATGCTAAAATATACCAAATGTGTGTCTGCTATATCCACGTCAAGTAGAACCTCACGCGAACGACATTTATCAATTGGGGGTCTTAAATTGTATGTCGTATGCTACAAAATCTTACTTACACCATGTACAGTCTATATATAAAAAACATCACCATTGGTGTTTATAATTATACTCAACATATACTACTCCCGTGGTTTACATAATTGACGCAAGATCGACGCCAAATGTTACATGGACTTGACTTCTTGACGATAATTTGATCAGTTGATGACGTTCACCTATTATCTCTTTGTGTGAAAGCATACGATTTCCGTACGCATAAACTGAGAAGTATTTGTCCCTACGGCAAACCCGTCAAACACTCACCTTAGCAAATAAAGGGAGATTGTGAAACAGATCTTAGCATTCACGTTACCGCATCAACCAGACACTAAGCAGGGTGGAGACCGTGTTTAAAACGATCTGTTTGCTAATCAAGTGCGTAAAATAGGGATAGGTTGTTTGTCTAGATCAAACTTGGGAAACAGCAGAAATGTAGGACAGTAATTATCAAACACCTTTTACTCCACTGATATACTACCTTTAATACGACATAAGAGTTCAGCATATGTAGCGCTCGATATTACATTAACACGTTCGTGTTTCTATTTCAATGTTGTAATAATTGTATCGTAACTTTTGTTGGCGATCAGATATCGGTCAATGCAAGTGACGGTTATAGTCCGAAGGGTTCTGACTCTCTTAACGCTAAACAGAATTCCCGATGAGCACACTTAAAGTTTAGGGATATTCTCAAACCAGATAACAGTATTAGTGTACATGGTGGTTGGAAATCATAAACTTTGCAAAACTCTTCATATGAGTAAAGCGAACTATTGTCCTTATCCACTATATAACATAAGAATATAACCCCTCTTTGTCTGGTAGCATATGGTTGAGTTGCCCACCTTTACTTTTGTATTGAACCTCAATGGCAATCGAAGTTTGGTGAGCTGCTGTGATGCCCAAATGGCACTCATACACTCGCAATACGCTAGAAGTTTTTTCCAACCTGTTATACCTATAACATTTGAACAAAAGGGTTGTAGGGATATTTCTGTTTTCATTTCAAATATCAGTTTCACAACAAAGTATATAGACAAATGGTCAAACATACTCAATATAGATATTGCTGACTTCCAAAGGTTGCAAAATGATATTATGTACACAGCATAAGATGTTACTCTTGGATGGTTTTGGTACATAATTGCACATAGAATACTGGCAGCAAATAGTTTTTTGTGAAAAATCAATATTTTGAATAACTCCCTCTGTGCTTTTTGTAAACAGACAGAGGAAACCATCTTACAAATATTTTGTGAATGTGAACATGTTGAAAGATCGTGGAACCTACTCGAGAACTGGATATTTCTAACAGCAGCTGTGATTATCTTTACGGAACAAGATATTCTCTTTGCAAACATGGTAAGCAATATCAGGTGCAAAACATAATTGGTTTAATTGTAAAACATTGCATTTATAAACAGCGAGTGAAAGGTGACATGTTATTTATAGAAAATGTGAAGAGAGATATTAATTAAGAATCAATACAATACGGAAAAGTACATATGTACATGCAATGGTAAACTGGCAGCATTCCAAAAAAGATGGGGTTATTATCAAGGTTAGTGACAGATATCTAGAACAGTATCATTAAAACATGTAATCAGTATGTAAATTGTATGATGTCCAAGTAACTGCTTAATGTACACGTAGTTATATAAGTTCCAGAATACTGTTTCTACTACAATAGGTGGGTATTATTCAATTCCCAGGTTATCAAATAAACTCTTCAACTGTTGAATAGCCTTTTGTTTATACCACACGTGGAATAAACTCTAAACGCATTTTGATTAGCTGACATGATGAACTTTGACCGGAACAACGTCACTTGATCGATTGTTTACGACGTCATCGATTGTTGTCGTCATCACAATTCGGCGGGAATATATACGAAATTATGTGTTTTCGGCACTGCGACTTAATAGTGTTGTGGTAGAAACAGGTCACACGAATCGTGGTTATTGGATATGAAATTTATTTAACTCTCGTTAATTATTCTTTTGAATTTACAAAAGACACGGGCTTTTAACGAGAGTGATTAAATTCCATATCCAACAACCACTCATTGTGTAACCTCTATATCTACAAAATCGCGTATTATACTATGTTTGATATAAATTCAGCATATGAAGTGAGGTAGTGTGAGTGGAAGTTGTGCCATTGTACTGTACATTGAATACTGTTTACTTATATACGTTGAAAAATAAATTTAAAAAAATGCAAAAAAAAAGAAGTTTTAGTGCTGATTAAACAACCTTTTATAATGGTCGAACAATTTCAGTACAAGCACATTAGATATCAATGGAAAGAAAAAAAAATTTCTCCGTCAATGTAATATGTTATCCAGTCGGAGATTGTCGTTACTTTACGGTCACCATCCATTTCTAATAACAGTTATAGTATATGTTTCATGGCTCATCAATTTCCTGATGTTTCACAGATCTGTATATATACTACAGTGCAAATAGGACTAAAGGTCTTCGTTTTCTGTATAAAATACATATTGAACTGTTATTGATTGTGTTGATACTTTCACTGGAATATTCTGACAAATAATGGTTCTAAATGCATTATTATGTGTTTTTGTTCAAAACGACCCTTAATGTCAATAACATGCATTTAACGATATTTGTATAGGCGGGGGATCTTGACGACTATGTCCTTGTTGGGTTTTTTGGGTTTTTTCAGAAATGGGTGGCGACGTCTAGTTAACGACCTTCTCCGACTTAATTACACGAGAAGGAAAATATCTGTTCTTCCAATTGATACACAATGTGCATGTATTAAACTTGTTTGAACTTTATAACACGTCGTTTAATCGCTAAATTTCGTGGGGTTTTTTTCTTCCTTAACACTGACTCTCAAAACCGCCAGCCATCCCGATATAACCCATCCCTATATAAACCACGCCCATATAAGCCATCCCGATATAAGCCATCCCAATATATATAAGCCATTCCCATAAAAGCCACGCTCATACAACGCCAATATAAACTATACCCATATAAGCCATCCCCGTATAAGCGGTCTCCATATAAGCCACGCCCACATAAGCATTCCCCGTATAAGCCACGCTCATATAAGCCTTTCCCAACATCAGTCACGCCCATGTATGCCTTCCCTCATATAAACCACACATATATAAGCAATCCCCATATAAGCCACGCCACTATAAACCATACCCATACAAGCAATCTGCATATAAGCAATCTCCATATAAGCCACAGCCATATAAGCCACGCCCATATAAGCAATCCCCATATAATATAAGCCACGCCCATATAAGTCATCCCCATAAAAGCCATCCCCGTATAAGAGTATCAGAACCATTCGGATTAGTGTCGGTTGGTGTGAATATCCGAACTTTAAAAAAAGTTGTTTTTGGTGTACCTAGCTTGTTTGTTCATGGCAAAACATATGAGTTTTAATAATTTTCTAATGATTGTCTACCGGTAAATTTAAGCTGCAGTACAATTTCTTATTTGTCTACACCAACATATATCTACATATGTCCAACATTAATTCCATGATTCTTAGTTCTATCAAGTGATTCCAATGACTTCGCGATGATGCACAGCCATCTTGACATTTTGTAAAAAGTTTTGAAGATCATATGAAAGATTAGCCTGTGGCTAAACATGTATTTATCCTCAATAAATCAAGTTAATCTTTATTATGAAATGTTCAGCACTACTTGTACTGTGTTTCACACAGAACGCCGTCAATCAAGGAAAGCTTCTTGAAAATGTGTTGTTAGAACAATCGATAGGTAATCAAAGTTATATGTAGCTAGAACAATTGATGGTTAATAAGTAGTTAGAACAATCGATAGTTAATGTGTAGTTAGAACAATCGATAGTTAATGTGTAGTTAGAACAATCGATAGTTAAATTAATGTGTCGTTAGAACAATCGATAGTTAATCAGTAATTAGAACAATCAATAGTTAATCAAAATAATGTGTAGTTAGAACAATCGATAGTTAATGTGTAGTTAGAACAATTGATAATTAATGTGAAGTCAGAACAATCGATAGTTAATATGTTCGTGGAATCGTTCTGCGATTCGGATATTTTAGATACTACATAAAATGTCAAATTAATTTTTCTGCCACCAATGAATACTATGAAATATTCTTTGAGTAAATTCTGATAACACTTGAAATAAATATATTAATATATAATATTTAACTGTATGTGTTTTGATTATATTTAGTTACTTCTATTTGTCATAACTCCGAAAATTTGAGAGAAATAATTCATTGGAGTATCTATAAATCCAATCTAGTGACATGGAAATTTAAAAGAGCAAGAAATTATACCTTATATAGATGTCAAGGTAACAACCACCCCCTGGATACATTTTGGAGGGTACCATTCGTAAAGCATCTTACTGTCTTCTTTAATCTTATCAACCTACGTACTCTAAATATTTCTTTTATGAAAACAAAATCAGAGAATGCCGAAGTGTTAGCAAAACTATAATCTAAACACAAAATTGATTAAACTAATAGCAAAATATGAACAAAGGAAAGATTTCAATGGAGACTCTTGAAAACATAAAAGAGGATATGACCACATAAAACAATAACATGACAAAATACATACAGCAAGATGATATTAGTAACTTGGCCAAGTTTAAATTTAATTACATAAAAAGTGGACCCTAACTTTCAAATAAATTTTCCCAAAATTGCAGTAAGGTGTTCAGTATGATGATTCCAGGAACTACGCTAATTTTCAATTCAATTGGATCAGTAACACTATAAAAAGTGGAATTTAACGCGAATTCTCAAAATTCCTATGCTCTTGCTCAAAAATACCAAACCTGTTACACAATTTCTTGTTGAAGTTGGAGTTAGCTATAAAGTATGATAGTTTGAGTAATGTGACCAAGTTTCAATTCAATTGGATAGTTATAACACTGTGTTTTGATAGACAAGGCTTTTGATAATGGTTTGTTTGAGCAATGAGCCGAGCCAGCAATAAAACGTTGCTTATAAGGGTCCCTGTTCAGGTTCGGTGTCCAATATAGATGAGTTAGTTCAGTGTATTTTTCATTAACAGGTATCTTCAAAGATTGTAATGCAGATGCATGATAATATCGAGTTATTAATTTTTTCTGCAGACACAACCAAATACTTATGTAGATTGTTTGGTTTATTCGAATATCGGTGTCAAGACTTCGACTTGTGTTTAGCGTTTGATTCTGGATAAGGGACGCAATCTGATTAAAATTCAGATCATAATTGTTTCTTCTATAGACTCTCCGCTTACTTTAGATCTGACAACTCTCCTTAAAGGATCACGGTCTGTTATATTGGCCAGTTAAATTACGGGTCCCAATACATGTATCTTGAAGGTGAATGGTGGTGTGGGACAATTTGTTACAAAACGTTAATTTGCATATTGTGAGGAAATGACATGCTGCAGATGACAGCGTTCATTGGACAATTCGGCTTATGAAGTAAAGAGGGAGCAAAGGTTGATCAGCACATGATATCTTTCATTTCAATCAGATTGAACGTCACCCACTCTGACATTGAATCCCAATTCAGCATGTTCACGTTTAGCCCATCATCTGGCATAATCTTTAACAGAGTCCATTAGTATCTTGAAATTCAGATTCAGTTAGAAAGGTGGAGTATCTCGATACTTTGGACCCATCTTGTAAAGCTCCCGTAGCATTATTCAGATTGCTAGTGACTATGTACCAGCGGGGATCCAGCAATATGGAGCATTCTAAGGCCATCCTTATTCAATCATTGCAGCGTTTACACTTATAATTGAAAAGCCTAGGTGCAATAGGTACAGAATAACTGTAGGAAATGATAAATGTTCTTGTAAATCGGAAGTATGGTGGCATGAACAGACTTTTGACGCAAGATATTGCTGATGTTAATGGCATCAATCCTCTTGTTGGCAAATTCGGCTATCATGAAATGTTGAGTCACTGGTGCCGAAATTTTGGAATATCTGTAACATCATAAATAGCACAAAGGAGCCTCGCCGCTAGTCCAGGGGTTTTCTGTAGCTGCGGATTTCGTTTAAATCGCTTGCAAAGTTCGTAATACAATGCAGGACAGTGAACATAATGTAGTTTGAACGTGATACACCTAACTTTCTCTTTAAAGTGTCTATAAGTCTGCATAATGCATATTGTTGGACTATACGATATTTGAACTTAACCATAGCAGTTCTTAGACATCTTGTTAGTGTTCCTCGCATTGTGTAACGCGAGTGTTGAAGGGATCGGGTGATATTTTTCCAATACGTTCTTCATTATAGAAAGTATTGAATGGTCAAGAAAGTTAAAATGTTGATATGTAATATAACATTGGTTCGCGTTACGATATACAGCTGACGATTGTTTGTTTTTTTATCGTTACTGCGTTTACCTTTTAGTTCACCGACATATATCAAACACAAAAAGAAACTCAATACTGTGCAAAACGTTGTGATGTTCTACATTTCTAGGGTTCAAATGTTCGGATAAATATTATTATTTTTAGAGAGGAAACTATGATAAGTCTTTTCGGTAATAAATATAATGCATGTCTTACAATTTTTATTTCCATATTTTGCAATGTAAAAATGTCAGAGACATCAAACAAATCTGTGAGATTGATTTTGCAGAGTTGTTGGGCACGAACAGAAGAGGAAAGAATTTTTAGACAAATACCTTCACTGTACTACAAAGGCTCTTGCCATAATCGGAGCTTTAAGGAGGCTCAACCCTTTCGCAATTAACCGCTAGATTTCTTTGTGTGTATTTTTCCATTGTTTTATGAAACATTTTACCGCAATGATATCTAGGGAAAGTTCCAGACAGTTTTGAATAGTGATAGTCATTCTATCGTGCAGTATCGTACGAAGGGAACTAACTCAAAAATAGAAATAGCTCTGTTTGTGTAAAACAGTTGATTTTGAACTATATGTATTATAAATCAAACAGATATGTTTCTGATGATACCTTTATTAATTAAATTTCAAAACTGATTTTGCACGGTCCACAGGTAGAGAATAAGGCACAAAAAGGAAAATCAGCAGTATTGTCTCATGATCACTGGTAAAACATATTTCCAAACAGCCCAATAGTAAGCCGAAGTGGAAAGACGTCCACTTTTATGGACACGTCCTGGCCGGCATGGACACGTCCTGGCCGGCATGGACAACCTTCTCGAACGGAAGGAAGGACAGAAGGAAGGAGCGGCTGAGTGCAAATTTCTAGCATCCCCCCGGATTGTTATTTTTCTGTCATTGAAACAAACGGAAGACTTCCTTAACAAGTTGTATAAACAAATCGAATTCATTGCACAAAACACGAACTTAATTTCCAGTTTACATAAGAAAATTTAAAACTATTTTACATATATGACATATATACTTCCCTTTTCTCCGTATTCTTTAGTTTATATTTTCAATCTTTTGACTACCATCAAATCCTGCGTAGACGATATGAACTATCATACTGTAAAATGCTTAGACTGTTGGTGTTTCCGAGTTCACACAAGATTCCAAAAGAAAGTCTTCTTTTAAAGGCCCAATATACGTAACTTGAGGAAATTTTTCGGAATTCTGCAAAATTCTGAAAAAAATCCAGTTGATAACCATACAAAAATAAGCCTAAAACGAAGTTAACCTGAGCGGTAACTCACAAGAAACTCTTGACAAAAAAAATCCAAAGAGTTGAAAATAATTCAGGTGGGGCCCACTTCAACAACAAACCGAAGGTAGAAGACGGTTCGAAATGGACGCGTGTTTACAAATAGCGTGTTTCAACTGCTGCTGTACCGGTTACCGCGAAAAAAATCATCTTGAATATTGCTGATATCAGTTAATCTTAACTAAATCTATAAATATAAAAAGTTATTAGGCTTGATTTTCGCTTCAAGTTTTGCCGAAAGTTACGTATATTGGGCCTTTATTAGTTTGTATTTTAGCAATTATCCTTACCAATTAGTGAACCTGAAAAAATCGTCCATAAGTCAGCATATGTACTTCACATATCTAAGGATTCCAACATTTTTTGTTTCCATTTTATCATAAATGGATCAAAAATCCTTTTGATCATCAAGGGTAAAATAACCACCTTTGCTGATACTAGTATCCTAGGGTGAACCACAGGGACCAGAGAAGTCATTACAGCTAGTTTTGGACCTAAAATAGGGTGTTTAGAGTAATTTTACACATTTTTTTTTTTTTTGGGGGGGGGGGGGGGGTAAATTTTATGACCATTGACGGGGATTTTTTATCGAAAATTGATCTTAACCCCCCCAAAATGGGTAAAATTACTCTAAATACCCTATTTAAGGTCCAAAACTAGCTGTAATACATTCTCAGGTCCCTGTGGGTTGAACAGTCACAAATTAAACTTAAGATTGCCTTAGGTATGTGCATATTTGAAATGTACCTTACAATATGAGATGTAAGGGAAGTCTTCCCAGAAGTAACCAAGTATCATACACATGTATACAATGTCTGTCAAGTTTACTATACTTCAATCGGATTAAAATGCATTTCCTTATACTCTCACTCTGTTACATAAGGATCTGACAACAAAATAGGTCATGCTCTGGTGACTTTTGTCGCTTTTTTACTTTACACTAGTAAAATGTTCCAATGCGTCAACTACAGCAAGTTATTTCAACAAGACATTGGCATAAACTTTTCGTGTAACAAAATTACGTACAGATTCGATTATGCAAGCTCTGTCGCCTCAAAAAATCAAATTCAAGGTTCTGAATGAAGTAATTTGATTAGCTAATGATAAAGGTCACCTGAATGTGATCCCCTATAGGATGCTGTCAGATCTTGACGCAGCAGAGAGAAGTTAACGGAACGGCGCAGAGATCAAGATATGATTTTAATCAGATTTTGGCTATACTTTTGCCCAAAAACCAATTGAATAAATATAGAAGACCATCACAAAACATCAACTCACTAGTATAGAATTAATCAGTTAAACTTCCAAAATATTAACACAAGACAAATCCAACAAGGATTAACAAGTGCACACATGCATATCTTTAATTTATATACCTGTACACATTTCTATACAAACATCTACTAGGATTGCTTAACTGCATCCATTTAAAAGAAAATTTGAAAAGTGTTCCACTTGTTGAATTGATAATTCCACTTCCATTCCTCACTTCATTGTCTTTTATTTAGTAGCAAAATCTATAGTCTACCACACATATTTATCGAACTGTTTCCTCACCGGGATTTCTCCTGAATCAATGCCTTCACAATACCAAACCTGAAACAGATTGGAAAACATTAGACATATTTATGGTACTTGATTTAGTTACCACAATGTCTGGGTTGACTTTTCTCAAACTTGAATAACAAAAACATAGGTGTCTTAAATAAATAATCCCATAAAGACATTGGTGCCTGTAGCTACCTTAGACACACCATTGTTGTCTATAAAAGAAATCCCATAAAGACATTGTGTCTAAAGCTACCTTAGAGACATCATAGGTGTCTTATATAAGAAATCCCAGAGAGACCTTGGTGCCTAAAGCTACCTTAGAGACATCATAGGTGTCTTATATAAGAAATCCCAGAGAGACCTTGGTGCCTAAAGCTACCTTAGAGACATCATAGGTGTCTTATATAAGAAATCCCAGAGAGACCTTGGTGCCTAAAGCTACCTTAGAGACATCATAGGTGTCTTATATAAGAAATCCCAGAAAGACATTGGTGTATATTGCTAGCTTAGAGACATCATTGTTGTCTTAAATAAGAAATCATATAAGGACCTTGGTGCCATGCCTATAGCTACATATACATACATTAGAGACACCAAAGGTGTCTTATATAAGAAATCCCAGAAGGACATTGGTTTCTATAGCTACCTGTAGCTTAGAGACAACACAGATGTCTTAAATTATAAATCATAGAAGGACCTTTGTGCTTAAAGCTAGCTTAGAGACATCACACATACTTTATATGGAATTCTAGAAGGACATCTTAAAAACTTTTTTTATATATATTTGATAAGCTGTGACCTTGAAATAGGTCAAGGTAATTTGTTTCAGGAAATTAAACTTCATTGCACTATGTCCCAGGTACCTACTGATTCAGGATTTTAATAAACTGTCACAGAAATGTTTAACATCTGACCCTGACCAAGTTTGTTATTTTTGGGTGTGTTTAAAATACAAATACATGTACAAATACAGAATTGTTCAGCGAGTCTATGGATCAAAATGGTGTTCATTTTTAGGTCTGTTGCATGTCAAATAGGGCTGAAGGCCACCATTTTATCCAAAGATCCCAGTGGAATCTTGGTGCCTACCATTGATGATTTTTTTTCCAATGGGAAATTAATTACATGTGAAATTTGAGAAGGATTTATCCAAACATTCATAGTTAAAGGCCCAATATACGTAACTTCTGGGAAATTTTCGTGATTGTGAAAAATTCTGAAAAAAAATCCAGTTTATAACCATGCAAAAATAAGCCTAAAACAAAGTAAACATGAGCGGTAACTAACAAGAAACTGTTGACAAAAAAATCCAAAGAATTGAAAATAATTCAGGTGGGGCCCACTTCAACAACAAACCGGAGGTACCGGTAGAAGACGGTTCGAAATGGACGCGTGTTTACAAATAGCGTGTTTCAACTGCTGCTGTACCAGTAACCGCGAAAGAATTCATCTTGAATATTGCCGATATCAGTTAATCTTAACTAAATCTATAAATTTAATAAGTTATACGGCTTGGTTTTCGCTTCAAGTTTTGCCGAAAGTTACGTATATTGGGCCTTTTAAATAGAAGATGGTTGCATGCCATGCTATCATATGATGCTTAACTTAACTGGTTACAGGCACTGTTATATCATGTAACACAAAAACAAAGCAGATTTTCATATATATGTAAGTTTATAAGCGAAAGCATCACAGGAGGACTGAAGTGCAAAAATTGGTTGTCATGGCGTCAAAGTAGAAGGTCACAGTGAGACACCTTACACAGTAAGTAAACGGAAACCATCTAGTAATCAACAACTCATTTTTCTCAAGACAGATATAGATGGCTTTTTGCATGCTTTTATATTTTTATTTTATATATTTGAACGTTGATGATGATCATTTTAACTCTTGCAATGTTTTGAGGTAAAACGTGTTACCAATCAGAATATTAACGTTCAACTGGTTGATACCTTTTGACCTGGGTGACCATTATAAGGCCCCATGGGCCTCTTGTTTCTTTCAATCTGATTAAAATACAGCAACCAATAGAACAGAAGGTCATATGCAGATGACCTGTGTATTAACCAATCAAATCACAGCTTACCAGATTCAGAAAGTGGAAAGCTCATTTTGATTTTTTTCTAGACTCGATCGTCTTTAGTCAAGAGTAAAGTGTAGCAAGAAACCAGAAGATCTTATACAAAAATGGCGGTGTTCAGCTCAGCGGCCTCTAGCTACATCAAGGCAAGTGTTCTTTTTACACAATATATGTTTGATTTATAGTTTTTCGTTTGTCCGAAAAAAAAATAAAAGCTGAAAGGTAAAGAAATGATAACAAAATATACAAATCAAAAGTTGAAACTTTCTTCAGAAAGAATCAAAACATTGCTTTGCTTCGATCCACCGCCATTTTTTTTGTCTATACCAACCACCGTTTACAGAGTGGATTTTGATTGGCTGTTCATTTCCAAGATATGGAAATAATAAAGGTCATCTGCACATGACCTTCTATCAGTCACTGTCAGATCCTACACATGAGAGTAATAGTGAGAATCTGTATTTTAATCAGATCGCTTTGCTTTATAATTTACACTTTCTCTGCATACATTGACTTCAGTCCGAACTCTGTAAGAACCTCAAACATCACTTTAAACATAAAACTATTGAATCAACTTTGACAGGCTTTTATAAAAGTTTTTTTACAATTTGTTATTTTGCTTTTGAGTAAACATTTGAGAATTTGGTTACATTTGTAAATTAGTAAAAATGCAGACTGAATTTTCAAGATTGAGAGCGAGTGATTATGTTGCATCACTTCAACATTGTTAACTTACCCTATATCTGTGGCACGCAAAACAAGTTACAGCTATAGGCAGTACATACAGTAACATCACCTTGGAAATACTGCTTTGTGTGACACTAAAATGTTGAAAATGTGTCACTCTTGCTGCAATGTGTCTTTGCACTGAGGGATCAAACTGAAACAAGAAAAAATATTGTTTTTTTGGGTTGTTTTCATAACTGTATGATGCTGATCCATCAGGCATATACAAATGTATCTATCATACAATTATTTATCATGCAGCAATATTTTGACAAGGGATAAAATGTAGAGAGAATGAATCAATATTTTCTAATTACATGTTCATCATATGAAATTTTCCAAACAGATATGTGATTTTCAGTTTTACAAAAATGAATTGTACAGTACATTGTGTGTATATGGTCACAAAATAAATGCCAAAATAATTCAATTGTACATACATATGTATATTTTCAGTATATGTTCTTTATCTCACAGTATAAAGTGACACTTAAAATATTCTGCTGTAATTATGATTAATAGCTTTATACATACAATGTAACCAGTGCCACTGGTATAAGGAGATGATTTCTTTTTAACCCATTCAGCTCGTGCAACGGAGCGCAGTGCCTGCCTACTTTCAACATTTTTTAGTTCCTTTGGAGTTTCCCTGAAGAGTTTCCAGGGATTCCAATTTTCAGAAGAATCTCTGACAGCCATGATCTAAAATTTTAATATGCAAATGATCAGGCATAAAAAGACATACAATGGAATTTAAAATATCATGTAAAAACAAGACGCCCAGAGAGCCTTATCGCTCACCTTGATAATGTTGTATCTGTATGCAATTAAAGCAAAACTAGAAAATATTGATCTGTAAAACACAAGTGCCCCTGACATTATGAAAAATTACCCAGTACGTTCAGTGTTCTTTAAAAGTTATGATCACATTGATCACATTGATCAAAAATGCAACCTTGGCCTTGACCTATAGGAACTCTGAAACACAGCAACATTCAAGTCTACTAACTCGTACTTCACCTTTGTATGAAGTTTGATAAAAAAATTGTCAACAAAAGAAGTTGCAATATGTTTATTAGGGATTTTCATTTTAGAATGAAATCATTATTGCTATTGTTATGTTTTTTTTCTTATATTCTTCTTATCATGCTTATTATTCTTATTTCTAGAAATCTTGTGGACATGTCTCAAAAGCGAACAATATGATCTAAATCAAAAAGTTCATATTTCAGCACAAAGACAATGAGCGAATGACACCAAAATAAAATCATGATCATAAGTTTAAAGGCTCGTCTGTCAATTACCTGTTATATATATAGTGGATCCAAACACGGGTCCGTATTCATGAAACGGTTCTCATGCTCAAGCATGGGTTCTGTGCTCAAGCCTTATTTCTTGTTATGGCTATAAATTATTCAAACAATCTAATTTTGTCAAAGTTTTGGTAAGAAGTTGAAGAGGCATGAAGTCGAATTTGTAATGACTTTTTGACTATTCGACATGATTCAGTGAGTTTCAGGAAACAGACTTGAGCACAGAATCCATGCTTGAGCATGAGAACAGTTTCATGAATACAGGCCCTGGTCGATCGTCAGCGACCAGATAGCTCAATTGGTTGAGCGTCTGTCTAGAGTTCGAAAGGTCCTGTGTTCGAACCCCGGTCTGGCCGTGCATTTTTCCTCTCCTGTTACATTTGGTGCATGTGACCAAACCTTGTTTCAACTACTGGGTGCATACCTAACAAGGGGATACCTGAACCTGGGTTGTAAAACGTGATGTCTTCGGGGTTGAAGACTTTGTTAAAGGAGGAAGGAAATTTTAGCGGATCTAGACCGAGTCAATCGTCGGCAAACAGATGGCTCAATTTGTTGAGCGTCCGTCTAGAGTTCGGAAGGTCCCGAGTTCGAGCCTCGGTCTGGCTGTGCATTTTTCCTCTCCTGTTACATATAAACTTACTATATATAGGTGTTTGACAGACAAGGCTATAACTAGTGTCTGTCCTCCAGACTGTACAGTACCTTCCAGTTTGTAATGGGATGAGGAATAGTGTCAATATAGTGTCATTGTAATTGCTAGGGGCTTGAACCTGCATGCACAGGACTCCTTTTGACCTCGCCTCTAAGGCGTCTTGGGGAGGGAGCATCATGATCATTCACATCATTTGTATATATATATAAATTTGAATCCCACCTAACACAATATAGCCATAGGGATGCAAATTAAATTCAAACCAACGATAAGTCAAATGATCACGGTCGGCCGAATGCCTATCGGACACAACGGTATAGCATAAGCTCTCACCTGGTCCAGTATACGTACCGTAATAATTATAGCCCCCCCCCCCCCCCCCCCAAACTCCACTCGCACCAAAGTGCTATTGATTGAGATATTAGCTATGACTAACAACAGTCGCATAATCTGATAATATTAGGCCTACCTACCTCTATCACAGCTGAATCTCCAGCAAGGTCAGCTACCGGATGTACATAATATACGTCTAACTAAGGACCCTGCGAATGGTTAGGTTTTCCGGATATCATTTTTGGACGACAATATACGCATTATTACCCTGATATTACCATATTACTCAATAGATAGTATATTAATACTATGATGTAATTCAGAACATGACAGAAAACAAGGAGTAGGCCTATATATTTATCAGCATAAAAACAGAGACGTATTATAAAGCCTTTATACGTCTCTGGCTCAGGTAAAAAAATCTTGACCAATTGTGGGATATATATACATGTATAGGCGGCATATATATGTATCCGGATATACATGCATGCCTGTCTTTTAAAGATTACAAATTAAAGGATCCGAAACCGACTTCAAAGCCTATCAAATTTTACCATTAAAATTTATCATGATATTCTTTTGATGTAAATCAATAATAATAATAATATTTATTCATGCAAAGCATGTCACAATACAGTACATATACTCACATAAGATCGCACAAAATTTTCAGCATTAGTAATAAACAGTATCACATAAATGTTGCTGTGTTATCACAGTTGGTATGTACATTTCTTTGATATAAATTTGTGCTTCACCTACGATAACACATGAAAGCCGAGTACGGCTTATTTCCAATGGGGTCCTTATGAAATCAAATAAAATTAAATTAATTTTAAGAAATTTAGATAAAATTTAACCACGATTATCGCAGTTCAGTACCTGATAGTAATGTTGCAAGATGGTAAAACTACTTACACTCTTAAAAATTAAGAATTTATAAAAAAATATTAAATGGAACGTAAGTATCAAGTACACTTTTAAAAAGCATAGATTACAGTAGTACGTGTTGAGTTTCCCAAGGGTTGGGGATACCCCTACCAGCGAGGTCTACTCACCCTACACCACTGAAGAGTTAAGGAGAAAACAACACGAGTGATGTTGATATGATTCATGTACTTATTAGAATGTAAAATGATTATGTTACATATATGTTTAAAATAGATAATTCCATACATTGATCATAATTAAACATTTGAGATCATCATAGATATCACAGCCTATAATTAAAGGCCCAATATACGTAACTTGAGGAAATTTTTCGGAATTCTGCAAAATTCTGAAAAAAATCCAGTTGATAACCATACAAAAATAAGCCTAAAACGAAGTTAACCTGAGCGGTAACTCACAAGAAACTGTTGACAAAAAAATCCAAAGAGTTGAAAATAATTCAGGTGGGGCCCACTTCAACAACAAACCGAAGGTAGAAGACGGTTCGAAATGGACGCGTGTTTACAAATAGCGTGTTTCAACTGCTGCTGTACCGGTAACCGCGAAAAAAATCATCTTAAATATTGCTGATATCAGTTAATCTTAACTAAATCTATAAATATAAAAAGTTATTAGGCTTGATTTTCGCTTCAAGTTTTGCCGAAAGTTACGTATATTGGGCCTTTAACATAAGGCAATAAGTTGTTTATAATGAAAAAGTTTAACAAATATCAAAATTTGAGCTTTATGTTGTATGAAGTAATTAAGCTGTGACCCTTTACCTTGAGTATTGAATAATGTGAAACATGATTGTGTCAGAAATGATGTATATATATTTATCTATAGTACAGACCATTAGTGGTTGGACCAATCCCTACCAACCAGCTATCTGTTCAAGATGAGAAAATATCAATAAATGCAGTATAACGGTCAACTTGATAAGATAATTATAGATAGTCATTTCTTGTTGAATAACAGAAAAAGATATTACATATGTATGCTCAATGGTAAACAAAGAGACCGTCAGATTCATTTTTTGCTTGAGAGACAAGATAAGACACCGAGTTTGAATTTGTGTTTGTTTTTTTATGTGATCCGGTAAGGAGTTCCAATCTTTAGCAGCCGAAAAGAAAAAAAGTTGATGTTTCTGTACCTTTGGCGTTTCTAATGATGAAGTTTGAAAGTCCAGATCTAATTCTATAGATTTTGTTAGTTTTAGTAAAAAATTCATACATATACTGAAGACATTTATTATTAAAGATATTAAATGCATGATTTAACCGAAGTTGACGGACTCTTCCTTCTACATTGAGCATATCATATTTCTGCAGTTCCTTGGTGGTAATTCTTGTCCTACTAAATGGAGCGGACCACTTTGTTTTGGGTTATTTGAAGTTTTTTCTTATGTAATTTAGAAAGACCCTCACACCAGGATGAACAGGCACAATCAAAATGGCATTGTATGGGAGCTGAACAAAGAGTTGTTTTTTTTTTTTTTTTTCGGACATACAATTACTATTTCTATAAAGCAACTTTAATCTTTGATTTATTTTTTTAATGACATTGGAGACAATTTCGTCTCCTGATAAAACATTGTCTATCATCAACCCTAGATATTTTACAGCCGAATGAGAATGAATAATGTGATCTTTGCAAGAAACCTGAAATTTATCCTGGTGTGTTTGATTTCATTTCCTTTTGGGGCCAAAAAGGATACTTTCTGTTTTGCCTAAATGTATATGATAATTTATTGTCAACAAACCAATCATGACAAGATTATAAAACCATTGAACGTTTCGATGAGATTGCTTGGGGGCATTTATGCGAGAAAATGATAGCACTGTCGTTCGCATAAAGAAGTAATTTACATGAATTTTGAATATTTATTTCCATATCGTTGATATAAACCAAAAACAGAAGTGGTCCTAATGAACTTCCTTGGGGTACCCCGCAGCTGATGTTGTCTACCCCATTAACACTAACTAGCTGAGATCTGTTTAAAGGGTCGAACCAATCATCTTGCCTCATCAACAAGGTGGCACACACGTATGGAACACCAAATTACCATATGCTCAATTAATTGCACATTTCTTCAAATAATTGAAGATAGGTACAATTCAATTGGACCTATCTTCAATTGAATGTTCTATCTTCAATTAATTGTACATATCTTCAATTATTTGAAGATATGTACAATTAATTGAGTATATGTTAATTTGGCGTTCCATACACACGTGCGGAGCCCTAACTTCCACGATATATTCCAGGGTTAAACGTTGTAGAGAGCGTTATAGGTGATCGTAACACCTGGATATCGATGATGTATATACGTATATATACGTACGTCTCTGTCGGAACACAGTTGCTTGAGTTTCTGTCAGTAAGTAATAAATATATACGTGTGAAATGAGCTTCCCATTACAGTATGTAATGGGCCGCGGCTCTTTATATATAAACTTTTTTTTTATATACTGACAGAAACTCAATCAACTGTGATCGAAATTAAAACAAATACTCACATTTCAATTTTCATTAGGCCTATTTCAACCAGAGACGTACAGTTGTATACGTCTCTGTTTCAACATATCAGACGTGGCTTTATACGTCTCTGACCATATGTAAGTAATAATTCCAAGTCAGTGTATATTTTAATCATTATATCTAGATACATCTCAATAAAAGTGCTGCTAACACAATTAAAAAAAATAACACTGAAAGAACCGGAATCTACACACTAACTGTATCTCTGTCCGTATCCGGTTTGTGCTTTAGTCATTACGCTGGTAAAAAATGGCTACAAGTTAGAAAAGTCATCCTCATCACAGCAACAAATCGATTGCCCTGACACTTACTACGCAGTGACACATCTTGGTACTGTTTCTTCATCAACCATTTGGATTCATTCATCTATGTAAGTCTAAACTAAACCTTGTCCATTATATCATGTACTGACAACTCTTAAGATGCCGATACGGCGCATTTTGCAGTTTTTACAAAAGGCCAAGTTAGCCAATCTAAGATGTCCCGCGTTAAATATTAGTGTCTCATGATGATAAAAAAGAATATGTTATTCCTTATCACTTAGTAATATACATTATATTTTTAAATTTTGGTCGGTTAAACCGAAACTGTGTGTTGTATAATATGTATCTCCACGCTTATATATTACAGTTACATAGGCTTATATAATACCATAAACATTAGCCTAGCTAGGGCATAGACAAAATAACCGTGTCCAACGTCGACCCCATCAGAGGTGCTGGACACACTAACATGGATATGGTCCTACACGTACATGTATAGTATCATATGTACATATTATATCATATCAATATACATTTGTATTAGTATTATTACAATTGTGACCATCAGCTATAGCTATATAGCTAGCCCATTATTCAATTCGAATCAGTTGTTTAAGAACAAAATAATAAAATCTGCTTCTGAAAGAAAAAAAAAATGGTAACTAATTATAAACAGGACACTAAAAACATGATGGATAAACCGACTTATACATGTAACTGCAGATTGAGATTTGTTTACCGGAATATTAATTTTTTGTTAGAGTTATAGAACTTTTTGTTCTTAAAGTTATCTTCTAGTCTTGTCCAAAAGGTGGCTCATTCACTGATCCTTCATTTTTTTTTTTTGCATCACATATAATTATCATATATTTCAGGTGTACAAAGGGTAATAACTTACCAGTAAAGAACGTAATGAGATAATTTCCCACTGGAAAACTTTTTCAGACCTCCGGCTCGACCCGTATAGGAAAACATTTGAGACCTCATAATCTATATATAATATAAATGTAGCAGAACTTGGCTGGGTGATCGTCAGCTACCAGATACATGTAGCTCAATTGACATGAGCATCCATGTGAATTTCAAAGGACCCGGGATCAAACCCTAATTATCTGACCATGCATTTTTCCTCTCTTGGTACAGTACTAGTACTTAGTGGTGCCATATATAGCCCATTTCAAAAAGGGGGAGCAGTATGGCAGATTTTAACTGTTCACAGGATTTTGGTCGCCTTATTTCATCAAACTAAAGGGAACTTCCCTTTATAGTTAGCTCAGTGTTAGAGTGTCAGGAACCAATTTGAGATTGAGAGTTTGATCCTTCGTGGAGCTGAAGCACACGTACTGTCACTATTGAGTATTCTCTCTCCTGTAACCTTGTGGTGCTTGTGACTAATCCTTGTTTCAAGCATTTGGTGTACGTATGCTTGTCAGGGGGATACCTGCATGCACCAAAGTTGTGAATAGATGTGTCTTCTTGGGTAAAGACTAAGAAAAAGAAGGGAGGAATATAACAGAACTAGACTTGGTCGTTTGTTGGGGCCCAGATATATCTCAATTGGTTTAGTTTCCATTTAGAGTTTAGAAGGTCTTTGTTTCGAACACCAGTCGTGCCATGCATTTTTCTATTATGTAAGATGTATAAGAATAAACAGTAAAACCCGTCTTACTTGAACCAAGTTTACTTGAATACCCCTCATTTGTTGAACACTTTGTTTGGTCTTGACTGAGTTTGTACATATACATATTTAACCAACACCAGATTACTCGACTACTGTGTATTCCTCGAACTATTGTTCAGATCCCTACTAGTTCGAGGATATGGGGCTTTACTGTACTAGGGTTACTGTACAATGTAAGTAAAGATAATTATATATAAGATTATTATACAATGTACAGCAAGATTACTACATGTATACAATGTAGAGTAGGATTACTATACCCTGTTTTTTACAATAGTATGTTTTTCTTTACCAATTAATCCTTTTTTTTTTCTTTTACAGATCTTGTTTTGTAGAAAACAAGTGAAAGTGAACTGTGTTAGAAAACAACAATATGGCTGCATTACCAGCAGCGAAGGGGACCTCATACCAATATGAAACCCAAGGTAAGATTTATAAAAATAAAAATTTGTTAAAAAAAGTCTGATGATCTTTTCAAGCTGAAATAAAATCATCAATAAAGCAACCTGGTCACACCAACAACCTGCAGATTCCTTGTGAATGGAAAATATTGCAAGTGAAAAATGTTTCTTCTTGTATGAATTCAGATTAATATGCAACGTTTTGATATCTAAAACGAAATTTTCTGCTGAATAAGGATGTCTTAGTCTTTAATTAAATAATAGTAGAATAGAAAATACACACATATTATGTTTAACAAGATAAACATGTACATATAATAAAATTTTAGAAGTCTCTTGATTTATTCTTATGCCATACTAGGCCTCATTTTTAAACAGAAGAAAAGTCCTGTTATTGATATGCATTATATGTTTGTGACTTCAAAATCCTAAATGTTGGGTACAGGGAAATACTGTTTGAAATGGGTGATTTATACAACCTGAACCATTCAATGCTTGTGATTGATATACTATCTTTACAGTTGTGTAATACCGCATGATCTTTGTCATTTACAGGAAGTTTTGACTGGGATAATTACTTGTCGGAGAGTGGGTCAATAGCAGCCCCACAAAGCTGCTTCAAACAGGTAATAAGAGAGCATACGTACAGGTAATAAAGAGAACCTTCAAACAGGTGATAAAGAGAACCTTCAAAAAGGTAATAAGAGAACCTTCAAACAGGTAATAAAGAGAACCTTCAAACAGGTAATAAGAGAGCCTTCAAACAGGTAATAAGAGAGCATACGTACAGGTAATAAAGAGAACCTTCAAACAGGTAATAAGAGAACCTTCAAACAGGTAATAAAGAGAACCTTCAAACAGGTAATAAAGAGAACCTTCAAACAGGTAATAAGAGAGCCTTCAAACAGGTAATAAGAGAGCATACGTACAGGTAATAAAGAGAACCTTCAAACAGGTAATAAGAGAACCTTCAAACAGGTAATAAAGAGAACCTTCAAACAGGTAATAAAGAGAACCTTCAAACAGGTAATAAAGAGAACCTTCAAACAGGTGATAAAGAGAACCTTCAAACAGGTAATAAGAGAGCATACATACAGGTGATAAAGAGAACCTTCAAACAGGTAATAAGAGAGCATACGTACAGGTAATAAAGAGAACCTTCAAACAGGTAATAAAGAGAACCTTCAAACAGGTAATAAAGAGAACCTTCAAACAGGTGATAAAGATAACCTTCAAACAGGTAATAAGAGAGCATACGTACAGGTAATAAAGAGAACCTTCAAACAGGTAATAAGAGAACCTTCAAACCGGTCATAAGAGACCTCCAAACAGGTAATAAGAGAACATTCAAACAGGTAATAAGAGAACCTTCAAACAGGGGATAAGAGAATTTTCAAACAGGTTATAAGAGAATTTTCAAACAGGTAATAAGAGAACCTTTAAACAGGTAATAAGAGACCTCCAAACAGGTAATAAGAGAACCTTTAAACAGGTAATAAGAGACCTCCAAACAGGTAATAAGAGAGCCTTCAAACAGGTAATAAAGAGAACCTTCAAACAGGTAATAAGAGAACCTTCAAACAGGTAATAAAGAGAACCTTCAAACAGGTAATAAGAGAACCTTCAAACAGGTAATAAAGAGAACCTTCAAACAGGTAATAAAGAGAACCTTCAAACAGGTAATAAGAGAGCATACGTACAGGTAATAAAGAGAACCTTCAAACAGGTGTTAAAGAGAACCTTCAAACAGGTAATAAAGAGAACCTTCAAACAGGTGATAAAGAGAACCTTCAAACAGGTAATAAGAGAACCTTCAAACAGGTAATAAAGAGAACCTTCAAACAGGTAATAAGAGAACCTTCAAACAGGTAATAAAGAGAACCTTCAAACAGGTGATAAAGAGAACCTTCAAACAGGTAATAAGAGAGCATACGTACAGGTAATAAAGAGAACCTTCAAACAGGTAATAAAGAGAACCTTCAAACAGGTAATAAAGAGAACCTTCAAACAGGTGATAAAGAGAACCTTCAAACAGGTAATAAGAGAACCTTCAAAAAGGTAATAAGAGAACCTTCAAACAGGTAATAAGAGAACCTTCAAACAGGTGATAAAGAGAACTTTCAAACAGGTAATAAGAGAATCTTCAAAAAGGTAATAAGAGAACCTTCAAAAAGGTAATAAGAGAACCTTCAAACAGGTAATAAAGAGAACCTTCAAACAGGTAATAAAGAGAACCTTCAAACAGGTAATAAAGAGAACCTTCAAACAGGTAATAAAGAGAACCTTCAAACAGGTGATAAAGATAACCTTCAAACAGGTAATAAGAGAGCATACGTACAGGTAATAAAGAGAACCTTCAAACAGGTAATAAGAGAACCTTCAAACCGGTCATAAGAGACCTCCAAACAGGTAATAAGAGAACATTCAAACAGGTAATAAGAGAACCTTCAAACAGGGGATAAGAGAATTTTCAAACAGGTTATAAGAGAATTTTCAAACAGGTAATAAGAGAACCTTTAAACAGGTAATAAGAGACCTCCAAACAGGTAATAAGAGAACCTTTAAACAGGTAATAAGAGACCTCCAAACAGGTAATAAGAGAGCCTTCAAACAGGTAATAAAGAGAACCTTCAAACAGGTAATAAGAGAACCTTCAAACAGGTAATAAAGAGAACCTTCAAACAGGTAATAAGAGAACCTTCAAACAGGTAATAAAGAGAACCTTCAAACAGGTAATAAAGAGAACCTTCAAACAGGTAATAAGAGAGCATACGTACAGGTAATAAAGAGAACCTTCAAACAGGTGTTAAAGAGAACCTTCAAACAGGTAATAAAGAGAACCTTCAAACAGGTGATAAAGAGAACCTTCAAACAGGTAATAAGAGAACCTTCAAACAGGTAATAAAGAGAACCTTCAAACAGGTAATAAGAGAACCTTCAAACAGGTAATAAAGAGAACCTTCAAACAGGTGATAAAGAGAACCTTCAAACAGGTAATAAGAGAGCATACGTACAGGTAATAAAGAGAACCTTCAAACAGGTAATAAAGAGAACCTTCAAACAGGTAATAAAGAGAACCTTCAAACAGGTGATAAAGAGAACCTTCAAACAGGTAATAAGAGAACCTTCAAAAAGGTAATAAGAGAACCTTCAAACAGGTAATAAGAGAACCTTCAAACAGGTGATAAAGAGAACTTTCAAACAGGTAATAAGAGAATCTTCAAAAAGGTAATAAGAGAACCTTCAAAAAGGTAATAAGAGAACCTTCAAACAGGTAATAAAGAGAACCTTCAAACAGGTAATAAAGAGAACCTTCAAACAGGTAATAAAGAGAACCTTCAAACAGGTAATAAAGAGAACCTTCAAACAGGTGATAAAGATAACCTTCAAACAGGTAATAAGAGAGCATACGTACAGGTAATAAAGAGAACCTTCAAACAGGTAATAAGAGAACCTTCAAACCGGTCATAAGAGACCTCCAAACAGGTAATAAGAGAACATTCAAACAGGTAATAAGAGAACCTTCAAACAGGGGATAAGAGAATTTTCAAACAGGTTATAAGAGAATTTTCAAACAGGTAATAAGAGAACCTTTAAACAGGTAATAAGAGACCTCCAAACAGGTAATAAGAGAACCTTTAAACAGGTAATAAGAGACCTCCAAACAGGTAATAAGAGAGCCTTCAAACAGGTAATAAAGAGAACCTTCAAACAGGTAATAAGAGAACCTTCAAACAGGTAATAAAGAGAACCTTCAAACAGGTAATAAGAGAACCTTCAAACAGGTAATAAAGAGAACCTTCAAACAGGTAATAAGAGAACCTTCAAACAGGTAATAAAGAGAACCTTCAAACAGGTGATAAAGAGAACCTTCAAACAGGTAATAAGAGAGCATACGTACAGGTAATAAAGAGAACCTTCAAACAGGTGTTAAAGAGAACCTTCAAACAGGTAATAAAGAGAACCTTCAAACAGGTGATAAAGAGAACCTTCAAACAGGTAATAAGAGAACCTTCAAACAGGTAATAAAGAGAACCTTCAAACAGGTAATAAGAGAACCTTCAAACAGGTAATAAAGAGAACCTTCAAACAGGTGATAAAGAGAACCTTCAAACAGGTAATAAGAGAGCATACGTACAGGTAATAAAGAGAACCTTCAAACAGGTAATAAAGAGAACCTTCAAACAGGTAATAAAGAGAACCTTCAAACAGGTGATAAAGAGAACCTTCAAACAGGTAATAAGAGAACCTTCAAAAAGGTAATAAGAGAACCTTCAAACAGGTAATAAGAGAACCTTCAAACAGGTGATAAAGAGAACCTTCAAACAGGTAATAAGAGAACCTTCAAAAAGGTAATAAGAGAACCTTCAAAAAGGTAATAAGAGAACCTTCAAACAGGTAATAAAGAGAACCTTCAAACAGGTAATAAAGAGAACCTTCAAACAGGTAATAAAGAGAACCTTCAAACAGGTGATAAAGATAACCTTCAAACAGGTAATAAGAGAGCATACGTACAGGTAATAAAGAGAACCTTCAAACAGGTAATAAGAGAACATTCAAACAGGTAATAAGAGAACCTTCAAACAGGGGATAAGAGAATTTTCAAACAGGTTATAAGAGAATTTTCAAACAGGTAATAAGAGAACCTTTAAACAGGTAATAAGAGACCTCCAAACAGGTAATAAGAGAACCTTTAAACAGGTAATAAGAGACCTCCAAACAGGTAATAAGAGAGCCTTCAAACAGGTAATAAAGAGAACCTTCAAACAGGTAATAAGAGAACCTTCAAACAGGTAATAAAGAGAACCTTCAAACAGGTAATAAGAGAACCTTCAAACAGGTAATAAAGAGAACCTTCAAACAGGTGATAAAGAGAACCTTCAAACAGGTAATAAGAGAGCATACGTACAGGTAATAAAGAGAACCTTCAAACAGGTGATAAAGAGAACCTTCAAACAGGTAATAAGAGAGCATACGTACAGGTAATAAAGAGAACCTTCAAACAGGTAATAAAGAGAACCTTCAAACAGGTAATAAAGAGAACCTTCAAACAGGTGATAAAGAGAACCTTCAAACAGGTAATAAGAGAGCCTTCAAACAGGTAATAAAGAGAACCTTCAAACAGGTAATAAGAGACCTTCAAACAGGTAATAAGAGAGCCTTTAAACAGGTAATAAAGAGAACCTTCAAACAGGTAAGAAGAGAGCCTTCAGACAGGTAATAAGAGAGCCTTCAAACAGGTAAGAAGAGAACCTTCAAACAGGTAATAAAGAGAACCTTCAAACAGGTAATAAGAGAGCCTTCAAACAGGTAATAAGAGAGCCTTCAAACACAGGTAATAAGAGAGCATACATACAGGTAATAAAGAGAACCTTCAAACAGGTAATAAAGAGAACCTTCAAACAGGTAATAAAGAGAACCTTCAAACAGGTAATAAAGAGAACCTTCAGACAGGTAATAAAGAGAACCTTCAAACAGGTAATAAAGAGAACCTTCAAACAGGTAATAAAGAGAACCTTCAAACAGGTAATAAAGAGAACCTTCAAACAGGTAATAAGAGAGCCTTCAAACAGGTAATAAAGAGAACCTCCAAACAGGTAATAAAGAGAACCTTCAGACAGGTAATAAGAGAGCCTTCAAACAGGTAAGAAGAGAACCTTCAGACAGGTAATAAAGAGAGCCTTCAAACAGGTAATAAAGAGAACCTTCAAACAGGTAAGAAGAGAACCTTCAGACAGGTAATAAGAGAGCCTTCAAACAGGTAAGAAGAGAACCTTCAGACAGGTAATAAGAGAGCCTTCAAACAGGTAAAAAGAAAACCTTCAGACAGGTAATAAGAGAGCCTTCAAACAGGTAAGAAGAAAACCTTCAGACAGGTAATAAGAGACCTCCAAATGGGTAAGAAGAGAACCTTGAAACAGGTAATAAGAAAATCTTCAAACAGTTGATAAGAGAACCTTCAAACAGTTGATAAGAGAACCTTCAAACAGTTGATAAGAAAACCTTCAAACAGTTGATAAGAAAACCTTGAAACTGGTAATAAGAGAATCTTCAGACAGGTAATAAGAGAATCTTCAAATAATTAATAAGAGAACCTTAATCTGAGAGCATAGTTTCAAGCTTACATATTTACCTCTATGCCAAAATATGTATGGTTATCACATTGCAAATAAAATGGAGGGAAAAGGAAAGTCTCAGTTGGTAATGTTATATGGTACATGTAGATATATCCATATAAATTAACAGTAAAACATATTGACATTACAATATTAACCCCGACACTGAAACATGTACAGGATGTAATTGTTTTGTGACTTTTTTATATCAGGGAAAATCTTTAAAACAAATTTACTTTCCATAGTCATATTTTTGCCTTTATTACAGCTGTACATGTGTTCTTATCTCTTTCTGTCTGAAAAATAAATCCCTTCCCAAGCCAGTAGGCTACACAAGCTATATCCACTAACACAAGTTTTGTTTATCACTGGTTGTGATGGTTATATAAAGGTGATATTGGTGTCATTATTGATAGTAATTCCAGTAACTTAATTAATTAAATTACCTTTTGCCACAGGTTTAAGTCATACGTATGTTGTGGCAGTTACCATGTATACACTGGCCGCAGGTGGATGATTTTTCTCCTGGAGCTACGACTTTCTTCCAATACCAAAACCTGGCACATATTTAAATGATCTTAGCTGTTAATAGGATCTAAAATACAAACAAATCAAACTAATTGACTATTTCAGTCTTCGACCCCACCTGTGAATGAGTTCAAGCTGAACATGAAGATAGAGGCAGTTGACCCCAGAAATCTGACCTCAATCTGTGTGGCATCAGTGGTGGGAATGATTGGTCCCCGTCTCCGACTCCGGCTGGACGGGAGTGACAACAAAAACGACTTCTGGAGACTTGTAGACTCATCAGATCTCCATCTCATTGGATACTGTGAACTGTTTGGAGGGCTCCTCCAGCCCCCCTTAGGTAATGCTAGGTATTGCAGTGTACAGTGTTCTCACTAAGTTTTGAAATTGTTGGTTGGCTTGAAAGGAATAGCCGGCTGAAAGTTCACATGCTACAGTATTGACCTATATAAAATTCTCATAAAATAACCGGTTCAGAAAAGATAAATAACAGGCTACTTTTGCCGGCAACCGGCTTCTAACGAGAACACTGGTGTACCAGATAATTATAACTCGACTTGTATTTTATCTTAAACAAAAATGAATCGGTAGTGATTTAAAATTTTGACAAGACTATTCCTTAATTAATCTGATAGGGGAGGAAGGAGACACCTGTTTTCACACCTAATATCACTTCTAATATTTGATAGGTGGCGAAGTGTCTCCTGCCCCTCTAATATGGTTATTTCTGGATTAAACCAAAACTGTTTGTGATGTTTTTCAGGATTTCGCATGAACCCGTCTTCCTGGCCAGCGTTCTTGCAGAAAACATTGAATGGAGCAGAAGTTGCACCAGCAGAATGCTTTAAGAAGGTAGTCTTACCAGTATCTCTCTTTAGTTCGGATAAGTCTTTAAAACAATTCATTATGAGCATGAATAACACGCTGAATGTCAGATTTACACTATTTCATGAGTTTTAGATAGGGACAATTGTAATCAGCAACTTGTATAATATGGAAGTCATATAGGGTGTACCATATTCGCCGTAATTAGCGCCCAGCTAGGCGTCTAAAAATGGTTCCAAAGGGGGCGCTAAATAGATAACAAAACAAGGATCTGGACAAAAAAGTGTCAGATTCATAAAGTAAATTAGTATGATGCATAGTGTAGTACCCAGGATGTGCAACGTTATTATTGTCATTATTATCATCAATTTTGGACAATTTGTACACATATTGCCGATATTTTCTTGCAAACATGCACACAGTGAGGTTTTTTGTACCGTTAAATAGAAACATTTAATTTAGAGAGATTAATGGGTGTAGAAGGGGGTAGCTAATTACGGCGAATACTGTAAGTATAATGATTTTTCTGTCTATCTGGTGAGCCTGGTCTATTGTCTCTCTCTTCCACCACTCACAAATGTAAATGTCCTGCCTTATACTGTGTGTTACTTGTTCTAGAATTGTCATCATGGTACAACCTGTGTTATATATTTTTGTAGCAGTGCTATTTTTGGGCTTTTATTCTGAGGAATTTATTAGCCAATCCAACTTTGCACTGAAAAATTCTCCTTGGAAGATATTGTAAAATCTATAAGTTTGTAAAGTTCCAGAAATCAAAATCATGTTGCTTGATCAGTTATACCCGCTGATAAGTATACAGGAGGTTAAGTATTATGTTTAGGTCGCTTATCTATGGCAAATCTATACCCATGGTGTTAGTAACAAGAGTGACTACCAATGGAACATACTACAGCTCACCACACATATTTTCTTTCTGTATTTTATTCTAATTGCATTATACATGGTTGATCAGCTGATAGTGTATGTGGATGTATATGTCCTTGAGATACACATGAAAGTGTAAGAAATGCTTAGATATCAAACCTTAGTATTTTCATTCTAAATGATCGCTGTGATAAGTGCAATATGCTTTTTAATACTGTAAAAAAGCAATGTATGCCTTCAGATAATAAATGCAATTCTTGTACAAAATATTGTTTGGTGCCGACATCCATGGTTGATTTGCCGTTATACTCCTTAACTCTTTCCGTACCGTTGTTGTATACAGACGACAAAAAAACGTGACGTCTCCTCCCCGTTGTCGTATACAAACGACAAGCTACTTGACGTTACATACTTTTTGATTAGCTGGGTACGGCAGCCGACAGATGAGTTGACTAACAACATTTTACACAAAATTGACTGCGTCAGTTTATAACAAACAATTTGATTGGCGTAAAGTACACATTTTCTCTCATGTGACCCATTTAGATTGAATTTCCCGCGAGATACTGCGAAGTGTCATCATGATCACCAATGTAAACATCATGGCGGCGAATGCTGTAGCTATACAAAGCGGTACCACATCTGACGAACATATTTGCTGCGAAAATAAAGCTCAGTATGTCTTCTAACTTTAGAAGAACCGAAAAGAGCATTGGTTTACATTTACCTGCATTATTTCGGCATAATGTCCACTACGCAAACACAACAAAGAACCGTCATTTTGGCCAAAACGTCTGGGAGTGAGCCTAATAATGACTTCCGGTACGGAATTCGGACCAGAATCACGGTACATAAAGAGTTAAGTCCAAAACTTTTCTGTTATAAGTGGTTGTGAGGTGATTATATTTGGTGATTATATTAGGTTGTGGGGTGATTATATTTGGTTGTGGGGTGATTATATTAGGTTGTGGGGTGATTATATTAGGTTGTGGGGTGATTATATTTGGTTGTGGGGTGATTATATTTGATAAACTGTTGTTTTAATAGGAACCTCCCACACCTAAATGTAATGAGTTTAAAGTGGGAATGAAGCTGGAAGCGGTAGATAGGAAAAATCCACAGCTCATATGTCCTGCGACAGTTGGGGCATTGAATGGAGACCAGATTCATGTAACGTTTGATGGGTGGAGGGGTGCGTTTGACTACTGGTGCAGATACGACTCCAGAGACCTGTTTCCTTGTAACTGGTGTTTGAAAAGTGGCCACCAGCTTCAACCTCCTGGCCAGAAAGGTATGGCAGTATATAAGACAAAAATATCTGGTGTTTCCCATAACCCTACCTACTCCAATTTTTTCTGCCAACCCGAAATATTTTAGGAACATGTTCAAAGAAATACTGTTAAAGGCAAAATATTTAATTACATATCTCCTATATAAGCCACTTTTATACAGTTATATATTAACATATAAAAACCATATATTTGTAGTATGGCCTTCGCCAGGGGATCAGAGATTGTAAGAACCTCTCTGTACAATATCAAGTCTTAATTTTCACATTGTTGTCAAAGTTATCAAGAAATTATCTGATTGGAGAGAATCAAAAGATATTTTGGGTTATATATATATCATCTTTCATATTTTTTTAATGGAAATTAAAAATAAATATTAAGTGAATATTACTATTATTATCATCATTGCTTTGTAATGTTTTGTTTCAGTTATCAATAGGTAATTAAATATAAATTATCTTTTAGTATCTTTATTGATTATATTTAATATTTAAATATCATTGTTCTGAAATATTTTATTTCATAGGAAACCCACCTTTAAAGAATTCAAAAGGAAAAGAAGTACCATTGTCCATATCTCTACCAGCATCCAACAGCTCAGGAAACAGTGGGTCGAAAGCTTCTCCATCTCTTGGAGGTGGAGCGGGGAAATCCCTCCACTCTAACTCTACTAGTCCCAACCTGGCAGATAACAAACCTCTATCTCCCAGAGAAGCGGAGTCGCCTCTCGTCACAGTCACAGAACCTGACACGAGTTCACCTAGTGCTGCCACAGGTGGGTTTTAATGATATATAGGTTAAGATTTAAAAGGCATGGTTACTGCAATAATTTGTGTTTGTGATATTAACAGGTTTTACTGTGATAGTAACAGCTAGGTACTATTGTCATAATAACAGGTGTCACTGTAATGATAACAGATATCCTTGATAATATTAAATATTATCAAGTTTTACTTTGATAAGAACAGGTACAGACCCATACACGTTCGCTGTCCCACTTTAAGCATACCTTTTGCTTAGCATTTCCGTACCATTACCGTAGCATTTCCGTACCGTTTGTGTAACATTTCCGTACCATTATCATAGCATTTTCATACCGTTTGGGTAGTATTTTCGTAGCATTACCGTAGCATTTGCGTCGCACTACCGTACCATTTCCGTAGCATTAGCGTCCTTTACAAAGCATATCGGTTTTATCGGTTGATAATTTTACGACGAATTTTTTCTGACGAAACGAATAGTTCATGTTTTTATAAGCTGCATAAACTCAGAATTTTGTGAAAAATCTCAGTCTCAAAAGTTAACAAAACAAAAAACAAGGCTTTTATCAATATGTATGAATCTGATAAAATTTAATATGAAATTAAATTAAATTGAATAAAAATATCAAGGTCATATGCCCCAGCCAGTCGGACAACATCGGGCCTTTCCAGCAAGCTCGGAAGAGAATACCCGAGGTGTTCAGACTGATGCCCATGGTTAACTGTCAGAGTACATCAGGTCTTTATGACGGAAAAAATTAATACATGTTCCAATATTATCGATATTTGATATTGTTCTCAATTACTTTTAAGGCATGTCTGTTTGTTTCACTCTCATACAATTATCTTACCCTTGGTAATGGCAAAGCAAACATTAAAAACAATCTTACTCAATCTTTTGATTATAACAGTTATTACTGTGATAATTACAGATACATTGTGATAATAACATGTATTACTGTGATAATAAAAGGTATTACTGTAATAATCACAGGTATTACTGTGATAATCACAGGTATTACTGTAATAATCACAGGTATTACTGTGAAAATAACAGGTATAACTGTGATAATAACAGGTATTACTGTAATAATCACAGGTATTACTGTGAAAATAACAGGTATTACTGTGATAACAGGTAGCACTCTGATAATAACAGGTATCACTGTGACAATAACAGGTATCACTGTGATAATAACAGGTGTTACTGTGATAATAGCAGGTATTACTGTAATAATAACAGGTGTTACTGTGATAATAGCAGGTATTACTGTGTTAATAGCAGGTATTACTGTGATTATAACAGGAATCACTGTGATAATAGCAGGTGTTACTGTGATAATAACTGGTATTATTGTGATAATAACAGGTGTTACTGTGATAATAACAGGTATTATTGTGATTATAGCAGGTATTACTGTGATAATAACAGGTGTTACTGTGATAATAACAGGTATCACTGTGATAATAGCAGGTGTTACTGTGATAATAGCAGGTATTATTGTGATAATAACAGGTATTACTGTGATAATAAAAGGTATTACTGTGATAATAACAGGTATTACTGTGATAATAACAGGAATTACTGTGATAATAATGGGTATTACTTTAATAATAACAGGTGTTATTGTGATAATAACAGGTATTACTGTGATAATAACAGGTATTACTGTGAAAATAACAGGTGTTACTGTGATAATAACAGGTATCACTGTGATAATAACAGGTGTTACTGTGATAATATCAGGTATTACTGATATTAACATGTATTACTTTGATAATAACGGGTATCATTGTGATAATAACAGGTATCACTGTGATAATAACAGTTATTACTGTGATAATAACAGGTACAATGTATTACTGAGATAATAACATGTATTACTGTGAAAATAACAGGTATTACTGTGTAAATAACAGGTATTACTCTGATAATAAAAGGTTTTACTGTACTAATAACAGGTATTACTGTGATAATAACAGTTATTACTTTGATAATATCAGGTATCACTGTGATAATAACAGGTATTACTGTGATAATAACAGGTATTACTGTGATAATAATGGGTATTACTTTGATAATAACAGGTGTTATTGTGATAATAACAGGTATTACTTTGATAATAGCATGTATTACTTTGATAATCACAGGTATCTCTGTGCTAATAACGGGTGTTACTTTGATAATCACAGGTATCACTGTGCTAATAACAGGTGTTACTTTCAAATTGATAATCACAAGTATCACTGTGCTAATAACAGATATTACTTTGGTAACAGGTATCACTGTGATATTTACATATGATGTTTGTTATTTTGGCTCTGGACTCTACAATTTAACGTGTGTATTTTTTCAGTCTGTGTGTTTGTGAACCATGGTTGTGACTGCGGGATGTACCTACAATCCAGGAAGATCTGTCAGCTCCCTAGTCAGTTTGGTCCAGGAACAATAGTGAAGGTGCTACGAGAGGTGGTCCAGACATGCATAGATAGTGCCATTCATGAAAAGCAGGTGTATAACTGTATCCAAGAAGGCAGTGGCAAAGTCATTGTCACAGGTAATATATATACACTGAAATGTATCATACATCTAGTTGAGTTATTGAAAAAAAGGTCTTTTATTACATTTTTACGTGTGAAATATCAAAAACTTTTATAACATTTCAGAAATTAATAGATATCTAATGGGTTTTATTAATATGTTTTTGTATTTTTACTATATTTTGAACAAAAATAGAACTTCATCCTGTTGCGTATCAATATTCTATAAGCATTAGGCAGTCTGTCTCGATCAGTTGTAACCGCAAATTTTAAAAATGAAATCAGGCTTGTGGGAATTTCAAAAATGTAATAAAAAGAAAATTCAATGGTTCCCAAAAAATATCAAATATATTTCACTCGTATGGCAGATTTTAAATATATTTTCACTTGTGCTACGCACTCGTGAAAATATAAAAAAAAATTACCATACTCGTGAAATATATTTGATATTTAATGGGAAACCATTGACTAGCCTCTATAAATCTGTATGTGATAATTTAATAGGTTTTCTGTCGAATACTATATTTCATAAATTTGGCAGAATATCATCGTTTTAAAGGAGTGCATTCAAGTGAAAATGTCAGTTAACTCTATGATCTGCCGAAAAAATACAACAATTTGATTTGGGGCAATCTAATGATGTTATGCTTGATCCCCAGGCTGTATAACATTTTGAATAGGTTTATTTTACTTATTTTCATGTAGTTAGCTTATGTTGCAAAGATGTTCCAAAACAACTTATTCTACTTTTTATTTGAAGATTCGTCAAATGTCAAATCATCTTTGTCATATTTCGATCTTGTGTATATATATGCAATAAATTCTTATAAACCCTCTTTTGTCATTACATATATAATGAGTGCATCACTTTGACAGTAATGCATATTTTATTGACACCTAAGATATTAAACCAAAATGAATATTGTAAAAGCCAATATTTTCGCGCATGGAATTTTTTGCTTAGCCAGTCTCCAAAAATGTTTGTGGTGTAGAAATTTTCGCACTGTCAGTCATTCTGTTTTTTAACTGTGTACCTATAATACTAATATACACTGTAGAGTTTGAGTGGTGTTAAATATGTTCACATATAAGTACATTGTATATTCGCGGAGATTTAAAGCGTAATAAACAAAAATTTCCACACCGTGAACAAATCCACTTTTACTGTAATACTGACACATTGTAATACAAATCTATTCATTGTTGTTCAAAAGCCAAAATGTTCCCATAAATTCTTAAAAATGATTTTATGACCCAGAGGAATCGGGTTCTTCAAGCATAATTTGTAGATGTTAATTTGTATAAGTTTATAAAAAAATTAGCTTATCTGAGGGGAAGTAAAACAGTCTATTTAGAATCCTGAAATTTGTTCATCCTTGAAGCAATTCTGTCAAACGCATTTACATACAAGTTGACTATGAATTTTATTTTATTGTACAGCAAACCAAGGCAACAAAACACATACAAAGCGTCTACCTGTTGTTGACAAGATGTCGAGTCTGTGGAGTTTTATAGAACGCATGCTGGAGGACCTGGGATGTTGTGAGAACCTGTTCACCAGTCAGCCTCTCCACGGGTTCTGTCCAAAGTGTGGCAGGAGCAAAAACAAGGCTGGTCAGTTTCTAGTGGTCTATTTTTGATTGTAAAAAATTCTTTATTTTGTTTTGATACCAGAGAAGTCTTCATCTATCACCGTGTAATTATAGTTTTATATATGATGTCATACCAACATTTACTTATATCAAAATTTTACAATTAACCTTTCATCGATGGGCATAAAAAGCAAACCTCTTGCTCAATTTTGAACCCATTAAAATTTTCAGGCCTATAATTGATATGGAAATGACCTCAAAGTGAAGTCAGTCCAAAAGATTTGAAACTGATTGACTTGGTATGAACTTAAAGAAAAGTGTTAAACAGGCTCAAGGCTGAAACGAAAAATAGATTTTAACAAAAAGATGTTTTATGATTTTCATTTAAGATCTTATAGAAAATGAAAAGTTTTTGGAAATATACTAGTTGGTAAAGGGATACTATGATTTGTATAAGCCGAGTCACAGAATGTCTTGAACGTATTTTGCATATTGTATTAATCAAAAGTACTATATGCATTGAAAATTGTTTCGTTTCAGATGATGAGTCTGAAAAATTAACAAAAATCATTGTGAAGAGGCGGTGGTCCACAGAGTCGGTAGACAGTCAAAAGGGATCAAAACACCAAAAGATGAGAAGGTTCTCGGAATATACAGCTGAAGGTATGTCATACTTTACTTAAACCTTGGAATGACAACATTCTAATGTAAAACCTTTTTACATCAAGCTTTTTTAAACTATACTTTTTAGATTTGTGGTCTACTGGTAACAACCTTGTATTTTATTGTGACCCTGCTTTAAAAAGGCAATGTGGGTAGGATGAGATCATAGTTTTCACTCGTTTTCAAAAATTTCAAAATGCATGGCAGCAAAAGAATTTCCAATCATTATACACCAGGCAAAATATGTCAGGAAAATTTGAATTTTATATTTTAGGTATTTACAAAAAGCTTAGGAAGTTGATATAGGCTTGTGTAAAATTCACTTAATTAACTTCAAATGATTTTTTGTACTTTTGCTGTCAGAGTTGTTTCCCTTTACCAATAAGGACTTAAATTATACTTTCTTCAATATCGGTTAAATTCTGAAATGGTATCAAATAGTGATATTTTCTTCAATTTTGACAGTTTAATTTGAAAATGGCATCAAACCTGAATCTGCCATTCAATCTTGATATACGTACTGTCATCATCCATGTAAACTGAATTACGTGAAAGCTGTCGTCATATTGTAAAGATGAAACTAAGGCATACAGCCAATGAAGATTTTGTTGTGTAATCAGTGCAAAGGTACCATGTAAATCTCTTCTGTCATGTAATGTAGGCTGAAAACTATAGCTAATGGTTAGGTTTGGGGTAATGATTTAATGTAGCAAAAGCTCACATATTTGAATATTTTGTTTAGATAAATCTGTATATCTAAATTATTAATGTTAATCTGTGGAAAGGTTAAGAAAATTATTTCATTATTACTGATTCTATGTCAATTATTCAAAAACAAAATATTCACATATGTGAAGGAACTTATTGGAAAGTTGTGTGCTGCACAGTGAAAATCATGAAATGTGTTTTACACCTTACTAATACATATTCCAATTTTACAGCAAGTTCCACTACTGCAGACCCGAAACCAATCCAGAAGTTAGGGAACGACCCCCTGGAATGGTCGATTGAGGAGGTCATCCACTTCATATGTGATACAGATGCTGCCCTGACACCACACACTGAGCTCTTTAGGAAACATGTAAGTCTGTAGTGTAACCAGGTCGTTTGTCCATCTGTTTTTCTGGAGACAAACTTTGTTCGCACTTCTTTTATCAATTGAAAGTCTCCATTGATTTGAATTTAAGTGATAATTGATACACATGCATAACTCTCACAGCAAGTGAATGTGAATAAGGGATACAGTTGACTTAATATCACCCCTTTTAATATCACATTCCTCTTTATATCATGTGTTTCCAAAGCACCGTTTTCTTCCAAATATAATCTATGTAATTTTATTTGGTTAATGTCATGTATTTTGAGGTGAATTCCTCTTAATATCATGTTTTTTAACTGCAACCACATTAAATATAAAACAAATGATGGCATTTCCATTGATTTCAG
Source organism: Mimachlamys varia (assembly GCA_947623455.1). Lineage (NCBI taxonomy): Eukaryota > Metazoa > Mollusca > Bivalvia > Pectinida > Pectinidae > Mimachlamys > Mimachlamys varia. The sequence goes on along the minus strand of OX392531.1, from coordinate 33,905,678 downwards.
ATACAACTCATTGATTGAAATAATATTATCTATATTGAAAGATCTTCATATGTACATTGAATAGCTTACTTTTAATTTGTTATGGGGATCGGAAATGCAGATTTAGTGGAAAAACATGTTTCTCTTAATGTCACATTCCTGTTAATATCATATTTTTGTCTGACAAATGCAACATGATATATAGAGGAGTGCACTGTATTATTATGTTTTTATTCTCAAGATAAATTATATTCAATATAGAGAGCTTATGGACATTATTAATCTTGTGTAAACAAATATCGTATTTTATGTTTCTTTGATATATAATGATTGTATTAATATACTGATATACATGTACATAAGAATCCACTGTCTATTGAAGAGAAGGTCCTGTCAGGTTTTGTCATACTGGGCAAGAATTATAACACATTTTTACCTGGTTAAATCTATAATAAGTGATATGAAAATAGTTCAGTTATTTACAAAGTTGTTTCATAATTTATCGTAAAACAGTACCAGTGTAAGTATGTAAGGATATAAAAATACATGTATTCAGTCTTCACCACTTATTTCCCTCATCCAATAAAAGAGTGACATTTATCCATTTTATATAAAAGTATACGTACTGGCTCTTCTGGTTTCTCTTTCTTGGTATCTAATACCAGTAATATTTTGCTCAATACCAGCAATGTTTTTCTCAGTTTGAAACTAATAGTAGAAACATTGGAAAATGAAAGCATATGTCAGAAATTTAGTGTCAAATTAATGTTTGTTTCTTTGCTTGTAAGATTTCATTTAGGGCTATTCCATAATTGATCATGTGAGGGAGGTGGAAGGCACAGCTCTAATAGAAGTAAAAGCAGCATCTTGATCAAACATATGTCAATAGGCTACAAACATGGATACATATACCACACTCTACTTTTGACATGCACAGACCTCCTGGACTTATATATATCACCTGTAAACTATGATGTCACAATGTTGTCTTCATATGTATAATAGTGTTGCTAACTTGTAATATACTTTATTCTTTAATTTAAACCCCACATACATATGTTGGGATTCTTACTTCATGTCTGATGGTGGTGGTTGAAAGGAAATAACACCTCATAGGTCAAATGGAAGATGTTTTATTCAAATATCAGTAAATTTTTTGGGTTTTATTTTTTGAAAATATATGATTCCTGATTTCAAAATGTGCTGTTTTACTTTCAGGAAATCGATGGAAGAGCTTTGTTGTTGCTTAACAGTGACATGATGATGAAATACATGGGTCTTAAACTTGGCCCTGTTCTCAAACTCTGTAACATTGTGGAGAAACTCAAGAATAAGAAGTAACACGAAAATATCCATGGCAATCTTGAATTTGAAGAAAAGGTGTTTCTGTATTACATCACTAACAGATATTTGGACTTACAGTACTGAGGTAGCATGTTAAACTGGCTGTCATCATATACAGGTAGTTGGAATTTTGGATGATGTTCATTCTGTGATGTTTAGATGAGGACCCAGCTGTAGAAAGAACATCTATTGGTTTGAACAGTCCGGATCAAAAGTAAAAATAGAATCTTTCACATGCTTTACTTCATTTAGCTAGAAAATTATTTACAGAAGCATTATCAAAGTAAAATGAGCAGATAAAAAAGAGATATTGCATGTTCCATAATTTCAGAAAACGGGGGTTAAATAGAAATTCAAGTTATATTAATGAAAACAATATTAATCCCAATTTCAAATTAGATACAGCATTATTTTACAAAGAGTCAAATTACAAATTCAAGTACCGGTATCTTACCAACTAATATTTATGAATTTACTGATACGAATAGAAAGTATGTGTATGTTTTTCCTTTCAATAGGTCGTTCTTTGGGATTATTTTATTTTTGAATATTAATCACGAAAATCAATGGTTAAAGAAATGAAGTAATTATTGTAAATCTTAAATTAGATTTAGTGTTACATTTTAAAAAGAAAATTCATGTTTAGGTACTGTTATTTCTTTGTTGTCATCATCATCATCAATATCTATCAATTAAAATTGAATACTTAATAAACGATCATTTGAAATTAATGTACTAGAACAAATAGGCCATTAATGATTATGTATTAAGTCCAATATGTATGTACCTTATATAATTACCAATACCTATAATTTTCTTTAAACTGGTCAATGACACCAAATAAGATTATATCCTCTGGGTTAGATTATCACAATTCATCCTCATGACCTAAATTTGTTACACACCATAAAACAAAATTGAGAGGGGAGGGTATATTGGCATAACCTGGTCTGATAGTCTGTCCAAAATATTACATAGTGAGTATATAAGGTCTTAAAAACTACTGAAGCAATTTTCTCAAAATTAGCATACTACTTACCTATAACTCTGAAACGATGTTATGCTGTTTCATTTGCTAAAAAAAATATTGAGAGCATATATTTCTCTAGACATAAATAACTAGACATTGTTTGGAAGTATCTTAGATCGGCAAATTATCAAGTCCAAGTTGAAGACTTTGACCTCAGCCTTTGAAAAGGTTTAATTTGTCAGGGCATATTTTTCTGTACGCTTTCGCCAGATAGCCAGATTGATTTAGTTAGAGAGTCAAGTATATATTTATTGTAGGTCCCTGTGACATATGGTTTGACCTTTGATCTTAACTTATAGCATAATATGTTAGCTGATCTTTATTGAACACTGCACATTCAAGTTAAAGTAGTTCTATTTCGAATACTTTTTTAACAGTTTTTATAGAAATCTTCATGAATTTACCTACGATCAATGGATACTTCATAGAATTGGCACAGTAGGACAATGGGAGGTAGTTGTGGCAGCAAGCTAGGTGATTTCACTAGTAATGCAGTGGGAGGGAGGGGGGCTGGGGGAGGGGGTAGAACTTCAGATATTAAACCTATTTATTGGTGACAGCTTTAGTTAATCAAAAACCAATCAAACTGATTACTTAAAACATGCTGAAAAGAAGTTCATCCAGTTTAAGAAGAAAAACCAATGATTTTGCACCTGTCTGTTCAACCATGTTGTGAAATCCAGCATATTGTACTGCTTAGGAAGGATTTCAGAATGCAAAGTACTCTTTGGTAGTTTTTACATGTTTATTAGAAAATGGATTAAAGTGGTTTAAAGGAAGAATGTCAGAAAACCCAACAGTCAAATAAGACATGTATTGACATTCAAAACATTAATTCTTTGATATATTTATGTAAATAGGGAAAATGGTATGATGAATTTACAGTATTATAATAGTTAAGTCAGGTCTTTACATGTTGCATATTTAATTTAAAATTGATGAATACATGAGAACTTTGTACTGAACTGTTTCATGCACTTATCTAAATGGCATATATTTGGCTGTAATTAATTTATAGCTATAAAGCTGGCTTGAATATTTTGCTGTGTCAGTCATAGATGACTGGCTGTGGCTTTTGGATGTAAATATTCATTATTAAATTTAGAACTGGTAGTGACTGTTTACTATATGTGTACTCACAGTTAACTAAGACAGACTTTTTATTGTTATAGTGCTTTTGTTAGCAATGAACACTGTATTACTGTACTTTGTAAGTGAACCCCCTCCCCCTGACCTTAATTTGTCAGTATGTTGGAATTTGTTATTGGTTAATTTCCTCTAAATCAAATTGTTTTCTAGTACCAGACCACTTTTAACCAGTGTTTCAAAGTGTGTATGTACAATACCAATCCTCTTGACAGAGATGTGTCTCTGAACACAAAGTGTGGTACAATACCAAGCCTTGACGGAGATGTGTCCCTAAACACATAGTGTGGTACTGTAATAGGATGAGGAAAAGTAATAACGATAGTGCTGCCGCTGGGGCTCGAACCCCCGACCCTTGGCTCTCCAGCACGATGCTCTACCGCTGAGCTAAAGAGAATTCACTACAAATTAACTCACACTTGAAAGGCAACCTAATAAGTGCGAATCTTTTACACTATTTCCCCCCGTTTTCTAAATCTCCAGCCCAGGTTCATTGACTCCGTCACGGCTTCTCCTCATTGAAACGGAGAGGGTCATTGGCACCAGTTTAAAATAGGACGAGGAAAATTGATAAAGATAGTGCCGTCGCTGGGGCTCGAACCCGCGACCCTTGTAATTGGCTCTCCAGACCGATGCTCTACCACTGAGCTAAAGGGAAATTCCCTACAGCTCACGCTTGTAAAGAAACTTAATCAATGCACATGTTATACAGTACAATACCAAGCCTCTGAGCAGGGATAATTCTGACTCTTAAAACATATGGGAGAATTTGAGGGATTGTATGATATCTGAGATTTTTCTATTATATAAAGAAATACAATTTTGAATTTTCAATGAGATTTTCAGGAAAGATATGGGTAAAAATCACCAAATATCACCCCAAAGTGATCCCTGCTTTGACAGAGATGTGTCCCCGAATACAAAGTCTCGGTTTTTTGCTTCAGTCTTCTATGTAGGTAGCTAGTGTTTATCAATTTGAAGTGTACAGGTATATTTTTTGATTCAGTGTTTTCTTCTATTGGTAGAATTAGATATTGTAGAAGTGATGAAACCCCCAATTAGGTAAGTGTGGAGGGAGGAGGGGGTGTATATAGTAATCACTTTATCATAGTACTTCAGTGAGGACTTTGCAAATGGCAGTGAGAAAACACGTTTTATGATCCCCATTAATTATACAGTATGTGATCAGTAAATTGGTGACATAGATAAATAGTGACTTTTAAAAATCTAACCAGAGAAACAAAACTATAATACATCCATTTTTCATTTTTTTTTCGTGCTGAAGTTTCCAAACTATTTGACAGATTTCTTGACATTTATTGAAAAAAAAAAATCAAAATTCTACAAAGTAATTAAATAACTTATTTACCCATTGAAGACGCATTTGAACTCATCCAATCCAAAGGTTGGAATAGTTCAGTATAAAATTTCAGGGTTGAACGAGTTAAAACCCAGTATGTCTAACACTGTATTTTGTTAAGGTTACTTTTGATCAACAATGAGTCTTCTCAGACATTGTACAAGTGTTTGATTAAACAATTCAGTGTGACCTGGCAAGATTGATATGAAGAATGAGGGGAAAAGAAATTGACTCGTGGCGTAACTTATGTTATCAATAGTTTCACAAACAGTACCTCAGCATCCTTTCTCATTGGTGATTGATAGACAATGAGGTTTGTAATCTTTGCTTTTAAGATGTTTATATTGTTATACAAGGTATAGGGCTTGTTCATATTTTGCAAATGGTCAATTATTCTGATGCATGTTACTCTAATTAATTATTTACTTTTTACATGATTCTCTCGATTATTATAGAATTGATCAAGATCTTTGTGATAAAGATCAAATTTATTTGTTCAGTGTCGTTATTGTAAACATTGTGTGTCGCATCTATACAATTGGTGTATAAAGTATTCATTATCTTTATATGAAAATAAGTAGTCTATGCAGAAACGACTGTTCATTATTATGTGTAGGCAAATATGGTATATGTTTTAACTGCTGCATAATACTGTAACGTCAGTTATATTTCTTTTACTCTGTTCGATCGAACATCAGTTCATTATCACATAAATGCCACACCACTGTTTCCTGATCTATGTTAGTGTTGATGTGTAGCCTATGCAGATATTGACAGGTTGATGTATAATTTGGCGACAATGCTTGAAGCTTTGTGCAAACTACTGTATACTTACTGTTGTCTTTCCTATATACTGAACACTTTTTGTACTGTATTAACCCACAGGGGCTAGGCACGGACCTATGTCACTATAAAATGATTGTCAGATATTTTTTTTACCTTCCTTGAATATAGCCCCTCCCACTACTATATATCTGTGACAAGGGAAAGAACTAGCCTGAACGAGAAAATCGACCTATTTTCACTCTAAGCTTGTTTTCGTCACTGAATGAAGTCCAATTTTTAACATGCATGCCTCATTTTAAAGGTGACACTTTTATCTTTCAGCCGATACCAAATATATCCAGCTACATGCATGTAAAAGCTCACTAGGCTGTCTAGAATCCAAGGTTTTGCATGAAAAACCGTAGGTGGGCTATATTCGAGAAAGGAAAAAAAAAATATCTGACAATCATTTCATAGTGACATAGGTCCGTGCCTAGCCCCTGTGTACTAACCTACCATGTCTTAACGCGCGGTTAATGTATCTTATTTCACACGAGTTAAATTCAGAAAATTATGTTAATATGAAGATATTCTCTGTTACAAATATGTTCATATTTAGAACAAAAAACAGTAAAAACAAATTTAAACAGTGAGAAATTACAGGAAATAAAGCCAAATAAGTATTCAGCAAATGAACGAATAATTACTACACCTGTAGTAGCTGTGATGTAAACTTATCCCAAAGGGACATTTTAAGCATGATTTATCCTGGTATTCCAGATAAGTGTTCATTACAAGAACCTATATAGATTTGAGATTTTTAAGAAAGTAAAGCTCAAGCATGAACATCATGTCTGTGGTAACAACCCAGGGTCTGCACTGGGTATTTTATAAATGGGGTCATTTCCTAAATAAATGGGGTCCTTCTGTATAGTTTAAATGGGAATCCTGAAAATAAGTGGGGTCCTTAACAGTTTCTATGCTTGAAAAATATATAAGGACAGCTTCAACGCAAACCCTGCAACCCATGGTGTTCCTTTCTTGATAAACTGAAACATCTGGATACAAGTTGTCATGTCCCTGTGAAGAATCTATACTGATTGTCAGAATAACACATTGTTTGATTGTGATCTAGGGAACACAAAAAATTGTTCATCAAACTTTGACCTCTGTTCTTGCAAACAGAATTTTATTATTTTATTTTGATATCTAAGATATGACTCTTTGTCAACCTACTTATTATGACTCTCAATTTCCAGTGCATACCAAAATTTAAAACGGAAAACGTAATGATGAATTGGTGCACTCAACAATAGCTGTAGAAAGTACTATACACAGAAACAGCAATTTAGTGTCATCATATATTGTAGCGGCTGCCTGCAGCACACATATCGCATTATGACACATTGACCCACATTTCCATCTAATTTGCGTTATACATAGTCATCATATTAATCTCCGGACAAATTGTGAAATTATGACCTTTATCCAAATAACCATCTTATTTGTGTTATACCATCATATTAATCTCCCGATAAATTATGACCTTGACCCACATAACAATTTAATTATCTTAAAGATCTAGATATGATTGTGTTATAGAAAGCCATATACATTTATTTCTCTCATCAATCTCAAAAATATCTACATGTATCATCCTATCCTGTGTGTGTGTGGGTTTACCTGTTGACTATATTCATTAAAGCGGACTGTTTTGGACACCTCCATATTCATGGTAAATGGAGATGTTATAATTGTGACGTGTTCTGCCTTTTGATGAGATACCTGTACATTCCTTTCAACATATGGTGCTGCTGTAGACAACTTCCTTTTCTAATGATATAAAGATCTGTGATTTAAAATACTACAACACATACCTCCTGTCGGTGGAAAATACTTCATGAAATCGATGATGGATTTTAATATTCTGTAATAATGATATAGATATACCATGATTTGAAATGACAATATTATATATAATTTCCTTGTGTAATTTATTTCAAATAATTTTTCATAAAATATGGTTCTATGAAATGGTAATTAGTGAAATCCAATTTTGTCATCAGATACTAAGGGTGATACTGCTGCTGCTCCAATGTTGATGGCGGAACAGTTGAATATCCAGATGTTACCTCGCTTTAATTACTTATTTAACATTAGACATATTTACATATCGCTTACATTGTATACATAATTATGTCCATTGCACCAAGCTTCAGCAGCTTAATAGCATATTTACATTATGAATTGAATATATTTGTGATTTCCGCAGTAAAATTTCAATGAAATCTTATTTATGTTCAGAGTTAAAGCATTGTAAAATTGAATTTAGTAGTGCTACAATTCACTTAACTGCCACTTAAAAAATGGACGAATAAAACAGATTTATTACCTATATGTAACATTCGAGCATGGAGTAGAAAACAGTTTATTTGGTCATCAGTGGAATTCCAATTGAAATTCATAACCACGAATGTAATACTAATAAAAAATGCTATGTTTTAAAGGAATATGTCCATGCTTTTCGAAAATGAATATCTATACACAAGATACCATTGAGAAAAGAATTCCAATTTTGGAGGTTCCAGACTTCAGTTTATTTCATTGTGTTCTTAAATATGACATTTCCGTCCCATGTCTGGTATATTAGAAAGTCAGTTTTCTTTTCTTTTCTGTTCCTTTAGGAAGAAAATGTTATGTATGAGATATGAAGTTCTGTTTTACTATTTTTTGAAAACCATGTTTTGTAATGTGGTTAGAAGTATGTTAGGTAAACTTGATACAAACCTGATAAAAACTATTGTATTAAAGTCACAATATACATAACTTCAGGAAATTTTTCGTGATTCTGACAAGACAATTCAAAATGGAGGCGTGTTTACAAATACCGTTATTCAACTAGTACTGCTGCTGTACCGGTAACCATGTAAGAATTCATCTTGAATATCACTGATATTAGTTAATCTTAAAAATAATAACTCAATCTATAAATATAAAAAAGTTATAAGGCTTGATTTTTGCTTCAACTTTTGCCGAAAGTTATGTATATTGGGTCTTTATTAATATCACAGTCAATGTTTCTTCATGTTCATAAAATTTTCATGTGAATTTCACGAAAAAAAAATTAATGTAAAATTCAACTACATTATAAATTTACATGAATTTCACTTGAAATTCATTTAAATGAATGTGAAAACCATATGTAATGAATTTAGCATATGAAAGAAATTACTAAAGTAAAAAGTCACATTTTTGAAATTCACTTCTTTACCACATTTTATGTGAAATTCATGTGAAGATATATTTCCTATATATGTCATTACTGTATCAGATTATTTCACTCTGCTACATGGTGTATATATAGTCAGACCACTTTTAAACTAATTTTGAAGATATTTAATTTGTATCATATTACTGTTGATAATAAATCAACATATCACAAATAGTGGTAAAGGAGTCGTGAATTGTTCACATTTTAGCTTAAATCTTCCTCATTGTTGACTATAATTTTCTACATTGAAAGTGCTAGGAAAAATACTCCGAAATAGGAAATTGGCAAACACAGAATTCAATCAACATTTCATAAATAATGGTATATAAAGATTAATTCTTTTTCTTTTAAAGGCCCAATATACGTAACTTCAGGGAAGTTTTCGTGATTCTGAAAAATTCTGAAAAAAAATCCAGTTGATAACCATGCAAAAATAAGCCTAAAACGAAGTAAACCTGAGCGGTAACTAACAAGAATCTCCTGACAAAAAAATCAAAGAATTGAAAATAGTTCAGGTGGGGCCCACTTCAATAACAAACCTAAGGTAGAAGACGGTTCCAAATGGATGCGTGTTTACAAAAAGCGTGTTTCAACTGCTGCTGTATCGGTAACCGCGAAATAATTCATCTTGAATATTGCTGATATCAGTTAATCTTAACTTAATCTATAAATATAATCAGTTATTAGGCTTGATTTTCGCTTAATGTTTTGCTAAAAGTTACGTATATTGGGCCTTTAAATTAAACTTCCTAATTATTGATTGTATATGTTAGTAAAAAGTGTGAGGAAAACTGCTCCGAAATTACACCAATTTTGAAGCAAATAGACAAATACAGAACGAGTATTTCACAATGATACATTATTATTTTGTATACAATATAAAACGGAAATCCATTATATTTCATTAAATTACAACACTGAGGTGCATTGCTGCTTAATGAATCAGTAGTTATGAAGAAAGTGTTTAACATTGCTGGTTTGATTTGTACATTATCTGTGAACTAATGAGTTTCATGCCATGCTTTTGTAAATACAGTGTATTTAACATGCTTTTTGATGGAAGCTACAGCAAGTGTCAATGTTTTATATGTATGATTTATGGCTGACAAGTGTATTATGGTTATCTCTCTTAATGAAATTGTACATTACCATTAATGCATATATTCATGATTTCATTTCATTTAAGATATGAACTAATTTATTGAATGATATGGAAATTTGTTTTGATATTTAATATTGATTCATAAATATTCTCATGATATTGATGTGTGGTTTCTTGGTTTATAAACATTTCTAAAAGTCACATAAGTTCTTAAACAAAGGAATATATCTTTACAATAAGACTTTTTGTAAGTTTGCGACCCCATATTCATGTGTTCAATATATATTTGAAATTCTAAGGAAAAACTTTTGGTGTATGAATAATTGAATATACATTGATATGCAATTATGAAATCTAGCTCTGAAAGCATACAAACTGCATGTAAATATTGAAAACTAATAAATGACTGATTGTGCAATGTTAATGAAATTAAGGAATCTCGAATAAAAACGTAACAATATTTTACAAAATTGTCATCATTTTATTAGCTCATCTGGTTCAAAGGACCAAGGTGAGCTTATGCCATACAGTGGCGTCCGTCCGTCTGTCCATCCGTCAACATCTTAACCACTGATCGGAATTTAATCAAATTTGGTAGGAAGCATCCCCAGGTGGCTGTGACTCAAATTATACAAATGATGGGGCCCACCCCCCAGGGGCCTGAGGGGCGGGGCCAAAAGGAGTCACTTTAGCTATATTCATGTTAATGACTTCTCTGGATCTAAGGAATGTGAAACATTCATATTTTAGTGGTAGCATCCCTAGGTGGCCGGGATTCAAATTTATACGAATGAGATGCGGCTGACCACCCAGGGGCTGGTCAAAAGGGATCAATTTGGCTATATTCATATTAACGACTTCTTCACTGGATCTTAGCAATGTGACCCCCCCCCCCCAGGGGCGGGGACAAAAGGTGACATTGGCAATATTGATGTTACTTTTAAACGGTTGAGATCCCCACCCCAAAACTACATATACGATTGCTTAGCATAAAGAGAACATCACAAATATGATTTTAGATTTGACCCAAGGGTCTGCCACGCCCTTACAGACATCCCACCCAAAACTATACAGAAACAAACACAATCATGATATTATCATTGATGAAAGGGTCTAGCCCAACCCTATAGTGACCTTGGTTCTCATTTGAGCTTGAAAACAGTGAGTTGAGATACACGCCCATTAACCTATCTTTAATTAGTCCCCCACCGGAATCCGGGGGGGACTATAGGTTTGCGTTGTGTCCGTCCGTCCGTCCTTCCGCACACTATTTGTCCGGGCTCTATCTCCCATACTATAAGACACTGGAACTTCATACTAAGTGTGTGGGTTCCCTGTGGGAAGGCGGTGTGTCGCATACAAAAACCGGGTCACTCTGACCTATATTTTGACCTCTGACCTACATTAAAGAAAAAGCTTGTCCGGGCTCTATCTCCTACACTATAAAGCACTAGAACTTAATACTTAGTAGTATTGTTCCTTGTGGGAAGGCGATGTGTCGCGTACAAAAACCGGGTCACAGTGACCTATATTTTGACCTCTGACCTACATTAAAGAAAAAGCTTGTCCGGGCTCTATCTCCTACACTATAAAGCACTAGAACTTAATACTTGGTAGTATGGTTCCTTGTGGGAAGGCGGTGTGTCGCGTATAAAAACCGGGTCACAGTGACCTATATTTTGACCCCTGACCTACATTAAAGAAAAAGCTTGTCCGGGCTCTATCTCCTACACTATAAAGCACTAGAACTTATTACTTAGTAGTATTGTTTTCTGTGGGAAGGCAGTGTGTCGCGTACAAAAACCGGGTCAATGTGACCTTTATTTTGCTATATTTTGACCTCTGACCTACATTAAAGTAAAAGTTTGTCCGGGCTCTATCTCCTACACTATAAAGGACTAGAACTTAATACTTGGTAGTATGGTTCCTTTTGGGAAGGCGGTGTGTTGCGTACAAAAACCGGGTCACAGTGACCTATATTTTGACCTCTGACCTACATTGAAGAAAAAGCTTGTCCGGGCTCTATCTCCTACACTATAAAGCACTAGAACTTAATACTTGGTAGTATGGTTCCCCGTGGGAAGGTGGTGTGTCGCGTACCAAAACCGGGTCACTGTGACCTATATTTTGACCTCTGACCTACATTAAAGAAAGAAAAATTTGTCCAGGTTCTATCTCCTACACTATTAAGGATTAGAACTTTATACTTGGTAGTATAGTTCTCTGTGGGAAGGCGGTGTGTCGCGTACCAAAACTGGGTCACTGTGACCTTTATTTTGCTATATTTTGACCTCTGACCTACATTAAAGTAAAAGTTTGTCCGGGCTCTATCTCCTACACTATTAAGGATTATAACTTTGTACTTGGTAGTATAGTTCCCTATGGGAAGGCGGTGTGTCGCGTAACAAAACCGGGTCACAGTGACCTATATTTTGACCTCTGACCTACGTTACACAAATACCTTGTCCGGGCTCTATCTCCTACACTATAAAGCACTAGAACTTAATACTTGGTAGTATGGTTCCCCGTGGGAAGATGGTGTGTCGTGTACCAAAACTGGGTCACTGTGACATTTATTTCGACAGTTATTCAAGCTATGCACAACACAAGCAAAGTTACATAAGTGTACAAACATTCTTGTTGTTGGAGATTTCAACATGGACTTCGCAAAGATGGACAGCCTTCAAAAATCTTGTAAACTTCACCAACAACTGACCACGCCTACCCATTGCCTTGGAGGAATTCTTGACTTGGTCTTCTCATCCAAATTATTCCCAGTGACAAACAAACCTGTGTTCTTCTCAGATCACCATTTAATCAATATACAGTACTGTTGAATTCAACATCTTGTTATTATTATTACAATTTCATGTCTATTGCAGTAAAACCTGTCTATAAAGGATACCCAATAGAAAAACTAAAGGTGTCCTTCATAGACTTGTGTCCTTTATATAGAGATCATTTATAGAGTATACCTACAGTGTACATGTATTTAGTGAGAATGGGATGGTTCCTGTATAGAAGCGGGTCTCTGTAAACTACATCTTCACCTTTCAATACATTGAAGAAAATACATGACCTTATTGCATCTCGAGATTCACACTCATTGCTATTGGATCTCGTGATAACAACCCGGTGGGGGACTGTAATTCGTTGAATTATCTTGTTTATACAGATATACTTCAAGGATAATTCTTTAGGTCTGTCCCTGCCCATAGGATCTCTTTGAGAAATATTTTACCATGATTACCTTGACACCAATTTATCCAGATGAGCAATACAGGCCCTCTGGGCCTCTTGTTTGGATGAGAATGACTGGTCAAATGATGAAGTATCTCATTAACCATTCACCCCTTGACATTTTCTAATGAACTTTTCCAACCTTTGAATTGGAAGAGTCCAAATGTCTCTGCAGGGGTCAGCTACATGTAGTTAAGCGACATTGCAATATGACGATTGTCGACGAGCTACATATTTTTGTATCGTGTATTATTTTATTATCCTTGGGATATAATGTAGGTATCCATCATCTATGAAAGACTATTTCAGCTTTAATTCTGTCATTGTCCTGATCATTCCCCTTCAAACAAAATATATATCGGACAATCAATTGTGTTTGTTACCTCAAATAATCAGTGGGAAATTATTGACCTTTGACCTCAAATCCAATCTGAACCCTTCTCATTTCTGACACATATGCATCAACTTTTAGAACTTGGGTCCAATATAACCGAAACATATATACATTTATATAATTGTTAGTGCTGCTCTCTGACAGGATGACCTCAAGTGCAGATATCTGATGGTAGCAAGTTTGAGTTAACAAAGAAAAAGATAATTCTCGCGGATATGGATGGGTAATCAACACTAATTTATCAGGGATTGAACATATAGTAAAACGTTTCGAATTTAGTGCACATAGGAAATTCCATAACATTTGTCGAGTCCTGGAGGCAGTTATATATTATGTCTCTCTTTACTCCTTCAAGGAAAACTTATTGTAGTCAAGGTCATGGGCATAACAACAGTCAGACATAATACAATTAATGTAAAGCCTAGTCCGAAGGGTTCTAAATCTGATCCGCTAAAAGTTTGGATGGGTAGCGGCTCGTATAGTAAGAATTTCAGTCATAATAAAATATATATGCAAAATTTTAGCGATCCATCCACAGGTCCCTGATAAAGCAGCTAGCCGTCCCATTATTAGCGGATCAGAGTCGGAACCCTTCGGACTATGTAAAGCTTGAAGACCAAATGGATACTTTAAAAGGACCATTAGTTGAACATAACCTTCGAACTACATTGTTTTCCCATCACATGCTTCATTACGAACTCTACAAATATTCAAATTTACGAAAACGATTCAGGATGACATTTGGAAATTAGCGTCGATGCATCATAGGATTATTGATGATGTGGCAGAAATTCGACAACTTAGTCCGTGTGACCAGGCAACTATAAGACACTAGTGATTTATGAATAGTCTAATTTCTCAACAAGGGAATCGATGCCAATAACATCAGCAATAGCTTGCACCAAGTCTGTTCAAGCTAACATACCACCGTATTTCCGATAAACAAGTACAACTATCGTTTCCTACAGTTATTCAAGCGCAACATGATTGAATATAGACGACCTTATATTAGCATGACTCCCCCTTCAGCATGTTTATGTCCTCATTTCCATATTGCTATGTTCCAGCTGGAGACATAGTAACTATATAAATACAATCCTAACATAAATCTATGAAAGGTCATTAGTATGGACTCAATCCATCAAATGGAATGGGATTTGAAAATGCTTATGAACTCAGTGGAAGAGTATGCCTGGCAATGGGCTATACACATGAACATGCTGAATTGGATTCACTTTCAGAGTGGGTGAAGTCTATCAGGTCCTCTTTTCAGAATAGAATAAACAATTAGCGTCACAAAATAAAAACTAAAGACAAGTCGATATTTCTTGACCCCGATGTTCGAGCAACATTCAACGATCTACATGATAAGTTTGTGGTTGTGTCTGTAAACAAAGCATCTAACAACTTGATCAATTTTTTACAAACGCTATTACATTTATTACTTGCAAAAAGAACTAGGCCTGCTTGATAACCTAGGTAACCCTACTTACACATTGACCGGTTTTTCGAAAGATGAAATACTGTCTAACCATACTTCTGTATTACTATCTTTCAATTTGAAAGTACCGATTAATGAGCAAGACGCTGACCTACCTCGTCTTTATTGGATACCGAAACTACACAAGGATCCTTATAAGCAACGTTTTATCGCTGGCTCTGCTAATTGCTCGACCAAGCCATTATCAAAACTTCTTACTACCATTCTTAGTACCAGGGCTTCAGTCTTATTGTGACACTGTATACTCCAGAAGTGGAATTAATGGGATGTGGATTTTGAAAAATTCCAAAGATTTTTTGAAAAATTTTGAACACTCCCTCCTACAAAATATATTTTCGGGCAAAACATTTGATTTTTCCACCATATACACTACCATAACTCATAAACAATTGAAGGAACGTCTTCGATCTCTTGTTATGAGAGCTTTCTTTTCCAAGAAAGGCGGACGACGATACAAATGTATGGTAGTGAGCTATCTTGGAGCATATGTTGTGAAAAAACACGATTAAAAGCTAAGAGGAAATATACTGAAGAAGATGTAGTAAGGGTGATTGAATTCCTGGTCAATATTTTTGTTGAGTTCAGAGGAAAGATTTACATTGTACCAATTTACCAGCAGATTGTTGGCATTCCCATGGTAAAAAACTGTGCCCCAGTGTTAGCTGACTTGTTTTTGTTTTCATACGAGGCTGAATTTGTGTAAGAGCTAATCAGGCCAGGTAACAAAATCCTTGCCAAATCTTTTAATTTCACTTTCAGATATATCGACGATGTGTTGTCTTTAAACAACAAGTTTGCTGACCACGTCGATCGTATATACCCTTCTGAACTTGAAATAAAGGACACAACAGACCTTCTTCATCAGCTGCTTACCTCGATCTCTAATTAAACTACGACCAACCTGGATAGCTGAATTACTATTAAGCTATGCGATAAACGTGATGATTTCAATTTTCCGATCATGAACTTTTCATTTCTTGATATTAACATCCCTGCTTCTCCAACCTATGGTGTTTACATGGCACATTTTATTCGATATTCTAGGGCTCGCTCTAGATATCGTGATTTTCGTGATCGATGTCGACTGCTGACAAACAAACTAGCACAAGGATTCGAGAGATGCAGGTTGACCAGAACTATGGGCAAGTGTTATGGTCGCCATCTTTGTCTCATTGAGAAATATTCTGTATCTTTAAGTGATATGAAGATGGACGTTTTTGAGTATGCTCATTAGTGTGTTTACTTGTTGTGATTGACAATGGTACTTGGTTCTCGTTTTGAGAACTTGATGTTTACTTGGATGAGACAAAGGTCTACATGCATGACGGGTGTCGTCGATGAAGCAGAATACACTTACCCTTCCGGAACACCTGGTCTTATTCTCTTGTAATTTTTACAAGGGTCTCCATGTGAATCAATCGATTCTGAGTTAGGATTATGATTTTGTGAACTTTTCGATGTTCTAGCTGTATTTTATTTTGATCGCGAACTCGTGCAAGGATTGATGGCTGTGAACACTTCGGTGAAGTTTGGTGTCAATCAGCTGAGAAGTACAGTCCGTTGAGAAGTGACTTGTGTGAATTTTCATGCCAATCGGTTGAGACATGCAGCCTGTAGAGAGGTTACGTCCAAATTTATGTCCATTTTTATTGATAGTAATGATGACCTAGTTATTGACCGCAGTAGGTTGAAACGTAAACCCTTACCAGGGATGATGCTTGTGAACCCATGTGTGAACTCTAGAGCAGTGACGTCTTTGGAGTTGCGTACGTAATTATAATTCATCGTACGAACGGAGGGTATCCCTATTTACCTTCGACAACTCGTCGCGGGGGTATAATAAAAAGGCTGAACCCATGGAACCAATAATTAATTTTATTCAACTAACAATATATTAATTTGATTCAATCACAATCTGTGTCAGTAACAAAACAAGTAACAAACTTACATATAAAACCAAAAGAAAACCAGTAGTGATAGTCATCAGCCCCTGTTATGTGCATTTTAACTCAAACATGAAATCTGAAAAGGCATAAAACCTAAAACCATATGAATACTCACGTTTCGAGGTACATTGTAATAAGTAACTTAGTTTTTTTGCTATGTAATCAATCAAAAAATTGGTTTCCTTTTCCGTAAATGAAGTAAACATTTGTACATCGAGGTGAAACAAGATGAATTCTCAATTAAATAAATGGTTTAGTCGACGTCAATCGTTGTTAATTAGTTCAGGTTTTAACGTTTACCATATTCAATGTTCACCTAACATGTACCGATCATGAGTAGATTTCCAGCTTACCATAATGCTGTCTCGGAGAATTGAATAAACCCTGATAAGTCTCTGTCTGAAGTCAAGTCAATAAAGAGGACTATCTTAGTAAAGCGATAGTACAACTAAGTAATATATGGCTAAAGATCATTTACATTTACAAATACATTTTTTGGGGGCCGCGGTGGCTGAGTGGTTTAGGTGTCCCGACATTCTACCAAGTTGCCAGCTGGAATCCCACGGGGGCAGATGCCAGGTACTGACCGTAGGTAGGTGGTTTTCTCCAGGTACTCCGACTTTCCTTCATCTCCAATACCCGGCACGTCCTAAATAACCCTAGCTGTTAATAGGACGTAAAATAAAAATAAACCAAGCCAAAAATCATATACATTCAAATCTGTGTATGACCAAGACCATTGGGAAATATATACTTTCAACTCCGCATATGATCCAGCAGTCAAAGAGTATTTACAATTCTGTGTATGGAGAATAAATGCCCTGTTGTACCAATACGTATAATACATCATATTGGTTGTTTTATATAACTTCAATTCTACGTACAGCAAATGTGTATTTGAATTTCGAAACAAGCTCCATATTTCGAATGACATTATGCTCTCATGTAAAGAGATTATTTAAACTTCTCTTCTAGGATTTCAAAATGACCCATGTATCTAAGAGAAATCTATTCAAATGTATCGTACTGCAGTACAAATAATAAAAACTGAAAACAATCCTAAACATTCACTCTCAAACCCTCGTATACGTATAACTAAATCTAACCTCATTCCCATGCAAGGATACACTCGATACCTAATTGTTTAAGATTTCTCTACCATATAGATCAAAATAATATAATCAATGCAATTCATTTTTGGAACCTTTTCTAGTCCATGAGTCGATTCCAAATAGCTATCAAACATAATTGAACACCTCCCTTAGAAAGGCGATGTACACTTCTTTATTATGGCATTGATTCTAATATAATTTATCTAAAAACATCAGTTTTAATATAATTATAATTATTAGGAGACGGACGGTCATAATAACACATTTACTCATAAATAACGTAAATCACTAAAGCCCTTAAGTAAAAGCCTGCTGCAATTTGTATTTGAATCAGGAATAGTTTTAATAAATTGAGTTATATGTAATTAACTTTTATTTAATCAACGCTAATGCATGCAGATTTAAAATATATATTTTTTAAATTTTCAATTAATGCTATCTATAACATTACTTTATGTTTGTATAACAGTTCGAGAAATGACAAATGAGCTAATGGATTCGAAAATAAGAACTAAAAAAATCGATATTTATTCATAAATGTTCGTTGAACCTGAATATGCTACCTTTTAGATTACGTAAGTAACGATTGTAATGTTCTCTCGTGATCGTGACGGCGTAAATGTAAATGTATTCATGACTGAAGGGTCAATGCATATTGATAGATATGACCCTTGACCATTGTTTTAGGGTATGAATGACGTCGTAGGCATTCATGATCGAGCATATAATGTTAATGACATCAATACAGTACAGATAAAATTACTAACAGCTTTACCAAGGGAGATTATAGAACAAATTGTATCGATATCGGTCATATATACTTTGCACAGAAATAATTTTATCAATTTCTCTCAGTTCATAGTATTTGGCGGCAAAGAATATATTTTAATCGAAAATGTAAAGTTTGTTTTTTCTATAATATACTTTGAATGATTTATCAATGGTTTTACTTTCAGTAAATTTAAAGTCTCAAAATCCACAAAGTCTATTAAGCCGAATGAAACTTACGTGTAAGGAATACAAATCTAGCATAGTTCATTGTCGATGGTTTTTAGTCAGCTGTGTTTGATACGTATATCATCTTATTTCTGGAATAATTAACTTCACTAATATGATAAAGATGTACTTATATAAACTAAAACAACAAACACGCATGAATGGAATAAACACGAATATAATCAATCCTTGATTACTAGACAGAAATCCATATAAGAGCTGGGAAAACGCACACATACATGAAAATGAGAATATTCGCAGTAACATTTACTTATATGGTCCGACCATTCAAACAGGCAATATAAGGACCGTCTCTATATACACAAGCAGTAAATCAATCTTGGATAAGTTAGATCACAGTCATATCATGAGTACTAAATCGGGAAATAGACATTCATCATACTCAAATGTTAAACAAAATATTTTGAATCTTCACACGTGTGTAATTTATAATACACATATAGGCGAACTCAGACAAAATCACACAAAGAAACAACGATGTCAAAGCATAATACAACAAATACAATATATTGCCATTTAAAACGATAAATTCATATTTTCAACGTTTGTTCATTTCAAAGACAAGTTATGAAACCTTTTCCCCATTCGTGAAAACATGCAATTTATGACAGCTGTACAACCAACAGAAATATTATATTACTTTCCTGCTAACAACAAAAAAACAATGTTTTAGGAGGCAAAAAGTGAAAAATCATTAACAGTCGAAAGTAAATCCATATACGTTCTGGAATAATAAGCGCGTCAAGAAATAAATATGAAGCTTGATTTGGTGTCTTAGAATTTAGGAAAGTGAGTCGGTACGCAATGACCTCAGACATGTTATACACTACAGGTATCTATCTGACCATGACAAACTAAAGTTGAAATTTACTCTAAGATGATCTTAGACGAATAGAATGCTTTTGGCGTAAACTCAGCCTGTTTAGAATACAGATCATAATTATACACTACTTCATAACATAGTGAATGGTGATGATCTGTATTTTAATCAGATTGAGGGGAAACTGTGCGAAGTAGGTAACAGGTCAACAGGATGAATCTATATAGGCAATTAAATTTCCTTGGACACGCACTCATACAACATTAATTAATTAGATGAACAATAAGAAATGCTGATGTGCGTAATTAAGTTTTTTCTGTCTAAAAAGAGCTGCTTCCAATTTTGGTAATATATTAACTCCGATACCATTGTGACATTATCAGTTTGTTAATGAAAGATGACTAACACACACATATGCTGCATCTTTTAAATTTAGTAATAGATACAATTTCCAGCATATTTACGCCTGTTTCCTATCTATATGATGACGTCAAAATGACACTAACGTGTATACCTTATAGAACATGGCTTTCCAGACAAAATGAATAAATACAAGTGTAACATATTGAAAGCTAGTTAATTGGTAAAAGTTTAAATAGAGAATATCACTTACCATAGTTTTGGTAACAAAAACAAATCAGTAAATTGCAGACATTGTCTGGCTTACGTTTTAAAACATTCGCGAAATTAAAGAAAAATAAGAAACTAGATTTGCAATGTCAGTATCTAAACATCCAGTCGGATGTATATAATGAACAATATATGAATACTTTTAATGAAGAACGTTGTGAACAGAGACAATCTGCATTTTATCACACTATAATTGATCAATTATCACATACACAGCTATAACACATGAAACAATCACCTTTCATAACAACACCATGTCAAGCAGTTTGATTAATTAAAATATCTCTTCATAAGCCAATTTCACAGAAATAAAAAAAAAGACATTTCATTATACTCAGTGCATACTAGCCAAATAATCTCATTGTGAATCAGTGGTAAAGCCGAGACATGTCATTTCAACTCCCAACAAATTAATCCAAAAAAATCCTCCTTACATATATTATCCACCAAATGTTGATGGTGATGATGCATGACCTTAAAATTCTACGATTGCATATCATTATCAGGATTAACATCAAACGAATCATAAATTAACAATTGTAAATGAATGCTAACAACCACAAAGCTTATAAATGAGCTATTGTACACACTTTAATTATGAAGCAAGCTTCGACGAGTCTTGTGACACTCCTATGGAATTGGGTACTGTTGAAGACCATTACAAAGTTAATGTAACAATATATATATACTTTTATAGCACTTTCCGTCATTAAATAAACACCTAAGAAAATATCACACTATTTGATTATCATTTCCTAATATTATGACGTCACAAGGTAGCTAAGATAATTTCAAATCTCTTGAAAATGTATCAATGATACAACGAAGTTAGTGTAAGTCAGTCAAACAACCATTTGCATTCCCCTGGTAATCGACATACTAACGGCTCAGGCAATACTGTGTCTACTTTTGTACACATATATCCTCTACTACAAATAATCAACGACGATCCACAACTCTTATGCACCACCAACCACAGGTCAATCAGTGCACAAACAACAATACGAATCCATCAGCTGTCAACATACAAGGCCTAGATAACGAGGCTTTGTGATAAATTCCGTTGTTGATGTGTATCGCGATTAGTTGCTGAGCGTGTATTGTTGGTTGGTACATCTATTGTGAATTTGCCAGCATTAGAAGAAAACTTACTAACCATACAACTCATCCGAGTAGCTAAGACGTGTTACATCGACATAAAAACCTGTTACTATCTCAAATAGGGTATCTTTTGGAAGCAATACTAATTTAAGTATTTCTCTATCATGAAGAATGTGATAGAGACTTCGTTATTTTTCATACATAGAGATGCAATACTTGTATCAACCAACAGAAACTGTATCGTGTATCGATTTCTAAAGATAGCAGAATTCATCGAAATGCAAATACATTTCAACATGTTGTTATTTCTTATTCAAATAATGTAGGTGTGGACCACTAAAACAACAAGCCGCAGTTCAAAATGGATGCATGTTTACAAATACCGAGTTCCAGCTGCTGCTACACCGATACCCACATAAGAATTAAACTTGATATTGCTGATATCAGCTAATCTTAACTAAATCTATAAATATAGTAAGTTATTAGGCTTGATTTTTGCCGAAAGCTACGTATAATGGGCCTTTAAACAACGAGATCACAATATTAAACTATAAAGATCCACGTGAAGTTACAATTAAGAAATGAGATAATCAATAACAGAAAGATTAGAAATCGATATTGAAAAAAATAATAATAATAAAAAAAATATATAAATATAAATATAAAAGCCTGTAGTAAACTATTTAACCAAGTCTGAGTTGAGTGATAGCAGTTCCATCTGGTAAATATTCGAACGCAATAAAAATTATAAAATAGACCTATCACCGTGTATACAAGGCATTTCGTTAGTGCAATTTAGGTAATTCAATGCTCAAGTTTTCAACTGTAGGTTGAGTTTGACATCGGTATGTTCAGCAAACGGCATTTTTCGCTGGTATTTAAATTTCTAATAACTTATTTGTTAATCCGAGTTAAGACCTTTTGCATCAGATAATTATGTTTTAAAATGTATATATATTTCTATTACAGCTATTATTCAAGACAACGAAAACAGTGAAAAAAACATTAACTTACATGTATGTTACGATCTTTTCAGGTTCTAAGTAAAAGTCAGTGGGAAATATGTAATTAAGAAACTGTGTTAAAAATATTTGTTTTGAAGTTGTAGCAGATTATTTTAAATACACTTTTTTTGCAGAGTACGTCATTAAGATTTGAAAATGATTTCATTACATATTTGATCCATCATGCCCACGTCATCTTGATATATTCAACTATAGAACGCCTTAATTAACATAGTTTAACAACATATGGATGGATCAGACATCATTTACCTATTGATACAATTGAAATTATCTATGTATCTTTGTACAACTAGTATACATGTATTCAAAGACATGTGCAAACCTTTCTGTAAAAATCTACGCAAGAAAAGTTAAACAAGACATATAAGATGTGTAACAATTGTCACTACTGCGGGATTCGAGTTAACATTAATTGGAAGATATTCCAGAAAAAAACATAGACATTTCTTGAAAATTTTATAATTACAATCTATCTAAACTTCCGAGATTGGAGAATGTCTTTCTTTTAAGCATTCGTTGACCTCTTGCAACAAAGTATCAGCTTCGCAACTTTGTTCGGGTGAATCAATGCAAAATTGGTCATCGTTTTCTCTCAATGCTGTTGCATTATATTCGGATTCAGATAACTCATCTTTGGTTTCTCTTTTGGGTTTGTTTTCGTTGTTTTGTGGATTACTTTCGATGTGAGAGTTGTTTTCATCAGCACTTTTTCCTTTACCTAACAATAATTTTGCTTCCTCAGCAGAGTTGCTCTCACCTCTTCCAGGCTTTTCAACTTTTAATGTCACATCTATATCTCTAGATGGGTAATCGATATGACCATTTTTAAAAATGATATCCTCTGCTCGAACTATTTGAAGTTCAGTTGCAGATGGTCCAGACTTTGCATGAATATTATCATACCTCTCCGTTTCAACTGAAAAGACAACAATATAGTATATAAATATACAAACGATTTATTCTGTATGAATCGTCAAACAAGAGATCCCAGAGGGACCTTGGCGCCCACCCACGATGGTCTTCATTTGATCAATTTTTTTTTTTTACATCTTTTCCCTTTTTTTTCTCTCTCATAATTATGCCATTCTCTTCTTGATTTAATGGCTGTTTAGTTTTCTAGATTATTCCCAAACAAATTAGACAAGACATTACTAGAGACCAAGGGGACCCTACACAGTAAATTTAGGAAAGATCCACTTATCCAAAACAAATTTCATAGTAAAAATCCAAGATGACTAATTTTCGGCCATATTGTTTTTGGATCAGTTCAAAAACTGGACAATGCATAACTAGAAACCGAGAGGAACCAGTATATGAGATATAGTAAGTATCGATCAAACGACTTTCACGAAATATGAACAATGCACAACTGGGGACAAAGTAGAACCAACATATACAATTTCTGAAAAATTCACCCAGCAGTTCTCAAGAATTACCGTTCACAAACGTTTACTGTCAAAATCCTAAATGACCGCACTCGGACATATTGTTTTTCAGAGGCGTCCAGAAACACGTACCGAGGAGAATATTATGTTTAAATTTGAAAATGTTCCATCCAGTATAAGCGTCAAGAAATAGCGGTAACAGACTATTAATGTTTAAAGGCCCAATATACGTAACTTCTGGGAAATTTTCTTGATTCTGAAAAAAAAAATCAGTTGATAACCCTCCAAAAATAAGACTAAAACGAAGAAAACCTGAGCGGTAACTTACAAGAAACTGTTGACAAAAAACCCAAAGAGCTGAAAATAGTTCAGGTGGGGCCCACTTCAACAACAAACCGAAGGTAGAATACGGTTCGAAATGGACGCGTGTTTACAAATACCGAGTTTCAACTGCTGCCGTACCGGTAACCGCGAAAGAATTCATCTTGAATATTGCTGATATCAGTTAATCTTAACTAAATCTATAAATATAATAAGTTATTAGGCTTGATTTTCGCTTCAAGTTTTGCTGAAAGTTACGTATATTGGGCCTTTAAACCCAAGATGGATGTTTGTCGGCTATATTGTTATTCAGACCCACTCGAAAAGGGAACAGTTCAGAACTACGGACCAAGGGGAACCTTCATGTTATGAAAATGTTCCATTTGGAACTTGTCAAGAATTAGCGGTAATAATTAACTATAACTGTCGAAATACAAACTGGTTGCCTGTCAGTCATATTATTTTTTTCTGATCAATTAGAAAACAGGACACTGCATAACTAGGGACAAATGGGAATATGAAATAAAAAATTGTTCAATCCAATGATTCCCAGGAAATAGCGGTAAAATCTATTACTGTCAAAATTCAGGATAACTGCCTTTCGGCAATGTTGTTCTTCTGATCAGTCCGATAAATAAACAATGACAAGGGGTACCTTGATACAAAATTTTAAAATATTCCATCCAGTACTTCTCAAGTGATAGCCGTTACATGAACTATTTACGGACGGACCACGGACGCAGTGTGATTTGAATAGCCCACCATATGATGATGGCAGGCTAACAGCATAAATGTATTGGTGTTAAATATTGAGAGAAGTAGAACAAGTATTTGTTTTAGTTATAAAGTAATAAGTTTTACACACCATTTTTTTGATCGTAAAGTAGTTAGTCGTGCGTAGTACACGCAACTTGATTTAATCATGAAGTGCTAAGAAGTATACGCAAGATTTTTTTATTATGGTGCGGTGGTCAAGTGGTAGGACGCCGGTCACGGCACTTGTGTTGTATCTTTGAGCAAGAAACTTTACACAGCTTGTTCCAGTCTACTTAGCTGTAATTTGAGTATGTGGTTTGATAGTGCTAGAAATTGTAGAATGGTAGCCAAGGGAGTTGAGAACGATATTGGCTGGTTGCTAAGACACTTTAACCACAGATATTAATTTGTGAACCGCTTTGAGGCGACCTTCAAATTGTGACTAAGCGGTATATAAGAACCTGAAATTATTATTATAACTTGGAAGAAATCAGAACACTAGTTTGCATTAAACATTAATACACTATTACGTACCTCTCGGCGAAACTCTGTCGCGAAGGTCTAGCATTGAAATGGATGCAAAGTTCTCAACTTCTGTTACAGCAGGGTAATTCTAAAGGAAATATTCAAAAGACGCAAATGTTTATTGTCAGATAAACAACATGTACATTTTTATGTAAGATTCATGTGATTTCTACCGAACCTTTCAAAACATATTTGTAATTGATTGCAGCTTTGTAATATGTAATTGTAATTTGTATTTAATAGACAAAAGTAACGACGATATTGAAATCAAAACCCAAGATATAGATAAAGTATAGGGAGGGAAATATAACAATGCAAAACACATGCTAAACAAATTTAATCCTGCCACGGATCTTTCGAGACGAATGCTAATGTAACTTCCAGTATACTCACCTGTTTAACTTTGGGAATAAGAAACATTATCAGCGACCCTAAAATTGGTGTTGCCCCCGCAATATAGAACGCAAGGTCATAGGAGTGCATGGAATCGTAGATAACTCCTACGGTAAAACAAAATGCAATACATTAAAACATACACGTATGATTAAAAACAAAATTTCAAAAAAGGAGAAACACACAAAATGTATATGTATTGATTGTATCTTAAGTAGCAATAAGAATAAACATTGACTTTCTTTAACTAATTTACCACTAAAATTTAATACTGCACCATTCCAACCTTTGATTCTGGAAGAGTTTAAACGTGTGTTCATTGGTGAATGAGCAAATTTCTTGCAGAAAAAGGCAAAGTATCCCATCCTTAAGCTGACAGTTACACGAAGCAATCTACCATCAAAAGATATAGTTACTGTCTTCGACTACCGAATCACGATACATTATAACATAACCAGTTAATAGACTTTTAATTTTCGTGTGTAGTTTTAGTACAAATCTTACCAGCAGTTGGTGGGCCGACTACGAAAGGAATCGCAAACACGCCTAGTAAAAAGCCTATAGCTTGGGATGCTTCTCGATGTCCAACGATGTCAAAGGCGATTGGCCCAAGCAAGCAAACGAAAATTCCGTCACAAAGCCCAAATATTAGGCTTATGGCAACAAGTCCTCCGTAGCTAGCGGATAGCGGTATACATATCGTTACCAAGCCCATGACGAAAAAGGACGCCTGTTGAAGGTAAATGCGATTGACAAAGGGAAGGTCAGCAACTTTGCCAAAAACAAGTCGTCCAACTCCTGACGTAATTTGTAAGAAAGTTATTAACAGATTCCCATTCGACTCCGGAAATACATCCCTTGTATGCTTTACCTGAAATGTAATAGAATGACATTTGATCAATGTGATATTCATTCACAAGATAAAACAAAAATGCACCGAAATCTGAACGGAGAAAATATTTTCAAAAAGTAAAAAAACGGTTTTGTTAGTTTTTGATTTGGCGTTCGTATGAATTTTGTCTATCCTTAATATTGCGCGAGACCTTTCTAAAATGTTATGTTTATAGGCACTTGTTAAAATAAAGTTACATTTATTTACCCTACCGTTCTTATAATATTATCACACCAAGTCTATAATTATAACACAGATGATGTATTTTCTATGAACGCGGCACAATAATTTTCTTATAATTATGCATAAATAGTTCACAGAATTTACATATTACATAAAAAAGATAAAAGCAAAGTAATCATTTTATCTTAACTTTGCAGACAGACGTTATGTAACAGTTGGTTGATCAGGACGTTAGAAAAGATTAATCCAGACATTGTGGTCTTAATGACGTTCTCTGAAAGATATGAAGGTTATGAAAGGATAGGCTGAGCACATTACTAAACCCAGTGGTTCATTGTCTGGTATGCTAAGCGAGTCTATATGAAAATGTTCATATTGGTATCGAGAAATATCTTAAAAATAAACTAACGTTTAGAGTATCGTAATTTTAAATCAATCATCGTGGATCTTTCTATGAGTAATTTTTGAGATAATTTTTGAATGGGTTTACTTTTTTAATAAAATTCGATTAACGAATTTGATAATCGGTGAAGCTGAGCAAGCTTTGTAACTACAAGAGGGCATGGGACGATGCCACCTCGTTAGGTGAAGGATATCACCGTCTATTCCAGCATTGTTAGCTTGGACCCTGGTCTATGAAACTATCCTGTATATTTCTTTAAAATGGGATAGACAGTGATTAGATATTACAAAATAATAAAAGAAACATGCCATGTAAGTCATGGACATATAATATTTGAATGACGTTTAGTAAATATATGTACAGACAGCAAAATCTAGAACTACCGGTCACGTGTTGGACTGTTATCACTGGTCATGTATCAGTATAGTTATCAATCTTGTGACAGTTAATGAGGGTCAAGATCATCCCACAAACGGAAATTTCCATCGCAGTAACTATCCTGTTTAGGATTGGAGTCAATGCTGATCGATTTAATGATGGTTTATCCCAGTTCACCTGAAATTTTCAAAATCGTATTTCTTCCACTAAAGCACTTTAACATGCACATGTATAACCAAGTGGAGTAATACAGATGAACTGGAGTAAACCATCATTAATTCGATCAGCATTGCCTCCAATCATAAACAGGAGAGTTACTGCGATGGAAATTTCCGTTTGTGGGATGATCTCGACCCTCATTAACTGTCACAAGATTGATAACTATACTGATACATGACCAGTATTCGCCATAGATCATTTAACTATTATAACATAGGTTAAACGATACTTAACTATTTTTGTGAACTTTTTACGAAAATACGTCGATGAAACAAACATTTGGTGTACGTAGCAGTTTATATAATTTCGTGTTCACGAGATGTAAGATATAATTTCATATTCTTAAAAACACCAAACAACAAATTCCGATAGAAAGTCAGCTACAGATATATTTTGTGTTTATATTAAATACCTACCAAATGTACAAAAGGTACAAAGTATCCAATTAGTGCGACACTAAGAGAAAGGCACCACACAATGTAAGCCCTGCTCCGGAATATTCTAACGTTTAGAAACTTTTTTGTCCATGTGCAACAATCATTGCAATGTTCGTACACACTTTCAGTGGACAATGCCATTGCTGCAAGATGATCTTTATGTATTAAAGGTTTCCATGTCATAGCACCGAGGATAAGGATGAAGTAGCATCCTGCGAGGACAAGAAAAGTGTATTTGATTTTCAAAACTTCTAACATCTTCGGAAGTCCCAATGACAGAGCTATAGTAAATAAGGCACTACCAAACGCAACCATGCCGTTCACAAGTCCCATATGTTTTTTGAAGTAATGTCCGAGAATCACCAGAGATGGGGAATATGAGAAAGCCGCACCAACGCCAAGACATACTCCGTAGCTTAGATAAAGAATCTCAAGTTCTTTCACAAAAGCGCTGATAATTAGCCCCACCATTCCCAACACTGCACCCGTCACAGCAATGGGTCGGATCCCGACTCGGTCACTCAGAATACTCGACACAATGCACATCAAAAACGTAACACCGGTACACACGGAACCGACAAAGGCTACAAGAGAAAACACATTATTATTATTATTTATGATTAATATTATGTAAGATTTTGTTTTAAAAATAAAAACCGAACTGATTGACAATTGAAAAACTTCATGAAAACAAGAACATTTATAGTTAAGTAATTATACCTCATTCATTTAAGTGCCTATACGATTCTTGTAAATGATCCGGTCACTAATTTCGTATATTGGCCCGGAGTCAAGAACTACAGGCCGACGCTATATATGTTGACGTCAAATTTCCAGGATGACGTTATATACAATGTAATGACGTCATTATTTCAGACACCGAGTAAAATGGCGTCTGACAGTGATTATGTGGTCGTGTTGGGCAGGTTCAGTATAATATAAGAAGTAGTGCATGTCACTTCCGGCAATCAGGGAGTTCGCTTCGGTCGATATAATATTTTTTTGGTGACTGGCAAGTCCATAACCATGAACTCCCATACTGTCCTGCGATGCAATCGGTAAAACAAATTTTCGTGTACATATATGTACAGTATCCCGTTGAGAAATGTTCATTTATTTTGATTCCACTATTTTTATATCAACACTTTTTGTTTAAACTTATTGCTGTATAGTGTACATTGGACAACATAAAACGAAGCAGTTCACATTTATCGTTTCCACATATAAACAGTTCGATTATAAACAAAGGAACAGAAACAGAGTACGTTAGATATTTATAACAATTAACGTTATCCATAAAACTCTAAGGTAGTGTTTTCGTTTAATTTAAACAAGATATTAAATCATAAGTTTTATAAATATACAAGTCGTTGAGCAAACATTAAAGTTTACCGGCTCATAAATACGCCACGATTACAAATACAAATCCATCCAGACGCCAATAATAGTGTCAAGGTTATATGGGGGCTTTATATTATATAGGTCTACACCAGGGGCCACACTGAACTCTATTTCATTGTAGATAAGTGTTAAGACTTGACAGCTTGGTGACACTTATCAGGTCAAGTATCACAGAAATACCGATATAAATCAGCATCGTGGGCTTACACAGAACATCCAGGAGTTCAAGTCATATACTGTAGTGAAGGGATCCCTCAATGACCACCTATGTGTTGCCATGAGCACCAAAAGCAACGATTTAGATCAAATATTTAGAATCTAAAGACATCCCGATCCTTTACCCTAATCTATGATCAGTCCGATCCTCTGTCTTAATATAATATTGACAATCTGATTCCCTGTCCTTATATATGGTCAGTTCGATCATCTGTCCTTATTTATTGTCCTAATATTTGGATAGTCCCGCCCGTTCCTCTGCTCTAATATATGGACAGTCCGATCCTCTGTCCTAATATTTGGATAGTCCCGCCCGTTCCTCTGCTCTTATATATGGACAGTCCGATCCTCTGTCCTAATATTTGGATAGTCCCGCCCGTTCCTCTGCTCTTATATATGGACAGTCCGATCCTCTGTCCTAATATTTGGATAGTCCCGCCCGTTCCTCTGCTCTTATATATGGACAGTCAGATCCTCTGTCCTAATATAATATTGACAATCTGATTCCCTGTCCTTATATATGGTCAGTTCGATCATCTGTCCTTATTTATTGTCCTAATATGGTCAGTTCGATCCTCTGTCCTAATTTATTGTCCTAATATTTGGATAGTCCCGCCCGATCCTCTGCTCTAATATATGGACAGTCAGATCCTCTGTCCTGATTTATGGACATTCCGATCTTCTGTCCTGATAGTTGGATAGTTCGACCCTCCTTTTTAATTGACAGTACGGTCATTTGCCGCATTTCATGAACAGTCCGATCCTTTTCTATGGACAGTTCGATCATGTGTCCTTATCTATGGACAGTCTAATCCTCATCTTATTTACAGAGGACCTGTATCGTTCACCTTGCTTTTAGCAAATGCAACAAAAAGTTATGTGTTAAATAAGTTAAATAACAAACTTTTTCAGTGAAGGATCTCCCAAATTATTGCCTTAATGAACTCTTTCTGATGAAAAAGAGCATTTAGAGGAAATGTGTTTGAAATCGGCTCATATTAAATAGTATGCCCTCTTTATGTCCAGCAATTGTATTGTTTTGTGGTTGGTAAGGAGTGAGGCGAATCGCTAGGATCAAATCTTTAAAAATGTTTGTGAGTTACGCCCAGCATATAGTTTTGGGATGGGGATCTCAACCGTTTAAGTGTTATGACTCGGAAGTAAAAACTGCAAGGGCATGGAAGACCCTGGGGTCAAATCTAACATCATGATTGGGATCGTCTCTTATGCCAAGCAATTGTATATATAGTTTTGGGGTGGGGATCTCAACCGTCTAAAAGTTATGACTCAAGGGTTAAGTCTGCAAGGGCGTGGCCGGCCTTGGCGTCAAATCTAAAATCATATTTATGATTGTCTCTTTATGCTCATCAATTGTATATATAACTTTGGGATGGGGATCACAACAGTTAAAAGAGTTATGACTCAATAGTTTAGCCTGAAAGACGTGGCAGACCTTGAGGTAAAATCTAAAGTCATACACTATTTATGACCGTCTCTTAAATGCCAAGCAATTGTAGAATAAGTTTTGGCCCTGTGGGATCAGCCCCTTCATTTGTTTAAATTTGAATCCCAGCCACCTAGGGATGTTACCACTGAAAAACTGAATATTGTACATTGCTAAGATAAGAAGTTGTTAATATGAATATTGCCAAATGGGCACCTTTTGGCCCGCTCCTCAGGCCCCTGGGGGATCAGCCCAAAAATTGGTCTAAATCTGAATCCCAGCCAACTACATGTAGGCATGCTTCCTACCAAATTTGATAAAATCCCGATCAGTGGTTCTGAAGAAGTCGATTTATGACGGACCGACGACGGACATCGGACGCAACGGTATGTCATAATTATGTATAAGCTCACCTTGGTACATTGGCCTTAAAATCAGAAGAAGAGGGAAATTACATTTTATACAGGAAAACGTTTGTCCAATACTGGTAAAGTCAATGTTAACCCAGTGTTTTTATTGTGCCCTTCATAGATTGTTTTTGCGTTTTGTTTAAGGATAAAATCCACTCTGTGATCATTACAAAGAGCAAAAGGAGTAAAGAATTAATTGCATGGAAACGTTTCTTGTATTCAGTAGAATAGCTTCGATGTAAAATAAAACAGTAACGTTAAGCTCGGGAGTGTAATACAATACCTGTGTTCACGGCAGAACTTTTTATCTCAACAATGTTAATTCGGATGAAAATGAGATTTAAAGTGCCGATATTAATTAAGTACACTATGCTATTTTTGAACTTTTCACTGACCAGTATAATGGCTTCTATCGCTTTTAATCAAGTATGTATAACATTGCTGCTTGTTTACATAATTTATAAATTCGCTGTCAGGACACTAATCTCATGTTTACCTTACAAGGTGTCTGAAATTTGACGTTAAACAGGGTATTGCCCTTCCATTCTCTGTATCGAGGACAAAATTAACATGATAATGGCTGGAAGTAAAGGACCTGTAATTTCTAAACATATGTTGAACAACGTTATTTCTTTACTCCGCACATATATATTCTACTTCACGTTTGTCTGTATATAGGACAACAGAGTACATGTACTTGACACACATAAGACAGGCGCGAGAGTTGCTACTATCATAAAAACATTAATACAATATATCGTCTAGGTTGTAAATTCACATCTGTAACAAACCGCAAATATATATAATTTCCATAGCATGTAATACTCTACGGAAATATTAGCATTTGTAATAATCTGTTTTCGCATACTTTGGGGAGAAATATATACCAAGATAGTTATTGAAGTATAGGGTGTCTTTTATGTAGACGCCATGTACTACTTAATGACATAGCCTGAAAGACAAAACAAAATAAAACGGAGACTAGACAGCGCAAGATAAAAGATAACGAATAATGTCACAGCTACCAAACGTACATAATTCGGTATACGAATAAATTTCCATTTAGCAAAATAGAAATATATTCGTACATGTATAAGCTGGTTGACAGGCAGGTTATCTGTCATTGCTGTTATCGCACTGCAACTGATTATGCTATCAAATACCTGTGATATATTTGATTAAGTCAAATACCCTCACGCAAACCTCACATTCCTTTGTATACTGTACGAATCGTGCAGGTGTACATTGGTATGATACATTAATGGCATGCATGCATTTAATATGTATTAAACGTAAATCATCTATATTGGAATTACACCTATAGTGTTGTAAAACATTTTCATGTCCTCGAATGATGTAACAAAATGCACGTGTGTTGTGTTACAATGACTACTGGTAGCATTTATATGTAAGGAATACGATTTATATGTAAGGAATACGATTTATTTGTAAGGAATACGATTTAACAATAACAAAAAAAAATGACAGGATCATATTACTGAAAGCTACACCCATATCATATAGGCGGGCTTATTTAACTGACAAGTTATGAATATCAAAACATGTGCAGATTTGATAATAGTTGTAATAGTTTATTTTTATTTCATTTTTGAGGGGGGGGGGGTTCATTATAATCCAATGCTTACGATTTTCCGCCACATCTAGATCTATGGAAATTTAGGAATTAGAGCCAGACAAACAAAGCTGATTTAATATACAATTGTCCTGAAATGGAGTCAAATAACCAAACGCTGCATTTTACCGAGTCAAAGATCAGCCCGCACGTTCTGTATGCAATATTTATTACAGCGAAATGATTATTGACTCAATATGTGACTTGACGTATATTACCTTAATGCGAAGTGAATGGACCTGTTCGGTCATTATGCAGAAACATCAACAGTATCAAAACTTACATGTTTTCAGTGAAATGTTTGGGTCACCATTGGCATATTCATCCAGCATCACCACATATATTATTCCGAATGTATTGATGACTCCGAACACTGTGCCATTGGTGAGCATCGATGTGAAGCATACCACCCATCCCCATCCCCCATCAGGAGGCACGAACTCCCCCACAGTCTGGCTACTGGTCTTCTTGGAAGCAGTCTTCTTTCCATTCTCCAGGCCATTTCCATGGTCGTTTAATGGCTTTTGGATATCCAAATGATCACTCATTGTTAAAACTGTGTCGCTGAATGCAAGTTTATATATACACAGTAACTAAACGCTGTCCAGATATAGACGAGTCTGGGTTGTTCGTTAAGATGTTGAACCTTTCTCTAATCTTTCACCCCTGTAAATACAAATATACATACATTAACGGACTTTGGTGACTTTGTAAACGTGGCAGAACTGTTAAATGTAACCGATACGGCCGTTTACCTAAGATTATTTAATTACTGTGCGTTTACTCCAATCTCCGATGATTGTGTGAATGATATTTGATATGCCTAAAATATATAATATTAATCTCGTATATTGTACATTGAACTTTGTCTTGTTGAATACAGTGAGATTATTAACGTGGGAGGTGGTGAAGTGTGAACGACACTGATTAGAGACCAACTAAATATACAGTCGCCCGATAAAACAATTTAAAAGATGACGTATCACACACACACACACACAAACTGCACCTTTCAAATTTAGTTAAATATACAGTATGTCAAAAAAAGGAATTAAACTGCATCATACAGCTGTTTCGTTCTCCCAGGACTCTTCAATGATGCTAGGGGCCAAAAGGTGGGAATCCAAAATTTCTAAACTAAAGTAGAAGCAGAAGGGTCAGGTGCGTAGAACTCTTTTAATTATGAATTCAGAAGAAAAAAATAAACTATTTGTGTACAATTTCAAATCGTGTACAATGGACTACGAAAATGTGTATATTATGTACCGTGCCACTACTCAAATGAGATTAACTGGGGCTATGGAGGCTCCAGTAAACCTCAGGGACAAGAAAATCCACCAGCAGAGTCTTATATCATTATTATATTATTCATACAGTAGTGCAATATGAATACATGTAGTTATAATGCAAATAATTCAAACTGTTTCACTATCAATGTTCTAACAACATAATAATTGTAACGGGTTTGACTCATGAAGCCAGTAACAAACGTCATACGCTCTCGTGAACAACAAAACAGTATTTGCGCAGCACCATGTTCCGCAAAAAGTCCGCTACTGCAAGAATGAGCACATATTGGTGAAAATTTTTGCCGGACGTTTGAATAAATGGTACCGGTTTTGACTGTCTTTTTTATGCTGTATGTACATATAATTATCATATACTAGCATTAACTATGGATGAGCTTGTTCAGTGGGTAACTTGTCTTTGATAAACCGCTTTGCAACAGAGCAGGGTATAGGGTACTATTACGACCATCTATAGTGATCTCATTCCGTCATGCTACAACGACAGCTAAAGCGGCCATTTCACAGAGAAAACATCCCATTAGTACTGCGTTGCGATCTCAGAGCACGAAGTCGACACTGATCGAGGGTTGGTCACGCCATATCCTCTCATGGCCAAGAAATGGTCTCCCTGAAAAAGGAGATCGTAGCTTCGCTGTTTTGCGATCAAATTGCGCTCCGCGCGACCTGTCCCAGATCAACCATCCCTAGACCCGTACACGTACTGTATACGCTCCCTATTATTTCCATGGGCACAACATGATTAAGATAAGAGGATTGAGGTGCGATCTATGTGCACTTAAGGTTCAACCAATAAAGATCGTTAGTATACCTCTTTTCTCCCCATCTTCAGCAGGGTAAGTAAAATAGACTATAACAAAGAGTGTTGCTGCAGTTTCAGGGCATTGTGCTGTAATAATAGAGAGCGCATGTATCCATG
Source organism: Mimachlamys varia (assembly GCA_947623455.1). Classification (NCBI taxonomy): domain Eukaryota; kingdom Metazoa; phylum Mollusca; class Bivalvia; order Pectinida; family Pectinidae; genus Mimachlamys; species Mimachlamys varia. The sequence continues at coordinate 33,869,673 of OX392531.1, read as the reverse complement.
TCCCGTGCCGTGCCAAGTGAGCTAATATAAAATGTTAAATGGGTTGTCAAATATACATTTAAGTGTTAGTCATGATAAACATACGAAGAAGGCGTTGTATTAAATAAAGTTTAATAAGCTCGTGTTACAAATTGGAGATCTACATGTAGATGCAGCTAGAGGTTATCCTGTGTCAATATAATTAAAAGGGGATAGAGGTTCTGTTATTTCCCACTTTTCAAGTATTCTTTTCTGAAATAAATGGCAATTCTATCAAAGCATACAATGCATCATGGATGAGCATTATCTGAATTTGTCTTTAGAATTATTTTCAAAGTGCCCTTTTAAGCGGGTTCGAGATATTCACCAAGAGTCACATTGCATTAAACCACTTACTTTCAATGGCGGACAACAATACACTGCTATTACATTTGTTATTTTTCCTCGATTGAATTCATCACCATGAAAAGGTGTCCAAATAGCAAACAGCTGGCTCCATACAAAATACTTGTTTTGAACTTGTGACTTAGTGTGAATACGCAATATCTGTCTTAAGATTTAGTAGCTTCATGCATAACATTATGTATATTGCACTTTCATTTTAATCAAAAAACGTCGGCGATAAAATAATTGGTATTTTAAACGTTAAAACAGCCCCACTTCCTCCAACAGGAATATTTGGTCGGAATCATTTCAATTCAATTGAACGTATATTTTGACATAATAAAATGATATCTTGGTCAATCTTGAACAAAACGTTTCTTGACTTTCTTCTATCATAACTTTTGACATTTCCACCTTTTACACAAACATACACTCACATTTTTATACATATAAAGAAAACTAACGTGATTGCGTTCGGTGGCACGATTTCCCAGTAGTCTGTTGACATACATGTAGCATTTGGAGCAAACTACCCTTTTGTAGCTAATTTGTTTTGGTTTCAATAAGATTCTGAAATTGTTGATGAGATTATCCGAACTAATAACAGAAACCTAACCAATCCTTTCAATTCCACAACCATATTATTATCAAATACAATATCAACGATATGCAGTCTTCGATATCCAGGGGTTTCGTTCACATACGCTCCCTACAGATGAAGAGAGTGGACGAATCCCCAGGACATCGAAGATGAATCTTCAAATGACGAGACAATTATAGACCACATAGACTTTAAGTTACCCTGCACGACTTAAATTAACGAAACGAAAGATTTCTCTACTACAACCGCTTTTACAAGATCAAGCAAATGAGCCAACATTTTTCTAATGATTTTCTGACTATAATGATTCGTTAGATATATATGGGAATCAATATGCAAGCGACAACAATGTTTAGCAGATCAGATGGTCCCTTCGGACCAATGAGGCTGCTCTACAAGTGAGAGGAAGATTTTGCTCTTCCGATCTTGAATATTCCCTTTCTTGATATCAACATAAGTGCTTTGCCTATCAATGGTTTATACATTTCGCAATTGATTCGACATTTGCATTCGATTTCTCAGAATATCATGATACCGTGTTAAAATCAACTGCTGCTGAACAAACTTACAAAATTACACTAACACTACTTGCCAGATTCTTATGATCAGTCACAAAGGATATCCCCCTTCCAGGCAATATAGTGATTAACTCTTTCGGCACCAAATTACCTGACTGCTAGCATACACTACTATGGTCATCGACATGTATTAATTACATCATAATTAACTAATTCATATACATAATTTTGATATTTCATATTTTTTGTGTTTTGTTGGTGTCAAGTCTTGATACTTGGTGGATCTAAAGGAAGCCATTAAGCTTAAACTTGCTACCTTTTGGACATCATCAAAGGTCATTCGAGGTCAATCAAGATCCATTCTGATTAAAATACAGATCCTTGTTCTCACTCCGTTTTACAAGGATCTGACAACATCCCATAAGAGGTCACAATCAGACGACCTTTGTCGCCTCTTTACTTTACACTAAAATAATTTTCCAATGACCTGTCACCTTGCAGCAAGTCATTTCGTCACATTATTCCACATGAACGTTTTGATGACGAAATGACTGAACGGACAAATGCGATTATGCAAGCTTTGTCGCCTCAAAATTTCACTGTCAAGATTCTGACAGTAGTGGTAATTTGATTGGCTAATGCAAAAGGTCATCGGGACATGACCCCCTATGGGATTTTCTCAGATCTTAACGCAGCAGAGAGAAGTTTACGGAACAGCGCGGATATCAAGATATAATTTTAATCAGATTGATCAAGATAATGAAAACTTTACATTTTTCAGCCATATTATTTCTTAACATGGATATAAGTTTGCAGATGTATACGTGTACTTTAATTAGTTCATACACCACATTATTGATAAAAGCTTTTAATTTACAATAAATGAATGAATAATAGACAGTAGCATGTACAATACTTTGTGTCAAATATTTATTACTGACTAAAATAATTTCACTATTTAAATTTTTTTTTTATTTTTTCGTTTTTGTTAAAGTAGGTACCATATATATCTGTCAGAACTTAATTCAGTTCAAATGCAGCTTTACTTCCCAGATGACATTATTACATTTTTGTATGTAGGCAAGGAAAGTGTAATTTAAAGTCTAATTGACCACAGTGGCTATCCTGGATTTTTGAAATATCAATTAAAGTTGATTGGCATCGCAAGAGTAAAGATGAGAAATCCTTTGATTCCTTGGGAATGAAATTAAGGTGGCTGTATACGTAACCTTCCTCAAGACAAAAATACTATCCCTTCAATCCAACTAGGATGCTTAATTTTTTTTTTTATATATATATATTAGGTTATTAGGTTGTCATTTGAAAAGTACAACTACATGTACATGTACACATGGTCACCTTCATATAAATTGTACACATACAGGACACAGAAATGATCTCTTTAAGGACGCTCGACCCTACATACATGTAATACATAAGTTTTGATTCTCGTTTTGTGGTGACGTAGCTTCCTATTTGTGTACCTGGTATTTGAAAAATGGGGTATCAAATTCTTTCTACACAGTGATATGTCGCGATGTCAAGAAAAAAAATAGAAAAAAAAAACATACAATTTTGAGAAAAATATTTTTTTTGTTGTTTTTTACCAAAAATCAAACAAGTCATAGGAATGCTAAAGATTTTCACAAAATCATCTCTACCTGGTAGCATAATCAACATATGAAATTTTTAAGGAAATCTAGCGGTTAATTGCGAAAGGGTCCTTAACACAGGGAGGCTATAAATTGGGTAGTATATTCTCAGCGAACTTAAAATATGTGAATGAAAAACTGGACAGAGATTCATGTAAAGTGTAATGATGAGTTACAGTAATATGCATGCATCATGCATGTAGAGGAACACTTTGAACCACATTACTCATTTATATAAATCTAGCCTTTGACCAAATATGCTTAAAGAAACTAAAGAAATCACATTCTTAAAATCATTTACTCAACATAAAAATATGAAGACATCACAGAATTTAATTTGCATTTAACATGAAACACATATACAATTTGTATTTCTTCCACGCTTGCTTGCACAATACAGTTTGAAAAGGTGATTCAAATGATAGTCAATTAATTAAATGATACATGTACATGTAGTACATACAACTGTGTTTCACAGGGTTTTCCCTGACGCGCAAAACCTGCATTTTGACTCCTAAAATTGTCAAAGGACTCCCAAAATTGATGAAGTGTTACTCTATATTATGTGTGATGGGAGTCCCAAGACTCCTAAATTTATTATATTTGAGGGTCCCAGGGAAAACCCTGGTCTCAGTACACCATAACTAATTTCATCACCAAGTATATAATATGACTAATAGTCACATGTATACATCATAGTCATCAAATGGTCTTGGAGTGTATCAAACAAAACACTTAATAATTTGTCTGCATTGTATACACATACATACAGTACATGTACAAGTTTAAACAAATCAAAAGTAATTTTGATCAATATGAACTTTAGTTTACAACACTTTCTCATTGTATACACTGTAGGGTCCTTGCTGGGTATAATTTATAAAAGGGGGTCCTTTCTTAATTAAATGAATTGGGTCCTTCTGTATATTTTATTTTAAATGAGAATCCTGAAAATTAGTGGCGGCCGGGTCTTTTCAGTTTCTATGCTTGAAAAAGAATTAGATATAGGGACGGCTTCAACACAAACCCTGCACTGGATATATTGCAAATCTCTATAGGGACGGCTTCAACACAAACCCTGCACTGGATATATTGCAAATCTCTGTAACAGCAATGCTTAAGTAAAAAGTTAGGAATTGACTGATTGACATACAAATGCATAGAATGTATACAGAAACACTTCAAGTTGGTGTATATAAAGCCTCAAATATTGCATTTGGTACAAATATACAAGTGTAGCTTTTACCTGGTATAGAGAGATTTTGGGCCGGGGTTATCTAAGCCTATTAAGGTTTCATACAAAATGTATTTAATATTTTATTTTTAGATGTTCACTTTTATGTTTAAACTTAATATATCAATTATTTATTAAGCGTCAAGAAATCATTAGGACATTGTGTTTGTCATTGATTCTACTAATGTTTTGAATGTAAACTAATAACATTTTTAATAGATTAATAATATAACCATAAATTATTGGATTATAGAAAATGCAGTCATTTACACACTTCCAGAATCATCCTGCCATCAATGTATACATGTACAATTAAGCTAATTATAAGCAAGCTGCATGACTTAAATTAATGTTAACTAGCTAGTTCATGCATGTACAAAGTACATGTTTGTAAAAATGTAATTGAGATTTAGTCAGTGGTTTAAAACTTAATTACAAATGAAATTCTAACATATGAATATATAGAACTTTAATTTGTCAGGTTCCCTAAATATAAGTCAGAATAATACTGCAGAACAATTATATTACTGTGCCTAATTAAAACATGATAATGGGAAAATTTCATCAAGAGTTACAGTAGCACCTGCTCTCACTTCAGTTCTAGATAATAACACAGGGGCTAGGCATAGACCTATGTCACTATGAAATGATTGTCAGATAATTATTGTTACTACTATATACAATGTATAGTAGTGGGAGGGGTTATATTCGAGAGAGGAAAAATAATTATCTGACAATCAAATCATAGTGACATTGCATAGGCCTGTATGTGCCTAGCCCCTGTGGATAATGATAAAATATGTGTTGTTCAATTTCACATGTTATAATACTGTAACTATATGGTAAACTGAACATCTTCAGAATTAATCAGGGATTATGCACTAAAATGCTAAATACTTGTACTAGTGATGACCATACACTGCTCTATAGTATGCCTAGTTTATTTCTTTCAAATTAGGTCTTAAGTGGTAATACCAAGTCAGTGTTTTTCCTGGGTATTTTGGGAAAAATTCAATTTGCCAAATTGGGGAAAAAATTAGCGTGAACAGGTAATAAATTGGGAAAAATTAAAACCCAATCACACTCATCAAATGTTCCATGCTAACCAATTTTACAGTGCACAGTGTATCATTTAGCTCTCAGACTCACTGATATTTCTTTTAATGATTTTTTATTATTCATTATAACATCATGTCCCTGTCCTTTTTTCCCGGATTTGGAAAGGCATAATAATTGGGAATTTTTTAGTTGATTTTGGGAAAAAATAACACTAAAACGCATTGGGAATGTGGTCGTTTGGCGTACCCACAGTTATATAGGCAGGAAAAACACTGCAAGTTAGGAGCCAGACTTAATTGTTGAAAAATTATAGGCCTATTAATAATTATATTTTTCTAATCTAGATCTAATTAGATAAAATTAAAATAAATAATTAAACTATAGGCCTACTGCAGAGTGCAGATTTTTTACCATAATGTTCAGTTTATCATATGATATTGACATTTGATATACAGTATAGACTTTAAGCTCATAGGCCTATATAAAGCTACTGTATATCTAAAGGACTTTCAATATATATACATACATGTAAATGTACAAGATTCACTTGCATTGTCTGCTTATAAAAAAAACAACTCAGGAACTGCAGTTGACATTCATAAATGTGCATGTAATCCTAGTGTTTATCAATATACATGCAGTGTTAGATAGTCTACTAAGAGTAAATCTATAAATCCAATAAGTATAGGCCTAGATATCGCTCCTCTTTATGTGTGTACTGGCCTTATATTAAATATTGCCAGTCAGTGAACATACTTACCGTGTCAGCTGATCGTGACCCCACATATCCCGTGAAAATGGTTATCGAAATAGGTAATATTTCCACCCTGACACATTTTCTACGTGCTGCCTATAACGTTTACTTTTATCTCTGCGAAGTAGGCTAGGTAGACGAAGGTTACACGCTGCGATCAGCTGATCGACTGTGTTAGCTAGGACTAGGTGACTCTCGTTGTGTATTCATCATCAGGCTTATATAATATCCGTTTAGGTCTGCCTAAACCACTTGTACACAAAACATTGCATACTTGTTGATACTGTAACCAGATTGTTTGAGTGAAGTGATATGAATTTCACAATGCATTTCACACAATGCATATCAAAATATATATTCCATCAAAATTATTTCATAGATCAAGATTCCTCTAGGCCTCGCAGCCCAGCTTGTGGCTTCAGCAGCAGAAGATATTTTGGTATAGTCATTTTTCGGAATGGAAAGTGCAGCGCAGAAGAAACGAAACGCATATTGTGGTTCTATAGATTGCTTATTAAAAAGACTGACTTTAAATTAAAGTGGTCAGCTTTGCTAGGAATCAAAGTTAGGATTAAAGATTCCTGTGTTCAAAAGTTGTTAGTTAATATTAACGTTTCAGTACAACAGTTTCATAAAATTTATGCTAACGTTAACGTTGGAGTGATCTCTCTAGTTAGCCTTTATGCCGACACAATGTCCGCACAACTCATTTTCTGAAGTCCAATGGGAAATATTTTACAAGTTATTCTTATGACAAGAATAAATCTATCGATAACTCATGAAATCACATAACCGATATAATGCTGAAAAACAGGTTAATGTTGAAATTCCGAGGCGGTAGAATTATCGACGTCGAACGACGTTTTTTGCCCTTTTCAAGATCTCCTGTGCCTTGAACACACTTTGCCTAAGCTTAGCTCAAGTTTTTAAATCCACTCCTTTCATTTAGGCCTACTCCATGTACGATCATGTCAAAGTTTGTAACCAAAATTAATAATATCACAATTACAGTTGTACTAGACTCGAATGAGCTTGAAAGCCGTGTATGTTTTTTAAAGTGTTATTCAGATTCAAATTCTGTAATTATCCGATCGCGATAGCCTTACGACTCATAGGCGTATTCAACATTATTGACATATTTCCATGCTGTTTCTCCGTCATCTATACAATTTGGTCATGGCCCAGGGGTTTCACGACCATTACGGAATAGATTTGCACTTCCTCGAGATGAACTGACTGGCTATACAGCTAGTACGTACATGTGTTAGATTATACAACAGGCTTTTAAAGTCTTCGTTTATACACAGTATAATAATGGAGATTGAATGATGCAATAATGAACGTGATTCAAGTCATACACATCCGATAGCATGTGAAATAGTGCTTTTGTACATTGTTGTTAAAAGAAAATCAATTCACAGTGCAAACTGTATCCTAGTTTAGCGTGTTAACATTCCAGAACTGTTGAAAAAGTCCAAACATGAAGATGTTTTTCTTCTGAATACCAACAGTTGAATACTCCAGAACAATTCCCGTGATCTAAAAAGACAAATATTGCATACCACAACTATGTCACTACCTTTCGTCCTCTAACATGTGTAACCGGGGATTTTCAAACGATCAAATGACCAATTCGAGGGAAAAGTCGGTCACACCTGTACACTAAAACATTCTATACCGTCGCAGTAGACGAATCGTCATGAAGGGCTCCCTTTCTTTCTACTCTTCTCAGAACATATGGAAGATCCTCCCATTTGTCCCACTTTCCATCGGAGACGACGCGTGCGATCGTCACTAGTTCTCCGTCACCAACGTCACGAATCTTCAAACTTAACACATGTGTCCTTCAGTCTCGTCTTCTTCTAATTAAGTTATCAGTGACTCTGGTCACAGTTGTTTGAGTTTCACTCAGTATATATAATTTTTTATTTTCTATATATGGCGCCGCGGCCCATTACAGAATGTAATGGGAGGCTCATTTCACACATATATATTTATCATTTACTGACAGAAACTCAAGCAACTGTGCTCTGGTGAAGCTCCAATGTTGTCAACCACGATGTAGCCTGCTAGATCTACTGGTAATTTTGGGTTTCGTCCTAACATGAGAAAGAATGGCGTGAATCCAGTCGATTCCTAATAAGGAACTACAAGACAATCCTCGATATCTGGGGGTTAAGCTTAACTATGCTCTCTACATCCATTTAAACAAATTAACCAATTATCTGCTTGAAAATGGCCGCCGCCTAACGTCCCGTTATCAAAATAGATAGGTCAGAAAGAAATACTCGCGACGCGAGGCAATTTTCAAGCAGATTTCAGGAAACTGGTTATTTTTTAGAAATGAATGACGAGAGTTGGTTAACGACCTCTTGTGACTTGATTAAATGTGTAGGTTAGTAGAAAAATATCTGTTCTTTCCATTGATACTTAATTTACATGTGATCGAAAATGTTTCATATTATAAAACACGACTTAAACGGCGACCCGTGCACGGGTCGGTAAATTCCACTTTTTAACCAAGTAGGAATTCTGACTCTCGAACCCGCCCGTCGTCCAAATATTTAGCGGTTTAGAGAGTCAAAACCCTTCGGACTTCATGGGTTGGTGCGATGTAGTATTCGACCAGTTGGGATAGGTGGGTGGGGAACTATGTTTTAAGATTACGTGAATTCTAAAGCACTTTTTGCCATCTTTAAATTTTAAAATCTATACATTTTCCTCGTCGTTAACCCGCGTGAAACTGCCCTTACGTTTAGGTCAAACTTTAGATTAGTGTCACGTGGGTTTCCGACGATGTACATTTTAAGACTTTTAATATTTTTTTCGGCAAAATATAAGAAGGTTTAGATCAAAGCATTTCTCATAATGTCTTACAAATGGAATGAATGACCATCCAACTTATAAGATAATACGACGGCCAACTTTATTCAATTATTAAAATTTGTCATGATCAGGTGATCAAATGGCGCAGTGGATTGCGCACTTGCTTTTCACCAAGGTGACCAATGTTCGATTATTCGATCGGACGTGAGAAACTTGTTTCATAATTGATGTAAAATAAATAAAATTTACAATGATCTGAAGAAAATGGCAAAGGGTTGATTACAAAAAACAGCACTTTATATGATTGTAACTTAAAGCTAAACGAGATCGCTAACTCGGATGCATATAGTGCAATAGGGATAAGTGATTCCGAAATTAAATTATATATGGTTTCCTTTCGAAATCCAAGCCTTTATGCGCCCTGGTGTTTTAGCGTGACGTGGGCATACATTTTGTACTTTTCATTTTGTTTAACTGTTGGACCTTTTTAATCAGACGAGTATTTCAACGCTTCGCAAGTTGTATTTTGTAAATAAATTTTACAGGAATAATTTCATCTTTCTCTCAAAATATAACATGCGAGTATACTTGTACCTGATGATGGTTGATCATGATGAAAATACTTTTTTGAGTTTTTTGTTTTTATTTTTCACAGAGTTTGCATAATAACAATGTATATACACATGTCATATATTCACATAAATGCACATATTAATTATACAGATGCTAGTTTTGCTCTGCCATAAAATCATTTTCATCTTATAATTAAGAGCGTCTGAGATATTTCTTACAGAAAAAAAATATGGCCAACCCAAAAAAGTCAATTTTGCTGATAAATATGACCAGTTGTCCAATTTCGTCAAAGATAATTACCATAAAACTAATATGACTGATTGAAATAAAACAGGCAACTAATGTATTCAATTGGCAATATTATATAACCTCTCTTGTGCTGCCACAAACATTGCATATATAAATCAAAGGAACTTGACATTCTGTCAAAATTGATATAACAGTAATATAAATACAAAAAAACCCTTATAATCTACAAAAACAATCCTTTTTCATATATATTATTTTTTTTTGCATTACTGTTTTTATATTAATTTTTGACAAACTATCAAGCTCCTGTGATGAACAAGTGTAATTAACTTAATTGAATTAACAGGAATAACAATAAAAGTATTTTAGTTTCAAATTTCAATTTAAAAACAAAAGACTACACGATTTATATACTTTTATATGAACGATATCTGGCATTGCATTCTGTTCACAATTGACTGGCACCAACACACATAAATAGTTTTTTAACGGTTACTGGTACGTTTTCTTAATGTAAAAACATGATATTACAAGAAACATAAATAAGTGTTCTTCATGACACACAATAACAACCGTTTTCTTGTACACAAAACAGCGATAAACCAAACGGAATTGAGTTCAACTGCTTAAATAAGCAGTGAAATTGTATAAAAAATCGAATGCCGAGACTTCATAGGATGGGGGCCAGCTTGTAAAATGTCACTGTCTTCTTATAGATAAGAGAAAGTTGAATTTTTGAGTTATTCCCCTTAGACTTCTGAGCGCGTCTCGGTTGGGTTGACACGCTATGTATAGGATAATGCACATGTGTACATGTGTTAACAGTGTGTATTAACAAAGCCCAGCTGAACGGAAGGGATCGTGATTTACTTGACTGTACAGTACTGTATATCCTACAATGTAAGTCAGTCATGTTCGTCCACCATTTTCCGAAAAGGAGACGATTCTGTTGCTCACATACTGTGTCACCCTTTCCCAAGAATGATAGATTTGTAGTATCAAGAACATAAAGTTTATAAACGTGCATACACACTACTGGAAACATTAAAAAGCTCGGATATTTGACCGGAGATTAAAAACCTCTATATATTTAAACATTAACATAATTTGGGCCTACTGACCACGGGGGCATGTTACCAAGTCGATAGGCAAGTTAATGATTAGCTGGTAATAACGCCTGTGGTATGGACATGTTATATGCCTGGCGATTCTAGTTTCCTACATGTATGTTGCTACGACACAATGATTCTCATACGTTCTTCGTTCCAATGTAAGACGTTTTGGAGCTCGATTCAGTGTATACTGATAAACATTCTCCTGGCATCATGGAGTTGTTCTGCTGAGCCCGACTACCCATTCCGAAACACCTCACTATCGTGGGATACACGGGTAGACGATCTGGTAGGCCGCCTGACACTACAGGAAATCATGCTGCAGATGAGTAAAGGAGGGTCAGGTCCTAAGGCGGGACCAGCACCACCCATTCCCCGCCTGGGCATAGGGCCATACAGCTGGAACACAGAGTGTCTCCGAGGTGACGTGAGTGCTGGGAATGCCACTTCGTTTCCACAGGCGCTCGGTCTAGCCGCCACATTCAGGTAACACTTGTACTATCCGCTCATGTATTATTCAAAGCACACATATGTAACGGATATCAGTTTTGTGTATACATGTATGTAAAAAGGCTACGACCGGAACGCACTGTGCTGTACTATCTAAATAGAGTTCAGGGATCACTTTGGGGCGAGATTTGGGGATATTTATCCATATTTTTCCTGAAAATCTCATTGAAAATTCAAAATTGTATTACTTTATATAGAAAAATCTCTTCGATATTTTGCTGATCCCATAAAATCCATCAAATTCTCCCATGGGTTTTAAGAGTCAGATTTATCCCTGAGAGTTTATAGTAATCAGATTGGGTTTAGGGGAGTTTCAAAAAAAATGATCTGCTGATCGAAAATGTATACTCCACTTGATCAAAACCATAATATATTATGATATATTTTTTTATTCAACAGCGCTCAATTGTTCGATCTACACATATATGAGCTGTTTATTTCAATATATATTTTTTCTATCTAAATGTATGGCCTATGTAATATGATAATGTATGGAAAATTGATCCTGCTATGATGAACCATTGTAAATTTATCAATGGACTACACATTTTAATTCAACAATGCGTTACCTTTTTCATCCTACAATGGTCTACCTGCCAAAGTATCATTTTCCCCCCAACAATTTATGACCTATTTGCTACAGCAATGCATGCGTTTGTTTTTGTGTTGTATGTTTTGTTTTTTGTTTTTGTTTTTTTTTGTTTTTTGTTTTGATCCAGCAATCCATCTTTTTTTTTTTCTTTTCAATGGTAATGAATCCATTACTTACTACTTGGACTTAACTTTGTATGGTCTTACTTGACGCAATAATTTATAAAGTATCTGATCCAACAACATATCATCGATTTGATCTGATAATAATTCCAATCAGTATATGGTCTATCTAATCCAATATGTAAGATATATTTCATAAAAAACTGTACGACCAATATTATCCAACATATTTTTGTTTTAATTCAATGATACATTTATCCTACTTGGAATAACGCATGTGAATTGTACATTTGAATGCGTATACGGTAAAATTTGTTGTGTAATGTTATGTACGTATCAAGTATGTGTGCATAGTTAATACTTTATAGTTATCATGCAGTTATGTCCCCATGTTAAACTCCTCGTCACTCCATATCCTATATGAACTCTAGAATCGTCTTTGTTCAAATGTTTATTTTGAGAAGCTATGCTCTATTTAGCATATCCTTCGGGAAAATGGTATGTTTTGACGGTTTTACTGTGAGCTATAATATATTCGATTATGCTTACTTTTCCTGAATCCTGCAATAAGTTACTGATAAGTATACTATCTTTCCTTGTTTTTTTTTTCATTATTTACTACTGATATACTTATACATGTAAATACTTGTATTGTGATATATTTTCTTATGTGATTAGGTAATACATTGATTATTTATCGGTCAAGAATTCTTCAATGCTGTATGGTCTGCTCTGATTCCATATTCAAACTCAGATGTTTCTCTTTCATCCAGTATTACTGTTTTATTTTATTTTCTCCTTTTTCTTTTTCCAACTACTCTACTCTACTCTGTTACTGACTATGCCATTGACCTCACCTCATGCTGACGCATCAGTTCCTGCACATTATCCGTTATTATACATTGTTTGCTTTGGCATAACATAATGCCTGTTAGTTTATCGCTTTATCGTGCGCGAACTGGTGCCTTTAACAACTGTGTACAGTCTGCAAACTTCGTAATCTACGTGACCGTTCTTGACATGCTATGTGTAAGGCTATTGCTGTTACTTATATACTTCTTTATATTCTATGTTAGCCTTTGCATCTCTTCAAGTCATAAATGTTGCAAATGTAAGTCAGCTTATCACATTTTCTATTGTTCAGTAGACATTATGGGTATTTTTTCTATATATTTTATTCTGATCCAGTGGCATTTAGCATTGTCTGGTGACATTGAACCAAATCCTGGTCCATCATCCCTGAGTTTATCCGATTCATCTTTAATTACGAATGTTAGTGACGTGTTTGGTTCTGATAGTAACTATTCGTTTGTCCATCTTAATGTCCAAAGCCTCAAACAAAAGCTTGATATACTATATACTGAACTCAACAAATTTACTATATTATCCTTCACTGAGACATGGCTAAATGAGAATGATATATCTCCGGAACTAAACTTGCCTGGTTACTCTGACCCATTCTGTTATTGCAGGCCCGACCGTATTGGTGGCGGTATATCCGTTTATGTTAAAGATTACATATCTGCCAAAAGAAGGCAAGACCTAGAACTGCCTACCATAGAATGTGTATGGATAGAAATTGTTCTCGGTTCAGAGAAATGTTTATATGGTACCTTTTATAGACCTCCTAATTCCCCTGTTATCACGTGGTCCCATATCTCTCAGTCTATTGAATATGCTTTTAACACAGGAATATCCAATATTGTACTAACAGGAGATTTTAATGCGAATTTACTAGTTGAAAACCACTCTTCTCACTTACGTGATATGATTATTTTATTCAATTTGTCACAACTAGTAGAATCCCCAACATTTTATACTGAATCTTCGTCATCATTGTTAGATATAGTTTGTGCTAGTGATACTAATATTATTAATACGTGTTTAGTTGGAGAAAGCTTTCTTGATCAACCATTCAGATATCATTGTCCTACTTACTGCTCTTTTAACATCATCAAGCCGATGAAGCACAGTTTCAAGCGTAACGTTTGGCTCTTTGACCGTGGTAACTATGACTTATTTAGAGATAAATTGAATTTCATTAACTGGAATACATTGATTGATGTTGACGATATAAATGCTTCGGTTAAAAATTTTACTGACACATTGCTTGGCATTGCTAAAACTTGTATTCCCAACAAAAATATTACTGTTAGATCCAACGAACCTCATTGGATGTCAAATGAAATACAAAGATTAATAAGGAAACGGAAACGTGCACATAAAAGAGCCAAACGTACGCTTACTAATGCTCACTGGACTAAATTTCGTCAAATTCGTAACAAATGTGTTAACACTATCAAACAGGCTAAAGCTGCATATATTAACAATCTATGTGGTTCACTCAAGAAACCTACAAATATCAGTGTGAGAAAGTGGTGGAAAACTGTATACTCGTTATTACCAAATTATAGAAAATCCCAAATACCACCACTTCTTCACAATGACACTGTAGTTTCAGATGATTTTGAAAAAGCTTCTTTGTTCAACGATTTTTTCTGTGCTCAATCAACTGTTGACGATTCTAACGCTGTACTGCCAAACATTGATTACGAATGTAACCACACTCTTTCTGATATTCATATAACTGCTACTGATGTAAAAGACGCTATACTAAATCTGGACTGCTCTAAAGCCATTGGCCCCGATCTTGTGAATCCTCGATTGCTTAAAGAATCTGTTAATATTATATGTAGCCCCCTTAGCTCACTCTTCAACATTTCTCTTACATCTGGCGTTTTTCCAACTGAATGGAAAGCTGCTAATGTAACTCCTGTGCATAAAAAAGAAAATCAGTCCATCCTTACTAACTACAGACCTATTTCCTTATTATCTATTGTAGGAAAACTGATGGAAAGGTGCATTTTCAAATACGTCCACAATTTCTTGCATGCTCACTCACTTCTTTCGCCTCACCAATCTGGATTTAGACATGGTGATTCACCCGTCAATCAGCTTCTTGCTATCACTCATGATATTTACTCTGCTTTAGACAATGGAAAAGAAATACGAATGGTTTTTTGTGATATAAGCAAAGCGTTCGATCGCGTTTGGCATAAGGGACTTTTAAGTAAGCTTTCTTGTTTTGGAATTCGAGGTTCACTTCTAAAATGGTTCGAAAATTATCTATATAATCGTAAACAAAGAGTTGTTATCAATGGAAAGTTTTCTAATTGGTCGGAAATTAAGGCTGGGGTTCCCCAGGGTTCGATATTAGGCCCTCTTTTGTTTCTTTTGTTTATAAATGATATTGTGAAAGACATACGAGCTATTATAAAATTATTCGCAGATGACACCTCTTTGTACGTAATAGTCGATTCACCTAGGAATAGTGCAGAGGTTTTGAATTGCGACCTTAGGAAAATCCATGAATGGTCAGTAAAGTGGTTAGTAAACTTCAATCCTACTAAAACGGAAACCTTATTAATATCTAAAAAGACTAATACCCCAATTCATCCTCCCCTCTCTATGAACAATACTTTGCTTACTGAGGTGAGTTCGCATAAGCATCTAGGTTTGTTTTTATCCGAAAATGGTGGTTGGACCGACCATATTAACTATGTCATATCTAAGGTTTCGCCAAAATTAAATATTTTACGCAAATTTAAGTTCACTCTAGATCGTACTTCACTTCAAACTCTGTACCTAACTCTTATCCTACCTATTTTTGAATATGGTAATATTATCTGGGATAATCTTACAAAATCTCAGGCTGACATGCTAGAAAATCTCCAAATAGAGGCAGCTCGAATAGTTACTGGTGGAACTAAGCTTACTAGTAGGGTAAAACTCTACCTTGAGACAGGCTGGCTGCCCTTAGAACAAAGACGAAAACACCATAAAATTATACATTTTCATAAAATGGTTCATGGTCTTCTTCCCCAGTATCTACAAGAAATTCTTCCTCAACGTAATAACAGCATCCATGATCACAACACTCGTGTTGGTAACAACTTTCATCCTCCCTCTTGTCGCACAAGTCTTTACATGAGATCTTTTTTGCCGTCTGTAATTAGGTTGTGGAATTCCTTGCCTGATGCCTTAAAGAGGGATCCGTCCATAATAAAATTGAAACGTCACTTAAATGCACCACGCCATAAAGTTCCATCTTTTTTCAATAGCGGTAGCAGACTGGGTCAGATTCACCATGCAAGATTGAGGATGGAGTGCAGTCCACTCAAATTTTATTTATTTCTTAGAAATCTCATTGATAGTCCAATATGCTCATGTAATCAAGAAAACGAGACCAACGAACATTTTTTATTACGATGTCGGTTTTTTTCAGATCTTCGCATACGTTGCTTTAGTATTCTAACCCATCCCCTCTCAACTGAAATACTTCTCTTCGGTGACAGCGAGTTTACAGACGACGAAAACCTTTTGATTTTTTCATGTGTTCAAGATTTCATTATCAGCTCTAAAAGATTCCAATGACACAGCTGTTACAGCATACTGAAATCCCCAGTTAAGTTTAGGTCATGGCATAGTCAACAATCTTTTCTTATTTCTTATAGTCTCTTTCTTCCATATTCTTAATCTCTTTTTCATGGTTTTTTTTTCAGCTTTGAAAGTATCAATAATCTGTTAGCTTATCATTCTCCCACTTAATGCCGTTCTTGTTAATTTATGGGACATGTAAAAGGAGACGGATTTATATAAGTTTTATAACTTGTTTCCGAATCCTATTCGAATATTATTTATATGATTGTGAAATGTATATATATATATGTATTTTCGAATGAAATAAAGTTTATATTAAAAATAATGAACAGCTACTAGAAATATAATTCATTTTATCACGTTTATTTGGACAAACGACCTTTCTATAAATCGCTGTTGGTTTGCCAAATACAGTTTTTTTTAAAATTATGTACAGCTGTACGTATTGATAATATTCATTACATTTATTCATTTCTTAGCACTGACGTCATACATGACGTAGCGGAAGCCACTGGTGTTGAGGTTCGCGCCAAGTACAACGACTATAGGAAACGTCACGAGTATGGCGACCACAAAGGGGCGAGCTGTTTCAGTCCCGTCATCAATATCATGCGGCACCCCTTGTGGGGACGGAACCAGGTTATATATTTGTATACTCATACTGATCACTTCATATTTATTTAAAAATAGACAGGCTTTCAAATATTCGATATGAAAGGGTTACGCTCACCTACGGTCTCTACACCCTTGAAATAAGTCGAAATAGCAAAATCGGAGGCTGTGTATGCACCGTCGTGTTGATAAGACAGATAAACAAAATATATCCTTTGATGTACATCAAAAGAATTTCGGGACCACGTAACGGTAAAAAATGACTGGTTTTGAAGGCAGGTGTCGCTTATTTGTAATCTTCACAAGGCAGGTATCAGGCTAGCGATTGATTAAGTTGTTTAATTCGAGACCAATCAAACAGCTTTCTTCGTGCCTTCAGTTTTGCTATGACATATCCCAGGGATGAATAAAGCTAAGATGAGAGTAATCCCTGGATAATGAGGATGCTACTTCCATGGATGTTTTGATTTCAACCACGAAAACAAATTCCAGACGTATTTTAAACGTTTTTTATGAACTGCAATGTGGGTATTTGAAATGAACACGAGAATGTTAATATATTGCAAACAGCAATTAAAATGAATTCAATTACTAATTTACTTTTTTTTTGCTATCTAATAGTAAATACATCAAGATGTATTTATCGATAATGTTTTCTACTTGTTAAATTATCCAATTATAAATCTGGTTATGTTATCGCCAAATGAAGGTTCCATTATAATAAATAAAACAAAATCGATGTATTCATAAATTAAATAACCCCAGTCATGTTTATTCTTCAGTAAAAGAAAATTTTCCTTCGTGATGTTTCAGGAAACTTACGGAGAAGATCCCTTCCTCAGTGGCGTCATGGCTGCCCACTTCGTGAAGGGCTTGCAGGGACAGAACCCATCGTACATTAGGGCTAGCGCGGGCTGTAAACACTTTGATGTTCACGGTGGGCCAGACAACATCCCCGTGTCACGTTTCTCTTTCGATGCAAAGGTAAACACTTTCTTATATGGATTTAGTTATTTAAATATGCTTTAACATTCTGTTTCAATAAAAGAATTTGTAAAAATACAAATGAGACTAGTGAGGTACCTGGCCCCGATTTCATCAAAGTTCCTTAACTTAAAATTCTCCATAGGAAAGCATTACGGAATTTAAGGAGAAAATCCTTAGTTAAGGAACTTTCCTTATATTCTGTAATGCTTTCCTATGGAGATTTTATAAGTGAAAGAGTTTCCTTAAGTTAAGAAACATTGATGAAACCAGGGCCTGTATTATCATAGTCTTATTATAACTTATACATTGTTTGTACATTTAAATTGAGCCATTCAAGTGATCTGACGATCTTGCTATTACAAATGTAATTAAATTACATGAGATAGTGAACATAACAATTATGTAGAACCAGTAAAATATTTATCACAGCAATAATTAATGACATCAGTTTATTCTATACTGTCAGGATGTGGCAACCTCATCTAACATACTTTTTAGGTGTCACATTGTTCACCTATTTATCATATAATAGGTACATGCAACATGTTTATTTTGCTACATTGCACAAAATATGCGTTTATAAACGGTTGCATTTCATGTTTATGTGGTTTGTTTGAGTGTTTGCAATTCGATTAGTTAAACAGTACATACAACCAGTTCCTTGTCATTACACCAGTCAGTATTTTCTCCCGATTTGAATAAAAGGAGGATAATGGTAGTGAGATATAATACATTGCCATGTTCCCAAAATTTCTAGAAATAAAATATACCGTACATTTTTTATGTCGGGTATATTTTGCCTGTGTCTTATTTTTGCAAAAGCAAGACTATATATGAAAATCGCAAAATATCAGACACCACATCTTCCGATGTCTAATGACTGGTGTAATTATTGATCTGGTGCTTGATAGCAAGCATTAAAGACCCAATATACGTTACTTCTGGCATTTTTTTGTGATTCTGAAAAAAATCTGAAAAAAGTCCAGTTGATAACCATGCAAAAATAAGCCTAAAACGAAGTAAACCTGAGCGGTAACTAACAAGAAACTGTTGACAAAAAAATCCAAAGAATTGAAAATAAGACAGGTGGGGCCCACTTTAACAACAAGCCGAAGGTAGAAGACGGTTCGAAATGGACGCTTGTTTACAAAAATGGTGTTTCAACTGCTGCTGTACCGGTAACCGCGTAAGAATTCATCTTTAATATTGCTGATATCAGTTGATCTTAGCTAAATCTATAAATATAATAAGTTATTAGGCTTGCTCTTCACTTCAAGTTTTACCGAAGTTACGTATATTGGGCCTTTAAATAGCACCACGCATATATGTGAATGTCGTCAATGTCATGCTCAAAACTGAAAACAAATGCGATTCATATTGGAAAAACTTTGTTCTTTTGCTTTGTTTTACGTTTTATCGAAAAGCCAAAACCGCCTGTATGTTGTCATTTGTGTTTAAAAAATGTGTTTAAAATGTATTTAAAAACTATTACGCGGAATTGAGAACAATGAGCAGCGTTTACGTTGCTAGAAGACGATTCCTGTAAACCCCAAAAGTCCATGCATATTTCAACTACTAATGTTTTGATAGTAACGTGTTTGATTGACAGGTAAGTGAACGTGATTGGCGTCTCACCTTCTTACCGGCCTTTAAACGATGTGTAGAGGCAGGAACTTACAGCCTGATGTGCAGCTACAACAGGTAGGTTTGGTGTATGGCATTTTATTTATTTTTGTTTTTCAATTTGCAAAACATTCCGAACGATAAAGTGAATTCACTTTCCATGTAAAGAGAGACATAATTTGCACCACGTACGCGTTTTTCTCCAAAAATGGATTTTGTAGTGAAAAAACAATAATCAATTATTCCCTATAAAGTTCCTCAGACTTTTATAAATTTCTTAACAAATACCTTGCTTCCTAATGTCTGTTTTAAGAACGTCTGAAAATGTTATGAAAAAGAAAGATGTAGAAAAAAACAAGTTGACTTCCAGTACACTGTATTACTTTTTAATGCCGTAACATCCTTGTTATCGGTTTTACAAAAGAGAATGTTATAAGTGTAAGTTAGCCTACGTAGGAACACTGCAGAATGATAGTAACTCTAGATCTCCATCAAGCATTACACGTCTTTTGAAGAACAATATCAATTGGTCCTTCAGACTAAATGGCATCCCAGCGTGTGGCAATAAGCGCCTCCTGACGGACATCCTGCGGAAGGAGTGGGGGTTCAAAGGTTACGTAGTGAGTGACCAGGAGGCCATAGAGAACATCATAGACTTTCACCATTACCTCAACAATACCGTGGACACGGTGGCACTGTGTGTTAATGCTGGCTGTAATTTAGAGTTGTCTACCAACGAAGCAGTCCCGGTCTACTTCTCAATGAGTATGTAGATTTCATTTCCTCAAAATGTCCATCTAAAATGGTTCCTTTATTTGATTTCCGATTTGAACAAAATAGAGTTGTCAACGGATAATTTAAAGCACTATTAGGACAAGGAACTCGATTAAAAAGGAAAGTACAGAATTTATTGTATATCTAATATCTTTTCATCAATTAAGTGTTAGATTTGCACTGTTTAGCCCTGCCGTCATTACGGGAAGATGGCCGCTCACAATGTGCATAAGAAAATATTAAAATGCAATGATTAAACATGGCATATATTGCAGGATTGAATGCGCTTTCCCCGAGAACTTTAACATATACATTCGCACTCTTTTTGTATTTGTGCATTGTTTGATACATAATCATTGGAAATGATATTCTTAAATATAATACAACATTTCTCCAGACCATATTCAATTGATCTCGGACTTTTTTGTGTTTTGCATTTGCGCTTTATGATAAAATGTGATTGCGTAAGTGAAAGTAACCTGAAATTTCGCCTTTTCCACTTTGTTTATGAATATGAACATATGGCTCCTTGATAGAAAAGTAGATATCCGACAGCATTTGATATTACAGTAAATATTATTTATCATATTTATGGATTTATATACTGTTAAATCAGCAGAAATATAGGTTTTTATTATTTCAGTTGATGCGATACGAGCCGGGAAATTGACGAAGGAAGTTGTTCGGGAGAGAGTGAAACCATTGTTTTACACTAGGATGCGACTAGGCGAGTTTGACCCACCAGACCTGAACCCTTACAACTCATTGGGATTATCTAGCATTCAGAGCACCAGTCACAGGAGTAAATCGCTGGAAGCTGCAATGAAGTCATTTGTTTTGTTGAAGAACGTCAACAATTTGCTGCCGTTTCATAAATCATTTAAGAAAATTGCGGTAAATATAATTTTACATTGACATATTTTCACTTTCCAATCCTCGCTTGCTATAATAGACCAGCTTGTCTATCACACACACGAACACTCCACCGCAACTTAACACTTCCACTTTGCAAATCAGTGGCACCAAATACTGTGCACCGTGAAACCAAATGAAGCCAAAAAGTATCAAGAAAATATATCAAAACAAAACAGAATACTGGAGCGTCAACAAACCATAATCAGAACTCGATTAAATCGTGGGTAACACATGAACAAAGGAAAGAGTACTAGATAATAAATAATAAGGAAGAGAAAGCGTCTTCTGCTTCATCGGCGACATGTGAATATTATATAACCACTTAATTTCGATGGTTGAAGCAGAATAGAAGGGTACATAGAAAACTCTTATCCTACTGTGTATCGCACAATTAGATATAGAAATCCCTTTCTTCGTGAGAACACACAACAGTCGTATACGTCTCGTATTCTTAAAGGAATGAAACACCCTTACAGGAATAGATGCGTACCAACACCAGTAATCGATTGTGTTTGTGTTTAAGAGAAACCTGTAATTAATACCTATTGTTATTTTATGAATGAATGATTATTTCCCCCAGGGTTTTTTCCTGTGCCTATAAATACACAACCAATATTACCAAGATGAAATAATTTTATAAACTTCATATCTTCATCAAGATAATTATGCAACATATTTCCTTCATAGTATTCAATCCGATCATTCGACCAGAAAGATTTCATTTGGAGTATTTATTCTTGCAAGAAGAAATAAATATACATATGCTGTATGTACTCTAATCATCTTCTGAACATTAATTTTCTGTTGTAAACGACCGGTATAAACTTTTTGAAGTATTTGTTGTTTGATGGTAACAGGTCGTCGGACCTATGGCTGACAGCCCTGACCAGCTGTTTGGTGATTATAGTGCTGACGTCAATCGTCACTATACCTTTACACCTTTAGATGGACTAAAACATCTAGCACAAGTAACGAACTATGGTCAAGGTTGTCCGGACAATATGTGTATCCAGTACAACGCATCACAGGTCGAGGCCGCTGTGGTCAATACCGAAGTCGTCTTTGTCTGTCTGGGGACAGGTGAGCATTCCCTTCTCTCGTTCTTCTACTGTAAAGAAGCATATATTAAATGAGTAATTAGCTGTCCGTTTCTTCGTTGAAAAGTAATAATAAAAAATAATAGAATAAAGATATGTGTCAGCAATAGATAATTGAGATGTTGAACTTGAGTAAGTAACATACAGATGATTACTTTTCTCCGAGTTGGAAATTTTGTCATCTAGAAGCAACAAAGACATTATCGTTTTTTTCTGAGAAGTAAATGCATAGCTATTAGATAACATATCGATATTTTATGTCTTAACAGATTACTCTCTTTTATGATAACATTGAAAGTGAACTTAAGTGGAGGTAATATAATTGTACTTTGTTGCTGACGTGACCCAACTACCGGGTTTATGGGTTTTAAAATTCATTGTTTGATTTATGTGATAGGCCAGGAACTGGAACAAGAAGGCCACGACAGGAGCAGCATGGATTTACCAGGACATCAGCTACAGCTTCTGAAAGACGCCGTGAGATTCTCAGGTAAAGTGCATTTATGCATGTTCAACTACAGTAATATATATATATATATATATATGTGAAATAAGATCAGGTACACTTGCTAACACCATACATTATATCTATACAAGTATAAGTGATTAATATGAACCGATAGAACTTGTTTCACAATTGCTGTAGAATAGATTAAGCCTATGGATTAAACATTAAGTATGACGTAACACACACGTGCTGCACCTTTTAAATTTAGTAATAGATACAGTATGCCGAAAAAAAGTTAAAATGCACCATACAGCTGTTCCGTCCTATAAAGACTCTTCAGTGATGCTAGGGGCCAAAAGGTGGGAATCCAACATTTAAAACTAATGTAGAAGCAGAAGGGTCAGGTAGGTAAAACCCATTTAATTTATGAATTTAGAAGTAAAGTTAAACTAGTTTTGTATAATTCTAAATCGTGTACTACGAAAATGTGTATAGTATGCACCGTGCCACTACTCAAATGAGATTAACTGTGGCTATGGAGGCCTCAGCAAACCTTGGTGACTAAAAAATCCACGTAACGTGCGTAAAACCCCTTTAATTTAAGTGTATGATATGAACGTTTACAATAAACATTTTGTATATGAACCGATGTCCAAGACATGCTTAACATAACATCAAACGGAATCGAAATATCTGACAAAGTACAAACTGTACGAAAAATTGATATTGATAGGTAATGCACCGGTCATATTGCTCCTTTTCAACGCTGGTCCCTTAAACATCTCCTGGGCTGAACAGAGTGGACGTGTTGGTGCCATACTGGAATGTTTCTTTCCCGCTCAGGCAACAGGCGAGGCCATCTTCCGTGTCCTCACAAGTAACGGCGAGAACAGCAATCCGGCGGCCAGGCTACCATTCACATGGCCACTGTATAATAATCAGGTATACCATTGCAATAAATCATTTCTTCGCAGCAACGGGTAAAAGCAACAAATGCATTCAAAAGTTTTCCATAAAAATCATACACAATTATGTGCTTTAAATATCTTTTTTAAGAAATAAATAAGATGGAAAATAGAAATTGAAAAATAAAAATAAACAGATAAATATGTAAAAAAAACCACCAAAAGGTAACTTAGGCCTGTGTTAATGTGTTGTCTGTTACAGGTGCCTCCTATAAGTAACTACTCAATGGAGGGACGAACCTACCGTTACTTTAAGGGAGACCCTCTTTACCCGTTCGGATTCGGACTGTCGTATTCTAAATTCTATTACTATGATGCTGTGTTGTCCCCTTATATATCTGCGGGCCAGCCAGCACGCGTTAACGTACAGGTCGGAAATAGTGGGCCCTTCGACGGAGATGAGGTAATCCTGATTTAGATTGTTTATGCTAATTTTTTGTGATGTACTTTAACAACTTTGTTATTGGGATGGGACAATGGTTAATAGAGATACGTCTGGTTT
This sequence comes from Mimachlamys varia, assembly GCA_947623455.1. Classification (NCBI taxonomy): domain Eukaryota; kingdom Metazoa; phylum Mollusca; class Bivalvia; order Pectinida; family Pectinidae; genus Mimachlamys; species Mimachlamys varia. The sequence continues at coordinate 33,845,145 of OX392531.1, read as the reverse complement.
AGGTTGTTTGTGCTAAAGTTTTGCTGGACTTTAACAATTTTGTCATGGAGATGGGGTAATAGTTAATAGAGATAAGTCTGGTTAAGGTTGTTTGTGCTAACGTTTTGATGTACTTTAACAACATTATCATGGAGATGGGGCAATGCATTTTCGAAAATATCGGAACGTATGCTGATCCTGATAGAAATCCGCCTGTCGAGAGCATTTCGGTGAATAGAGGTGTTGAGTTGATTTGGTTGGAGATATTTGAATGGATTTATGCATATGTAGATATAGTTACCTAGATATATTTCCCAAATATTTTGTCGAGTAGTGATTTCCATTTAATCTATCACCATCATCATCATTACCATTCTCACCATCATGAACTATATATCAAACTAGACATTGCTTGATATTGTATTTGTGAACATTTAAACCAGCAACGGTGTATAAGTCTTTATATTTACAGTCTACACTGATATTCACTCGATAACCATTGTACTGCAAACTAGAGTTATTTTCCAATAACTATACTTGAGAACGTGCAAAATTTCTATGACGTCGGCAACAATACATGTGGGCGGAACTATGCAAATTATCCCGTTCGAATCACAATTGTATGACGTCATCAACAATTGACATGCGCGGGGCTAGCTACGGCTTATGCAAACTTCATACTGTTACATTTATTGAACTGTTTTCATGTTTGTAAGTTTAAAAAAATGAAATATATGTCTGCAGATGGGGCTTAATTGAACAAAAAAGTTATGAACCATTTACAGGAAAATACTGTTAATATTAGGATTAACCTTTGATTTTGTTTAGTTTATTAGATTATAAATCCAATGGAGCAGTCGGTAAATTTAACGTAAACGCTTCGCGTTCACGCAATTTACCTCGTGCTCCATTGGATTTATGATCTAATAAACTAAACAAAATCAAAGGTTAATCCTTAAATGTGAACAAGACTTAGTGCTCATTTAAGGTGGTCAAATTCTGGTATTGTTTTTTCTCTTGACCGAAGGTTATTCAAATATATCTTGAATGGATAACAACACAAATGCACATGCCGAGGCTACAGCTGGTAGCGTTCCAAAGAGTCTTTATCAAGGTGAACGAGAGAGTAACATCCACCCTGGAGATACAGCCTACTGACATGGCTGTGTGGACAGGACGTGCCTTTGTTATAGAACGAGGTTCGTATTAACATGTATATGTCCAATCATACAGGGACATCGATCCTTAACAATAGTTTGGTCATTTTTAACTTCTAGATCAAGTTAGAAGTTAAATTCCATTGTTCTAGGACGTCGACACTGTTTGGTGATCTAAACGTGCGTCTGGCCTTTTAGCTAAAGCTACGAATAATCAATTTTTGACACACAGGGAAACATCGATTTGCATAATATGACTTCCGTCAGTTACAGTTCTTAGAATCCGTATCACAAAGAAAAATATGTTGATTTTATATCTAGAACTTTTCCTTTTGTCATCTAAACGTGCATTTAACCTTTTAGTATAAGCTAACAGCTAGCATACAACGTTGGGACAACCATTGAGACATCAATCTGCATAGTTAATTAACGTCGATTACAGCTATAGTATTTCGTGTTGAGGAATGTGCTGATTTTACATCTATCGCTATTCGTTTATGTATCCCACCAGAAATCTGACATGTGATCATGTTTGGTAAATTCACGATTTCAATTTTTAAGGTAAGATGAGGATCTATATTGGCGGACAACAACCTTTCCAGAAGATGAGCGTACCTTCCAATATTCTCGTGAGGGAATTCAACATCGTAAATAACAAACTTTGATATACACCCACGTATCCGTGTACAACAAAATATCGCTCATCCGACAATTTACTGTCAACTCATCATTGTTTCTGAGTATAAACTGTTATGAAATACCTATTTGAAATAATTTGTTTGTTTGTTTGTATTATTGCAATAAAATTAAGTTAAAACATATTTGGTAGTTTATAGTGATAAGAAGTAATTTTATTGTTTTAAATGGATACATTTTTCAAGTATAACTACCTGACCAGCATAATATTGAAAACATCAACTAATGTTACCAACAAAGTCACAAAGTTTTAATAAAGGGAAAGGACAGTCATGGAATTATATATAACGTTTCCTCTTCATCCTGGAGTAGTTCCTTTTGGATTGGTTTTCACTGGAAGCAGATCACTTTATACCATCCCCACCGTGTTAATATGTGTCGTAAATGTAAATCTAAATGATCTTATAAAGTCAATTGCGTGTTACATCATTCCAAGGTTATCCTAAGGATCAATGTTCTGATTTAAAGATTTGAGTACATCATGTACGTAGAATATTTAATTGGTGCGATTGACTTTAGTTGAATATAATATTTATAACAATTAAAACGCCACTCTAACTACTCTTCATCAAAATGAAAATTAAAAAGCTACAAATTCTTATAGTGCACAGTAATATCGAGATCCACAAATCAATGTTTGCATTCTTACTGTAAACAGAATGCACTTACTAAGTGAATTCGGAAATGATATATGCTTTCATTGCTGATAAAACACCTATTCTCGTATTTCGAGACACAATATTAAACCACCGATTAAAACAATATATAAAAAAAAAACTCATCATATTTGTGGAACGTTGTTTTCACTTATTATGACATAGCGGTTAGTTGTGTGAAAGAATTCAACAATATATTCATGAGAATGAGCAAAAGGAAAACGCCAGATGCAGTCACATGATTATTGGACCAGCATTGCAGATCGCCAGTGGACACATAACAAGTTCAAATTGCATAAACAATTATTTCAGTATTCTAGCATTATCAACATATAAAAGTTTTAAGGTAATCTAGCGGTTAATTGCGAAAGGGTCGAGCCTCCTTAACACATTTTAGTATTGTTTCATGCGATAATTTTTCCAGACAAATTATATACTGATTCAAAATCATAAACATATTATAAAAAACAGTCATGGCGTTTACCATATGTTAAAGTTACTTTAGTATCCTCTTTATGACATGTTTATTTTTCTTCTCTTTTTTTTTGGCGAAAAATTCGAGATAAAAATTCCTAATTTATCAAAATATCTCAGTTTTGCATTGTTGTGTTTACAGGACATCCATCAAATACACGCTTTACATGTCCTCTACATAATAAACAAAGCGCCCGAGGCCATCATATGATTCTTACCTAAGTTACGCTTGGGCAGACTAGAGCTAGCCTACAGTATAATGCATTACTCAAGCAGCCGATATAGGTATTAACACATGTCTCTAAGATAATGTCTCCTGTTGGTATCCACGATGTATCAATTTGGACAGTTGTCCTGTGCTTGATCGGTGCTACATGTACTTTGGCTATCGACTATCCATTTCGGAACATCTCGTTGCCATGGGATACACGTGTTAACGATTTAGTTGGACGTTTGACCCTTGAAGAGATTATGATACAGATGAGCAAGGGAGGGTCTGGACCTAAAGGAGGACCTGCTCCACCAATAGATCGACTGGGTATAGGGACATATAGTTGGAACACGGAGTGCCTGCGGGGTGACGGGAGCTCGGGGAATGCTACATCCTTTCCACAGGCACTCGGGCTAGCCGCTACGTTCAGGTAATACATCTTACATGTGTATACACCAAAGTTCACGGCTAAGGTTTCATTGTGATACGCTGAATGTTTAATCACTTTTAATCATTTGATTTAAATAATGAAGCAATATCACGCAATGCAGTTTGCAACTTGTAGACCGAAGATGATAAATAATATCAAAAATATGTCGTCATGATATGGCTATCACCATGTGCTCGTAAGAAGCAAGAAGACATTCCGGTAAGAAGACAGGACTTTAAAGACATATAGGACGCTTACTGCGTATATTATTATCGAAACTCCAAATATTTATGTAAACGACGTCGATATTTGTATTTGCGCTGCAACCCACTATATGAACATTACCTGCAAAAATGCCTTTCATAGAAGTATGAAAACAATATGGCTCTCGAGACGAAGCACGTGGTTTAATTATGACTTCATCAATCAAGCTTCTTCGAGTAACATGTACAACACCCCTGCGTCAAACTCTCAAATTACTAATTATTATCATCGGCGCCAATTGAATTCAAACTGGGCTTTTCCTTCAGCGTCGTTTAAATGACGATGTATATACAAACGTAGGTAATAAACTATTAATTGGAAAAATTTAAATGAAATTAAGCAATTGTTCTATTGTAAAAATGTAAATACCGGTATATGGATTGAAAGTCATTTTCTTACTTTCATAGTGCTATGAAAGGTCAGCCAATGCATCCATATTTAGCATGAACCCTGCTATGACTTTTAATCCTTATATATTTGCACTAACGCAATAATTTTAAAGCACTGACGTCATATATGACGTAGCAGAAGCCACTGGTGTTGAAGTTCGCGCCAAGTACAACGACTATAGGAAACATCACGAGTATGGCGACCACAAAGGGGCGAGCTGTTTCAGTCCTGTCATCAATATCATGCGGCACCCCTTGTGGGGACGGAACCAGGTACGTATTATCATGTTATCAACAGTTAATGCTAAATACTTTTGCGAATTCGTGAACTTCTGTTATCCGACAAAAGTTGATTTCATTGACACCAAGTTGGCATCACTTTTGATAATGACTCCTACTTCTGATTAATCCGTTTTGGCGTTGAATCATGGTATGTATCGTTGAAGCTAAGCTCATTGTAACAGCAGTATGCTACATACTGGACTAAGAAAGACAACGACGATGAAGAAAGTTGATTTTACTGAGAGGGAAAGAAATTGAAAAAACTACTGTTTCCCGAAAAAATATATGTGTGTTACGTCATCTTTCAGTGAATTGAACATCTTCCAATTTTGCATTAAGAAATTCGTTAAGTACGAGGTGAAATTAAAAGTACTAGGTGAAACTGAACACAAATATCATGGATAGAAATACATTTCACAATATACACTAGAAATGGCATACTGAACAGCTATTGGTGATACAGATAGGAACTACGTACATTGAATAAAAGAATGAATACAAACTCAACTAGACAACTTGAAACAATGCTCACCTATCCGTTTCAGGAGACGTATGGCGAAGATCCCTACCTTAGCGGAGTTCTTGCAATATATTTTGTAAACGGTCTCCAGGGCCGCAATCCTACGTACATACGAGTCAATTCAGGATGTAAACATTTCGACGTCTACGGCGGTCCAGAAAACATACCTGTGTCGAGGTTCTCATTTGATGCACAGGTAAATATTGTGCAATATCAACATGGACTAATGTAAAAAAGACCGCTTATTAATCATGATTTATCGTGTATACTTATTCAGTTTATATTTAATTCTATCAATAATTCAGCAGCTGGAAACTTTTCTTTATTCAAGATGTGTTATATCATCATTGCACAAATTTCGCTGTAATTTGCAAACGCGTATATTTGAAGTGAATATACTTTTGAACTGATTGTCATTGCAGGTAAGCGAACGTGACTGGCGCCTAACTTTCCTCCCAGCATTTAGACGCTGTGTAGAGGCAGGAACCTACAGTCTCATGTGCAGTTTTAACAGGTCAGAAAATATGATAGTATTCAAAGCAACGTTTTGAATTATTAAAACATTTGAACAGATATTGGTAACACAGTATCAATAGGTCAATTTAATTTTTATACAAAATTTTCATCATTTACGCTTTACGTTATCAGTTTCTTATTGTCATTTTATAAAAGAATCAATGGAGTCCCAGCGTGTGGCAATAAGCGCCTTCTGACGGACATCCTGCGGAAGGAGTGGGGGTTCAAAGGTTACGTAGTGAGTGACCAGGCGGCTATAGAGAACATCATAGACTTTCACCATTACCTCAACAACTCCGTAGATACCGTGGCTCTGTGTGTTAACGCTGGCTGTAACCTGGAGCTGTCCACTAACTTAGCAAAGCCCATCTACTTCTCAATGAGTAAGCTCTACCCTCATAAAAGAATTATTGCTGCTGACAAAGGGATTCCTTCAGAGCGATTGATGCGAAACATTTTTGTCAACTTCTAAAAGCAGTTTCATTAAAAATAAAGCAAAACAAATTGAATTTTCTAAGTCGTATTGACATTCGTCTTTGATTTGACATTTGACCGATACACCTAATAAATGATCCACTGCCTTTTTCTAAATGCGGAAGGGCATTGTCTCATTCTGGCGTTATCTGGATTTCATGCTTTGGCGTCAGAAAACACAGTGCTTACAATTTGTTAACGTTAACTTGATAATTTATTGTTTCAGTTGAAGCGATCAAAGCTAAGAAACTGACGGAAGCCGTTGTCCGTGAAAGCGTAAAGCCACTGTTTTATACTAGGATGAGACTTGGCGAGTTTGACCCACCAACCTTCAACCCGTATTATTATTTGGACCTGTCCTATATCCAGAGTCCCGAACATAGAACGATTTCACTTAAAGCTGCCATGAAATCGTTTGTTTTATTGAAAAATTCCAACAATTTACTACCGTTCACTCGAATGCTCAACACTATAGCGGTAAGAATGATCAAAACGGGTAAAGTAATTTTAATGGAGCTTCCTTTAAATGAATGGAGTACTAGAACATGAAGACATTGGCGTTTGTCATCTTAGCAAATGATATGTTATGATATATATTATTGGAAAATATTGTTGAGTAGCATAAGTATAATGAACTAACCGTGGCAGTGATTACCACGGTAGGGTAGACATTTCATCAACATAAATAAAGCACCACAAAAATGTATTATCAATAAGGAGTTCGCTCGATTTGATGGTGTATAGCTGATGTTTTTACTTTTGCAGGTAGTTGGACCGATGGCGGACAATATGTACCAGCTATTTGGCACCTACAGTGCTGACGCTAGCCGTCGATATACTACCACACCTCTCGACGGACTAAAACGCCTGGCCACGTCAACGAACTACGGCCAAGGGTGTCCGGACAACAAGTGTGTCAAATATAACGTCACACAGGTCAAAACTGCGGTGACGAATACCGAGGCTGTGTTCGTCTGTCTTGGAACAGGTGAGAGAACATCGTGTGTTCTCTGCAGAAGGAAGTAGGATACACTTATTCACTAGAAGCAATCATTTGTGTATTACTATAGATGAATCAATAATCATCAATGAAGTCATTTGTTAAATTTGTTCAAGTAAGATTTTTCAAACGACTATAGCCAACCTTGTAACCAATAAGTAATCACATATAATGATGGTTCAATATAACCCAAAATTACAATTACAATTATGTCTTGTAGTATCACGATACATATATTCACACCGTATTCAGCATATTTTTATCGTATAAATATCGCATTTTGTTTTAATGAGTACTTTGTTTATGTCAAGGACAAGAACTGGAAGGCGAAGATAATGACAGAAGCAGTATGGATCTACCTGGGCAACAGTTGAAGCTTCTTCAAGATGCTGTTAAATACTCGGGTATGGTTTCACACAAAACTTGTATATCTCAATATTCATTGTTAATATCTGTTTAAAAAAAATCTTTTTCAAAAATACAACTTCGCGCATCGGCTCGTGAAAAACGACTTCTATGATAGTATTGTAAACGAATTGGTCATTTTCAGAACTAAAATATATACGTGCTGTAATATGAAAAATGTATATGCTCAGGGACCACACCGGTCATATTGCTCCTCTTCAACGCTGGTCCCTTGAACATCTCCTGGGCTGAACAGAGTGGACGTGTTGGTGCCATACTGGAATGCTTCTTTCCCGCTCAGGCAACAGGAGAGGCCATCTTCCGTGTTCTCACAAACAACGGCGACAACAGTAACCCGGCGGGCAGGCTACCATTTACATGGCCGCTTTATGCTAATGAGGTAGCATTTTAAGTGTCGTCTGTTGTATGATTATCAATATATACTCTATAACATGTTCTTTTACACTAGTACTGCTCATTAGTTTGCATTTGAAGTTCCATGTTTAACAGTCGTATCAAGAATGACATGTCCATACTGTAGAATACAAATCCATGTGACCAAAATCTAAAACAAATTATACACTGTGTATGTATTGTATACCGATTCGGACTTGTATTTATAGGCCCCTCCTATAACTAACTACACGATGGAAGGGAGAACTTACAGGTATTACAAGGGAGACCCTCTTTATCCGTTTGGATTTGGCTTGTCCTACACCGAATTCCACTATTACGACGCATGGCTGTCGCCTTTGATTCAGGCTGGCCAACCGGTTGATGTGAGGGTTGAAGTTGGAAACAACGGACCGTATGACGGAGATGAGGTGAAGTATTCACTATATATGAGAATAATACACATTTTTATTTCTGGATGATTTTTCGAACTTACAATGCCGCACGTTAGCTGTAAGCGATTTTGGTATCTTTGTGAACAAATGTGATAGACTAACAGGGCTAACAATATAGATGAGACAGAATAGTGTGTATCCGTTCAGTGACGTTACTCCAGCAGTTAAATACTATTTAAGTATTTAGAAGGTTTTGATAAAGCATATTACTAGAGTTAAGGGTGCAAGTGATTACCCTGAATAAGGGTTTTTATGCCAAGGTATGGACATTAATGTTAAACTGTATTTTAAATTAGTTGTTTGTTTTATACTATCATTTTTATTAACGTTTTATAATTTTTTTATAGAATTAAATTGTTTTATTAATCATATCAACATGTTCTGATGTAAACACACGACACGACATATTGAGTTTTAAATAGTAATATAGATGAAAATATATGTGGGTGTGATGTTAAACATAATACATTACAGGTGATACAAATATATCTGGAATGGATAACGACGAAAATGAAAATGCCTAAATTACAACTCGTTGCATTCAAAAGGGTCTTTATCAAAGCTAAAGATAAGGTTAACTTTACCCTGGAGATAAAACCACAAGATATGGCTGTGTGGACGGCAAATAAATTCATCATCGAAGCAGGTAAATAACTGATGTTGTGGTATGTATCTTCTTTATGAAGTTTCCGTATGAAGTAGCAGCTACATGCAGCATATTCAGTTCGTTCCTTTATCATTTTTTTCTATCTTTGTTATTGTTTGTCTGACATTAATAGTATATATCAATACAGAAGACAACATTTACATTGGAACTGCATTAAGTACTGCTTATGTTAATTTGTAAAACGCCCCATTTCGTATGCAAGTAGCTATTACTAGCTATACCAGGTATGATTCTGCAGTATTCTGACCTGTCCGAATAAGTAAGACTTTGCTGACGATATTTTGTATTCTTTTTATAGGAAAAATGAGGATATTTATTGGTGGACAGCAACCTAACCAACGAAAACGCATATCATCGAATATTCTTGTGAGGGAAATCGAAATTATTAATTAATTTTGTAGTTAAATATTAATATGTTCTTAAACTTTAAACTTCAGCTCATCACTTATAAAATTGATATCATGATATAAAGCTGCATATATGTACACAAGTACTAATTTCAACAAATATTAAGATAAAACATATGGTTAAGAATCGTTTTAATTATTGCTTTCTGCATGATTGGTTGATCAAACACAATAATGTATTACAAAGAACATAAAACATTAACAGAGTTAAAAATAGATAACAAGGCACACAAACAATTCCTATTTCACCAAACCGTCCACCATTGCACAGGACGATTTCCTTTACTGTGAAGACCAATAAATCATTTATATGATATAATTTCAACTGTGTACGCCTTTTTTCTGCAAATTATTTTGAAACTTTGTCTCAAATATGGTGCCTATATTCAGAAATATGAATTTGGTTTTTGTCTTGCCGACAAGTAGAGGTTGCTCATCAAGGGATGTCTGGTTTTAATCTTGTTTTTATGATACCGGAGATTGTTCGAAAGGCTTTGCGAAGATGTCTTTCAAATTTTAGAATTAAATACCAAAAATACAAAGACTAACAAAGAGTTTGTTTTGGGATTTTCTACTTGTTAGTTTAACAAAAACCAAAGATTAAATTGGTGAGTCAGTTATTGATTAAAGCGAACTCTATGGCCTTAATTTACATAATGACGTCGTCCTTGAAATCACAGTAAACTTTGACACCACAGTAACAACTATATACCATATGACAACGGAAAGCACTGCGACGTTACCTGTTCGTGCAGTCAATGTTCAGACCATGCATACCTGTATGTTAAGCCATGAAAACGTCTTCACCTTGTTGTCGACGTTCAGGTTATCCGAATCTTGTTAACATGCACCCATTTCTCTAGAGTGATGTCAACTAAACTGTTTATTGTAACTTTGTAAGATTTGTCGCAATATTGGTCATTGCACATGGTGCATATAATACATAACAGAACTATTCAAACTGCCTGATATATTGATATTCCTCGATGGACGGAGTCGACAATATTTGTATCACATACAGATTTACACTACATATACTATCCTATATTTATAATATATAAATAGTATACACATGTCTATGAAAATTGATTTTTTATATAAAAATTAAATGTCTGATTGATACGTATAACGACAGAATAACTTATGAAGCACCTTATAAATAAATAAAATTGAGCAAAACAAGCGGAATTCACAAACAAGCAAACAGGATACTACCAATCTAAATATCAATTAACATACTGCTAGAGTATGGCATACAACAACATTTGTTTTTCAAAGACAAAATTAGGATGCAATAATACTGATTAAAAAGTTATCACAGACAAGATACAAAGTTAGACATTTTACAGAAATGACTTGATTACAAAATACATCAAGAATTGTCATCAATAGAGAAAATGGCATTTAGAATGTTTGATTGATAAAACCAATTGATTCCCAGAATATATGAATTAAATGATGTGTTTATTCTCTTTACTTTTCATCTCGTTTATCTCAATCTTGGTCTAGCCAAGAGAATATTTACAATGACAAAGGAAAATAAATTCCATTGAAGTCGAATATCAAGCAAAAAAGAGTATTTATGTTCCGTACAAACAGAAGCTATTTTCGATTACATTTATCACTTGCAACCATTCGTTTAATGCAGGGATATACATTTGAACTAATTGTGCATGTCCTAAATAAAAAGTGCATACATGTCCAATACTCATTATAAAGTATGGACATTGAAGACGATAAGGTCCAAACATAGTAAGTGTATGACAGTTATAAATAGGTCATTGTGCAAATACATATGATACATTTTCATATATGAGTTAATGTAGTGTGTTTACCCTAATAAAAACTTGTATTTTCCTCAACAGTTAGATCACTAACTTCTAAAAAAGCCTGACCAATTATAACACATAACTACAGACATATTGTTTCTTCGATTCAACTACATTTTTATATTCGCTTTCAATATAATACTGTAGGTAAGAAATAAACAGTTTTGAAAAACCGCTTGCTTTGAAACCAGGTCATACAACTGAATAGATCAGTTTTGTTCGAACCTTTGTCTTCAGAAGTAATTATTTTTTATCAATATCCGCATTAACAAATACGCCCTTTCAAGAGGTAACACTGCCTGATATTGAATTGCGATACATGGCATCGCTGGTTGGGTCTATTTTTTCTCCTCCTGTGGTAGCGTCATGTAAAGTGGGGTTGCTGGTTTCCATGAGTCCAGTCCCTTAACAGAAGCTATATCGTCGTCTCTTTGGAGTCTTCTCTCATTTTGACGATAATTATCCCTGCAAAAATTTACATCGGTTAAAACCAACAAATACGTTATCCTTTATATTATAGGTATATTATGTTTGACTATGCGTTGTATTATTGTTGAACAGTAATAGCAATTCATGTATCTATTCCAAATGAGATTATAAATGTTTCAGGAAAAATATTCATAACCATGGCAGTATACTTTTGAATAAGTTTGACAGTATTTTTCAATTCTTGTTTATTAAGATATTAATAATAATATTTCATGATTGTGCAAACTATGATATTATCGTAAAACTTATTAAAAGATAAACTGCATTTCATCCAGTCACATGGTATAATTGAAAAGAATAAACAATGCAATTAAGCAATAAGAATATTTGACCACACACTATACCCGATAGTTATTAAAGTGGATATATATCAACAATGTTTCTGGTCAGAATGACAATAATAAGACCTCCATGTGAGTGAACCTGTATATTTTTTTCAATCGATACAACATATCAAGCATGAATTACACTGCATCATACAACTGTTTCGTCTGGAGGCCAAATTAACTATTGCTGAAATAGAAAAACCTATTATTAACACCAGTGTCTACCAGCTTGTATCTAGAAAAATAAACTAAGTAACACACGTGATTGCACATGTATAAGATGACGTAACACACATATATGCTGCACCTTTTAAATTTACCAAAAAAAAAATTGAACTGCATCATACATCTGTTTCGTCCACCTAGGACTCTTCGACAGTGATGCTAGGGGCCAAAAGTTTTAGTTATCGGTACAGTAAGTCAAACATGAATTACAATGCACCATGCCCAAACACTCTTGTACACAACATAGCATGTGTCGTGTAAACGGATGGGGGTGGAGTAGCCCGAAAGAATTGATCCAACCTACAGCTGACGGAATGTCCGTAATAGTGATAACATAGAGCCAAACATATCGTCAGAACATGTCTGACAATTGTTTTAATGTTAGAAATCAAGACAGTGATTAGTTATACAATGTTCAAGTAGGATATATAAACAAATCGTTGTATGTTCGTGTTTACTTTCCATTTCCTACTCAATGGCCACGTTTTAATGTAAAATAACCATAAAGAAAAATACAATGATTGACACACAGAGGACGTCAGAGAGCAAAGAAAGTAGTCAAAGCATAGACACGTCATCAACACATTCTAAATGTATGACTGAAGTTATGTTAAAGTAGAGAGGAAAACATCAATGTTAAACTATGGTGCATGTGCTATTTAAGCTAAACGTGACAGGAAATTTCGTTTAAATGAATGATATATACCCGACACCTGAACAAAACCTTCACCGTTAGTGGAACATCTTCACATTGTTGGCAGAGGGTTAAACCTGACCGTTCATCTCGATAAAGTTACCAGAGAGTTAAACCTGACCGTTCATCTCGATAGAGGCTACCAGAGGGTTAAACCTGACCGTTCATCTCGATAGAGATTACCAGAGGGTTAACCCTGACCGTTCATCTCGATAGAGTCTATACCAATCACGACGCCTTCCATCATATAATTCAACCTTTTTTATACAGAGATTGCAAATTCACGCGTTTTCTGTTTATGAAATATGTATTTTATTGGAGGTCTGCTTAAACGCGTTTTCATAAATATATTATGCAATTATGCAAAGTCATCAATTTTTATTAACTCAGCGCTATGTGAATTTCAAGCAGAAACATCGATCGTCTCAATGTGTATTCTTGTTTGTCAAACTGATATTTGACAACACTTGATAGATGCATGTCAACATATATATGTCACACATGCATGGCCTTTAAGAATTACAAAACGGCTGATTTAAAACCTTATTTGTTTGCGTAATAGTTGCAAATAGAAATCCATTGGCAGCTGACATTTACGACTGTAAAAACATACTGCAGATTTGAACGGAAGCGCAAATGGATGTGCAATTCAAAACAACCACAATGAAATCATCACAAAGCAATGCAGAACTCGCTTATCTTTTTTTTTCTTGCTGCATGAAAAATAAACTACTTTATATATTTAAATACAAAAACATAAAATCATCCTAATTTTTCAGGCATTACTGGATTTTAGTCTTTTTATTCCGACTGGTAAATAAATTCTTACACTACGTATGATACATGTTCGTGTTATCATATCTTGGAACATACCAAACCAATTCGTTGGTCTTAAACCGTAAAAGTAGTTTAATTTGTTTTTTTATTATATTTTACAAGCGTTTACAGTAACGTCATATCCTTACTTAGTTAAATAGAACACTTTGAAAATGTAAGAAATTCATTTATTTTGTGCCTTTTTTCACAGTATCAGATATAATATTTTTCAACTAACAACTTTCTGTAATAAGTAAATAACCGATATTGTAATAGATTGCAGTTAAATTGTATATTAAATAAATTTAGCAAAAATAAAGCGTTCAGTTCAGAGAACAGTGCATTTGCCGAAGTGATTTGGACAGGGCTAATCAATATTACTCCATACAAAATACCTCTGGTACGAACAAGTTATTAATATATTATATGATTATATAGCTTTGTTAACAGAATAATGTGAAAATTATAATATTATGTATCAAAGATAGTATGAGTTGGTCATAGAAGATAAATTGATCACGAGAATAATAGAAAAATATATATTTAAAAATCAACATCTATGTAAAACACTCGAGCCAACAATGTATGACGCCCATACTACCTGGGTATGGCTGGGAGTCTTTGTAGTGGGACAAACGTATCCGCTGTAGGACGTTTGAAGTTAGCACTGAAATTGAATTTTGCGACACCACATATGTTTAACTAGTATGTTAGCTTCAATGGCACCTCACTATGGTTAAAAATTGGTTAATTACCTTTGAAATGTGTAAACAACACTATAATATAATCCATAAATAACTGGGCGAATACCAAACAGATTTTGGTTGTTATATAAATCTACAACTGTACCAATATCCCCGACATTAAAATAATTTTATGTTGGTTGGTATACAATCTACAATCAAACTGATATCAAAGGCATAGATGTTGTTTGTTATATACATCAACTACTATCCAATATCCCTGATACTGATGTTATTATTTAGTATGCCTATTACTCTATACAATATACCAATATACTATTACACCAATATCCAAAACTACTATTACATCCATATACCGATCTACTATAACACTGACATCCCTGACATAGATGTTGGTTGGTATACCAGTCTACTATAACACTGACATCCCTGACATTGATGTTTGTTGGTATATCTATCTACAATAATACTGATATTCCTGACATAGATGTTGGTTGGTATACCAGTCTACTAGAACACTGAAATCCCTGACATAGATGTTGGTTGGTATACCAGTCTACTATAACACTGATATACCTGACATAGATGTTGGTTGGTATACCGAACTACTATAACACTGAAATCCCTGACAAAGATGTTGGTTGGTATACCGATCTACTATAACACTGATATCCCTGACATAGACGTTGGTTTGTATACCAGTCTACTATAACACTGATATCCCTGACATAGATGTTGGTTGGTATACAAGTCTACTATAACACTGATATCCCTGACATAGATGTTGGTTGGTATACCGATCTACTATAACACCGATATCCCTGACATAAATGTTGGTTGGTATACCGATCTACTATAACACTGATATCCCTGACAAAGACGTTGGTTGGTATACCAATCTACTATAATACTGATATCCCTGACATAGATGTTGGTTGGTATACCAATCTACTATAACACTGACATCCCTGACATTGATGTTTGTTGGTATATCTATCTACAATAATACTGATATCCCTGACATAGATGTTGGTTGGTATACCGAACTACTATAACACTGAAATCCCTGACAAAGATGTTGGTTGGTATACCGATCTACTATAGCACTGATATTCCTGACATAAATGTTTGTTGGTATACCAATCTACTATAACACTGATATTCCTGACATAGACATTGGCTGGTATACCAGTCTACTATAATACTGATATACCTGACATAGATGTTTGTTGGTATACCGATCTACTATAACACTGATATCCCTGACATAGATGTTTGTTGGTATACCAATCTACTATAACAGTGATATCCCTGACATAGATGTTGGTTGGTATACCAATCTACTATAACACTGATATCCCTGACATAGACGTTGGTTGGTATACCGATCTACTATAATATTGATATCCCTGACATAGATGTTGGTTGGTATACCGATCTACTATAACACTGATATGCCTGACATAGACATTTGTTGGTATACCGATCTACTATAATATTGATATCCCTGACATAGATGTTGGTTGGTATACCGATCTACTATAACACTGATATGCCTGACATAGTCATTTGTTGGTATACCAGTCTACTATAATACTGATATACCTGACATAGATGTTGGTTGGTATACCAGTCTACTACTATGCTGATATCCCTGACATAGATGTTGGTTGGTATACCAGTCTACTACTATGCTGATATCCCTACATTGATTTCAGCAGGAAATTTACCTGTACACTAGTGTTTTCAGATTATACATGTATAACCTGTCACCATAATAAAATTTAAAAAAAAAACGAAAATGCCCTTCCTTACAAACTATTTATAAAACCATAAAGTTTGTAAAACACTTTACGTTCACTTCATTTAACTCTGATAAAAGTCTTTGATGAATATTCCTATCTTTTGAATAAAAACTTAATTAATCCCAAGAATTAAGGATTGAAGAACTTCTTAGTTTTAAATGTATAATTCTTGACAATGATTGTTGAAATGAAATTGTTTATTTTTTAATAACACTCAAAACGTTTTGTGAATTTAATGCAAACTCACACGGCTAGTTTTAACGGCAATCTCACAATTCACTTTCAAATCCAAAAGAATCACTTTCAAATGAGGTTAGTTAAATTTCAATCCATGTTATGGTTTTATTTATTCATTAAGTGCATTATAATATTCACTTGTTTCAATGCAATGCAAGGTTACTGTAATGATATACAAGGTAAGAAGATTTTCATATATTACCTTATCATTCTGTAAAAGACAACAGATTAAATACAGTGTCTATACTATCATACAATGTGACATAAAGCACTTGTTTCTATGTACTCTTACGTCCTCCAAATCTACTCAGAAGTTATCATGTTATAATTAACTTGTCTAAACATAACACCATGCTTTCCATTCAGAATTAAGCACATTTGGTTACACAAGTTCACTTCCATAAAAAGCGTGGTAGATTTAGTTTGGGTAGAATTTGGTAAAAAAAAACATTTTGTACACCAGTCACAATCATTTTTTATCATGTTTGAAATGCAATTAGCATTTAAATGTAACTAAGCCTTGTTGAAAAATAAATATCTGACTTTCAAGATGTTTTAGCTAGTATAGGGTGAATAGAATTCTGAATTTGAATACAAATGATGCTTTGTCTTAAATTTCCATAAATGTTGAAATTTGAAAAAAGCATCACACATTTTTGCAGCATTCAATGTTGTGTTTAGACAAGTTATGCATACAAACTGCATATTAAAATCAAAACCAAAGGTGGAAATTTCATTAACAAATATTGAAACCCTTGCTTGTACAATTTGTTTTATCTTTTATGTTTTCTTTATTGAGATAATTGTTTAAATCCCCCCCCCCCCCACAACTTCTTTCCAGAGGTATAGATTTTGGAGAAACTATCGAAAAGGAATGAAAAACATATAATTATGATAAAGTATTAATACACATAGTGTTACCCATTTTACATGTATTATTACATTTCGTTATAAACAGTACAGTTGATGCTTATAAATTGCATCATATTTTATTCAACTATTTAACTAAACTTCATGCAAATACTTTCTATATTGATTATAAATCAAGCGGGCATTAAGGAATTCTACTCAAGCTACACATGTATATACCTAAACTCATCATCCTAATATATATTACCACATCAACAGAGGTCTAAGGAAATTGTTCACATACAACAGATTAACAGACAGAGCTAACACTAACTTTAAACACACTGCTAGAGTCTAAGACTTAGCATACAAGTACTGTATTTATTCAGCAATAAGCCCATGCCTGGTGATATGTCCAGCCATAGTGGGTGGGGGGGGTTCGTAAATAAGAGTTGTCTCCCATTTCCGTAGGTATATGTCAATTCCAACATGACAACATTACATTGCTAGGAAATTGACATGAATACATAGAAAAATGTAGGCTGAAAGTGTTATGTCCTTGGCAAACTAAATACCTGTCCAAAATGGGATGCAACTCTTGTTTATGAAATAATTAAGCCAATATATTATATATATTGCTGTAACTTTAATGCACTGTTATACATTGTACGCACTGCCCATATCTATTACAGTTTAAAACTGCTAATTAATACTACTTAGGTATGTTTATATAGGCCCGTTGACCTACTTTAAGTCAGATTTATGTGTTGGCTCCTAGGCTTAATGGAGAATAAACACAGTATACTTTTCTACATGATTTATATAAAGAAACTTACCCAAACTCTGGTAAGGGACGGGTAGACCCTGTTCTGTGGAATCCTGGAGAGTACTCTACTGCCTGGTAAGTTTTGTCTCCCTCTGAGGCATAAGGTATTCCATTCCTCTTGTCAATAATTGTCTCTGTTAACATGTAACCAGATTTATCTATATGATTTCTGAATGAATATGGAAGTAATAGACTGAATCACATTGAAACAATTTAGGGTTCCATTAACAATATCAACCTTTATTTTTCATAAATGTTTACTATCAGGATTTAATACAAGGATACTTATAATTGCAAAGAAAGTAAAATATATCATTTTTTCAAGTCAACATCTCATATTACTTGATTTCTTATCTTTCTCATGTGCAGAAAACTTAATCCAAATATCAAATAAATCATTTTAATATTATAAACTAGCACTTTTCGTATTTATCTTTTAAAATATCAGAGCTTTTTATCAATAAATTAAAAAATGAGTAGAAAATGTGTATGATTTTTACCGTTTCTTCCTCGTCCGAACAACATTTTATGAGTGATTTCATTTGATGAAACATCAGTAGCTTTATGAATACCATCAAAGCTACACCTCAGACCAACTTTAGTCAAACCCGGATCCAGCAGCCATTCATTATTGGAGCGCTTGTATGTAACTGCAAATTTACAATTAATTCAGATTTTTACTTTATTTTAAATTCAAACATTAAATCCACATTATTTTAACATAAAATTTCAAAACACCTTCATTCATTTT
Source organism: Mimachlamys varia (assembly GCA_947623455.1). Classification (NCBI taxonomy): domain Eukaryota; kingdom Metazoa; phylum Mollusca; class Bivalvia; order Pectinida; family Pectinidae; genus Mimachlamys; species Mimachlamys varia. The sequence continues at coordinate 33,826,219 of OX392531.1, read as the reverse complement.
TTCCTAATATGCAATAGCAATACTTATGATTAAACAGACACAGATTGCATTTAAATGGTATGTAAAAAATCTTACAATTTCAGCTTGAAGACAATTCATGTGTCTGTCAAAGACTTGAGAACAATTATGCCTGAATTTTTTTCACATTCATGTGTCTCAGAATGTACGTAAATGAAAATTATAATTATTTACAGTATACCTGTCACATGTACCTTTATCATACAAATTAACAAAACAGAACTGTGTCATCTTACATGGATATGGCCGCATGGCCTTCCAGTTGTTAGGGAAGATTTCTGCGGCTGGGTATTCTGGGTGTTCTGGATCAGGAATATATTTAAGTTTAGATTTCCAGTCTGGTCCATTTCTGAAAAAGAAAACATCTTGAAAAATTAATTTACAGCAATTATAACCATAAAAACAGATTCAAGTCCCTTTCCTCTTTTGTATAACCCAAGGCCGTTTTTTGTAATATTTCAATGCAGTGATACCAGGATATGGATCCCTGATATCAAGCTATTCTTTTTAATATTCTGTGCTTCCATCAGTATAATTGCACAATATTTTTTGTATTTACAGTCCTTTAATTTGTCTATATTCAGGAACAGGATAAACTTGTCACTCAGTCTAGTACTGATATAATTATTGTCTTTATAAGCTAACTATTGAATATTAAATATACATGAGATAAATAACTTTGTACAAAAGGTCGATGTTGTAGTTTCTTGCACTTGTCTTCTAATGTTTGTTTACAAACATATCAATAGAATGTTTGTCAACAAATCACCAGACCCTAATGCTTCATATCACCAGTTACACCTACCCAACCAGAGAAGCAAACTTTATAATGAAAATAAACCATATATATTGTACAATTGTAATAAGTAAATCTGTATTGTTGATGCTTCATACTCCATGTGGCACATTCATACACTCTTACATGGTATACCTATCATATGATAATTATGATTCAATGGGCAAGCATTGATAGTATTGCATCTGGTAAACAAGATCACATATATCCTAGCACACTTGGCAATCAAGTTCTTAAGTACCATGCTTAAATTGGTATTCAAGTTTCCCAGTACCATACTTGAATTGGTATTCAAGTTTCCCAGTACCATACTTGAATTGGTATTCAAGTTTCCCAGTAGCATACTTGAATTGGTATTCAATTTTCCCCAGTACCATACTTGAATTGGTATTCAAGTTTCCCAGTACCATACTTGAATTGGTATTCAAGTTTCCCAGTACCATACTTGAATTGGTATTCAGGTTTCCCAGTACCATACTTGAATTGGTATTTAAGTTTCCCAGTACCATACTTGAATTGGTATTCAAGTTTCCCAGTACCATACTTGAATTGGTATTCAATTTTCCCCAGTACCATACTTGAATTGGTATTCAAGTTTCCCAGTACCATACTTGAATTGGTATTCAAGTTTCCCAGTACCATACTTGAATTGGTATTCAAGTTTCCCAGTACCATACTTGAATTGGTATTCAAGTTTCCCAGTACCATACTTGAATTGGTATTCAAGTTCTCCAGTGCCGTACTTGAATTTATATTCAAGTTCCCAAGTACCAACCACAATTGAATTGTATTGTTCTGTTATTAGTACGTATTCCTTTTTGGCATGTTTCATAAGTTTTGTTTGGAAATCAATTTTTCCCATATCACAATTCAGTGCAATTGTTCAGAATTTTAGATTCCATGTGGCACACTTATATAACTTGTGAAGACACATTTCAAAGGTTGGACTTATTTCAGGGGTGAATGAGTTAATCAATAGTGGAAATCTTTGCTCACAGTTCTCATACAACCATATGGCACATCTTATAAGTTTTGTTTGTATTGGTATTGAATCATTAATCAAGTTCCCATTTACATATCACACTTTAATGGTGATTTTCCTTATTAAGATTACTTTGACGGACTTGATCAGTATACACATGTATTACCATAACTAATTGGAAGTTCCTTTCTACTTAAATGGCAAAATGTGGAAGGTAAAGATGAAAGGTGGTGATATAAACAGTTCATGGTGGGTCAAACTTACTCTGAATATTTGACTTGTATATTTTGAGGATGTGGTGTCCAACCATCATCAAATCCATATCCATGAGGAATATATCTCCGTCCACTTGATCGGTACTTTGGCAAACTTGCAGTGTTAGTTAAGTGAGGAAAATGCCGTCGTTCTCTCTCTAAAATTGAAGAAATATACAAAAGCATTAACATAATAAAATGGCACAGGAAATTTAACTTACTATGTTAGTATATATGCAATGATATTAAAAGAGCTATGGCACTCTTTTAAATTCTTTAGCAGTAATATACAAGTGTATGGTACAATTGTACTTGTAATTTGCATGAGTGTTGTTAGTTAAATGTTCATAGAACATTAAAACTTAGAAGTATTTGATATTCTTCAAGCATTCAATTCAAACTGCAAGAAGGGGGCACTGTTTAGTGTTTACCGTATTTGAATAGGCTCCGACCATATGTACTCAGGTAATGACAGGAAGCGCTAACACCAATAGTTTAAGGTTTATGTTCATGTATGAATTCTATGATATGCACACACCAAATCATATGTGTTACATAGAATAACATCATGTGTTACACAGTCAAAGTTGAAATAATACTAGTGTGGCATAAATTAATTGTACATAGGATTTAGGTCATCCTTCTACAGTAGTGTCAAGCTAGAGGGAATTTCCCTTTAGCTGCAGTGGTAGAACGTCTGACTAGGAACTTGGAAATATACATGTAGGGTTTGATCCCCAGTAAAAGAACACTATATTTTCTTTCCAGTCAAAAATTGTGTCCGTGGCCCTCTCTGTGGTGCCAGTGGAGTTAGAACCTGGGTTGTGGTGTTTGCCAGGGGGCAAACATATTTAAAAAGGGGTGTGTGTAGTGTGGTAGATTTTAATTGTACGACGGATTTAAATAAGCTAGGTCACCTTCTAACTTCAAGCTAGATGTAATTTCCTTTTAGCTCATGATCAGTGGTAGAGCATCTGACTAGGAACCTGGAGATTGTGGGTTCGATCCCCGGTGGAAGAACAGTAGCATTGGCTTATATAGAGGGAATTTGCTTCAGCTAATTTAAGCAGTAAAAAAGCGTATGACATAAGTGTAGTAATTAGGATGTCAAGAAAAGGATATAGGAGTAATCATAGACTCTGATTTATCATTTGATGAGCACATACATCATCAAGGTAAAGAAAGTAAATTATATTTTTGCTCTTCTCAGGAGAACATTTCAGTTCATGCATAGATGTCAAGTAGTTCATTCCGTTATATAAATGTCTAATAAGGTAGATCACAGCTGGACTAGCTAAAATGTACATTTGGCACCCAACAAAATATACCCAAGGAAAGTTAAGGTGACATAGGGTCTTGTGTGTGTCTTCTGGGTCAAAGACTTTGTTGAAGTGGGTGGGAGCGGGAGACGTAGTGGATCTAGACCGGGTCGATCATCGGCGATCAGATAGCTCAGTTGGTTGAGCGTACGTGTCTGCCTAGGGTTTGGTATGTCCCGCACCAGGGCTAGTCAGAATGGCCGCGCGTCATGAGATCCCGCGAGAATTTCTTTCTGTCCTATCTATTTTTGATCACGTAATGTTAGGCGGAGGCGATTTTCAAACAGATGTCAGGAAACTGGTTTATTTTTAGAAATGAGTGGCGACAGTTAGTTTACGACCTCCTGTGACTTGATTAAAGAGGCATCACGGTAAAACTTTATTTTTTTATGCTTATTTAGAATTATTGTATATATGAATTAAATGTATACTCTTGTGGAAAATTAATGGGCGATTTACGCTGAAATATGTTCTCAAAAAATTTAATTAATAATTAAAAAAGGGAATCACTATTCGTTGATCAACGATTTGGACATGTAAATTGTTTTGCATCACATATGATAACGCATGCGCATAAAAAGCTACTTCGGTAAACAAAAAATGGCGATCCGCGTGACCTACATGTAACTACCAAGCGAAAAGTGTCCGAATGGTCAAATTTTAACGTAAGGATTATATTACGGAAGCACAATGAGGGATGGGAAGGATTCAAGGGAGAGACTAACAGCCCAATTGTTTGCATTGTTACAGTTTTCTTCTGGATAGCCGGTGACACAGTTTTGATTTGGTTTTGGGGCCTCCCAAGGGATAACTCTTTCATTCCTCTGTTACATGAAATGCGTGTGTAAAACTTGAAAGCGTGCATTGTAATATTCCCTTTATAATATTCCAGTAAAACGGCATTATTGAATTATATTGCTGAAGAGAAAGACCTTTTCACATACAAGAAAAACCGTATGGGGGGGGGGGGGGTGTTACGTATACGTTGTAAAACGCCGGTATCCCGGGCGATTGAGTTTAATATATACAGATTCAATTTGGAAAACATGAATAAATTTATGTCATCATGTGCGGATAAAAAAATCTTGTCATACCTGATCTATAAAATATGGATTGTACAAATATTATCGGGTTTGGACCCCAGTATTAAATTTGATATGAACCAAAATATATGCAGTATATATGTGAAGTCATTAATTCATAAAAAAAAATCATATACATGTATGTCCCATGTCTGCAGTTGTGTTGAAAATGTTAACGAACCTTTAAATTTACATAAAAAAAGTAAAATGAATCATAACATTTATAAATGGATTAAGTATTGAACAATTATCTTCTCGACAAGTTCCAAATTTGAGATATATATTATACATGTATTCTACATGTTTAGTGCGTGGTGCGTCATATGACTTCCCTGATACATATATAATTGTAAGTGTTAAAGTATGTTGACGCTGAAAGTTGGATAGATTTTAGATGAATATGTATATAGTCTGAAAAAAAATCTTCAAGACGTCGAGTTGTATAAAAAAAAATCGGAATCATTTCATTTTATTTTTTTACTTTTCAATGCATGCACACCTTTTGTGAAATGGTTCTAAATGAGGATTCGTGAAGATAACTTTTACAGAAATTAAGGTTTGCCCTATGGTTGTCATCGTCGGAAACCCACATGACACTGTTAAACGTACAATGTAAGAGTGCAGTGTCGTGTGGGTTTCTGCACAGGGACCTGAGAATTTGTCACAGCTAGTTTTGGACCTAAAATAGGGTGTTTAGAGTAATTTTACACATTACAAGCTATAGCTTTTATGACTACTGAGGGGGCATTTTTATCGAAATTGATCTTACCGTAACCCCCCAAATGTGTAAAATTACTCTAAACACCCTATTTTAGGTCCAAAACTAGCTGTGACAAATTCTCAGGTCCCTGTGGGTTTCTGGCGATTTGCATCGGTTTCAGTCAGGTACTGATGTCGATAAATGATGCAGAGATGTCGACATAAATTTCTTCATATGAATATCGTGTGTAATTAACGTCTGATTATTAATGTGAATGTGATTCAATAAATTTATACACGGACTTTGTGTCTGGTTCATCATCGGACGTACATGTATATACATTACGCGTCCCCTCTTGGGCCCCTTCGTCAAATTGAACGAGAACGCTTTCACTTGACGCCTGATCAGCGCTATTTTTATTGGGCTTTCCCGAGGAATGCAATTTTGCAAGTGGCTAATAAACACATTTTGAGTGGACTTTGAATATTGAAATAACAGGAAAATGTATCTGGTAGTGCAAACAGCATGTACATTCAAGAACTTCATTGTAGACTTCCCCGGGATGCCCCTTTAAATGTGTAGGTAAGTAGAAAAATATCTGTTCGATCCATTGATACTTAATTTAAATGTGATCGAAAATGTTTCATATAATAAAACACGCTTAAACAGCGTTTATGTGTGGATTATTATGTCGACCCGTGCAAGGGTCGGTAAAATTTTCATTTTTTAACTAAGGACGCATTCTGACTCTTGCACCCACCTGTCGTCCAAATATTAAGACGACAGGCGGGTACATACAGACTCTCATACAGAGAGCCAGAACCCTTCGGACTAGTCCTGGGTGCGAACCCCGGTCTGGCAGTGCATTTTCCCTCTCCTGTTACAAATGTATATTTTGTATAAACCGGATGAAAATGCTTGTTTATTTTTATTTATGTATTGTGAGTCTTGTATAGAGGACTTTATATAGTCCTGAACCAGAAATAACTATGTCCTCATAAAAACATCACTGTACGTATACGCTGACAGCTGATCGACTGAGTCGTGCAACACATTTACTGTACGAGTAGGGAATATTGTCACTAGCAATAACTCACCATGTTTACCCGGTCTACCTATTTCCGTCGTTACATGTAACATTTTGCCGCTTTAGGTTATCTTTTCCTGTTGTGAATTGTTCACGTATCTACATTATTTGATTCTTTACAGTAGTCTATTTGTAAACACTTCAGCAAACATCCGCCATGCGCCGAGGAAGCCGTATCTTGGCGACGACCGGAACAGGTGCCCGCTATCAGCCTGACATCTATCGGTGAAAGCACAATTTACTCTCGTTATCATTGGATAAGAAAGATAACTCTGTCGTGCTTATGGTTCATGATCATGACCACTCGATCGCATATACATTTTTTTCTAAAATAAAGCACAGTTCACTTTCAAAATAAATGCGAGTTGTATATTGCTCAATTAAAATAAAAATTAAGGGACAAAAGTAGTCATCACTTTTTTCATAAAATTTATAATCAATTAATATTTATAAATGTTGTCAAATATTCATGGGATTTCAATATTATTTCATGAAGTGAAAATAAAAAGGAAGCTCTCCACCGACTGTTGCTTGTAATACGTTTTAAGTATGTACTTATGTTAATACTTTTATATAGGCCTATATACTTTTATTTTCACCAATTTATTGGAGTTTTGACAATTTATTATTATTATTATTATATATTTATAATCGTTGGTAATTCAGTCTGTTTTTTATCTTGACTAAAACCACGGACTTAGATTAGTGCTATATCTAAGTCCGTGCTAAAACATAGTTTTAGCAATTAAAAAAAAAATTTTGACCAATGTCTATCAATAACATTGTTAAGTATTAAGAGGAAATGTTCTAAGCCAAGCCTGTGCATTGATTGATGTCAAAGTTACTATTCTTTACACACGGCAAATTGTGTCATATCTCTCCTCGTTAATATTTTTAGTCAATACCCTGGATAAGACCAACCCAGCTTATCATGTAGACAAACTATATTCCTTCATCGCTTGGTTCTACTCTTGGTACAAGAACACTCCCGCAACATTATCAGACTAAGTAGCTATCTCGTCACTACTAAACCTCCCCACCTCGCTACCACCACTAAACCTCGATCCCATCTCGCCACCACTGGAGCGCCCCATCCCACCACCACAACTAGACAACCCCATCTCGCCACCACTAAACCTCCCCACCTCGCTACCACCACTAGACTAACCGATACCGACCCCATCTCGCCACCATTAAACCTCCTCACCTCGCCACCACCAATAGACGACCCGATACCACCATCACTAAACGACCCCATCTCGCCACCATTAAACCGCCCCATCTCGCCACCACCACTAGACCGCCCTATCCCACCACCACTAGACTACCCGATACCACCACCACTAACTAGACTGCCCGATACCATAAACCACTAGACGACCCCATCCCACCACCACTAGACCGCCCCACCTCGCAACCACCACCAGACCACCCGATACCACTAGGTACCAGTATAACCTGCGGTACATGATAATACCTGTGGTACCAGACTAACTCTCTCCGCTATCTTCTGACACTATGTTTGTTAGCAGGTGACACGCCAATCTACCCCGTCCTCCCTTGGTACTATTCTTGGTACCAGGCCAACCCTATCAAATACCAGTGTGATTCAAAGCCGATTATAGAAAGTTCAACACCGACTTATCTATCCGAAATGTATTCATTTCGTATGTGACAAAACTATGATCAAATGTACCCACTACGACTTTCACCGATATAGAATGTGTAGGATTGTGATAGAGAGATTGCATTCCTTGGAGGCCTCCCGGCCACTACTAAAAGAAAATATTTCCACTGTAAAGACATATAGTCCATAAACGATATCGGTTGACGTTATACGCATTTCTGAGGAATATCAAATAAAGCCTTTATTTCTAACTTCTAAGATAAAATAGCATATTACTGCTGCTACAAGTTGGACACGATTAATCAGATGCCACGCTTCCAGGTGGGTGATATTCAGATGATGCTGACGTTAACATTTGGATGTTATTCAGATAGTATCGACGTTAACATTTGGATGTTATTCAGATAGTATCGACGTTAACATTTGGATGTTATTCAGATAGTATCGACGTTAACATTTGGATGTTATTCAGATACTATTGACGTTAACATTTGGATGTTATTCAGATAATGTTGAGGTTAACGTTTGGATGTTATTCAGATAATGTAAACGTTCGGATATTATTCAGATACTATTGACGTTAACTTTTGGATGTTATTCAGATACTATTGACGATAACATTTGGATGTTATTCAGATAATGTTGAGGATAACGTTTGGATGTTATTCAGATAATGTTAACGTTCGGATATTATTCAGATACTATTGACGTTAACTTTTGGATGTTATTCAGATAATGTTGAGGATAACGTTTGGATGTTATTCAGATAATGTTAACGTTCGGAAATTATTCAGATACTATTGACGATAACATTTGGATGTTGTTCAGATAATGTTGACGTCAATATTATGGATGCTATTCAGATACTGTTGACGATAACATTTCGATGTTATTCAAAACATTTAAGGATTAACCTTTGATTTTGTTTTAGTTTATTAGATCCTAAATCCAATGGAGCACGAGGTAAATTGCGTAAACGCCCCAAACGTACCGACTGCTCCATTGGATTTATTATCTAATAAACTAAACAAAATCAAAGGTTAATCCTTATATTTACAGTATTTTCCTGTAAATGGTTCATAAGTTTTCTGTTCAATTTAGCCCCATCTGCAGACATATATTTCATTTCAAAACTTACAAACGTGAAAACAGTTCAATAAATGTAACAGCATGACGTTTGCATAAGCCGTAGCTAGCTCCGCCCATTTCAATTGTTAATGACGTCATACAATTGTGATTCGAACGGAATAATTTGCATAGCTCCGCCCACATGTATTGTTGTCGACGTCATAGAAATTTTGCACGTTTTCAAGTATAGTTACTGGAAAATAACCCTAGTTTTCAGTACAATGGTTATCGAGTGAATACCAGTGTAGACTGTAAATATTAATGTTTAGCCTAAAATTAGGTGTTATTCAGATACTGTTGACGTTAACATTTGGATGCTATTCAGATAATATTGACGTTAGCTTTTGTACTATGTTATTCAAATAAAGTTGACGTCAACATTTGGATGCTATTCAGATAATTTTTACGTCAACATTTGGATGCTATTCAGATACTGTTGACGTTAAGCGGTCGGATTTTATTCAGATATTGTTGACGTCAACATAATGGATGCTATTCAAGATTTTAGGCGCTAATAACTGAGCGATTTTATGCTGCTTTTGACGTTAACATATTTGAATTGGATTATCAGTCACTGTTGGAGCTACTCAGACTTTTTGTACCAAAAGAGTAAATAAGGCAAATTCAAGACACGGCTTGCTCAAATATTGTAGTTCTACATGGCTGTGAAAATGATCTATTCTAGAAACGGTTCCACGTGTAAGTATTATTAGCTTGTATTAATCTGTTTGTGCCCAGTACCACGTACGGAGGTACTACATGTTTACCTTTGAAATGTCATCAACACCTGTCGTAGTATACAGTATCTATTTTCTGTGTATTTGATACGACTGAGTATCTACCAGACGTCGTGCGCCTTTAAATGGGAAGTATATATAATACCGGTCTTTGTTGTAACATTAGTGACAGTTTTTCTTTAGAATCCTTACCGGGGTGTATTGGTGAAGAGTGACACCAATGCGATCGATCTCCTCTGATAGTAGGGCGTGTGTTATTGACTTGTATGAACATTACTGCGATAAATTGAACACGTATCTCAACACTACCGCCAAATGTTCACAGCCCAGCCAAGGGGTGTTCCACCATACCGGTACCATAGGGATTCAATCAGGAGGAAGGCAGAGTAAGTGGGGAAATCCATCGATATTTAGGACAACGAGCTCTCCGTGATACCATTGTGGACATCGATGTGTGAGAGCGACACCTCAAAATGTTGTAACGCGGATTTACCAGCCAAGGATATTTAAATCAAAATCAGCAACGTGTGTATTTGTTCTGCTAGAGGAAGCAAGGCGGAAGAATTGTCATTATAGGATCGTATAAAACGAGCACGTGTGTTTATATATCCATATCACACACACACACACACACACACAGTCGGCGAGACGAGCTCGACATATACAAGCGTGAACATTATATTTCGCGTCAGTGATATGATTTATACTGGAGATGACTTATACAAATTGTAATACACATCTTGAGTGTTTGTATCTTTGATGCGGGGATACGGCCGCGCTCGTTCCAGGAAATAGACTGAAGAGCACTCAGCACTGAGCCCAGCTCGCTCCCCGAATCACGTCTCTGGTCCTGCAGCTGCCGAGGTCCCCCCATAGGATCACGGTTACCGACGTCTTCTCTTCCTTTTTAGTGAAACGGAAAAGTCAACTTGACATGTATGTATGTATACATTTTGCCAGTGCGTATGTTACTTTCAATGTTCATCTAGACAAGCCGGAAGATTTGTAGTCTTGACAAATATACAATGATGTTGGATTTACATTACAGTAAAGTTGATGGAGAATGTTCAAGTGGTTACTTATGAAAGAGGAAGTAATCTTTATACCTGCCGTTAACAACCACCAATGGCTTACATGTACTTAGTACGGTGACCTAAACATCTTAAACGATTTTCTTGTGAATATTTATTGTGGATTGCATTTCAAATTTGGAAACAGACTGAATAAAACGCTGTACCATGGGTGCTGGGGCTTCGAAACAAAACGCCGCTCGTCGTAAGGTTCAAGCCCTTGCTGCTTTCGACGAGGCAGGGAGAAGGCATCGAGAGAAAAAAGGACACGGAGGCTCAAAAAAGGGTTTAAGAAAGCGCTTGTCACGAGTGGACGAGGTGACAGAGGACGAGCCTTCTATGGAAAGGACGTCCTCTGTCTCCTCTAACTGGGTACGACTCAGGGAGAGGAGTCTACCGAGCATTGAACTGCAGCCAAAAACTACACTCAGACTCAGCGACTTCAACAAAGTTGTCAGACAAAAGACACTCGACCCTGACGACGAAAAGCCTATAGACATTCCGTATGGAATGCGGGAAAAGGTAAGGATTCGTTTGTTTTAGGATTTTAAGTCTGCTTCACTACCGAATATTCGTTTTTTTTCAGCGGACATGTAACGATATCTTGATATTGTGTTGACAATAAACAACAAGTTTATATAATACATTTTCAGAAATGAGTTTGCTATAGGCAAACTTCTTCTTGCAAACACCGTGCTAGGGGATATACCGGATTATCAGCTATAACAATCTGTGGTTAACATATTCGTAGTCAAGGCGATTTTTACTTAAAACTTTCTGTATTTCATAATATAACTTCTGTCAAGCTTACTTCTATATTTCTGAGAACTAAGAGATACACTGTAACAGTTGTACTTAGATACTGTATTAAATGTATAATGTAAACCAAAACCCACATATTACAATGTATAGAATTTTTCATGAACATCTGATTATCTGAAAATTTAAAGTTTATATGAGTACAGACGGTAAATGTATTTCGAAGTAATTATAAAATACAATATTTCTAAACCACATGTTTTGTAATAGCTGAGGTGTGAAGTTACAGCATAAAGTTAATACTTCATACTTTATAACATACTATTCAACTTTGGTATAAACTGTCACGATTTTTATAAGATATGTTTTGAATTTTATGATGATCAATATATATTGCGGAAATGTCCAAGTTAAATTGGCTTGTCATCCACCACTGGACGATACCGGGGGCAACTGTGTGAACGTCTGTACGGGTCGTATCCACTTATAAATGTACAGTACATGTACTGGCCCTGGTTTCATCAACATCCCTTAAGGAAACTCCATAACTTAAAAATAAAGGAAAGCATTACAGAATTTAAAGGGAAAATCTTAAGTTAAGGAACTTTCCTTAAATTCTGTAATGCTTTCCCATGGAGTTTTTTTAAGTTAAGGAGTTTCCTTAAGTTAAGGAACGTTGATGAAACCAGGGCCTAGCAAATTACATATATGTAAACGTATCTCTGTACACGTGTTCCTGTGAGGTAGACGTGACAACCACTGACATTGTTTCACATACAGGCGATACACATTGACTGACGAAATGTTGACATGTGAAAGTTAGGCCGACTCTGTAAGAATTTCTCACGTACAATGACTATGTATTATATTTCATATATATGATTTGTTGCCTCCCCCATTCTACGAAAATCTTACTCCTCGCCTTAGTCTGTTAGTAACAGCAATGTGTCACCTCTTACCCCTAAAGCAGTAAAGAGATAAATGATCTAACTATCTCGCAAATATTACTGTAAGTTAAATACGATAATTTATTAATTTCTGTTTATACCTATGAAAATAAGAAATAATTATGATTTAAAAAATAATGGAAATTAATTTATCAGACAAAAAAAGATTATAATGTATAGTTTTTACTAAAATATGAGAGGAATAACACGTCGGATAATGCATGTATATTCTATTGAAACACGTTCAACATGAAAATTTGTACATTAAGTGATATTACGAATGCCGTGTTAGATTGGACCAAGTACAATCGGATCAATTACAAAACAGATCATTATTTTACACTGCCCTATAACTTGACGCTCGTGTAATCATGGTGATATGTACGTTGATCAGATTGGAGCAAGTGCGACATTTCAGGAGGATCTTCGTGATGTTATGGAATTTTGTGAATGGAAATATGTAGATATTCACTGATATCAGCAACACGTTTAGAACCGTCTTTTGGAATAATCATTCAATTTTCACCCAACGTTTACCCAATACCCTACAAACACGTATTCTGGTTTCCAATTATGTAACACAGTAACGCTATGTATAGTACGTATGCCTAAAGAATGGCTCATGCCTACCTGATCACAAGTGCTTCCAAGTGGTACTTGAAAACTAAACCCAATACGATCAACCATTACAACACATTTCTGACAAATTCTTTTTCTGATTTGTATTTAAGCACTTTCAAAGGATGACAAGTGACTCTTAAAGCTACACAGTAGAACATATTGTGTAGAACCTTGCACGTTATCGGGCCGATGTGCTACCCTTAAGATCAATATGGATGTGATGTGTGAGCACACATCAAGAATGCAGTTCTGTAGCTATTGTGTGTTTTCTCTGCAGAATGGTATAGCTTGCGATACTGTCTGGATATGCTTTACAATTATTATCAGTCGGCTTTGAGGAACTGACTCAGATTAAGAGAGAAAAAAAAATCGATACGAAAGCCTACTGTTAAATCCGATAGGGTCTGTGATAGTGGCAAATATTAGCTTGGAGAGAGTTTACACCAGTGTCGTGTTATTGTAGAACTAAATAAGGGCAAAGGAATAAATTTTCCTCTGTGACACGTTTAAAGCTGTTGTAGTTATAAAGAACTGTTTTAAATATTCGCGCAATCCTAACTTAAAATTGTTTTATCGTTTACGGTATTTGCATACCATTCTTTGTATTGTATATGAGAGATGTCGTAACACACACATGCTGCACATTTTAAATTTAGTTATAGATGAATTATGCCCCCAAAAATGAATTAAACTGCATCATACAGCTGTTTCGTCCTCCTAGGACTCTTTGGTGATGTTAGGGGCCAAAAGGTGGGAATCCAAAATTTCTAAACTAATGTAGAAGCAGAAGGGTCTACAATATACATTGTAGTATAAAAACCAGGGAACCGTGTTGTAAGCATATCACAATTTATTTTCATATTTGGATTCACTTGCTAAGTAAACTATACGCGATGTCAATATTGTAGTATTGGAATGCCGTGTGTTAGTTGACCGTGTGGCTTTAAAGTGGGAGATCTAGGGCGATATGAAAACAATTTGACAGGGTGGTGTTTGTACACTGTAACTTACTGGGCTTTCAATCCTGGTAGCTCAAAACTTATAATTAATGTCATTTCGTGGCCAAGGGAAGCATTAAGTAAATCATTTCTGTGATAAGAGAAGAAACCCAAACAAATTACTGCCTTTGAAACATACATTTAATAACAGAGTTTTATGATTCGCATTTAAAAGCACTGTCATGTTTATACAAGTATTTAAACTAGGTGCGGACCCATTACTTGAATTTGACGTGGTTCGTTTTCAAGTATTTAAACATTGACAAATGTATATTGATTGTATACGTATTAATGATATATGTTCTTAAATTCTAGACGCAAATGTCTTTGTAAAATAAATGATATTTCTTAAATATATAATACTTTTTCAATGAAGAGGTAATGCATGTAAAATAAACGGCAATTACTTCTTAGACATACAATACACTTCTTAATTTTGTATACCGGTAGTGTATATGTTGTGTGACACCCATTTAATCGAATGCTTCAAATAATCAAAGGTTCGTAATATAATCAACGATTATACACGTAACATCACATGTAAAACTCAATTTCTTGCATCGGTGATAAATTGCTTATCGCTCAAACAATTTCATATCGATTAGCCATTCCGACACGGACCATATATCATATCGATTAAATGTCATGATGTTAAATAGAAAGTGAGAACGGAAATGTTTTCTTGTAATTTTCTTTTTGAGACAACATATACCAGTTATACGCCATTACATGTATAGAGCTTATGATATGACATACTTATTTGATGGCAATTGTTCTTGATGATGAAATGTTCATGCCAATACTCCAGAGCTCTAGACCGATGCCAAAATGAAAGATATATGGCATAAAGATGGCCGACATACACCATGTTCATTTTCCCCGGGTACATATATGGGTTTAATGTTAGTTCAGCACGACTGCATTAAACATTGCTGTATACGCCGTCTGTTGCTATCGATGTGGAAGTGTCGTGTTCCTATTTGATATTCGTGTGAAGGTTTTCTGTTTTGATAATATTGCTAGTTTATGACTGTCGGAAATAATTCTAGAAGTTTTTATTAGTCCGAAATGTCAAACGCACATCTAGTCTGATGTAGTCATGGCGTGTCTATGATAAATCATTGCGTTGGACCTGGCGAGTCTTATTTAGACGATCATCCATCTTGTTCAACAGTTTCTTTTCTAGGACCTCGATTTACAAATCCCTATTTGGTTACCGCGCGTTATTCATACATTACAGCACGACATTTTTAATATACGAAACGTTGTACATATTGGAACAAGTTTACGGTGTATAGAATGCATCATTTTTTGTTTACGCATCAATTAGTTTACTCAAGGTTATTTCGTACCGTCTTAAATCATTGGATTAGTATATTTTTGTTGTGGATTTAAATGTGACTAATGGATATAAATCAGTAGATACCCTCCCTCCCCCTACCCAGGTACTGAATATCATTTATAAACGTTAGAACACCTACCGAGCTTGTCGTTAGGGGGATTTCAACATAGTGTATTGAAGACAAAGAGCATATCTTTTGACGTGAAATCCACCGTATCAATGTCCAGCCCTCCGTATCTGCCCAAATACCACAAAATAATTATCAGTCGTGAACTGAGGATACAAAAAGTACACACTGAAATATTTAATAATCTGGATAAATTAAAACTTTCAAATCAAAAATGGTATGCTCATTTAGTGGTCTGATACTCCCTGTTTCTGTTACCAACTAAACTGTTAAAAACGGCCATTTGTTAGTATACTAAAAAGGGAATCGTCATTTAAATCATTAGATTCTCAACATTGAGCAGTGTTTTAAATGTAAATTTAAGTAATTGCGAAGACTATTGAAGCGCATTATCTAAGGTTTATTAAAAGCTGCGATAGCTGTCTAAACTTCATAATTTGATAGATGCATTTTAATTTAAAAAGTTAAATATTGCGTTATTTAATTTAAGATATCTAATTTATGTCTGATTTTTACAGACGATTAAATGACATTCATTTCGAAATGTGCACTAGCGTCGTTAAATGACAACACGCGTTAATCACGTTAGCTTCGTTCAATGACAACACAAGTTAATCACGTTAGCTTCGTTAAATGACAACACGCGTTAATCACGTTAGCTTCGTTAAATGACATCACGCTCTAATCACGTTAGCTTCGTTCAATGACAACACGCTCTAATCACGTTAGCTTCGTTCAATGACAACACGCGTTAATCACACTAGCTTCGTTAAATGATAACATGCTTTAATCACGTTAGCTTCGTTAAATGATAACATGCGTTAATCACGTTAGCTTCCTTAAATGATAACATGCTTTAATCACGTTAACTTCGTTCAATGACAACACACGTTAATCACGTTAGCTTCGTTAAATGACAACACGCTTTGATCACGCTCGCTTCGTCATTAATCACGTTAGCTTTGTTTGTGAATACGCTTTAGCCATTGAAGCTAACTCACTGAATACCGAGCAGCAGTTCTTGTTTAATTGCTGTCACACCTAGATGGCAAGCTGGACACCTAAAGTCAGGTAGATTGATGAGAAGAGGTCAGAGGTCAGCTGATCTCTCACAACAACAATAGTTCTATTTATGATTTGATGTATTGTAATCATATGGCAACGCATTCCGAGCAAATTTTTCACACTGAAGTCCCTGACCTTGGCGATACATGGCACATTTTACATGCATTGCAATACAGATAACTTGTAAAGAAGAGGGATTTGTAACGTGCAGTTTTTGTCATATTTCTGCTTTATTTTGTAAAGTACATTAATATATACACTGCATATATCTACAGACAGTAAATGTTCGTAAAACTGGTCTTTATGGATTTGAGTTATCAGTAAAATTTACATGAAAAATATATCACTCCAATTTCCTTGATATGTTCTTCTGTAACTAGCACTTTCTAAAGCCAATTACTTATCTATATGATTGTAGGTAGGTAGATTACTTATACCCTTAGTAAGGTTACAGCAATGTAGAGAGGTAAGATCAACAAAGTGCATGATTATGTAAAAAGTAAAACCAAACATTAATGCTAAAAATACTTAAGCAACTGATTTCCCCGATTAATGCATAACTGCTCTCAGCTTTATTTGTCTGAGAATCAAAGCATTAGCAATAAAAACATTTTACCTTGTCTTGATAATTTAATGACAGTAATGAAAGGTAGAAAATTGCTCCAATTATATGGACCGGCCAGTCAAAGTTTAAAGTTATCGAACGGATCAAACATGCATGCAAACTGTATACATCAAACTGACTTTATTTTATGGTTGATATAGGTCCTACAGTGACGTAAACGTGTAACATGAAGGCTCGAACGGGGCCTCTATTGATCGAAGGGTTTTATCGAAGGAAAAGCTTTAAGAAATACAAGTACGTAACTCAGATTAGGTATATTGGTGTTGGGTATTATGTTATCTTTCATTCTGTGTAAATAACTCCTCTAACGATCTTCAAACAGGTGTTTCTGACGTTTAAATAGAGGTAATCTTAACCAACGAGGGGTGTGTATTGACACAGGTAAGCAAAGTCATGTACCCCAACAATTCATTAAATGAACTGTAGTCTTACAGACTTTCTTCCTGTTAGAGTGTTTGAACTGGTATGCCTGTTTTAAACTAGTGTTTAATGATGCAAGCTAATAATGTTTTATGCTTGGTCAGATGAAAAGTCATTGTGTCTTTTGTATAATAAGGTGTAAAATATATACGGGATGAGATAAACCGCCGTCGATTCGGAATGTAAAATGGCGTATATGTGGATTATTAAAGGAAATATGTCCCCAGCCAAGTAAGGAAATAACGAAATAACCATATTATAGTATTACATACATTTAAATGGTGGATTTTTTTTATCATCTCAAGGACGTTTCATGTTAAATCTTGTACCAATTTTCTGTGAGTCGGTGAATAATGCTACTATAATATTGGAAACCTTATGAAACTTTACCTGTATATCAGTGTTGTGTTTCGTTATTTTTTTTTAATAATTATTTTTAAAGAGACGAGTTATTCTAAATGATTTGATTGATTGTATATTTAACTTGAGTACTTAGGTATCACTGTGAAATGATCCCCTATTCAATAAACATCTGCAGCGTGTGAGTCGTGTCATTCAAAACTAATTGATATTCCATTTGCAATAAAGAGTGTGAAACTTGGCATTTAAACAGGTTTGATGTTTAAAAAGTTTAAATGAACAAAACTACATAAATCTTAAAATTAAAAACATGTTGGATCCTATCATAAATATTCTGTCATTTTAATGGGGGTTAAAAGGGTTTTTTTGAGATTAAGTTAATGTGAAAAGGTGCATATGGTGCATTAACAAACAAGCTATGAAATATACTAACGCAATCTACATGTGCAAAATATGCTAATTTCCGAACTGTAGCGACCCTCTTTAGTATGATATATTTACCCCAAATTTATTTTTTAAATATTCATAAACGTTTTAGGTATTTGTTTCATCATAACATGGCACATTAAGACGCTAATTTTGATGTCGATTGAGAAATCGTTTTTTCTATACCTACATACATAACATGAACATTTTTTATTATAACCTGTAGGCATAGTCACAGTTGCTTGAGTTTCTGTCAGTATATGAAAAAAATGTTTATATATATGTAGCCGCGGCCCATTACAGAATATCATTACATTACTGTAATGGGAAGCTCATTTCACACATGTACATTTATTATTTACTGACAGAAACTCAAGCAACTGTGGTATAGTACAATGCCTTGACATAAATCAAAATTTATATTGTCAATATCTTGATGGCCTTATGATATTTTCCTGACAGGAACCTCATTACATGATTTTAGATTATGTCGTAGATTTTGTGTTGATCCTGGTAGGTGACTCTCTTCACCAATATATTAAACTTTAGGACGGGATGACCTGGATGTGTCACCTGTAATATCTGTTCAGTATCATACTAAACACATGCCTTCACAGTGTGTCTGGACTACATAATTTCGATTGTCAAAAACACACATAAAACTCATACTCTACATCTATAATCGTTGTTTCACGCCGAGGAATATATTAAAGCTCAATGTAGTTAAAGAACCTGTTACAATGATGAGTGATGAGGTACATTATATATATGCTATGATATATATGGATATGTAGTTTCCATCTAAGATCATTTAAACAGAATGCTAGTAATGATTAATTAACTGAAGACTCAGTACAATTCCGATAACATTCTTTAGAATTCAATATTCAAATGTTCGATGTTATTAATCCCTATGAGCCTAAAACGTCAAAATGAAAAACTACAATTCCCTACTCATATGAAAACCTGCATATACAATTTTATCTTACGTGATGCATAGTATTGACTTTCTCTAACAAAATGAAAATATTTCCCATTGGGTCTGATGAATCCAAATATGTGCCATAAATTCACTTCCGGAGAACAGATGTGAAATAAAGTTTCCATAAAGAAAACCGAATGTAGTTTGCTAATGTCAATTTATTGCGATGGACTAAAACGTCTTCATGGATCGATCTATTTTCTGTCGTCAGAAACAAATCCATTTTCCTAATGTCTGGCGCTGCCGTCCCCTCAGCCAAATATATCAATTTAAGACTTATAGGGTGTATATTTTAAGAGAGCAAATCAAACGGATATTGTCTGTTATACTAGAAATGGAAATTGATGGCTGTAAAACAACATCCTTGGAGAAATCCATTCGTTAGCACACATACTGTCTTTGTGAGTATTACCTAGCTACTACATGGAGATGGAGACTATCGATGGCTTACAAGACCCAGAGACGTAAAGCTTTATCTAAAAAAACGCCTGTCTGGGATCATCGACTACCCATAAACCCAAACTGTACATCCTTGTCGAATCACTGTGTAACGTTAGGCTCCAGACTACCCCGTGTAGCTCTTATCTGTCCGGGATTATATAAAACGGAATGCCCACCAAGCCCCGGTGTTCTGACTGAAACAGTTACAGACTCAATACACTCCGGCATTGATCTATTTACAGAAGATCCCGGGCGATAAGTGTACAACTTAAAGTATACAGCTCTATTGACAATCTTTCACATGTAATACGAAAAAATGAGATTCCCAGAACACGTTTCTGTCTGTAAATCACTAAAAGGACCAATGGGCCACTGTGGAAAGACGATTTTCTTAAATTGTAAAAAAAAAAAAACCCAATAACGGCTGAAAAATCGCAGTTCTATTAAAATCAATCAGACGTTGAATATGAAAGTGTTGTGGTGGGAACTAATCATATAAACAGACATGATGTAGTTGTCAAGGTCGAAGTCAGAACAATCAGGCCGTTCGGGTTTTAGAAACATTTGAATTGAAAATATTCGAATTTCTGAGAAAGAGGAGAGGACATTAATTTTGTTCATACTGTAAACCTTTTTTTAAATGTTCATTTATTTGGATATGATTTGAACAAATTAACATTTTTTTTATAATGGGTAGCTTTATAGGGAAAAAGGTGCTTCAAACATATGTGCCAATATTTGATAAAACAGTTTTTAGGAATTTATTATAATAAATCAGCGAATACCGAAAAAAATGTAAGGAAAGAATGCACGACTGTTTTCGCGTAAATGTCATGAACATGTTAACTTGTTATAATATAAATCGACGATAACAATACCTTTGAAATTTATTGCAATGCTTCAAAATATCTCAAGATCGTTATCCTTATTTTCTAACGTTATAAAACATGTTTATTTCTAACAAGTTCTCTAGTTCAGGTGATATTGATTTAGACAAGATAATAACACAATCAAGTGATCACAATCACGATGTAGACTTTTGTCCCTACGGTCATTCACACGAACGATTCCATTGGTTGGTTATCTGTACGAGATTAATCCTAAACCATATCTGCCACGCGACCACGTAATTCGTCCGTCCATTTGACACCGGAATGTTTTGTCACTCTTGTTGGAGCCTGTGACGCGAACAAGCGATATTTTAATCAATGGTTGATTGCGGAATTATGCTCACAACTCACTGATGATCTGATAAGACGCCTTAGCTACTGTTGGACCAACATCATCAACCGTTGATCAAGGTTCGCTAATCAATGACTGCTCGCAAATTGTTCTAATGTGCTATTGTTTGGTTACCATGGTGATGTGTCGATTGTTAAGCATCAAATGATGTCCCTTCCTGAATGTCCCGTCACATTTCTGGTATTTCCGAAAATGCCGAATGCCGTGATGTTTTGTTGTGCGGAGTCACTTTCCGTTAAACATTTCCCGCTAAAAGCGATATAGTAAGAACTGATTTTGGCGAAAAAACCAGGTAATATACGTTTATTGCACTGCCTTTCTAGATGAAGACGCTCCCTATTGCTGTTTAAGTGGAATCACAATCCCCTATTGTGTTTACCAGATAGGTTATATTGTTATCAAAGCACGAGTTCTTTGAAAGACAAGTGATGAGAGCTGGTTGCAGTGTGTTGTAGGACTAGAGTTTATAATCCGTTATATGTTTAATTGATGGTCAAATTTCTTAATGAATAGTGAAGTAATGAATGGTTTCCCCTGAACTCAGCTATCATCCGATGGACGATCCCAATCCACAGCAGTCTACATATAGAAACACACCCGATAAACCTCACCTATATACAACAAACATGTATTTTAAGCAAAAAAGTCAACAATTGAAAACAAGTCAGTGGTCGATAAGATAAATTCTTGAAGAATTTTACGTCTTCGATTTGGTAATTGATGAAGTCACTATATATCATGTAGTGTCAAACCAATAGCTCAATTATTAATTATTGGTGCAAGTATTAAGTGATGTTATCGTTGTATTTGTTTGTTTAATCACATACCGGATCAATGTTACTCCCTCTTGCGATCTTGTCTACGTGGAAAGGGAGTGTTCGTGATTCATATTTGTAATGGTGACGTCCGGCAAGTACTTCGTCCTTAAAGTTTTATTGTAACAAATAATGAATTGAGAGACCAAACTCAATATTCTGCTATGTGACTCACATTGACATTCGTCTGGAACTATTTTCACAAGAGGCATGTAATGTGTGTCTTACGATGGTTTGTCATGGGTTGGGCTATAATTGGTATGAAGAGACAATCTCGTTTGATATCGCTCTGCAGATATTTCTCATCAATCTGTGTAAACTGTTTTATCAGGTTTGAGCAGTATGTACGTCATAGATGCGTACGCGGTCATGAAATCACAAAAATGTCATCTTATACGCTTGCAATTGGAACGTTTAGTTATATTTGATATACACGACCGTTCGTAAAGCCGGTCCCCAATACTACTAATTACTGCTGACGTAGAAGAAACCCTGGAAAATCTGCCGCGTAAAAATGTAGGTGACACACCTCGGCTATGTAGACGTGCTATGTTTAGAACAACGGCTTTGTATACCTAAGGATAGCATATTGACATTTAAAACCTGTAGATGATAAGAATTATTGGTCTTGGTGTCCAATGCTGTCCTGAAGGGTCTACCTATATTTGGAACTGTTTCCTCAGCGCGAAGACGGCTTTCGTGGTGGATAAGAAGCCCCTAAGCATCACTAAGACTCTTTTGACATTTCAAGTGAGCGATCAGGAGAATCTGTAGCAGCAAATAGATATTTATTTACGTTTTTAGATTTTCACTAGGATTTTCTAATCAAGAATCTTATAAATATATCTTTCAATTTCATTCAAAATTCAAAGCGATTCTATAAGAAAGATACTCTATATGCGCATGTATTTAAAAAAAAACTATGGTGTCTTTCAATTGAAGTTTGAAGAAATGTAGATGTAGTTGAGAAATATTCTGTATTTTTAAGTGATATGAATATGGACGTTTTTGAGTATGCTCATTACACATGTAGTATGTTTACTTGTTGTGATTGACAATGATACTCGGTTCTCATTTTGAGAACTTGATGTTTACTTGGATGTGACAAAGATGTACATTGTGGGTGTCGTCGATGAAGCAAAAGACGCTTACTTTTCCGGAAAACCTGGTCTTATTCTCTTGTACTTTAACAGGGGTTTCCATGTAAATCTTTCTTTGTTTATATTTTGCCCCTGGTTTAATCGATATTGATTTCGTATTATGAGTTTGTTAACGCTTCGGTATTTATTTTAAGATAGGACTAATTTCACTGAAACCCTACTTCAAATATACTTTACTTTTATCATTTTTGACTCAGCTGTACGAATGAACTGCTTACATCATATTGCAATAAAAAAGACCAGTAGGTCGGGGACTTGTATCTCTGTTACTTGTATCTGCTAAATCTTGGTATAGAATACCCTATAGCTACTTGTATCTGCGAAATCATGATAAAAACTACCCTATAGATACCTGTATCTGCTAAATCGTGGTATAGAATACCCTATAGCTACTTGTATCTGCTAAATCATGGTATAGAATACCCTATAGCTACTTGTATCTGTTAAATCATGGTATAGAATACCCTATACTTACTTGTATCTGCTAAATCATGGTATACACTACCCTATAGCTACTTGTATCTGCTAATTCATGGTATACACTACCCTATAGCTACTTGTATCTGCTAAATCATGGTATAGAATACCCTATAGCTACTTGTATCTGCTAAATCGTGGTATAGAATACCCTATAGCTACTTGTATCTGCTAAATCGTGGTATACACTACCCTATAGCTACTTGTATCTGCTAAATCGTGGTATAGAATACCCTATAGCTACTTGTATCTGCTAATTCATGGTATAGAATACCCTATAGCTACTTGTATCTGTTAAATCATGGTATAGAATACCCTATAGCTACTTGCATCTGCTAAATCATGGTATACACTACCATATAGCTACTTGTATCTGCTAAATCATGGTATACACTACCCTATAGCTACTTGTATCTGCTAAATCATGGTATGGAATACCCTATAGCTACTTGTATCTGCTAAATCATGGTATACACTACCCTATAGCTACTTGTATCTGCTAAATCATGGTATACACTACCCTATAGCTACTTGTATCTGATAAATCATGGTATGGAATACCCTATAGCTACTTGTATCTGCTAAATCATGGTATACACTACCCTATAGCTACTTGTATCTGCTAAATCATGGTATGGAATACCCTATAGCTACTTGTATCTGCTAAATCATGGTATACACTACCCTATAGCTACTTGTATCTGCTAAATCATGGTATACACTACCATATAGCTACTTGTATCTGCTAAATCATGGTATACACTACCCTATAGCTACTTGTATCTGCTAAATCATGGTATGGAATGCCCTAGAGCTACTTTTATCTGGTCATTCATGGTATAGAATACCCTATAGCTAATTGTATCTGCTAAATCATGGTATAGAATACCCTATAGCTAATTGTATCTGCTAAATCATGGTATAGAATACCCTATAGCTACTTGTATCTGCTAAATCATGGTATAGAAAACTCTATAGCTACTTGTATCTGCTAATTCGTGGTATAGAATACCCTATAGCTAATTGTATCTGCTCATTCATGGTATAGAATACCCTATAGCTAATTGTATCTGCTAAATCATGGTAAAGACTTCCCTATAGGTACTTGTATCTGCTAAATCGTGGTATAGAATACCCTATAGCTAATTGTATCTGCTAAATCGTGGTATAGAATACCCTATAGCTAATTGTATCTGCTCATTCATGGTATAGAATACCCTATAGCTAATTGTATCTGCTAAATCATGGTAAAGACTTCCCTATAGGTATTTGTATCTGCTAAATCGTGGTATAGAATACCCTATAGCTACTTGTATCTGCTAATTCATGGTATAGAATACCCTATAGCTAATTGTATCTGCTAAATCATGATTTAGAAAACTCTATAGCTACATAACCTGTCTTGCTGATTAGCATGCATAACTAATTCAGTAGATACGTAGTCGCATTGGCAAATATTTGTTGTGATTCTGATTGGTGTCTCAGTTATCACTTTTTAATGACGAGAATGGTTTTTTTTATTTTCACTTTGAGGACGTGACATGCATTGCTTATGGATGTGACTTTAATTTACATGGAGGGTGTCGTTGACGAAGCATAAGACGCTTTCACTTCCGAAATATCCGGTTCTGTACGTTTTCAAGAATCTCCAAATACATTTTTTACTTTATTCATATTTTCCCTAGTTAAATAGATTTTTAGTTCGGATTATGTATCCGTTGACGTTTCTGTTTTCCCTGATTTTTTAAGTGACTGTTCTACATGCGTATTTCGGTCACCTACTGTCATTACGTTACGTAAATGTAATTGTGGGGAGGCCTGGTGTTAACATACACTGTAAAGCATTGATGTAGTCTAATAAAACTTCGATGGACACTATAACTATGTCTATAAACAATCCCGTAAAATGTTCAAAGTTACCCCTTAATTCATACATTGGTCAACATCAAAACGTGTTATTCCTTAATTCATTAACTTGATATTAATTACGGGTATATTAACTGGTTTTCACGGACCTTCTGATCAGCGACAGGGCTCAAATATATTTATATATAGCAACCCTAGAAAATGACACAAGTGTACGTTATATAAGATGCTCGAAAGTGACACCGCCTGACTAGACATAAACACCTAGATATAATAATCCTTAATTGTTCATACAACGCCTATGTTATATATGGTTCTACCAATAAGAAACACCATTCACTGGATAAACGGATACGAGCCAGACATGCTATTATCGACAACCTTGTATATCCCAACTCACCAGAGGAGGAGCCATGCCCATGATGTTGTTGTTTCTGGACTTAACAGTCGAGCTAGCTGTCATGTTTTAGAAACTGATGAGGTTGGTTTATCAGAATCCATAACACAATAACTATTTGTACATGTACATACAATTAAGGAAAATCACCCCAGGGAGATAACTCCATCAGTTTGGAATGCAACAACATATTTCTTGATTAGAGCATGGAGCATGTTTTAGCGACAAGGGAATCATCGCCTCATTGTTCCAGGGATAATTCACCCCATGGCCAGTGTTTGGGCTGTAAACAACACCACCAGTCATCAACGAATAGACCAACATAAACTGTACTGCAGATGAAACAAAGACTTTAGATTGATTAGCCAATGTCATACTGAGTTTTAGTTGGATGCTCTGTGTATATTTTATTTAAACTCCAAGTATGTTTCATTCGCATGACAACACATTAATATAGAAACTGTTTACTGGAGAAGCTAAAAGCACACTATTTGAAACACAACGTCATGCACCGTGCGTTGTAACACAGGCACTAGGTTCGTCTATCAAACATCTGTAATATATAGGTGCTGGATAGACGTGACATGTGCCTGTGGTTGTAGTACTACTTGTAAAGGTACATGTACAGAATGTATCATAATATTATACCTTCCCAATGTTGTACTCTTCTATCCTTAGAGATTCGCACCATTTGGCTGGAATGCAATCTATAAACAGACTGAATAATTGATGCAATACAAGCCCTGATATTTGAAATAGTGAAATAAAATTATCGATATGCTAATGAAGGGAAACTTTGAGTAATCAGGGGTTCAGAATAATTCTAATTAATCCTATGATATAAGCGACTGTAACCGTCAAATGAAGCAAACCCACTTTCCATTTACAAGCATACAAAGATAAAAAAAGAGGTAATTTTAACCTATTGAGAAAGGTCATTAGCATAATCTAAAATAAATTTCAAGAAAATTGAAATCTGTGTTTTACACACACAAGTTTTTATATTTAAAATTTTCCATCATATGCCAGTTTTAATTGTTATGCACATTAATCAGTAACACTACAACAGTTCACGGTTAATGAATATTGAAATTGAAGGTGTATCGATAACATGTTTCGTTCGAATTCAAAAATCAAAGGGGATTGTCGCACCTGACCCTTCTGCTTCTACATGAATTTAGAAATGTTGGATTCCCACCTTTTGGCCCCTAGCATCACTGAAGAGTCCGAGGAGGACGAAAAAGTTGTATGATGCAGTTTAATTCACACGGCACATTGTATATATTACATGTACTAAAGCTAAAAGGTGCAGCATGTGTGTATGTTACGTCATCTTTAGATAAACCTAGCGACGTAAACTATATATTTTTTTTTCGTCCCGCGGGAAACTTGACTTCGGAAGTTATGCCCCGTTCCCTAGAGGGCGCTGTAAATTCTACTTCAGTTTCATTGTTGATTGTTGTCTACTTAAAATGACAGTTTGGTAAAGGAGATGCCGATTCTTTTACGGAGTCTCATTTACGCAAATTTTGAAAAAAAAAAAAGTTTGTCAAGAAACATCTACATGGAAGGCTTGATCGTCAATCAGCTGTTGTTGCTATATCATTGGATATAATGGTTCATTAAAGAAGTTTTTGTTTTTATTGCCAAATGAAAGTCATGTGATGTACTAGATATAGTATGGACGGTTCGGGCACTATACATTCCAGGGAACACTGTTAGGTAACAGTTCCTATCATAATAGATTTACAGTGTTTGTTATAAAATCGTCCCTATCATAATAGATTGGCAGTGTTTGTTATAAAGTCATCAATATCATGCAACAGTTCAGGCATACAATTTAGAATAAATGAATATTGAAATTGAAGGTGTATCGACCACATGTTTCGTTTGAATTCAAACATGTGTTTGTTATAAAGTCATCGTAATCATACCAGATTGACAGTGTTTGTGTTATAAAGTCATCCTAATCATACTAGATTGACAGTGTTTGTGTTATAAAGTCATCCTAATCATACCAGATTGATAGTGTTTGTGTTTTAAAGTCATCCCTATCATAATAGGTTGACAGTGTTTATTATAAAGTCATCAATATCATACTAGATTGACAATGTCTGTTATAAAGTCATCCTAATCATACTAGATTGGCAGTGTTTGTTATAAAGTCATCCTAATCATACCAGATTGACAGTGTTTATTATAAAGTCATCCTAATCATACCAGATTGACAGTGTTTATTATAAAGTCATCAATATCATAATAGATTGATAGTGTTTGTGTTTTAAAGTCATCCTAATCATACTAGATTGACAGTGTTTGTTATAAAGTCATCCTAATCATACCAGATTGACAGTGTTTATTATAAAGTCATCAATATCATAATAGATTGACAGTGTTTGTTATAAAGTCATCGTAATCATACCAGATTGACAGTGTTTGTTATAAAGTCATCCTTATCATAATAGATTGACAGTGTTTGTTATAAAGTCATCGTAATCATACCAGATTGACAGTGTTTGTGTTATTAAGTCATCCTAATCATAATAGATTGAAAGTGAATGTTATAAAGTCCTCCTAATCATACTAGATTGACAGTGTTTGTTATAAAGTCATCAATATCATACTAGATTGACAGTATTTGTTATAAAGTCATCCTAATCATAATAGATTGACAGTGTTTGTTATAAAGTCCTCCTAATCATACTAGATTGACAGTGTTTGTTATAAAGTCATCCTAATCATAATAGATTGAAAGTGAATGTTATAAAGTCCTCCCTATCATACTAGATTGAAAGTGAATGTTATAAAGTCCTCCTAATCATACTAGATTGAAAGTGAATGTTATAAAGTCATCCTAATCATAATAGATTGAAAGTGAATGTTATAAAGTCCTCCTAATCATACTAGATTGACAGTGTTTGTTATAAAGTCATCCTAATCGTACTAGATTGACAGTGTTTGTTATAAAGTCATCAATATCATACTAGATTGACAGTGTTTGTTATAAAGTCATCCTAATCGTACTAGATTGACAGTGTTTGTTATAAAGTCATCAATATCATACTAGATTGACAGTGTCTGTTATAAAGTCATCCTAATCATACTAGATTGACAGTGTTTGTGTTATAAAGTCATCCTAATCATAATAGATTGACAGTGTTTGTTATAAAGTCATCATAATCATACTAGATTGACAGTGTTTGTGTTATAAAGTCATACTAATCATAATAGATTGAAAGTGAATGTCATAAAGTCATCCTAATCATAATAGATTGAAAGTGAATGTTATAAAGTCCTCCTAATCATACTAGATTGACAGTGTTTGTTATAAAGTCATCCTAATCATAATAGATTGACAGTGTTTGTTATAAAGTCATCCTAATCATAATAGATTGACAGTGTTTGTGTTATAAAGTCATCCTAATCATAATAGATTGACAGTGTTTGTGTTATAAAGTCATCCTAATCATAATAGATTGACAGTGTTTGTTATAAAGTCATCCTAATCATAATAGATTGACAGTGTTTGTTATAAAGTCATCATAATCATAATAGATTGACAGTGTTTGTGTTATAAAGTCATCCTAATCATAATAGATTGAAAGTGAATGTCATAAAGTCATCCTAATCATAATAGATTGACAGTGTTTGTTATAAAGTCATCATAATCATAATAGATTGACAGTGTTTGTGTTATAAAGTCATCCTAATCATAATAGATTGAAAGTGAATGTCATAAAGTCATCCTAATCATACTAGATTGACAGTGTTTGTTATAAAGTCATCCTAATCATAATAGATTGACAGTGTTTGTTATAAAGTCATCATAATCATAATAGATTGACAGTGTTTGTGTTATAAAGTCATCCTAATCATAATAGATTGAAAGTGAATGTCATAAAGTCATCCTAATCATAATAGATTGAAAGTGAATGTTATAAAGTCCTCCTAATCATACTAGATTGACAGTGTTTGTTATAAAGTCATCCCTTTCATACTAGATTGACAGTGTTTGTTATAAAGTCATCCTAATCATAATAGATTGACAGTGTTTGTTATAAAGTCATCCTAATCATAATAGATTGAAAGTGAATGTTATAAAGTCATCCTAATCATACTAGATTGACAGTGTTTGTTATAAAGTCATCCCTTTCATACTAGATTGACAGTGTTTGTTATAAAGTCATCCTAATCATACTAGATTGACAGTGTTTGTGTTATAAAGTCATCCTAATCATAATAGATTGACAGTGTTTGTGTTATAAAGTCCTCCTAATCAGACTAGATTGATAGTGTTTGTGTTTTAAAGTCATCCCTATCATAATAGGTTATAGGTGTTTGTTATAAAGTCATCATAATCATAATAGATTGACAGTGTTTGTGTTATAAAGTTATCCACATCATACTAGATTGACAGTGTTTTCTATAAAGTCTTCTCATCATACTAGATTGACAGTTTTTTGTTATAAAGTCATCCTAATCATAATTCGCGGCGATTAACATTCGTGAATTTGTTTCGATCGCAAAAAGTAAATAAAATCTAGGTTAATTGTATTCTATTAATGTAGATTACTGACAGTTTCGTTTATTCATGGCCACGAGCTTCAATATAAAGATATTAAATATACCAGTATATAAAGTGTACATGATTAAACACATGCATATGTCTCCCTTCGATGCGTAAACGCTGAAAGGCTAAGTCTCTATGTTGTCGCTGTACGTATGTTCCCGTTTTAAAATCGGGTAAAAGTGTGGCTCTATTCTTTGAACATTTAAAAAAAATCGATATTGTTATTTTCACGGGGATCCTACACCATGCTTTTACATGGCAGATTTGGCCTAAGTAAGGCTTTGGAATAAGGAATTTGAACACCCCTTTACCACACGATGCCATGAATATACCAATATTATTTTTCCATATTATAAATGTACATGTATCACACTTTTGATTGATGGCAAATTTCATATAATCTTATTTTGGCGTCAATCATAGTGCAATAACATGACGTCATCGATTTTCACACTGGGTCACCAAATTAAAAAATACTAAGACTCGTTTGATAAATTTTAATCCACTATGAGTTGGGAACTGGTATCAGTTCCTATATTTACGTTCAAGTAAACACTAATTAGTTAAGGTTTCGTTGTATATGAGTATAAAACATCAGATCCTGATTAACGGTTAGAATAAGGTTTTATAATTGTTATGTTTTCTGGAGTAATTTCTTTTGTACTGCTTCTTTCATAGAAAAACTTAATTCGGTTTGTTTGAAATGACTTGATACGCATTTTCATGAAACATGAAAAAACTTTTGTATTACGATTTCTGGAATATCAATTGATGGCAAAAACTCTTCTTAGTTAAATTTATTAATTGATTCCGAGAATTCATAACAATAAAGACATTTTCTCGTAATCTGTCCTAGTTGTCCTTATTCAAACTTCCCTTTATTATTAATCTCATAAAATCGTGGCTTGAGTAGAAGCATGTCACAATATGCTCTAATGGTGTAACCTTGGCTTATGAAGAGCTCAAAAGATCTTAGGCATCTTTACCTCAAACCTGAATGAATGTATTCGATGCTTTTGTATTAGACTATAACTTCTCTGTTTCCGCATCATTTTGTGTGATATGAGCGGTACCATGTCTCGTGTTACACATGATTTGAAGAGAGGATATTTATAGATAATTTAGACAGACATTTTGTCTCGTGGATCATTTGAGAACGAAGATCGAGGACGTTTTTTACGCTCATTAGTTTGTCACGAACATGGTTGTCGCTTTAAGGTCATGACATGACATTTCCTAGGTATGACCTAGATTAACATGGAAGTTTTCACAAACGCTTATTTATCTGGAACACAGCGTAATCCCAGTACGTTAACTGGCGTCTATATAAATCATTTTGTTTGCACTTCATTATATGTTGTTAATCAAAACAGTATAGTTTGACAGATACGCATTGCTATTTAACATCATATAACTATATAAACGATGCGGCCTTTTTGATTTTACGCCCATATTGGCGGATTCATACTTGCTCTGTTTTGAAAGGTTATATGTTATACGACATAGCGTATGGCCTAAATGGGACAACCAGGTTGGTGACAAACTAATGAGCATAAAACATCCTCGACCTGCCTTGTTTAACTTGTTGTCGTTATTCAAACTTCCCTCTTAGACTATTATTAATCTCATCAAATCACGGCTAACTAACAAATGCACCCATACATATCATGTATATAGGTATTCTATTTTCAAATGATCTTTCACACATGTATATGTCATATACAGATCAACTGTGTATCATATCAATCAAAATTTTATGTCAAATAATGTTATCGACAACGTCCTCTGTGAAATTAACACAGTAAATATGATAATCAGCGTATTTTCATGATAGCTAAAATAACCATTTCGACCTACGAATACTGCATATAACCCTAGTTCTAATTCTTTGATAGTCATATTGCTAACGTACTCTTTTACTGTAGTTTGTGTAGAACGTGTTTGATGTATTGCATTCCTCTGTATAAGTATTTACTTTATTTTTCTGCAGGTACGACCAGAGGAATTGTGCCATATTTGCAGTGTGTACACCGGCAGGGAGACTTATCCATGCCGAATATGTTGCAAGGTTTACCACGAAGGTTGTCTACATAAGCTTGGGTATTGCAAAGACCCAGCTTCCTGTCTTCTTCTCAAGCGAGCCCTCAAGCCAAAGGGTTGGAGCTGCCACGAATGTGTGAGAATTGCATTTATTTTTCTTTTAATTTATCACACAATAAAATGCCATTTTTATTTTAACACTGTAGAAACGCATTTGCACATTTGGAAATTAACTTTTATCTTTTCTAAAATTTAATTATTTAAAATATTTCATTTGTATAGTTTGTGTTGTGAAGAACGTTAATCGTATCGCTTAGTTCACACACATATAACTGTTTTGTCACACTGACAATCAATACTAGAAATATACATTATACAGCGTTAATGTTTCGCGCACGTACACGACCACATTGTGTTGCCGAGCTATAAATAAATGTGACCTTCACACGACTTGATTGTATTACAGCAAAAGTTGCAATGACAGGCTTTCTATAAAACATACCAGTAATATCCTGAAGTTAAAAAGTCGTGATATCGATCTGCCAGCACAGTCTTCCTGTTTCCGTCCGAGAATACAACGCTAACAAATGCACCCACACACGCAAACACACGCTGTCGGGATGGAACGCTAAACAATAGTGCCTCTGTATTAAGGAAGAAATATCAAATAAAACAAAAACAAAAACATATTGATTTACAGATAATCACAACAAAATACTTGCAAGGAACAAAATGATGAAAAACAAGAACATTCCATGCAATAATGTCGGCGGAAGTGTACGAAATCATATCTTATACATTGTATGCAAACAATGCCTTTTGATTTAAATGCTGAACTTAATTAGGTATTAGCAAATAAGTCTGCAGCGTTGCATCATAGCAATGGGAAACACTGAACGCAAATTCTCATTTTAAGTGTTATATGCTTGTTATTGGCATCACCATTCTCCCGCCACCTCCTCTCAAAACAATTAGTGGAGCTATAACGCAAAGTTTACAGTGTTGGTCTATTCAAACAAGGTTGTAGGTACAGCATTCTCTGACGAGAAATTATGTGTTAATAAATTTTTCCCCTTTTCTCAAAACCTCCTGCTTTTAATGGAGTCTCAGAAGTCATGCTACGGCACAAATGCTTTAACAAATTTTGTTTTTTAACATTCCATTAGCAAGGCACTTATTAGCCGCTAGAAATACTTAGCCTAATAGAATGTGCTGAACAATGACTATGTCAAGGCACTCCTGGTGGAAGCACGCACATATTTGTTGACCAATCTTTTTTGATTATACGCCTAAATTAAGACCGGATACTTTGAGACGATGCTGGAAGATATACCTTTAGTGCACATTGATAAAAATAGCAATAATTATGAATTAACATGATTTCGTTATAAAAGGAATAAAATGACAAAAAATTTTTTGGTTCTTTTACAATTGAAAATTGTTGATACAGTTCCAAGACGGTAATGCAAGTCATATAGTGTTTATCATCTGTACATTTAACATTTTAATGCAATAACATACCTCAGTTATCATTACAGTGAATGATTTAAAAAGATCCCTTTGGTACACGGATAATGAGCAGTATAAGATATGTGCATGCTTCCAATAATGAAACCTCAATTTACTGAGCGCATTGTTGTCGCTATCTGCTGAGAAACATGTATTTTACAGAAATGTATACATATAAAACTGCCTTTTTCATAAACGATACTATTAGAAATTCATGTATTCACATTCATGTTTTGATTTGTTGCACGGGAAAAACTAGACATAGTCCTATATATTTCTTGTTTATAAACAGATTTACCTTCATGCGTCAATGCATTACGTCAGTTTAATTTGAACATATAATTGTATTGTCTAATAGAACATAAACTGGCAGGTAATTTATAAAACAGATTTTTTTGTTTTAATTTGTTGAATTATTGATAACATTAAGCAGGAGATTTGACTGATTCCCTTATGCTGTATGGTAGTTATTCTGATATTTAGACGTTCCTATTTACTATAAGATGGTACATGTAATACTTTCATGCCTTTTGGATGTTCCTTTTCACCATCAGACGTTACATGTATACGTTCATACCTTTTGGATGTTCCTGATCACTATCAGACAGTATATGTAATACTTTCATGCCTTTTGGACGTTCCTTATCACTGTCAGGCGATACATGTAATACATTCATGCATTTTGAACGACCCTTTTCACTATCAGACAGTACATGTAATACTTTCATGCCTTTTGGATGTTCCTTTTCACTTTCAAACGGTACATGTATAATTTCATGATTTTTGGACGTTCCTTTTCACTATCAGACGGTACATGTATACTTTCATGCCTTTTGAACGTTCCTTTTCACTATCAGACGTTACATGTATACTTTCATGCCCTTTGAACGTTCCTTTTCACTACCAGACGGTACATGTATACTTTCATACCTTTTGAACGTTCCTTTTCACTATCAGACGGTACATGTAAGACTTTCATGCCTTTTGGACGTTCCTTTTCACTATCAGACAGTATATGTAATACTTCCATGCCTTTTGGACGTTCCTTTTCACTATCAAACGGTACATGTATACTTGCATGCCTTTTGGATGTTCCTTTTTACCATCAGATTGTACATGTATACTTTCATACCTTTTGAACGTTTCTTTTCACTATCAGACGGTACATGTAATACTTTCATGCCTTTTGGACTTTCATTTTCACTATCATATTATACATGTATACTTTCATACCTTTTGAACGTTCCTTTTCACTATCAGACGATACATTTATTCTTTCATGCCTCTTGGATGTTGCTTATCACTATAAGACGGTACATGTAATACTTTCATGCCTTTTGGACGTTCCTTATCACTATCAGACGGTACATGTATACACTATCAGACGGTACATGTATACTTTCATGCCTTTTGACACACACAGACGTAAGGTCATTACAATAACAAGCCAATCACTCCCGCTAGTCAGCGTTGGTATCCTTAGCCTGGTAGTGACAGAATGGAAAACAATCTTTAATATTGACACGTTCCTTGCCGTGTACGGTCGAGCGATTTTGGTGCCAGACTAGTCCTCCCTGTACAATGGTAGATGGATATCGACCAAGACATAATCTGTGTTCTGTCTGTCTGGAATGCCTCTTCATCAGTCACCACACAGAAGTCCATTACGTTCCTATGTTGTGTATGCTTTATTTCACACAGGCACGGTGCTTATTGTATTTGTATTTTATCCGATATTGATAAACCTCTGTCCGCGTGTCTATTGCATTGAAATTCCGTCTGTCTTAATCATGTTCAAGGCATACTATACAGTCACGCCGAAAGCTTACTTCTAGACAAATATAAAGTCAGGGCTACCACCAACTCCCGGTCAACGTATTGCAAAGCGAACAAAGCGCGAACCATCACGACATGTTGTCTTTTGTTTATGATGTTATTCGATTTATTGGGGAAAATTGCTGACAGAAAAGTAATTTTATGAAAGGTTTTGGTACTCGATGGAAGTAATAACGTATTTCAAATATACTGTAACTATTTGTGAAAACTTTCAAGTGAGTGATCCAACCTCCCTCACTAGAAATGATATCATTTTAAATTTGATTAATTGATTTGCCTGACATATAAATATTGATAACCGGTATTGTATTGAAGTACTTCTTGCTGGCCTGGACAATATTTACAATCGGATTCTATAAACCTTTGTAAAAGTCAACCAAAGCAAAGTATATTGGATTTTAAAACTCATAAGTGCGTTACGCTCCATAAAACTACGGATAAACAGCCTTAAAAAATAACACTGTTTCGCCCTTGGCTAGATTTATAATTCAATTTCAAAAGTTTTTGATATGGCTTCAAACATTTTGCAGATTTAAACAACTACTTTTGATCAACTAAATACGGTTTGAACGGTTATAAATAGCTACTGTGCGCCTTTTATACCACATGACCTTTAGAAATTGCGAGATTTTATTTTCTTGTTATCGTATAAAATCTATATACACTGTGTAATTGCCAAAGCAAACGAATATCCCAGAGGTGCTATATATCAATATTCATTGACCTTTCATTGGACGCGCAGGATAATTCTATATCATTTATCAATAAATAATATATCATTTTTTACCTTTTTGTTTGAGAGCTGCTGAACAGTCTTTGGTTTGTTTTTGGAATTTGTAAATTCAAAACGACCAAAATACATGTTTTCAACTTTTGTTTCGAAATTTAATGTGTTCTAGCGATGACCAATAGTTAGATATCTCGACATTTTTGTTGATGGTCTATATAGAGAAATTTTTTACTTTTACGATTGATGACGATGCATATAAAAACATTATTAGATTTCATCAACTGTGAAAATTACCTAGAATGTGAATGGCTGAT
This sequence comes from Mimachlamys varia, assembly GCA_947623455.1. Lineage (NCBI taxonomy): Eukaryota > Metazoa > Mollusca > Bivalvia > Pectinida > Pectinidae > Mimachlamys > Mimachlamys varia. The sequence goes on along the minus strand of OX392531.1, from coordinate 33,789,350 downwards.
TTAAAGTATATAAGTCTAGATATGACAAATTGTGGAACTTGATATATAGCAGTTGTTGACATGTAGTTGTGATGAACAAATATCTGGGTAGTTATTTATAGCATTCCGTTTTTAACTCTAAAGATAATATTATTCTTTGATATGAAAACAGTATGAACTCTGAGTAATGTGCTTTCTAGTGCATTTGTCTGTAGCCATGACAACTTTTAGTCATATTTTCACTGCAAATGTCAAAAAATATCATAACAAATAAAATATGTTTTACACTAGACATAGATTAAAATATGAAACCAAAGTTGGACCCTTTCTTACACCTCTCACAAAACACACGATTCGGCGCATATCGATTCTCTTTATAACGATACAACAGCCATGGCTCGTTCTCCAGATTTATGTCTGCCGGTACCTCACCGCTGCGTTTCACTGCCATTTTATCTGTCAACGACCTTTTGTTGTTTCAGAAAATACTAATATCCTTGTTAGATTGAGTCGTGAGGTTGCTGCAATGCTATTGGCTTGTTCTAACTTTTACGGCCGCGACACCCATGACATTGCTTGCTGTAGATGTCTGTGTTTGGCACAGTGCCAAACTAAACGATAAGACAATGCGGATTCCCAGAAGGCATTCCGTACCTCAGTCTGTTAGTTATGTTCGAGGAATGTGTCAAAACGTGGAATCTAAGAAACTCTGTTATAATGTAAATGCTGAAGGCAGTACAAGCGATGCAGCTCATCTAAACATGTACTTGGGAAAACGATTGATTTTACAAACTCTTTACCATACCAAGGATTTAAGATGAAAACTGATTATTTTAATATGATTAATTCAAGCTTTTCACAATAAATTGTTTGTAAATAAAATGTTCTTTTAAATATATATGAAATACATAGAGGTCATATCAAAACTCATTGAAACCCAAACTTCCATAGCAATGCCTTTTCTACAAATTGTATATGTATAAGCAATGTTTGTTAGTGTATACAATGCGATACTCTTTGCTATATTTAACCTGCAATTTTGTTTTACGAACAGGATGATTGCAGCAACATGCTTACAGAGGAAGAATTATTTGCATTGTTGGACTCGTTTGAAAAGTATGATTTAACACAAGGTTAGTTCTTATATAGCATTTGCCTTACAAGTATATCACATCGCTGAACCAAACCTATATAGTATTTGCCTTACAGGTATATCACATCGCTGAACCGAACCTATATAGTATATGCCTTACAAGTATATCACATCGCTGAACCGAACCTATATAGTATATGCCTTACAAGTATATCACATCGCTGAACCGAACCTATATAGTATTTGCCTTACAGGTATATCACATCGCTGAACCAAACCTATATAGTATTTGCCTTACAGGTATATCACATCGCTGAACCAAATCTGTTTTGTACTTTACTATTCCAGTGGTCGTATATCATAGCTCTCCTTTAAGCTGTAAATGAATGGATCTTGAGATTGATCTTATCGATGATAACAAGTTAAGGAAAACATAAAGGTGTTTGCTGCCGTCTTAAGCGATCCGTACCTGATATTGTTTAATAAATGGTATGCTTAGGTATATAATTCAGTTTAAGAGTAAAATAAATCAGCCGTACTGATATATTCAACGTGTCTTTCATCATGGGTTTTTTAAACTGCCTTTTATTTAAAAAAAAAAAAAATAGAGAATACCGAAGCGTCAACAAAATCATATTAACTCAACATCGATTAAATTAGTGGCAAAATATGAAAAAATTACATGGAGACCCATGTAAAGTGCAAGAGAATCAGACCAAATGTATTTTTCAAAGTTGATAAATATTTTTACGTTTGTTTAATCAAAAGACAATTTTGAACATTTTGTAGATTCCAGTATATCGTTGGAGGAATATTTGACCTACCGTAAGCGCGCATACAAAGACGCACATGGCGTCTCCTTACCCAAGGCCGAGATGCAAGACGAAATGGCACAGTTTCACAGACTTGACAAAGAAAATTCGGGATCGGTCACGTGGTGGGAATTCCTTAATTACGAATCAATAAAAATTCTCCTAAGACGCGGAAAGGTTTGTACGACGAAAGCTAAGTTTCATATCATAAACTTGCGAGGGGATATAAAACATATCGATAAGATATTGTCCATAGATTCTTATCATTTGAGTTCTGACAATATAATTATACTAAGCATTGATGTTACAGGCCAGTCATAGTGTAAAAAACAAATGAACCACCATGAATTACAGCAGAAGCCATTGTGTGATATAAATGCAAAATAATAGAGAAAACCTAAGCGCCAACAAAACCATAATCCGAGCTAAAAATCGATTAAACTAGGGGCAAAATAGGAACAAAAGAGATGAGAGACAGACCCCTGAAAAAGATATTTAGACCAGGTGTCCTTAAGAGTAAACGTCTTCTGTTTCATCAACGACATCCGCCATGTAAATCTTCATCATATCCACGTAAACGTAAAGTCCTCAAGGTGAGAACAGAGTCAACGTTCTCAGTTACAACAAGTTAGCACACTGATGAGCATATTAAAAAGCGTCCAACTTTATATCATATAAGATTACAAAATATTTCTCAATGAGACCAAGATGGCGACCATTAAACGTGTTCCTTATCAATCTACATCTCTCGAATCCTGTATTGTAAACTTGTTTGCCAGCAGTCGATATAAATTTCTTGAAAAACTCGCTATTGAGAGCAAGCCCTTGAATAACGAATCAACGACCACATGTAAACACCAATAGGTTGGATAGAGGATGTAACAATAAAAAAAGGAAAGTAATCGATTGGAAATCGAAATCGTCACGTTTATTGTATAGCTTAGTAGTAAGTTGTCCATGTTGCTCATAGTTTAAGTAGTGATCGAGGTAAGCAGCTGATATACGGACGAACACGTATTATCATAATACAATAAGCTAACCATATTGTAACATAACAGACGATTATATTGTAACATAACAAGTGAACCATAGTGTAATATAACATGCGAACAATGGAAAAAGATAACAAATAGGATTATATTTACTACTGTACTGCTTTTTTTCCACAGAATGCAATCACCAGATTACTTTTCCCAAGGGAGATAGAACTTGCCTATCGCCTATTTCATAATTTCGATGAGACGGACAGTGGCGAAATAAGGGAATATGACGCAAAGAAAGCGCTGGCCTCCTGGTACACTCTTTTCCTGGAGAACGATGACACGCTTAACGGGTTAGTTTTTCCTACTGCTCGTCATTGTTAACTGATAATCTTCTTACTCAAGATCCGATCAACTTAGCTGCCTGCATGGTGAATGGTTTAGAGTATCCGATTTAAAGATTAGTATTGAAGAGCAGTTCAATAATTGTTGGTACAGATAAAATCACACAATATATTATTCATGGATAGGGGATAAATATAGCAGGTCTCCTCATCCCCTACACACCTAATGGATTTAAAATCAATAATACAGAGCAATTGTGTTTCGACACTTCATATACATGGATATATATATCATATGAATATTAGGCTCCATACAGAAAATCCCTGCTGTTTTGTCAATTATCACAAGATTGGTTAATCAAGCTATTAAGCTAATTTATGTCCACCTGTATATTAGCTTGTTATCTATTTGTTCTGCGTTAAAGATTCTTTCTCCCTTTATTTTCTGTTATTCCGGTCTTAATCCTCTTTATAAATGGTTGGCATACAGATGATGACTCGAGTTGTAGTATGACTGTATACTTATCAATTCCATTTATATGCAGTGTTGCATTACGTATAATTTACATATAATAACACAAATGCAAGTTTCTATTACCTCCATATTTATAATATATATCAAACAGGTAAGAAGTTTGTAATACATAACATTAAAAATTATTTGTACCGTGTATGTATCAATTCCATATATTGTAAGATTTACATTGACATTGTAGTTATTATCTACGTATTTTGCAATTTACCTGAATTTATGTATTAGTTATGTATAGTGTACGATATTTTTTAATGCACATGTATATGTTGCGTATGTTTGTATTAGCTATAAGCCTAACAATTGTTTTACCAGGGTCAAATCGTTATGTTCGAAGAATTGAACATTTTTGTTATAATTTCTTTTTTACGTGACATGATACGACATTTACAATATTGTATATGATTCGTATAATCTCGTAAAGCTTAACGATTGCTGATACATTTTCCATTTATTAAATAATCATTATTTGTCAAACATAGACGTATATACTGAGACAAGACAATAGTTTACATACATAAACACACACATTGACAATTTGACACCTATACTTAGAGTTAAAAACTTGATAATTAATATAATTATATACATGTACAGTAAGATGTACAACAAAAAAAAAAAAAAAACAATCAGAGAATACCAAAGCGTCAACAAAACAATAATTCGAACTCAAAATCGATTAAACCATCAAGGAAAAATAGAAACAAAGGAAAGGTTTTCATGGAGACCCTCGTAAAAGTACAAGGGAATAAGACCAGGTGTTCCAGAAAAGTAAGCGTCGTCTGCTTATACAAATCAAATACACACAAAGGACATAAATGATAGGACGGAATAAACGAAGCAGAAGACGTTTACTCTTCCGGAACACCTGGTCTTATTCTCTTGTACTTTTACAAGAGTCTCAATGTAAATGTTCTCTTTGTTCATATTTTGTTCCTGGTTTAATCGGTTTTGAGTTTGGATTATGATTTTGTTAACGCTTCGGTATTCTCTTATTTATTTTATAGACAAGACATGTTTAATTCAGTATCTGCTTTAGCCTTATATTTGTAACCATTACTGTATGTGTGTGTTAATATGTAGTTTGTTTTAGATGTTACTTTCAGATTTGAAAATTACAAATTTTAAAACTAGTTGATAATGTATAGTTAATGCATATTTTGCAATTTCGTATGATATTTTTTCAGCTTCACGATTATGTCTTCAAACAAAGAAGGTGAATTATGGTACATTGTGGCTGAGATGCTGACATTCACCATGGATACAAGTGTGGATAGTGGCAGGTACGTATTCTGAATTTTAAAAAAAGTGAATTATATTTACTAATTATGAATTACAATAATTATAAACTGCGTATTAATGAACATACGCTTTACAATAAAGCAATTGAAATGATCAAATATTTAATATATTACCAAATTTAAAAGGTGCAGCACATGTGTGTGTTACGTCATCTATACAGTTAGATGAATATGGGATTCTGATAGGTAACACAAAAGTCAAGGGTAGTTCTATGTAACAAACTATTGGTATATAATGCATTAGATGGTTAGTCAAGATACCGGGGTATGGTTTATATGGTAGAGTTAATATTTGGACGAGTTATTCCTGTGGATGTGTTTTTGCATTGTTTTTGCATTTGCAGTGCTGTGCAGTTTCCAAAGCAATGATAGGGAAGTGAGGCTGCACTCTAGATAACTAAAATGCAAAACGCAAAAACATGTTCCAAAACCGAATTAAGAGATAATTGGACGATCGAACCAGAATTATAGCAAGCGTGTGCTTCACCGATATTCTGCCTAAGCATATTCCCACTCGCGGAATCCTTCATTGATTTTCGCAGACAAATACTGAAATAGAGTTAGTACAGTAGCGTTTTAGTGCTAGAGATATAGAGATGGTGGAAATATCTTACTGTAGTACTCTGTTAGTGTAAATAAAGCAGAGACAGTAGAGATCATTTATACTGTAGTACTGTTAGTGTTAATAAAGCAGGGACGGTAGAGATAATTTATTCTGTAGTACTGTTAGTGTCATTGCAGCAGAGATTGAGCAGATAATTTATTCTGTAATACTGTTAGTGTTGATAAAGCAGAGACGGTAGAGATAATTTATACTGTGGTACTGTTAGTGTTAATAAAGCAGAGATGGTTGAGATAATTTATTCTGTACTACTGTTAGTGTTGATAAAGCAAAGATTGTATAGTTAATTTATTCTGTACTTCTGTTAGTGTTGATTAAGCAGGGCTGGTAGAGATAATTTATACTGAAGTACTGTTAGTGTCAATAAAGCAGAGACGGTAGAGAGAATTTATTCTGTAGTACTGTTAGTGTTAATAAAGCAGAGACGGTAGAGATAACTTATTCTGTAATACTGTTAGTGTTGATAAAGCAGAGACGGTAGAGATAATTTATTCTGTAGTACTGTTAGTGTTAATAAAGCAGAGACGGAAGAGATTATTTATTCTGTAGTACTGTTAGTGTTAATAGAGCAGAGACGGTAGAGATTATTTATTCTGTAGTACTGTTAGTGTTAATAAAGCAGAGAAGGTAGAGATAATTTGTTCTGTGGTACTGTTAGTGTTCATAAAACAGAGACGGAAGAGATTATTTATTTTGTTGTACTGTTAGTGTTAATAGAGCAGAGACGGTAGAGATTGTTTATTCTGTAGTACTGTTAGTGTTAATAAAGCAGAGAAGGTAGAGATAATTTGTTCTGTGGTACTGTTAGTGTTCATAAAACAGAGACGGTAGAGATGATTTATTCTGTAATACTGTTAGTGTTAATAAAGCAGAGACGGTAGAGATTGTTTATTCTGTAGTACTGTTAGTGTTAATAAAGCAGAGAAGGTAGAGATAATTTGTTCTGTGGTACTGTTAGTGTTAATAAAGCAGAGACGGTTGAGATAATTTGTTCTGTAGTACTGTTAGTGTTGATAAAGCAGAGAAGGTAGAGATAATTTATACTGAAGTACTGTTAGTGTTAATAAAGCAGAGACGGAAGAGATTATTTATTCTGTAGTACTGTTAGTGTTGATAAAGCAGAGATATTAGAGATACTTTGTTCTGTAGTACTGTTAGTGTTAATATAGCAGAGATGTTAGAAATACTTTGTTCTGTGGTAATACAGCTGAGATGATAGAGATCATTCATACTGCAGCTATGGTAGAGGTAATATAGTATGATGTACAGTTGATAAAGCAGGGATTTATGGCTTATTCATTACGTAGGACAGTTAATATTAGTAGAGCAGATATGGTAAAGATACCTCATTTTATAACAAGATAATAAAGGTTTTCTTTTAAATATGACCACGTGGTTGTAAAGATTTTGTTTTCTCTTATTGATAATACAACATATTAAGTAGGGATTAGTTCTTAGAAAATGTTCATACTAGTTAGTCAGATATGTTAAGGGTTCTTTCTGTAGAATCGTGTTAACAAAGGAGATATATTTGGAGTTAATTTCGTAGATCTGTTCGTTCTAACACAGTAGATACGTTAGTGATTATTTCAGAAGATTTTACAGAGAACGTAGGGTGAGGTGGTGCCTTTGGTATTGCTGCTATTATTAAATAGATGACGCAGTAGTGATGACTAGTTATATAGCTTAGTTATGTAACAGCTCCTGGTATAATTTAATGTCACGAAACATTTATTTGTCTGATCCTATCAATAATGACTGAATATATAAAAGTAGCCGTTGTTTACAACTGAAACAACTAACGGCGTTTATCATAAAAGTTTTGTATGATTATAAAGTTGTTTACCTTGTATGTTTGTGCAATAGGGGTACCTAATAAAATATATACTGAAAGTATATCTATTTTAATGGAAAATAGGCTATGTATCATGTTGCACACACTTTAACAATAAAAGTTTGAACTGAATAAAGGAATATTAGGAAACTAAGAAGTGTATTCTTTTTCAGGAAAGTGAGTTGGAATGAATTTCTGCGTGAGCTATCAATATATATAATAGCTGCAAGGCCCAACCTGTCACCAGTTCCGATGGAGAGTTCAGAGTGGACGAAGGATGTAGTGGTTTCTACGGAAACGGATTGTGATATTAAACGGACGTCTCTGTAACCTTGCCCACTCTCATATTATCACACTACATTAGGTTACTGGATGGTGTTTAGACAAAGGCGCTGAAAACTTTTGTAAAGTCTCATCCGTTACAAAACATGAGCCATTTACTTGATTCCAAGATTTAGCTGGGGAGGTGCTTTGTATGAACGTTTACATGACATGACAGCTGATCTGTGATACAAAGTGAAAGTTATTGAAGGATGAACGTCATAGACACATTCCAGTGGTATCGTCGGTGGATATGTACACTAATACTAAATGACCAGAGCAGACATTATAATAATCGTCATCACTATCACCATCATAATCGTCGTCGTCGTCATCGTCTTCGTCGTCATCAACATCACCATCATCATCATCGTCGTCGTCGTCGTCGTCATCAACATCACCATTATTATTATCGAAATATGTTGTCTTTTACAAGGTTAGCGCTGTCAAGGAAATATTTGCTATGACTCATATGACTCGGTAAAATGTTCACCGAATCTCGTTTGAAATGATGATTTCTAGAAATAATGTAAATATATTTGAGCACATCGACAAAATCGGAAGGTTTTTATTTTCAGAATCGAATCCGATTATAACTATCGAGGTCAACAACCGTGCATAGGCCGACTTAAAGTAGCGACGCATGCGGAGAAAATCCGCCTCATGTTAACAAATGTATTAGATCTTAAAATATGTATTTATCAAACATCAAATACATTGCAGAAAGTTATTTTGTGCCAAACGCTGCTGAACAAACACGAGAGAAATGCTTTTAAAGCTACATGTATAGTCTTCGTGATGACTGTGGTTTCCAGACATATTGTCACTCCTATTGCCCAATTAAATGCACCGTACTTGCGGGTCTGTGAACCGTTCAGTGAGTGGCTTGTGATCACTAACACTTCTGAATGTTTATTCAGATGAGGCTGACAGCCACATGGTTGACCACTGTTTAAGGTGCAGGTATAAGTGAAACTATTCACAATGATACATAGAAGGTACTCAATGGTTCCTTCGTTTATATATGTATTTACGAGTACATATGTATGGGAAAATATTGATATGTCAGCGGTTTTCTGACGTTTGCTACTATTATCTGTTAGAATTTCTAAGTTGGAATTATATACATTTTATATTTCTGTAAATACCGTTGTTAGTATACCCATTATAAAACAGATTCTTTTTTTTGGTGTCGCTTCGACTGAACTTTATCCTGACAATCTGCACTGTGATAATATAGTATAAATAATACTGTTTTGGAAATACTAATAGTGATATCGTCACATGTGAAGATACAATTTCAGTAAATAGGTTAAATATTGCATTAAAGTTACAGGATTGTATTAATTGAGAAATCCTGATTGTGATACACGTTATTCACCGGAGAAAACTGTAAATAAATTGTTTCCTTTATAGGTATATGTTGTTTGATTACAGACATTGACTAAAATTCCCTTGAATTAAATTGTTAAGCATTGTTAAAAACAATGTGATCGATTAAGCGTTGTTACAAACAATGGGATCGATTAAGCGTTGTTACAAACAATGGGATCGATTAAGCATTGTTACAAACAATGGGATCGATTAAGCATTGTTACAAACAATAGGATATATTAAGCATTGTTTTTATTGTTTGTTTATTGTTACCTTGTTGATTATTATTTATCATTTCAACAACAGTTATTAGCTTATTACCTCTACCATTTAACCTCTTATCGACCAGCTGATAATTTTTACTTACTCTTAATCATTTATATAAATTATCTCTCTACATGGTATTTACTGCATGCATATTTGACATTTTAGCATATTGTATGCCATCAAGTATGTATATTTTGTCTATTCATTTCCATCGGCTATACAAACATTCCCTACAGCTCTATATGACTAATACTGTTAAGAATCGTTTTTATGATAAAAAGAACGACACATTCTTGTTAATAATAATATTATAAGATAAATTGTGGTATTAATTATTCGAAATTCTGGTCCAGACGACCAAACGATTTCACTTTGATTTGATTATAGATATGATATTTTCGAAAACAGAAATGTATAAATACAATTTTTTTCTGCTGCAAATATATCTGGAATGTCAGTATTACAAAATGTACTATACATTTATAGTACCACCAATTTATTTACAGAATTTGAATTGTATTCATATCTTAGCGTCTAGTCTGTGATTTCCCTTTCAAAATAAAATGCAATTTTACAGAACTTCTAAATGTGTAGTTTTTTTTCTGCCATGAAAGCGTAACGGCGCGTGATCTCGTACACAACTTTGAATGCGTATAATACGTATCTGAGTATATAGTACATCGAGATATCTGAATAAACGACTTCAATCCGTATATGTATCGGTAGACGTTAGTATAATTTGATTTTATGATTTTATTCTGGTTCAGGACTATACTAACGTCCTCCTTACCAGACTCACAATACATAGATACATTTAAAAAAAAATCTTTCCGGTTTTTTTAAATATTTTTTGGTGCTTAATATGTTTTAAGATCTAGAGTTTTCCATGGAATGTCTAGCTTTGACACTTAATACTGATACAACATGTTCAAGAAATTCGTTCCAAATTGTCACTCTTCTGGTTGAAAAATATTTTATTCTAAGCATATTTATGAACCGCTTAACCTGCTCGTGTGTCCTCTGCAAAATTTGTTTTAGCGAATACTGAAGCGTTAACGAAATCATAATCCAAAATCTATTAAACCAGGGGCAACATATGAACAAAGGAAAGATTTACATGGGGACCCTCGTACAAGCACAAGAGAATAAGACCCAGGTGTTCCGGAAGAGTAAGCGTCTTCTGCTTCATCGACGACAACCGCCATGTAAATCTTTGTTACACCCAAGTAAGCATCAAGTTCTCAAAATAAGAACCGAGTCATCATTGTCAACCACATCAAGTAAACACACTAAACAGCATACTCAAAACCGCCCATCTTCATATCTCACAAAGATACACATCATTTCTGAACGAGACAAAGATGGCGACCATAAAACTTGCACATTGTCTCAATCTGATTAAAATACATATCCTTACTATTACTATCGTGTGTAGGATCTGACAGCGACCAGTACAAGGTCATGTGCAGGTGACCATTCTTATTTCCATATCTTGGAAATGAACAGCCAATTAAAATGCACCTTTTAACGATGTTTGGTAGACGAAGACGAACAAAAATGGCGGCGGATCGACGCGAAGAAGAGAAAATCTTTAAGGGCGTTATATAAAAACTTGATTAGTATATTTTGTGATAGTTCTTTACCTTCAGTTGTTTTTTCTTTTCCGACAAACGGAAAACTACAAATCAAACAGATAATGTCTAAAAAGAACACGCGCATTGGAGTAGAGAACTGGACGCCGACATTTTTGTATAAGGTCGTTCGGGTTTCTCGCTACTTTGGTTTGATTTATCGACACGTGTAGAAACAGATCGAAATTAGCTTTTCACTTTCAGAATCTGGTAAGCAGCGATTTGATTGGTGAATGAAAAGATCGTCTGTACATGACGTTCTACTGGTCGCTGTCAGATCCTACACACGATAGTAATAGACCGGATCTGTATTTTAATTAGATTGCCATAGTCCTGATCAACCTGCATCTCTCGAATCCCCGTGTTACTAGTTTGTTTGTTAGCAGTCGACATTGGTAACGAAAATCAAGATTTAGAGCAAGCCCTAGAATATCGAATCAACTGATGTTACTATCAAGAATGGATAGTTCACGATCGGAAAATTGAAATCGTCGTCTCTTTTGAGGAGTAAACAGAGACATTATATTTGTTTGACTGCGTCCAGGACTCGATCAGCCCCCCCCCCCCCGAATATATACCACCATTGTATCCATATATAGTATAACAGTGCCAGGGAGTTTGATATAGCGTTCCTCACGCTGTCTATGGTATGATCATTTTTTGGTCCTCAATGGAAACCATTTTTTATGTTAGAACTTTCAATTTGTTTTCCAGGAGGGAGAGAACCAATTTAAGTTTAAAGAACCTGTTCGAAAACTAGTTTGAAACTGTTAACTAAAACCAGTTTATTTGAAACAAATCCGCCTTGGTTATCGTTCGTGGCTAAAACAAATCATCAATGTTACTACACTGTATAGGAAGGGAGATAAATCATACAAAAATTAAGTAAGATTGACAACGATTGCACTAGATGTACAAATACAATCTAAATTAGATCTGAGTATTGTTATGTATGTTGAAGTCATCGATCCCATGACACAACACTGCTGATAACTGAAAACCTTATGTATTTTCGATATGTGCTTACAATAACGATTTTAGTTTAAACATATTTTATTGAAATCAAAGCGATTAGTCAGTAAGTTTTGCCAACTGATAGATAACTTCCCCGCAATAATGACCTATTTTAAATATACGCTAGTCACATGATGTCATATACATATATTCAACTGTAAAATAAAGATGTTAGAATTGACTTATAAGAACTATTTTTATCAGAGAGAGACACATACACAGGGAGAGGGAAAGAGACAAAGACAGAGAGAGAGGAGGAGGGGGTGACAAGACTAAAAAGAGGGTTTTTTTTAAACAAAGATAATGATGTCTGATTCATGTATCTGTTTGATTTGTTTTATCAACATTTCCGTTAAATGAAACATAGTTATTAAATGCCGCATTGAAAATGTTTTCTAAATGTATTAATGCTAATCAATTACTGAAAATAACAAAAATGTTGTTATTCAAAAATGTTCAATCTAGAGCATTTCGTCTGAGTTAAATATGTTTGTTTTGTCTTTATGGTGTTTAACAGCTTCTCATTTAGGGTCAAATAACATTTTAAAAAAATAGACATTTACAAAAAAGAAAGTTTAAAAATTAGAAACAAGATATTTAATTCTGTAAATTGTGACATAAACAAAAATCAACAGCAAACGGATTGTTTATGCCATATAGCATATCTTATAACAGACATTAATTGAATGTAAATAATCGCAGATAAAATAGATCGCACAGAAACTGTATCAAAAAAATAAATAAAGAATACCAAAGCGTTAACAAAACCATAATCCGAACTCAAAATTGATATAAACTGGGAACAAAATATGAACAAAGGGAAGATCTACATGGAGACCCCAGTGACAGTACAAGAGAATAAGACCAGGTGTTACGGAAGAGTAAGTATCCTCTGCTTCAGAGACGGCACCCGCCATGTAAATCTTTGTGATATCCAAGTAAACATCAAGTCCTCGAAATGAGAACCGAGTCATTGTCAATCACAACAAGTAAGCATACTGACATAATACACGATTCATGTACATTATATAATCGGTCAGATGCTACTTACAAATCAGCGCATTCTATCATCATATGTTAAACTGTAAATGGTTCATCACATGCATGGCAATAAGGTTGTTCTTCCTTATATAAATGTAACTATATGTATGTGGTATAAACTGAGATTGTTTCTTTGTACACAAACAGGAATTGAAAACTTAATTTGCGAGCTTTCGAAAACGTCTGCTCCCTTTGTCAAGCAAAGAGTACAATAGCCGAGTGTCGGTGTTCTGACCGCTGAAACTCTTTGCTTGACAAAGGAAACAGACGTTTTCGAAAGCTCGCAAATTAAGTTTTCAATTCCTGTTAAGGATACAAAGAAACAATCTCAGTATATATCATTCATACCAAACTGATGAATCTTATTCCTAATATATGTATGTGGATATGTACAATGTAGGTATATACAATTTTACTGTCTGTTCTACCTTATTATCGTTAATTATAAGTAATCTCATAATTATGAGTAATCCCATACCATCTGATTTTCTTAACATCACTGTGTGTTATTAGGTAGATATTTGTACGATGATATTCTTCTGTAGATCGGTTTATTAATTGCGGTTTTATTAATATTTCGGTATTACGCTGTTTTTGGTTGACATACATGTACATTTAAGTTGAGTATGTATCCACAATATTTAGATTGTGTATACATCGCAAAGACTGTTACTTCCCGAAGTCAAACACACAAGTATGGAAATAGTTTGTCGCTTGGATCCTTGCTACGCTACATAGTTGAAGTTAAATATAATTATATATCATGTTTCAAAATCTTCGTACTTACGGAAACACTCCAAGTCCGCTTGTGTCCTTGGATACCGAAATGGAGCTACATGTATCATGATTAGTTTTCACTTGTGGAGTATTTTCGGAAACAGCATATGGTAGATATAGTTAGTCGATCCCAAACTAAATCGAACTGTCTGTACACTCTAGGACACTGGATAGGTGTAGAATGAAACAATGGCGTGACATGTGTAATACGAACTGTACGTGGAAACGCCATTATCATAATGATATCTCCCGACTGGAACGGGAGATCTGCGATAGGATTCGGGCTAAGTAAGCCAGGCCAAACCCTAGTCAAACAGTCAACAGGCTGACGATTCAAAAAGCACATGTTTGAATTATCTTTTATTATAATGGATACACTGTTCTGTCTAACAATGTGAACTATTTTGTGTTAAGTATTGACAGCTTGAATATACAAAAACATGAAATTGCCCAATTATCTAATTATTTGTAAACCTTGAACGATACCTAGATGGATTTGTCACTTGTGGGTCAATTTGTCCTATCTACCGTTAATACGTACCAGACAAAACACACTAACGCGAAAGCCAACAATTTTATTTAAATAAAAAAGCGCATTTTAAAGAATGTAATAAATTTAAAATCATAGTTACAATGTAGATTTTTCAAATTGGTAAGCTAACTGTTCTTCATCACCAAGATACCACCCTTTGGTGACAGGACGACAATGACAGGCTATATGTTGACATTGAGGTTGTCACATACTTTTTCCCATTGTATGTTTTCCTCTTCTATTTACTCAGTATAAAGAAAGTGTTTCAATTTATTTGACATGAACAAATATACTGTTTTTGTATATTGCAATGGAAAACATCTAATGGCCTTTAGTAGTAGCAATTGTTTCAGCTCGGAATAACCAGGCTTCCATGTTACTCGTTACCGTACTGCTACAATACAAATTCATATACACAATGTGTGGGTTTTTTATATTCTAAGCTTCAAGCGACGTTATAACGATACAATTAAGAACAGCACATTTCTGTTTAACATCCTTTAATGTGATTATTTTGAAACTCTGTAGATGCAGTTTTGATTATCGATATTCGATATAGATTTTATAATCATTTTGCTAACAGGTTCATTCATTTATAGCTAATTCAAAATGGCCTAAAGAAACTTGGATTAGATCTAACACAATACTTAGTGATGTAAATCATTCAAGGGAAATAACTCGTCTGAACTACGTACAGAAACCAGTCAGCGCCTAGAAACGCACTGTTAACTTGTAACATAAACTTGGGAGGGGATACATATAAACAAATATTAGTTTAAGTACGATGTGTCGTTCACGGAAAAATCGTATTGTTAGAATCGAGAAATATTTATCAAAACGGGTTTAGATAAAAGACAAACTGCTAACATAGGGCTAGCAAATACAATTGTACCTTTTTGAGATTAATTAGCACGAGTTAACCCAGAAAGTTTTAACTCTGCATGAAAAAGACATGTAGAAGAGGCGCTACGAAATCACTAAAATAGCAATAGAATCAAATTGTTTAGACACTCTTAAGAAGAAGAAAGGTGCGCCGTATACTGTACGCGTCAAGATATACATGTGCTTTCTTATGAAGGGGATCATACTGATGCTCTTGGAGATACGCCCTCGTTCGCCCTCTACACCTCTGAAATCATCCCCGATACTCCAGGGGTTTTGTTCACTTTCGCCCTCCTCACTCATCTGCAAGCTTTCAATTCACAGCGATGTTAGGTTGTATAATGTCTTGTACATGTAAAATATCCTAGGCCTAAAAGTGGTGTAGCTATAGCTAGCCGTTAGTGAAACAGCGACACATCAGCGCCTTCAGCGTCCCGATGGCTTCCTAAGCAAAACTTGCATGAGTGACAACATGAAAAACGCAACGCCTAAAATCCTCTCAATCCAGACACTGTTCTACATATCTACCCTCCATTCACTACCCGGATCCGGTCCGACGATCATCATCAAAGATAACACGTGATTCTGATCTTTGTTTTATTATTCGAAACTGACCGTTTAATTACTCTCTCTATAGTAGAGGAACATATTGATTTGTTTCCTTAATATTGATCATATTTCATGCGGACGAAACCGATTGTGATATTAAGTGTTTCAAAGGATTGTGTTTCCATGCCATAAGCCCAGGCCAGTTAAAATCAAACTACAGTAGACAATTTTTGTTATCATTTTGAATAAGGCAGCTCATTTCCGCGTTGTTGTGATGAACAAATAATAAAATCAGTAAAATACAACCCACGGATATCAATTTAACAATCTTCTTAGTTAATTGATAAAACCTGCAACAATGGAAATTACCTTGAATTCATAATAATCAGTTACCAATTACTTGATATTTTGAACGTTTCTCTTTATTTGAAACATCTCGTTTTATTCCCGTTTCACACCAACAATTTTATTTATCATATGGACATGGTCAGGCTGTAGCTGCATCAAAATGATTTTTCATTTGAGATAGTCATACAAAAAGTAATTACGAATTACCTCCATGATAATATTCATATTAACACATTGGCACCAATAAGGCCTACATGAGTTGCACAATGTACATGTATTAATACGTATCATCGCTCTGGTTTACACAGCAAGAGATAATACTCTCAGCAGGATAACTGTATATAGTATATAATATACATTTATGACCCTATTGGTAGGGTGATATGAGTGTTTGTCTACCCGAAGCAATTATATTCAGAATATGACTGTTAAGGGTAGACAAACCTTCATATCATCCTATCAAGAGGGTCATAAATTGTTTATGGTACTGAAAGAAAATGAAGTATAATTCAAATTGAATCAACAAATAATGTTTTTGATTACATTTTTTACAAGTTTATCTGTGTTTGTTTACACAACGGCACCAAAAGGAACGACAACTCATACGAGAATCAGAAAGAGGGTTGTCACGGGGGCACGGGCTCCAGGGGGATACTAAGTTTTGTCAGCCCTAGGGAAGACACGATGCTTTGTAACACCGTCATGTGACGTGTTTTAATTAATCAACTTAAGAGGAATCGAGATGATGTATAGTAATACAAACTGTCAGTCATATTTTCGTCAGACTGATTTTCAAGAACAAAATATCCAAAACAATATTATTCATAACTAATAGTATTGTTTGCAAATAACAAGACAATAATAGCACACTTATTTTGTTAATATCTTTCATTACAGCAAAACATGTCACATCAATTACATATTTTCCCATACATTGTTTGTTGGATAATTGTAACGAAGATAATATACAGATATGTATACGACAATAGTGCATGGCCATTGTAGGTAGTCATGTGAAGTAGACCGAACCTCCCCAAAAGCTTTCTATAATCATTCATGTGTATACTGTTATTGAGGGAACACGTTAACATTACATGTTATGAAAAGGAAGGCCAAAGATTAAGAAAGAAAATGGTTTATTACCTCCCGTGAATATAATGATTGATGTCTTTTGTTTTACAAATAAGTCTTTTATTGAATAATAAAAAAACATGTGAAACAAAATTGACGTATTTGACAAGGGAACACGGGTATCGCCACACATACAACGGTATGCATATATTGTTATTCTTGATCTTATCTGTATGGACACATCTGCCCATATCTATCAGTGACTGTTTAAAGTCCAGCCATGTATGTAATAACTGTATACATTTTGTTCAATAGTTCATTACCTTCTAAGGAATCCTAGATATTTTACTAAATATCTTTGACAAACTGCAGTTTTTAAGGATGGTTTTTTAATCTTATTTTATAAACGGATATTATTGTATCTTGCTAATCGTCGAAGTTAATCGTGTAATATCCACTGACCGGTGTTGGTAGAGGTGTCCTTACAGGATAAGATAATAATAACTGTGTACCGTTGTCTGTGTGGCTATATCCCCTGTTCACTTGTCAATGAGTCATTTTATTTCACATATTTTCTTATCATTCAAAATAAAAAATTATTTGTGAAAAAAAGACATGAATCATTACATTCACGAGAGATAAAACTTTTTTCTTTGTTTAAACTTTAAAATTGGCACATTCCTTTCGACAATAGTAGGTAAGCTACATGGTTTTTTTATTTTCAATAACAATATACACAATGGTCATAGAAAGTACTCTCAACCCTTTGTAAGTTTCGGCCTACTTCAAACAATAGTGATCATCACACCTTTGTTGTTATAGACAAACCTGTATATCTTACAACTCGTTACAACGATGCATTGACGTGACATACTTTGCTTGAATGGAGAATATTAGTAAAATAAATGTGCTGTTTTGTTTTTGTTAATTTTTGACAATAGTTGAGAATAAAAGTGATTATAAAATTTAGTTATTGAAAGCAGTCCGACCGGAATAGTATTGGTAATTGCTATTGTGTATCATTGTTTATCTTAAGAGGACAAGACTGTCAATACCGATCAGTGGTTTTTTAAGCCAAGAAATGTGTGTATACATTTGTCATTACACATGAAATATGTCAAATCCATATTGGTGTCTTTACCTTTTAGTAAAACCAAGATATTTTTCGAAATATTTCAAATATTTTTGGCAAACTTTAATTTTTACGAATGGTATTCAATCTTATTTTATAAGATGATATACTTGAAGCTTGCCAATACAACACTACTAATTACTGCAGGTTTCATTTACATCCTTATCTGTACATAAAACGTTGGCTGAGATGTTTCCAACTTACCAATACCACGCTACTGATGACTGTGGGTTTAATTTACACCTTTATGTACAAAACATGTTGGCCGAGATGTTTCCTGCTGTTTTCTTCATATCCCCCTCTTCTATGAAGAAGAGTTTCACGCCATATTGTTACTTACTTAATGTTTATTCACTGCTTTCTTAAAAAGTCACCTTCAAAATCTGAAGCTCCATGAGGCCTGCGTCTATATATAGGCTTACAATCGGTGTACAAGGTGAAAAAGGGATGCGAGCATTGTTTACAGTTATGTTTACTAACGAACGCCACAATAAAACAGATTATAACATATCTTATTATTAAGGTTCTTATCAAATATTTTCAGCAAGCTTATTTAAAAGGTGCAGCATATGTGTGTGTTAGTTATGGCACCATATTTTGAATTTGGCTCCTCATGTCTCATATAAAATAGCAGAAAATATAATCTAAAAGAATTTATTTAAAACAAATATCACATTCTATGGAAATTCGTGTCGCATTTGAAAGGTTCCATGATTTACACCTTTTACACACCGACAAGTTTAACTCTCCAGGAAATGGAGATATGAATAAAACATCTGCACTTCTTTCAATTGGCATATGTTGGATTGTATAGGAGACACATCTACTTTGTTAAATCACTATTCTGTCAATATACGAACAGCTTTGCTTCCCACTCATGTCGGTGTCCCTATTGATCGAAAGCTCAGACTCGATTAGGCAGTTGATAGAACAAAGCAGAGACAAAAGATAAAGGCGCCTTTCAATAGAGATAGATAAGAGATAGGCCTCGCGATAGAGAAGCGTATGTAGGACAGGCGACCATCATCGCCAGTTTTACCTGAACGGGTGATACCTATGTAAGGAGGTACGTACATAGATATATTAATAATACCTTTTAGTCAGTAATTTTTCGAGAATTTTATTCCGCGATAATATTTCAAATCACTCTAGACTATAAAATGTATAGCTAATTAATCATTACATGTATGTTTTCATTTATTTTCTAAGTGGAGTTGTATTCGGAAAATTTTAGAACATAACTGATTTCCTATTTCATTAATCAGTAAGCTATCAGAAACATTTTACCGATTCAATTGCAATTAACTTTTTTTCTGCAACATACTTAGGAACAAAATAACGGAGAGTATTTTCCAATATCGCCATCCATTCTTTTGATGTCAAACAAACAGTAATAACTTCTTAACATAATACACTAACTGGCCTTCCATTTTCTCAAATTCGGAAACTTGGTTCCGGAAGTAGCATCGATTCTAATAATTACAGCTTGTTTGGAGTTGTATGCATAATACATGCATTATAATGTACAAAGGACAAATGCTTATGCAAACATTACAAACCAACGACATAAACTCTACTTCATAATCACTTGTGTTATCATTAATGATTCACAGAAGAGGTATCTTAAAAAGACATTAGAGCTACACTTATCACATTAATGAGACTACAAAATCAAAAACAGAATGAAAATCTGCAGTAGTAATGGAAATTATTTTCAATAAAAATGTTTGATTGAATGAGGATAGGTACATTATTCGCGTTACTTGAGATTACACGTTGTTGTTCAGTGGAGAAATGGTCTCTCAGAATCTGTATACCAGCATTCAAATGAATAGATATATTAAAGGTAAAAATGAATAAATAGGAATTCAAATGCTTTTAAGCCATACTATACATAATGAAAGTCATTTGATACGGTAACTTGTTTGTCGGTACTAGACCTATTTGTATATGTGATTTTCGATTAAGACCGGTTTTATTATATTATTTATTCGTGAAAAGCGAAGCCGCCTTATGTGAGCATGGCGACACGTGTAGTTGATTGGTTTGGTATACAAATACGTCTTCAGGTAACAACACTAATTTAAAGTGATTATTTGTACTGACTGTAAACAAGCTTGGTGAAATAGTTTATACCTTATCAGTAAAACTAACCATACATATATCATGTACATATAAGGAACACGTTTTGTGCCTTATTTAACTTTTATGTGATGATAAAAACAGTTTAAAGTAAATCGATGGAAGGTATGTACTATTTTGGAAACGTCGATGAACAACAGCAGACCACTGAACTGATTAAGTAAACAAACCTTTAATTGTTTGATCTGTAATGAAACCCCACTTCAAAGACTGTCCATCTCTATGATTTTTAAGGCCTTTGTGTTTTTTTACGAGAAATCGTGTTAACAAATATTCAATGCAATTGTTATTCTCTAATCAAATATCAAGGACAATGACGGACGTTTTACGCCTACTCCATAGATTATAGGGTGATTTCTTTATCAACAAGGTATCATTTATTATGTGTGTGTTTCACATAGATTCAAACCGTCACAAGTATTTAAAAAGATAAATGGAATAGGATAAAACCCTAATAAAAGATGCAACAAGCAAACTCTGACACATTCCCGGTACCATGTAGTCCGACAATAATATGAAGTTGATGACGAAATTGATTTCTTCTTAATATGATATTTTTTTTACTGGAAAGCTTCCTGCAGGTTGGTCAGAACTATGAGCAACTTTAATGGTCACCATCTTTGTCTCATTGAAAAATATTTTGTATCTTTGCGTGATATGAAGATTGACATTTTTTAGTATGCTCATTAGTGTGCTTACTTGTTGTGATTGAAAATGATGACTCGGTTCCCACTTTAAGGACTTGATGTTTACGTGGATGTGACCAAGATTAACATGGCGGGTGTCATCGATGAAGCAGAAGACGCTTACTCTTCCGGTACATCTGGTCTTATTCTTTGTACTTTAACAAGGGTCTCCTTGTAAATCTTTCCCTTTTTCTTATTTTGACCCTATTTTAATCGATTTTGAGTTCGAATTATGGTTTTGTTGACGCTTCGGTATTCTCCATTTTTTCCTAGATTCATTTTCCACGGGTAAATACCCCGTCCTTAATAACACGAAGCAATGGATGGAGGGTGGGAGTGCTGGAAGCACATAAATATATCTTACTCAGTTTACGGCCAGGTAAAACGTTCGGACATTTTTCCCCCGTACAATATTTTATTAACTTACCCCTTGATCAAGCAAGTACGTCATTTCGTACTATATGTAGTTTTAT
Source organism: Mimachlamys varia (assembly GCA_947623455.1). NCBI lineage: Eukaryota > Metazoa > Mollusca > Bivalvia > Pectinida > Pectinidae > Mimachlamys > Mimachlamys varia. Next base: position 33,767,613 of record OX392531.1, on the reverse strand, counting down.
AGGTACATGAGATGAATATGGAGTGCTAAGTATGGTTTTATGACATTGACATTCTCTATCATAATGCTTTATTCACCAAAGTGATTTATGCTTACAACATTTAAAATACCACGTTCCCCCGTATCATGGCTTGTATGTTACAACACAAAACTTTCTTTATAATGAATTGTCGGCCGGTTAATATTTATAAATGCATACCAATCGTTATCATATTATGAACCCGATATTTTGCATGATAAAGTATTAACATTCATTGTTTAAACGGTAACAATGATTTCTGACACGTAGTATTAACATTCGTCGCTTCATTCGTGAAATACATGATATACTATAGCTCATTATATGCGTTAAATTAAACAACCGAATACTACTACAAATAGCATATCAAATAAAATGTTGAATACATGTTGAATAAGTCTGTCCTAGTTTATCAGTATGCAGTAAAAAGTCCACTTCATTTTACATGTGCATGATGCTATGCTGACATATACGGGTACAAAAATAACATTGTAATTTGATATATATTTTGTAGATTTTATTCTACAGTCAATTTTGAGAGTGTCATTTTTTTTCTAATTTGCGGTCATATGTATATATCACCATTTATGTTTTACGGGAGAAGACAAATTATAAGTTGTTAAACTTGTGTCTGATCCCATATGTATATTTGCAAATAAAAGATGTTTAAATCAAATAAATAAATCAAGCAACACGTGCCGCAAATTAAGAATAACAATACGGTAGCGATCAGTGTAGGATTAATTGGTCCGTCGGTATGTGTGCTAATTAATCAAACATACTGGGTGTCACGTGTCATACAGTCTCAAAGGTTCAACGGATAGGTGTTTTGTCATCACCGGAACGTGGTCGAGACACACCGCCCGCCGAAGATACGTGAAGCATTCAATACCATAGTCTCTACCATAAAAACATTTCCAGGATATCCGATTTCAAATTATGACATTGAATATATTAACAATTAAGTCTGTTAATGTAGTTCGTAGAATATATACTTGAACCCGTTAATAGGGTCTTGTTTATATTAAAAATATAGCGGTCTTTTAGCAAGGATGGTATTTAATTTGTCAAGCATTTGAGACACAAAATGACCATTGTTAATTATATATCGTCTTTAATCTCAATAACAAACATACAATACACCTCATTGGAGTTTGCTGAAAAGACGTCTATTAATGTGTTTGTAGTAGTAGCATACCACCTCGTCGAGAGGTCAATAGTTTTATAGCGATCGAGCTTCACACGCCTGATAAGGCTTAGTATCGCGTTTTATGTAGACATGAGACCGCTTCAGATTAAAACGAATTTTACCTCTATGTGAACCATACGAGTCCAGTCCTCGAAGTAACTTTAACAAAGTATGGATGCATGTACAGGATATAATTACATTTCAATTAATTATAGGTGGAGTTGATTCGGTAGTCTACCGATGGATACCCGTTTCATCAGCTGAAGTGTTTCAATCGTTACTAGGGATTTATAGTGATTTACGTGTTATAAGCTACATCGTGTCCTCTGTAAGCGATGCCGAACTACCATCCGACTTGCCAAATCATCTCTCTAGACAGGGACTGGTAGACTTCCACAACTGCCTTCCGAGATTTCCCCTTCAGGATTGTTGAGATTATGGAAGGCAAAGGTAACTGATCCGAGAGGTTTGACTTTTTGACACCATCGATTCCCTCCAAGGCTGGTTTACCTGGTTAGAGATTTCGCATTATGCAACATAATGTCTAACGAAGCAGTATTGAACGAAGTGATTTGATGTGAACTTTGCCAGGTGTATTTATTTCACTGAGATTTTTCTGCATGATACCGTAATATAACCCATTGATTCTCCCAGCTCTAATCGTTGGCTAACAGAAACATACGAGTACAGTGTTAAGGACATTTATCAGATTGACTGTGTTTCGAGAGAAGTCGAAAGCATTTCGCCAAGTTTTTTGATTGTACACCAGATGTCAAAATATGAACAATGTCACAATAGCATAGACATTTTACATCAAGCGTGCGTGTATTTCTAATGCTGTATTCCTGTGAAACAAACAGCGTGCCTTTGAATTAATGGGATATTTATATATTGACGATATGCTATCTACAGGTAAAAGTGTCTGACGATGGCTGTGATACATGACTTGTCGCATTCCTTCCTTGATATTGTAGTGGTCCATTGCAGTTTTGATGTAATAATGTCAAGTTTCAGTTATTTAAACACAGCTATATTATACCGACAATCGCATTAGAGTATGTGATGGAAATATGATAATCGACAGTCGATGCGGTCTATCGATTCACAGAAAGTGTTGCCAGATTCTGAACGCTTGAGTACAAGTTCATTATATCATTAGAATTTCCGTTAAAAGCTGTGATCTAGGGTTTTGTATATGGTGGACTACACCGAGACCAAAAGAATACGTCGAAAATAAATATTTATACCTGTATACCGTAGATATTGATGCTAAATTCCCGAACGGCATTTTTGATGGAAAAGCGGCTTTGATGTTAACGGAATCTAGTGGTAATAACTGTGACTCTTGGTGTATTCCTGTGTATGAACATGCGTGTTGTCCCACTAAAATGACCTTTCAGTAAGCAGAGTATATATGTTTAGGGTTCCTAAATAGTCAATGTTGTACATCACAAATAAAAACAATGCTGTTCATTCGCACGGATAGCGCACAACCAGCGTGGACAAAGTGTTGTATACAAACCTTCTTTACCCGTGAATGAGGCCTGCTGGAGTGTGCACACCGTCAACCATGGGATCATCACAATGGAATAGATAAAACAAAACAAACTTTGGTACCTGGATAATAAGCTCATCATGGAATGTACTGCCGAAAACATACGGCCACAACATGTTGCAGGTCATGGAGAAATTTGAGAGACAATTTACAGAGAATTATGTTCCATTCGACAAAAAGAAGAAGGTTGGAAATTACATCCTCGGACGAACCATTGGAGAAGGTTCCTTTGCAAAGGTTCGCCAGGGTTTTCATGTTCTGGCTAGAGAAAAGGTAAGTATCTCTGATGATATTGCATTAAAACCATTCCTCCCCGTCAAGGTTTTCATGTTCTGGCTAGAGAAAAGGTAGCTTTCTATGATGGTATTATATTAATACCATATCTCCCTGCTAGGGTTTTCATCTTCTGGCTAGAGAAAAGGTAAGTATCTCTGATAATATGATATTAATATCATACCTCCCCGTCAGGGTTTTCATGTCCTGGCTAGAGAAAAGGTAGCTTTCTCTGATGATATTACATTAATACCATACCTCCCCGCTAGGGTTTTTCATGGCCTGGCTAGAGAAAAGGTAGCTTTCTCTGATGATATTGCATTAATACCACTCCTCCCCGTCAAGGTTTTCATGTTCTGGCTAGACAAAAGGTAGCTTTCTCTGATGATATAACATTAATACCATACCTCCCCGCCAGGGTTTTTCATGGCCTGGCTAGAGAAAAGGTAGCTATTTCTGATGAAACTGTATCCTTATCATACTTCACCGTCAGGGTTTTCAAGGCCTGACTGGGGAAAAGATAGCTATTTCTAATGAAACTATATCCTTACCATACTTCACCGTCAGGGTTTTCAAGGCCTGACTGGGGAAAAGATAGCTATTTCTGATGAAACTATATCCTTACCATACTTCACCGTCAGGGTTTTCAAGGCCTGTCTGGGGAAAAGATAGCTATTTCTGATGAAACTATATCCTTATCATACTTCACCGTCAGGGTTTTCAAGGCCTGACTGGGGAAAAGGTAGCTATTTCTGATGAAACTATATCCTTACCATACTTCACCGTCAGGGTTTTCAAGGCCTGACTGGGGAAAAGATAGCTATTTCTGATGAAACTATATCCCTACCATACTTTAACGCTGTGTTTTTTTTTGTCCTGACTAGATAAAAGGTAGTTATATGTAGGAAAATAAATTACACTTTTCTTCACAACTACGGTAATAATGAGTGTTTTGCTTTAAATGTTCATACATGCCAATGTGGGTTTCAAGCTCAGTTTAAAAATGGTGTTATATATCTGATTAGCAAGTTCTTAAATTGGATATGCTATTAGTTATTATGTTATATATTGGATTTATCATGCACGGTTTAATATAGACATGTTCAATAAGGGAAGGAAAATAGCTATGTCTATGTATGTAGCATATTAATAATGTTAAAATGAGTAATGTTCCATGTAAGTCATCCCAGCCGACACCATTGTCAGTTGTTTAGAATATTTCATATTTTATGTCATTATTTTGCCGTTCGTTGAGTTCTTTATAAACCACATTCCGCGATGAAGTATCTCATGTGACTTTTGAAAGGATATCTATACATATATTTCTATTAAATTTGTTCCGTGGTACGGACTTAACGCTACAGAAGCGTGGGTATAGATCGATTTTGATCACTACAACACATGCCTTTTCATCCAGACGGTGTGTACATGTGCCAATCCTATTTATCCAAGACACCATGCTCACTATATTTACATAAACTATAATAAGTTAATAAGCTTTACATTTTGACCTTTTTTGTCAGTATTGACCTCTGTATCGGGACGATGTTTTACTTTAAAATATTTTCCTCCTACACTATGTTAGATACACAACGGTCCCTTTCGTCCCTAATCCACCATAATAACTACGTACATTTACAATATTATATTTACCCTGAACGTCGTTGTACTTTCATTTGATAACTTGAAGGACTGGTCACGTGACAGTAACCGTTTACTTAATGATGTGGAAAAGCAAATGTCACTATATTTTATCAAACTCACAGGTTCTTTAAATCGTTTTGTTATCATCATGCAGTATGTATGAATATTTTAAGTAAAGGTGATAAATCAAATTGCATATTATGTTAGAATTTAACAGCAGTTCGTTAACAAGTATGCATTACTCTTTAGCGTATGTCTGTCCCACCTTACAACTGCTGTCAAAAGTTGTCATTTAGCCAACATGTGTTTTGGTTTAACTATCGGTAGCTGTATATCGTGTTCCTAGGCCCAGTTAATCGTGTTGATGTAAATTTAACTTACAGAATATTTAGTTTTAATTATTGAGAAAATGAGAAAATGATTGAAAATATAAACCAGACATGTTTCATAAATTCCGAGTATAACAGGTAAGTTTGATTATCTGATTATTTGGGATAAGATAAATATAAATAACACAGAATATGTTTTCCCAAGGAAACAATATGATAATCACTGGTGCTCAAGTTTGTAGATAAACAATGTTCAGTGTCTATCACACGTACATGTATATGTCTACCTTGTACAATCTTGGATAGGTATCTTTGATCTGTCAAATAAATCTAATAATAGGCTATTTTGTCCTGGATTGTCACCAAAGAACCGTTACATCGCACCCATTCACATGCATTGACACTGGTACCTCGGTTACAACTTACCTGTAAGTGATACGTGTATGCAATGTTATAGCTGGGCATTTATAGCAATGTTGTTCAATATACGTAAATGATACAATCATCAAGATAATTAGAAAAAAACGATCTGAATTAATTCTAAAATCAGTTTGATAGGTTTTGATTACCATTTCTGTATATTACGTTATCATTGGCATATCAATATTGATTCTACTCGAATTGTTATCGATTACAAAATTCAAATTGAATTAATTTGATATCAATTAAAAAAACAAAAATTAACAGCCATACATGTAAACGATTAATAAGCCCCGTTACATAGTCTATACTTGTAAAGCTCATGTGCAATGATTTGTATTGTGTTTCACTGGAAATAAAATGTGTTTTCGATTCGGTCTTTCGTACCATTTATATTCTTATTTCTCCTGTTCATGACTACAGGTTTGTACGCATTCCTTATTTAACTAAAACTTTTAATAAGTTAATCGAATTGTCGATCTCTCAACTGGACGAGGAGAATTAAGTGTAATTGCAGTGTATGAACATTCACCAGATTCTCTTCCATCCCAAGCGTTTCAGGAAGAATGTCTCAGCTGCATTTAATACTAGTGAATCCCACCATACTTTTAGAACTAAGGATCTGACATGAACATCAGAAGAAAAAGGAAATCATAAAATTGTGTTTGCATTTTCTGACAACTAAAGTGTTTAAAAGACGGGGGCCAGCATAGATTAGTTAACATTTTACAGTTATGTTTCTTACATACACATGTAACACTGAACAATCATGTCACAAGCCATCCAAGGCTGTCTTGTGTGTATAATATACTAGCATAATCATATCGTTAAAAATAATTGTCATGGCTGCTTTGTGAGTATAAATTCAATTTATGTGACTTTTATTTTAATATTAGCGAAACAATATTAAAAAAAAATTATGATCAATTCTAAACGAAAATTAATTTTAAATCTGAATAATGAAACAAAATCTAGATTTTTTCCCGTATAATAAAGAGAATTTATATGTAAAGTATTGCAACGTTACATAAAACTTGAAGTAGCACTACTTGTTCTGTGTTGGTGTATTCATACATTTCTAGACCGATTCATTTTCCGGGCGGATACAAAAACAGTAAGCCACCGTTAACTAATGATATTTTACATATGTTGTGATGCTGCCACGCCTGTATGCATAAATTAGTGTCTATGCGTGTTCCACAGGTAGCGGTCAAAGTGGTATCTAAGAAAGCCATTTTATTGAGAGATTATGTTCGGAAAAACGTGCACAGGGAGGCAGTTGTGCTCCAGAAACTTCAGCATCCGAACATTGTCCGACTGTACGAAGTAATGGAAACAGAGAACACATACTACATAGTCCTGGAACACGCTGATGGCGGAGACTTCGTTAAATATCTGTCTGGGAAGTAAGTAAGAAATATGTATCGCTTATACATAACACCAATATTTTTCACTTATTTTTTGCACTATCATACTTCATTCACATTACAGAATACACTGGCATCTTTTACCAAGTACCAAGAAGGTGAAGGAATCAGAACGCGTCACATCTGACCGTTTTAGCAAAAATTCGGAATCTATTTTAAGATCACTACCTACATTATGAAAAACATGTCAAAAGGACAATATCAATATCACTTACATTGTGTCTCGCACTTCTCTCAGGTCTATTACTTACATTGCATCAACGTCATTGTACAAGCTAGGAGTCAATTGTTAAGTTTTGCTAAAATATTTGTAGAAAACGTGTACAAATGTGGATGGCGTATATTGTCATAATTATATAGTAAAAGACAATCCTTCAATATTCATTATAGGAAATATTTGACTGAATTGGAAAGTAGACGGTTCTTACGACAACTCGCATCGGCAGTGGATCATATGCATAGATCTAATATTGTTCATCGGTAAGTTCTGATCATTTTGATGTATCTATGGACTTTATTTATGTCAACATTGTGTATTCTGTTGCCAATTATCATATAAGCGATAATACTAGTGTTGGATCTATATGAATGTATCATATAAAGTCAATTCTATTTGTATATATAATATCTAACTTTTTTCCCGGCTTCAATGCTAATTGTTACAAATTAATTACTTCTAAATCAGTGCATTTCAAACAGACAATGTACAAATATTGTGTTATCTCTCAGTCGTACAGCTTTCCTTTCGTTCAAATTTCAGGGACTTGAAACTGGAGAATTTCTTACTTGACAAAAATTTGAATATAAAAATAATTGGTAAGTACACTGGATGTGTGTTTTCTTAATATATTACTAATTGCCCTGAATTATGTATAGCTGTAAATGTTGGGTAAAACGTATGAACAAATGTATTGCAAGTTATTGATATATACAAATAAAAATAATTCGAGGTTCGTATATACCGCTTTATCACAGCTTGAATTTTGCCCTAAAGTTGTTCACAAATTATTATCCGTGGTAATAGGCCCTTAGCAACCAGCCAATATCGTTCTTAACTCCACGGGGAGCATACAACAGATGCTGTCATCTCGGCGCTCACAGCTAGCATTCTTAAACTGCTAGCAATGCCCAATCACGTTCTCAGTTACAGCTGAGTAGACTGGAACAAGCGGAGTAAAGTACATTGTATCTTGCTCAAGTATACAACACAAGTGCCTTGTCCAGGAATCGAACTCGCAACCCATCGATCACAAGCTCGGCGCCTTACCACTAGACCACCGTGCAAACTGGCGAAGAAACCTGCCATGCATTCGGCTATGTTATAAGTATCTTGATACGTAGTAGCAGATCAGTAGGCCCTCGCATATTTTTGAGTAGGCAGTCAGCAAATCGTAGCAGGATCCATTCGTCAATTTTATTATCTCCTCGTTCAAGTTTTATCACAAAGTGATAGAATGTAGTGAAATCAACGGTTATTTTTTGCAAGCTGTTAAAATATTTCAATATTTATTTACATGTTTTACATATATACATTCATTGTTCATCTCTTCACCAAAGATGAACTAGCATATACCATATTAGTCATCGAACATATAAACGGTAAATGGCTATGCAATCTTTACCTTACACGATGAAGACAACAATTTGATAAAGTAGTAAGTAAACCTTTATATAACGATGACCTGGGACAATTCTGTTGTGATTTTCTAGTACTTTCACTCAGAATGTAATATAACGTATTCATCTAGGTAATTAATAGATAGATAAGATTTTCTTTTCAAAATCAATTTTCTCTTATCCAATTTCATTTCATACCGTTGAATGTTGATTGTTGAAAGGAGGTCTAACGTAATGCAATTATTCTATAATGATTTTATGCATTTTTTAAAAATTAATTTGCTAAATTTTGAATTGATTTTGAAATCTTTTTTGTCAAAGCATTTGAAAACATTTATATATAAACGTTTCGCAAACAACTCTCAAATGCGTAACAATGTTTTTTTTTGTATAATATAAAGGGTTATTGGCCATATTTCAATTAATAACCGACAACGACTTAACTTTCAAATGTACTTTCGTCATTCTTTTATTTCAATACTTATTTTAAAACCCCGATAATGACTGAGCTAGTAATTGCTTTCTGACGCGCTGGTGTGTCTGTGAAATTGATCGATCGTAACGATCGTTTAAGCATCCCAACCTCGCCTACCTTGGCAAGGTTTTATACAAAGTCGATAAGTGCGCTCTTCCTTCCTCACACAATGGTAGGTTAACCGATATCCTAGTCTTTAATTGAAGTCATTATCATATGCCGTTACAATTCTTTATTCATCTGGTAATAGAATATGTGTTACGTAACAACCGCTGCGTAATTGTAAAGCTGTTCTCTGTAATTAAAATTATCCTTGAATCAATGCTCATTTCAATCGATCAAACCTGCAATAACTTCTCAATCCTCAATGTCTACAAACCGTGCATTTCAGATCGATACACGTTTTGACAATTAGTTTTGTCACATGGATTGATTTTAAACAATATTGTCGATGCGTCCGTCCGTCTCTATGCTGAAACAATAATGTGCTTTTTATTTAGTGCAAATGAGACAGGAAAGTGACGAAAATATGAAATGAAATCGTATATTAGTAATTCAAAACCATCATGTGATTTAACATGTATTTGCTGGAATATTGCCATAACCGAATTTCATAATTGTATCAATCTGCCAGTCTTTAATTCGTCGTCCATTCTAAAAGTAGTTCATACTTAAAATAAAAAAAAAAAAACATCCACATGTTCTAAGACACGAAGCATGAGGAGTCTATGTCCTCTTGTTATAATCACATACACGTCCTATAGTAAAAAGGAAGGTTTTTTTATTGATTTGTTCGTGCATTTGTCTGGATCAATAACAACCGTCCGGCCCTAAGGCCAATCGTCTAAACATCTGACCATTTCATCCATAAAGGGATCATAACCAATGAAACAAGTAAAGGTTTATTGACTAGACAAAGTCTATTAGGCTTAGTTCATAGTCATGGTTGTATTGAACCCGTGTTTATGTGTATGAAGCTAATTGAGAATACATTGATATACACATTGACAGTACAAACAATTCAATATTTATGCATTCTTCCATCAGCTATTAATAAATTTTAATGATGTGTTGATTCAAACGCTGTTCACAAAAGTGTGTTTAATTGTTTGTTGTTAAGAAAATATTACTCGGGAAGAAAAAAACTTACGACAATGATCAATTGTTTGCGTAGAGGGCGCCAATTACTAGTGATCAAACATACTGCTGGGTTTGATGATGTCATTTGTTAAAAATAAAGTTTAGCGATAAATATTCTGATGAAATCTTTAATTATGGTTGTAGACCTAATGCTCTATGCATTCGAATAAAACATGTTTTTATGCTGTATGTCATGACTTGATTATCAAACATATTAAACTCGTGCCCTGTCCAGGTCTGAAACTCACTATCTAGGGTACAAAATCGCATACAATGCGCCAACTCGACATCCCTAAAAAGGATGTTTTGATGTCGAAGTAATAGACGGTCCGTTATTCTGACAATAGATGATGTAAAAACCTAGAAAGCAATGTATACATGAATACCAACTGTACAAATATTACATATATCAAACACCCTGACGGTACAATTAAGACAGGAATTTCACATTTTAACCTTCGGATCAATAACACTAAGTGGGTATGATACATTGTGTTTACTATTAGATACATAACACAGAAATACAAATGAAAATAAACGTTTTTCCATCTTTTTTTATCACAACCAAGTTAATAGGTCGTCTCAAAGCGGTTCACATAGTATTACATGTTGTTATGGTTATAAAGATAGACGACAAAATACTACAATAACAAAAAATACATTCTCAATATCATTTCGTTTGCGTTTCCATCTCACGAAGGAAAAATCGACTCGAAGTCGATGAGATTGAAGCGGTAATGACATGCTTTTGATAATGACATGCTTTTGATTTTATTTATTTGCATTACTTTTAAAATGTAACACATTTTTTGTACTCTTGAATTTTGTTTTTTGTTTCTTGTTTTGCTTTGTTTTCTTTTTGTGTGTGTGTGTTTTGTTTCTAGTTTTGCGTTGTTTTCTTTTTTGTGTGTGGTTTTTGTTTTGTACTTGAATTAATAAGATAAACTACATACTGATATTTTGCTGTTAGATTTCGGCCTGAGTAACTTGTTCCACGGTGACACATCTCTCAGTACTCAGTGTGGGTCTCCAGCATACGCCGCCCCAGAGGTCTTTAGTAACCAGAAGTACGGATCGAGTGTGGACATCTGGAGTCTGTAAGTAAAGTTACTATATTACTGATACTTTCTTAGGCTAGATATTACAGTTAGGCTTGAACATTGATACACCTGGAGTCTGTAAGTTGTGTTATCGTCTTTCTATGCTGGATATTACAGTTAAACAGTCTGTTAGTAGAGTTACTTACTATATAGGTTACATATGACAGTTAAACGTGGACATTGATACACCTGGGGTCTGTAAGTAGTGTTATCTTCTTCCTATGCTAGATAGTACAGTCAAACAAGAACATTCGTTTGATACACCTGGAGACTGTAGGTAGTTTTATCTTTCCTAGGCTAGATATTACAGTCAAACGTGAACATTGATGCATTTGTAAACATGCAAGAATATTGTGTTTAAGCTAAATATGTGCAATTTAGTGCCAAAAGACAATATTAGCTTTAGGAAATATTTGTGAGGTAAAATGAAATATAAACATAATTATTTACATAACAACGATAATAAAACAAATTACTTGAACTACTATCAATCAACATTTTTGGTGTAAACGCGCGTTGGTTATTTGTGTCAATCATGATAACAAGGCGATATGTGTTTCCGTTTTATGAAATGTGAACGGTTCGGTAATGACACCGTCACCTGTTTGAGGACAAAAGATTCGTGGATAAGATTTCTAATTATTTGTCAGGAGAATAATGACTTAGATGGTTAATTGTTTTTGTTCATTACAATAATTACTAGTCCTATATGGAGAATGTAGTTATCAATATATTGACTTCACGCCTAGCTCCCCATATTTCATGAAGACTTGCTGATTAAAAATAATCTCTTTTGTCAGCTAGAACGCGTTATTGTACATTTAAACACACATTGTGATTCCGGTTATTATGTGGCAGCTGATTATATTTTGAATTTGTATGATATGTCAATTTGGAGATATGTTTTGCCGGGTGTTCCTGTTAACGTTATAATTTACAACTGACTGTGACAATCTTTCTAACTGTAGTGGAGTATGTATGTATGCAATGTTGATGGGCACCTTGCCATTCGTACCACAACCAGCTAACAACCTAGCCCAACTCCACGCGTTAATCCTAAAAGGCTGCTCCGTCCCAGAGGGACTCTCGTTAGGTAAGTCAGACTGTTGATGTCAGAAACTTTAAACTTAACACAAAATCTGTTGTTGTTTTGTTGTTCCACGTCTTTTCATTGTATGGTTATATTGCAAACAGATATTGAAACCAAATTATGCTTATTATTTTGTTATCATGCTAGTTTTATATCACTTTGACACTAAAATACGATACGATGTGAAATGAACAACAACTTATATAAATATTTTCCTATTGTACTTGATTATTGATCTATACTTAAATCACCTAAATACTGTATTTTTCTTCACTTTGATACTGCCAAAGCTGAGCATGACTCTGATAATCTTACATTGATTATACACATACTTTGTCGCCATACAATAAGATAGGTCACACACAATTGGTCATGACGTTTAACGAGCAATGGTTTACAATGTTAAACATATGAACTTCTATTCATAAGACTTTTGTATTATCCCCGACGTTAATTAAAGTACAATGTTATTCGGAATCAATCCCGATTGGAGCATATCTAGGTTATCTTAGCCTTGGTAATGACGATTCAGTTTGTCTTATACTTATGTCTAATGAATTGAACTTGATGTATGCTATTGTCTTTTCACTGTTTACCATTCTTTAATTACTTCAATTACATTGGTTTGTTAACATAGAGTGCAAAGATCTTCTAAAACGTATGCTACAGCCAGACTACAAGCGTCGGATCAGGATTGAAGAGGTTCTGCACCACGTCTGGATATCGGTCGGGTATGATGACCACATCAACCGCCAGCCCGTACTTCCCCATGTCATATCAACACCTCCTCAGGAATCTGTGGTTCACTACATGACAAATACACACAACTTTACAGAATCTGACGTTGTCGAGTCGGTAGAGGAAAGGAAGGTTAACTCCATAGCTGCCACGTATAACCTCCTGTTAGAAAGATTTGAAAGTGGACTTCAGTTAGTCGGACTGTCCGTGGATTCCCCTAAGACGGATCATCAGTGTCCGTCTGAAAGTGACTCTCTCACAAACAAGGGACATTTTCTGGAAAAGGGACGACTACCCGCTGAATTGAACACACCTATGATAAACCCAACTTCATACAGGAGATATGTGCAATTCTTGCAAGAGACAAGACATAAAACACTCAGTCGGCAACAGAATGAATCTTTTTTGTTTCAAAGACAAAAGATTATAGCATCAATAAAACCAGAAAGTAGAATAGGAATAACAGAAGGATCAAATGGAAAATTTACCAACTACAATGTGTCCTATTCTGCCCCAACGTATGAACAATTATATGCGTGGGGGTCAGACAGAGGTGGCAAACATGACGACCTCTCAAAAAAATCGTTTGAAGTTCCAGACGATTTTACAAAGGAGTCAAAAGCAAATGAGCAGACAACACTGCCGGTTGTTGATACTGACAAAAACAGGACTAGAAATCTGACGGTGAATTCCCAGAAATCGATGGTGCGTCAACAGTCAGCAAGTGATTGTAGTGACATTTTAGATGACTCCAACAAAAACTTTCCTGCCAAGACCTCAAAACCATCTTCTACGGGTAAACTAGTACCACCAGGCAAAAACCATCCCAACGGAAAAAAGAAACCACCTCAGCGTTCTATGTCGGAACCGAATACTAGAGAGACAGATAGTTTATCAATAGTACTGACGGAACCCTGCGGAGACGAGGCCTGGGGTCCCGTACACCGACATAAGGCTAAACTAGTGAAAGGTGTAACTCTTACGCTTTCAAGAAGTAAAACTATCTTTGGCAATTCTATCTCATCTCAAAAGTTACTTACACCCAGGGACCAACGAATTCTTGGTGACGCTCAAATCGTTGGCAAAGGTATGTACACACTTTGAATCATGCTTGTATAATTCTGTTGAAAGTCTTGCTTTGATGTGCAAATATTATTTACGTACTATAAAACATTTATTTGATTCAGTTGTGGAACAATTCAATTTTTTATGTATTCTGTATCTAAAATATTTATTTTCACAGACCAATATTCAGAACCTGGTAATACATCATATATTATTGGGATCGGTGATAATATTTATTATCGGACGTAGTATACAGCTTGTATTCTATTGCGATGTCTTCACTTCATTATTGATATACATATATATCCCCGTCACGCAAACTTTAAATTCCAAACATATTATAAGGGAAAGCTTCTTGCAATTTAGATGCCATGGCTATGTATCTATCTAGACTCACATATATCAGTGTTATAGTTTATAAATATGCACCTAATTATAGTTTGATACTAGAAGAATGCATAGCTTTTCAGTGTTTGGTAATGGGCATTATTTGTGAGCTTTGTTGATTTTAGTCATTTAGTTACCATGTGTAACGTTGCTTACAATCATGTCATTAACATTCTGTTCAAAGCGTGCCTACAATTGCTACATCTAATTAAGAAGACCAATAAACTAGCCGCTTGCTGGCCATTTATAATACATTCTAAGTTACCAATTTTCATCAATTTAAAATTTGTTCACGAAAGCAGTATATTTTTTTGTTATTATTTGTAAAGAAAATATTTGAAACTGTTAGTGTTTTTTTTTTTTATTAAAGTAAGATTTCGAAATAGGGCTATCACACCGATTAAAGACGTATATACATGTTGAGTAAAGTAAACGATTTTATTTATTTTAACTGAAAAGACTTCCAAATACTCAGTGACTAAGTGTGAGCTTCGTTCTCATGCTAGACAAGGTCGAGGTTTATAGTTATTGCTTGGCTATTTGCTTCCTATTCCGCATCTCTTCAGCGGCCTTTGGTGATTTGTCTGTTGCTTTCCTATCATACAGTGTAATGTGTAAACGTTTGTCCTTTATACATATATATATGTATTACTATTATATTGTTTGATTTATTATATTCATAGACGTTGGGTGCCCGTTAGACACTGCTACTGAATAGTTATTCACTTTAAAGACATGTTACACGTTTAAGTGATACATATACATTAGTTACATTTCTTTACTAAATAAGTGTATATGATGAACTCTCATTAAAAAAAAACAAATAACAAATTGTTTCAATCATAATCGATTAAATAAATGACCATTAAAATCAGAACATGGAAGTCAGTGATGAAACATTCATATTGACATGTATAATGATATATTTACGACTTGACATGTTTTTTTTTGTAAAACAATTTACTTTTTGTAGGTCGTATTATGGTCGAGCGATCAGCATCGACTCGCAATTATCGTCAAACGTACGTGACCGATTACCAAAAACCCAAGACAGCGACCGGCGTCAAAAACAGATTTCCGGAAGTTGTAAATCCCGCAAGTGTTAGAGCTAAGTCAGACTTAGGAATGTACCCTAAGAGTGAGGAGAGTTCCCATTTACCGGAAGTGGTGGATCTGTCCAGTTATGATGTTCCGGTGTGTCCTCCCTCCCCAGTTGAACGACTGATAGTTGACGATGAAGCGCCTATGATACGGATTCGAATTACTAGTATGAAACCGTAAGCCATTTCAAACTATGTGCAATAATGTGATACATGTAACAGATGCTGTTTGTAAGTTGATGAACTATAGAGATGTTGTCAGGAGCAAACATTGAGACGTCTGTGATAAATCTGGTCCTGGTGTAAGAGGACTAACACTTTCTGAACGTGTATACAGAATACAACTTAAAACTGCAATATTAAAATTTATATCAATATAAAAATGTGTTTGAGTTCATATTTATAAAAACATAATGATGGTTGAAAAAACAGTTTTTGAAGTAGCTTTATTGTCATTATGTCATCGCTTTAATGATGTGCTCTTGTGAGGGTTCAATCATGTTCAAATCTCGTTTTGCTCTAATGTTAGGGACTATTGAAATATCTTACAAAGTTGGATTTTAAAATCGCAAATAGGCTTTTGGAAATTTGTCAAAAATTTAGATGCCTGCTGCTTAAGGATCGTTTCTGATAAGAATTTAAAAACAAATAGTTATAGTGGTCTTTTGAAAATAAGTATTTTTTGTGCTTTGCTTAAACACAACTGTACTCTTAATGATTCAAATCGCCAGTGAGTCGCTAATCTTAATCATAGCAAGTTCCTTTTTGATGTACAACTGTTCGTTATAATGCAAAAAGTGGGTGATTTTACATTTTTTTTGTTTCACATTTGTTTCGTGAAACTGAAGCGTTTTTTTTTTTTTATTTTTGAAACTGAAATAGTAAAAAGATAACATAACTAATATAAACAAAAAAGATACAAGCTAATCCCCAATTTTACTACAGTTTTAGAAAGAGTACCCATTTTTTTAAAAATCCGTCAACAATAAAAATATGATGTCAGAACTATCCATATGAAGCGTTGAAACTGCAAAAAAGGGGGAAAATGGGCATGTTCCAATCAAAAAAATAAATGATAAAAAAGTAAGAATTTAAAGACTTACACAATTCATTAAAAATAGTATTTTTGTCATTCGTTAACATTCATACATATCTGATCGTAAATTTAGAAGTCATTGAATGAAGTTGTCACACGATTTGTCAAAACAGCAATATTCACTTAAATAAATTATTTTGCCAATTTGCTATCATTGGACGATCATGGCACTAAAAACGAACTTGACAACACATTTTTTTTTGCATTTCCAGCTATGCCGTGAACTGCCCTTTTCAAAAGTGTACATGAGAAAAAAGTTAACCGTAAGAAAATTTAAACTTTTCACAAGAGCAGATCCTTAACGCCATAATAGAAATATGTATGACTACAGAGAAATGCGACTTTCTCTCAGGTAACTTTGCTGTGGAAGAAAATTGTAACAACGTACGAGTACAAGGTGATTTATTTTCAACAGAGATACACTGTCACAAACAATCGGTACTTGTAATAAAATATATAATTTTCCACCAATGTATAGCATATATGGACGTGTTTAACAATAAATAACGAATATAAATGTATTGTCAAATCAGGTTGTATCTCTTTTGGCATAGGCGAAGAACGACAACTCGTAGAACTAATGCATGCAAGTTGTATCTTGCATCAACTGCAATGCAGCCCGCTTACGGAGTTCTCGAAAGTCTCGAAATAAACAAAAAAAAGAACCATTAACTGTATTCTACTGCATATTATCTAAATAGTGCGGTCTGAGGGAGAAGACAGCATTGACGCTCAGATACAGACTGATCACTCGCGTGGCAATGAGCGATGAGATAAGCAGCGTCAACTCAACAAAAGGTAACCGTTTGTATTTTACAACCTCCCATGTTTGAGTAACTCCTTGCGACATGTACACTTTACGTGCTCTTGACAATTAAATTTTAATAAGCTCAATGATCCATATTATTGACAACATATCGATTTTGTTTTAATAGTACAAATGTAAATGAGATAGATGAGATTTTCAGTTTGTTTTTTATATTTATTTTCATACAAATACATAATATATAATGTACAATGTATAGGAGTATTTTATAGAATTTTCAGCGTTATTACATGTAAAGCAAACGTATAAAAGTAATTTATAACATTTATCTCATTGTAAGTACAATGATGAACTTGGCAGTAAATAAAAAAAAAGCATATGATAAATAGATTACTTGAAAAAATAAAAGGTTTCACATATGTGACATTACAATGTATATGGTAAAACATATTTAAAAAACGAAAATGGTTGTCACGTCGTCATGGCTGTGACAGGTAAATTTAAAACAGAAAGGCACTTTTATAGTAAATGAACAAGTACAGTATCACGACAATCATTGGATTTAGGACTGGGTACAGCCATATTGGTTGTTACCTGGTTGAAAATGGTAATATTAAAAT
The DNA here is from genome assembly GCA_947623455.1 of Mimachlamys varia. NCBI lineage: Eukaryota > Metazoa > Mollusca > Bivalvia > Pectinida > Pectinidae > Mimachlamys > Mimachlamys varia. The sequence goes on along the minus strand of OX392531.1, from coordinate 33,749,564 downwards.
TTTAATGTTTCCTTCCAATATATGGCAGAAGCTTTATCCCATTATGTTCAATACTGATATAAAATGCAGTTCAGCCCCCAAAATTAAAAAAATCTGTACTTAAGGGGAAAAAATATTCAGTAAATAATATCCAGATGGGAGTGCGCAAATATTTTTCATATAGTTATTTGAAACTTTTCAACAAGTAATACAAAGTTACTGCAATGTTCATAGAATGATAACCCAATGTTATATTTTCGATATCGGTCTGTAAATCAGAGTAACAGGGAGAAATACACAGGAACCCACTCTAAAAAATGTAGTCCATTGAATGGTGTTTTCAGTTCAGGTAAAAGTAGTTACCTGTATCTCGTGGAGGCAATATAGGGGCATTATTTTATATTAAAATGGGACATTTGTCATGTAAATGGAAGTTTTGTGTCAAATAAATGTTTAAAATTAATATAATAACACCGACATAACATTATTTACATTTACGATGCGGTTACCTAATTACTAATTAAGTTTGAGAAATGTTTTTTGATCTCCAAGTGCCTCAACTGCCACACATGTTTACAATGGCAACAATTTACGCTAGCGATGTTTGACAGGTGCGAAGTCGAGAACGAATCGGTATAATCAGTGAGTTAATACTGTCAGATCCATGCGGAAGTGTATACTATATACGAGTTTCATCAGAATTTATACAACACAAATTAAACTTTGTTGACAATTCTAAAAACAATTTGTCGTGATAGGAAAGTTTTTGCTTTGTGACGATATACTAAATAACATTTACCTTTACTGCATGCTTGAATCCAATTCAATTGTTAATTTTGTCGATGTTTTACCATGCCTCTAGGTCAGGCGTATGAATATCTATAAAAGTAAGTAGTTCAAAATGGAGGGCAGATGAGTATATTTCGCTACATGCAACGGGAAGATGTTTGATGTAAGATATCTGACATGATGTCATAACTCGTCATTTCGAAGACGGTCAAATTTTTGTTTTGGCTATGTGGCGTGCCACATAAATTTGTCGATCGGCGATGGAAATTTTAAAAATTTGATCCAGATGTGACCGGTGTTCAAAATGTGCATAAGTTGCCGTTCTTGTGACGAGTATGTTCTCTTATTCTGCGGTTTTCAATTGAAAGAGAGATTTATTCAAAAATCGAAGGCTCGCCTTTCATTCTGTGTATATTAAAGAAACGAGAACTGATATTCATTGTTTTTTATTTTCTTTCGCAGTATTCTGCAAACGTGCACGCGTTTTTAGGCATATAACACTAAATATCAGAAAAGTCACCAAACGTACCAAAATATGTTTGAAATTATCGATTCTCCCTTACAAAATTTACTTTGTGGTCTATTTTGATCATGTATTTTGCAGTATTTAGTAAAATGAAAAGTTTGGGTAAAAATACCTCCGCCATATTGAATTGTCCTGAACCTAGTCCTTATTCCACACCAGATATCACAGGAGCCAAAAGTTATACATGTTAAGTGTAGTACAATACATCATTTAAATACTCCTTTCAGTGTCTGTTTTAATTTTATAATATATGCACCTTTCTTTTGAACCTATACCATGATTTATAATTCTATAAAACAAATACAACCAGGAGCAATGGAAATACGTATTGCAACTCATAACAGGACACGAGCGCAGCTACCTATGTATACAGGCTATTCAATGGTTTCCCGTTATATTTCAAATATATTTCATGGGAATGGCAGATTTATATATATTTTTTTTAAAATGAGTCATACGAGTGAAATATATTTGATACTTATTGGGAAACCATCGATTTTCTTTTTATCATCTATATACTGCTTTATACCACCTACCGGTATCATGATAAACTCATTATCATGATCTGACAGTGTGGGAAGAAGTTGAGAACGACTTGAGAAGAACTTTATGTTTGTCAGAGACTGATCGCGATCGATGACCCCGAAAGTCGTTTTAAAAGATGGTGTTTAATTGACATTTCTTATATTAAGAAATATAAAAAGGTAGTAGTATATAGATGATAAACAGTTTATCACACAATTTTTTCAGGGTTTGTCGTTCGAACAATTTTCTCATCGCTCACACGTTAACTTTAACCTCGCGATGAGAAAATTGTTCTCACGACAAATCCTGAAAATACAGTGTGATAATTATTATTACATTTTTGACATTCCCAAAAGTCTGATTTCATTTTTAAATTTCGCGGTTACAACTGTTCGGGACGGAGTGCTGAAAACTTAGAGAATATTAATACGCCACAGGATGAAGTTATTTTTGTTTTGTTCAAAATATAGTAAAAATATAAAAACATATGTATTAAATCCATTATATATCTATTAATTTCCATATTAATATAAAAGTTTTCAATTTCCCTACTTTATATGATTTGATTTAAGAATAACGAAAGAAAAAGTACACAAATAGTGCACAATGCTAGTGGACCAAAACTTATATCATCACGAATGATGAATACTGGATCACAATGACTTTGGTTAATTGTTTCATTGCGATAAAGCACAGTCTTACATTCCACTATATGTATCGACTCTTCAAAATCAAATCAACATGAAGAAAGATTTATGTCAACACGGCTTAGATACACATTATGTTAGTTCATATACGTGTTAAAGTGACAAAGTACTCATTTGTCTATGATTTTGCTGCTAATATCCGAACGACCGATTTAAAATAGCTACTCATCCATGTGCTGTTATATTCCATCACTCAAAACAACCCTTTAAATGAACGCCAAAATGATTTCCTTTTTGTTTTGGGTTCCATCTCGGGTGCCTTGCCTGGTCGATGTATTTCGATTCCATTAGAGGTGTACCCTGACGCAGCGTGATTTACCGTCTGATCTTGATCCTCATCAATGTCCTTTAAAATAGAAACAAATTAAGTGTTCAATAATTGGATATTTTTTTTCAGTATTTTGACTGCATATGTCTTCATAATGAAGTGTACAATCGACGGGGTTTTGAATTATTAAAACTAGGTAAGGTATAACTGAATTTGAATACAACAAGTGTACGCATAAACTTTTTATCTTATTTTATTGGACCTATATTCGTCTGTCATGTATGCTTTTGGAAAAATTCCCGTTTTTCAGAGTTTTGAAAAAGTATCTGGTTTAAACTATTAAATCTAAATCTAGGCGAATATCAAAAACTAGCGGAATAGCCCATACGTTAAAAAATTGTACGAGCTTTTATCATTTTATTTTATAGACAAATTAAACATGGATTTATTTTTTGTTATTAAATCAATACGTTTATGACCTGAAATATTCAAGAGAAAAACTATGAAAATAAGTAAGGGAAATTTCCCGTGACAAGGGGGATAAGCAAGACTGCACTGCAGGTATTTCGACTAAGGCAAAAATGTATGTCTGCACCTGAAAGTGTATTGAATGAAACAATTCCCGGAAGAAAGTCATATTCTTAGTTAAAGGATAATCATATCTTTGTATTGTAACTTAAAACAAAATCTTCGAACGGAATTGTTAATCGGAGTAGCTTTACAGCTTACGATACCAGATACATAACAGTCGGACACGTATTACAATATAACCGATATAAGACTTAGAGATTTACGACAGGTAAGATTATTACCTTGTTATCTTCAAACAAGGAAACACGCGAGGAAGCGGGGGACATGGAATGACACCCAGGGGTTGTCGGTTCTGCTGTAATTTCGGGTCTACAATCAGACAGCGACATATGCCTTGGAGTGTTGGTTGGTGTAGTTTCTTTACCAGGAAACATCACATAGAAGGGTTCAACCTGTAAAAAGAGATATAAAATCACATTGTAACATATGTATTAAATTAATTGAACTAAGCAGCACAATCATGTTTTGATACAAATACATTTCAAAATAATATGGTTAGTTTGTTATTTAAGTTGCCGTTAGAGAACACCATTTTCCACCAACAACATAAAATAATTGTCATTATATATTCAAACATTTTTCAAAAGTAACATCAATAAAACTTTCGAAAACAGATTAACTATTACTATATGTAAGCAAAAATGTGATATATTTTGTATACAATCGTTTTATAACCAAGTTTATAAAATTGGAGATATTACACATTTATTATCAAAAAGCTTACCATTTTCTTTGCCCTTAGTGTGTCCGTTTCGAGATGAGAACTACTTTGGCAAGCTCGAATGGTATTGTCGCCATCCATGTAATCTAGCAGGTCCAAACATCCGGCACTTTTACTTTTACTTTTAGATACAGTGTCCGTCAGGGAATCTGAAGAGTCACTGTCAGTTTCATCAAGGGAGATCACTTTAGTATGTATCCCTTTCTTCTTCAAAACTGTTAATGCTCTGTGTAGATCATCACTGTTAACAAGCTTAATTGCTATCCCTAGAAAAGGGGGAAATCACTAATATATAGTTCAACAAAGTTATAAACTAATTTTGGTATTCTTCAGTTCACTTCAAACGTTTGCAATAGATATATTACATTGTTAAACTATGCAAAGGTGGACAGGTGTCCGTCAATTCTTCAGAAGGCCACAACAAATATTACTAAATTTAAACATTGTAGCATGTGCATTACGTCATCTTTGATTTGTCTTATCAAATAGTACACAAACACCGATACGTCATACATTTTAGTCTCACCAGTTCAACTTCCTGAAAACCACGTGATATTTGAAATTCGGCGTAATAACACAACGATGAATATTTCGGTAATATATTGAGAGTAATAAATCATATCATTTCGTTTGGTATCACTACCACTTACCTTTCCGATGTTTCGGCTTTCTCTTGATTGATCTTATCTCCTCCTGTAGGTCACTGAGCGACTGGTAAATATCTGTTACAGTTTCGGACCATTCCTGCCTCAGTTGTTTATATCTCATGACGGCAGCCTCATCAAAATTTGTGATTTTTAGACGATTTATATCATCCTGGTAAGCTGATCCGAGTAAGCGTATGACAGCGCAACTTATATCTTTCCACATGTCTTCAAAGTCTTTAGCAGTAATTTGCAAAGACTTCAGATGTGCTATCTTGTTCCTATATAACCTTAGACGCAATACGTCGTCCGACTCCGAAATATTACAATTACGTGGCAGTGTTTTCATATCCACGGTTGGTTTCAAGTTAAATAAATTAAACAGTAATAAGCTGAGAAGAGTTAAATCTAAATCATGAATATTTACAGTCGCGTTTGAGAAAAGAGTTTCGCATTGCATTTTGTTCATGACATTTTTCTTTCGTAGGTCTGCTAATTTTGCCGTGTTGTTGTTAACGATTTCAGTCAAAAATGTTTCCTCGATGAAGTTGAGCAAAGCGTCACCATCTTTTGAGTCTTTGACACATTTTTCGATATCTGGTAAAGGATTTGGCACACGATACTTTGTTGTGTATGCACTACCTCCGCTTGTCCCATGTTCTGTGACAACGACTTTTTTATCAGTGAAATAAGTAAAGGTTGCTCGTCTTGATTGTATGTACTTCACGAAGAGCAATTTGATCATCAAAGTCCGTAGAGCAAGCGTTCCAAACTGATGAAGAAGCTGCATCAAACGACACAGAAAGACTACATCTTCTGAGGATAGCCTCGTTTCCATGCTGTAAACGGTAAGATAATGTTAAAAATACATGTTTTCATTTTTTTAGTATAAAGTGCTGAATAAATATATTTGACAAAATACAGAAATCAAAAGGAACAGTCAACAACAATTCCTTTTCTTATTATTCAAAAGAGCTATTAGCCGTCTAATATGCCTTAATCTTGATGATTAATAAATAGGTATTGATGATATCACCAATTACGTTATTTACCCATTTTTCAAACAAATTTCTATTTTGTAACGACATATATTGTTTTGGGCAATAGGAAGCACCCTGTTTTTGCTATATGGTCTAAGGTCGTTCCATTTAATTACATGTATATGCAATATTTAAAAGATTATTTTATTTAAATTGCAACAGATCTTTGTGCACTAGTTTATTTTCAGAGAAAGTCTATGTGTGTCACAAACAAAATAAGAAAGGTAAGATATTATGGTATTTGGTTACTTTACACCAGTGATCCGAGAATACATATCAATGTCGGTAATACATATAATAGATGTGACTTAACATTTTACCAGTTTCATATTATACGTAAACGGTTACGTCTATTTTATATCTTGCATATCGATAGTGATACAAACAGTAATCAACAGTCCGGAAAATAACATTACCGACATAGACGTAACAACGGATTGACTTTGAGGATTAAACTTTTTTCATATTAAATACTTCGAAAATATAATCTTAATGATATTTCCACCGAAAGTATGCTTTCTTTTGATATTTGTATTTCTAAAACTTGAAATAAATAAAATATTTTTACCTGTCTGGCGCAATGCGTAGATTTAAGATGTGTCTTCATCACAAGTGAGTTTAACAAATGACTATTTTCAAACCGGAATTCCCTGAATTAGGTGTGTTGTATATATCATTTCTAGGTAAACAGAGGTATGGAAGACCATGCATGTCTGGCATACATTTCATCATGTAAACCAATCCCGCAATGTCAAAAGCATGAATACTAATATAAAAATATAATGTGTAATTTAGAACATAATATCTAACCATCAATCTTTAATTTCATGACACCTGAAACGAAACGTGCCTCATTACCTTCAATTCGATAAAAGAAATGATATAATTGTTAATCATTCTTTAATGTTTCGATTCCCTGATTTCTCTGGGTACATTGAAGTTGGGAATTTATAAACAATCCCATTAAGATTAATTTGAATGCATATCGAGTGGTAAACCATTAAAGTTAAAAGCTAAGTCAACAAATATATGTTTGGAATATACACCTATGGGCCACCATACAATAACAAACTAGGCGACCAGGTAAAAATTGTATGCAAAGTTCGTGTTACCGACATATATAAATAACATATTACATTGGTCTTTTTATAGCGTAGAGACACGGCCATATTTACCCTAGTCTAGGTATGGCCAAATCGTAAATAGCTCTGGTGGAAACACGTATACAATGGCAAAACATCGCATAGTAATCGCCATTCTGTTCAGATTCTAAACTGTTTCAAAAAGGTACATTTATCAGAAAATCATTTAATTCTTAAAAGGTGTCCTTGATCTTTATTTTATCGTTCTTGACCGTTGTAAAATAAGTTGTAAAACATATTTAAGTTCATGTTGCTTAAGAGTGATTTGAAAAAAAGGTGTGTCTTTATAACACTTATGATTTCCACTTATGACTTTGACCTATGAATTATGACTGGGTATTCAATGATGTCCATATTCTTGTCATAATCAACAATAAAAATGTTACGAGTTTGAGTGTGATTGTATACAGTGCCCTACTAATGTCGAAAAAAGGAATGAAAGCCTTACCAACAAAAGGACATGTACACCGTTCTGAGACCCTCGACATGGACACAGGTACATGCACAATAGCAGTTTAAAGGTTTACATATCTTTAACGTCCTACTCTCAGATGTATGCATAATAAACACATAACGTGTCTACTAACTACTGAAGATTTAAATAACACAGGTGATATGAAATGTAATATGTGTTCTCTTCACAGGTACATGAACCAATTAGGCTTTCGTCTTAAGTTCGTTTCATGGAATACTCTCCTAATAACACGTGATTGCGTCTACAAATCACACATAACCCGTGTATATTACTGGTAATAGTGTAGACCGTGGTCACGGATGAGGTATTCGGCACAGTTACCTGTGGCCATGACCTGAAACTTGTACAACACAAACATATGCATCATAACAAGTTTTAGCTCTGCTTTAATATTGAGAGTTTGTCCAAGTGGAAAAAGCTAAGGGTTCTGTCCCCAGACTGAGACATACTTAAGTCTTACTAATTTATTTACTAATAGGAAAGAACTAATATAGGCCTAGCCAGTCGTTCAATCGTTTTTTGTTTGAAATTAAATTCGATGGAATATTAAAGTCATTAAAGATGACGTAACAAACACATGCTGCACCTTTTAAATACAGTAATAGATACAGTATGCCGAAAAAAATGATAAAGATAGTTGTAAGTTCCTTCTTAACGTTCAGCATCACTGTCATGACAACAACTGGATCACCATTGAGGTATGACTACGGTATAGGTCAGCATCACCAGGAGGTATCACCAGGAGGCAAGTTAACCAACACACCCTGTTTTCCCAGCATACACAAACGTACATCCCTCTATGACATTAGCTGATTTTTGGACGTCAAACAAATACAACCAAACCAAATCATAAACCGATTTGAAGCAAGGTGGAGCAGATAATCCCACTGAGTTAATTGTTTTGGCTTGCTTACGAGTTTTCATCACGTGATGCCTACTTCAGACCATCCATATCATCCCAGAGATCAGACTGTTTTTCATTCTTTGCATTACTGGAATAAGCCAGATCAGTTTCTAAGGCACCGGCTAGTTATTTAACAAGGTTCAGTAAGAAGTGTGATATGAAGATGGACGTTTTGAGTTTGCTGTTAGTGTGTTTACTTGTTGTGATAACAATGATGACTCGGTTCTCATTTTGAGGATTGATGTTTACTTGGATGTGACCAAGATTTGCATGGCGGATGTCCTCGATGAAGTAGAAGACGTTTACTCTTCCGGAACACCTGGTCTTATTCTCTTGTGCTTTAAGAGAGTCTCCATGTAAATCTTTCCTTTGTCCCTATTTTGCCCCTTGTTTAATCGATTTTGAGTTCGGGATATGGTTTTGTTGACGCTTTGGTATTCTCTGATTTTTTTCCTGTTCTCTGAAGATTACTGACAAGTAAATATATATTCCAACTGTTATGAAGCCGAATGTGGTTATTGAAGAGCTCCAGATGTTTTCATAACTTATTCCTGTGCATATGCATGGCTTATAAATAAATAAGAGCAACACTGTGAAATTCAGGGGGTAAACACCAGTTATAATACTTGAACGTAATGCGGCTTTCATAGTTCATTTTCGCTGTCTAACACATTAACGTTACCCAGTAGTTACCATAGAACGTAATCGATCGTGTTCCCCGACGTATTTCACACGTGCCAAATTCACTTAAATGATAAGATTGTATATACAGAACACTCGATATTTCTCAATTGATAAAATGGAAGTTATGTGACACAACCAATAGGATATCTGTGCTTTATAACTTCCATCTATTGACACTACCAACCTGAAAAATGTTCCGAAATAAAACAATGATACTGTAATACCTTTGCAATTCATACTAACGGGCATTTCCAAATTATCGTTATTGGGTTTGAGATTTTGTAAATGTGTATGAACGTTTTTTTGTCCTGTTTACACTTCGTAGTCACAGTGACATCCTATGGTATCAAGCATCTGCATTGCAATTTAAGGGACCCGAGCAGGTTTGTTACCTGGCAAGCTATCAAAACGTTTGCACACCACTAAATATAACTTCTTGAACATTTTTGAGAAACGCATGCTTACCTATCTTTAAAATATTTAAAATGCTTTTTGTCATAGCTTTAGAAATATGTGCTTACTCATGTTTCTGATAACCAGATACATGTACATGTATATAACATTTTAACGTCAAACCTACGACACACTGTGATCATATTACCTGTTTTATACCACCTATGTACCACCTGAAGGAACACAAACAGTTTATATATAGCACACACGTCACATGTTTTGGTGCACTTAATATGTGAAATAGTCACAAGAACTGTAATAAGTTTACGTAATACAACATATTTAGCATTGGATATTTAACAAGTTACGTTTTCCTGATTAAGATCAACAAATTATTGTCCTTTAAAGCCGATCCAAGACACCACGGCTCTTCCATGTCTGATTCATCGCTATATCCGATGAATATCACGCCAAGCTCAAGGCCATATACCAAACAAAAATATTTAAACTGAGCGTACTGTAATATTATACAGTCTCATCCTGAACGAAACGCTAATGTATACACATTCAACTTACCGTAACACGTAAATGTTTTCAAATTTGATGAGAATTACACCTTTAGTCCTTATACGGTGTGCTTATTAATATCTATTTTGTCAATATCGAAAACAAATTCTGTAATAAGGATTTAACCCCGTATTTTAATATGAATTAAAGGTGTTTACCTGCGTAGTTCATGAAAACACTTATTGTATTAAAAAAACACTCCAGATTTCTTTTCCGTGTACAGTGTAACCGGTCCAAAAATGTGTTGTTGTAAGTGGTGATTTTGCACTCATTGTTGAAATGTGTTCCATTACTAAGCTTAGTAATAAACACAAGCACATTATGTATATATTGTCCAGGTTAAGACAAACGTATACCATCGATATTGTTCATGTATGAGTTGATTTTGTTCAGTTTGACAAACAGCATTTTCTTACTTCAACAGTATAGCACGAGAATATTTATCGCATACTATGACTGATGTTCCTGAATGTCCATAATCGCAGGCTGGCTGGGCTACATTTGCTATTATATAAAACAAAATCCTACAACAGCCATGTTAAATCCTAACAACACTACTCTGTTTAGTTGGGAGTTATGTTTTCTTCAAAATTACTTTTTATAGAACCGGATTTACATCAATTCTACTTACGTTTGTAAGTATAAAATGTATATCAAGTGTATGATTTCAGCATTTAAACTTTGGGCAGATTAAAAAGGAGAAAATTATTTCGTGCATGTTTAATTAACTGAACATAATAAAAATTCCAACCTTTATTTTAAAAACAAAAAACTCGTCATCCCTTTTGATGTCAACTGTCGCCTTATATCACAACAATGAGCACATGAATATTCGGAGACAGCTGTTATGTACCTAATCAACTTGATAATGCAAACACCGTAGGTAGGAGAAACAGGGGTGTTGGTATCAAGAAAGGGAATGTTCAGCAGTCCTGTAACGATCAACAATAAATTTAGCATCATATGAAAATTTAAACACAGGTTAGCCAGAAGAGGGACAAAGCACTTAATTAATTGTAGACTGGCTAAACCGGTTTACCTGGTTATAGATGACTATGTTTACATTTCCTATGTGGTTAGCGATGTGCCTCTATATACATATGTACAATTTTCGTACACTAATGCGTTCACACATTCCATCAGAGCAGTAACTGATCAAATTGTAATAGACATACATATATTGTGCAGTAATCAGCTCTACGTATATATACAAGTATATTAATATCATACAGAATACCGCAGCGTCAACAAAACCTAATTCCGAACTGAAAATACATCACACTAGGCACAAAGTATGAAAAATTGAAAAAAAAAAAAAAGAAAAAATTTCACGGGAACCCTTAAAACATATAAGACAATAAGACAAGTGTTCCGAAAGAGCAAAATTCTTGTGTCAATGTTGATTTTAAGAAATCTTTAGTTTACAAAGTTTTCTGTTTGTGCATCTGACGTGAATAGATTGAAACTTTAAAATTTGCTTCCAAACAGCTTGAGCTGTTTGTCGAATTACGTCATGCTACAAATGTTTTATAGCGTGAAATGGTGATGAAATGATTGAAGCAATATTCTGTTTCCAATTTGGATTTATCAGTAACCAACTACATGTAGAGATGTGATGTTCTTGCTACCGCAGAGAGATGAGCTTTTCATCCTTTTCCTATACATAATCATTTGTGCTGATGACGATCATCATCATGGTGATCTAAACCCCTTAACATGCAATATTACCCTGCTGTGATATGTCATGGTCCTAGGCGTGACGTCACATTAAGAACAATTGAAAGATGACGTAACACACACATATGCTGCAATAAGTAATTGGTAATAGATACAGTATGCCGAAAAAATGAAAAACTGCACCATACAGCTGCTTCGTCCTCCTAGGACTATTCAGTGATGCTAGGGGCCAAAAGGTGGGAATCCAAAATGTCTAAACTATTGTAGAAGCAGAAGGGTCAGGTGCATAAAACCCCTTAATTTATGAATTTAAAAGTAAAAATGAACTAAGCTCTGTATAATTTCAAGTCGTGTATTACGAAAATGTGTATATTATGTACCGTGCCACTACCCAAATGCGATTAATTGTGGCTATGGAAGCTCCAACAAACATCGGGGACTAAAAAAATCCACCAGCAGAGTCTGTCACTCAGATTTACTCTAGGGTATATGAACATGTAACTATAGATTCATATGCAATCATATCACACGGGCAAAATACCTGGATAACAGAACAATTCAGTAATAAACAATGGTATCGGTGACACATTTAGCATTGATAAATATGTTTTGCACTTTGTACTCTAGATACATGAACATATATACAGCCGATTCGAATACAACCAGCGGAAGGAGTTAAATGATTTATGTTAGTGATTTGTTTGGGAACGTTGATACTTGCACTTACGAATCCCAGCGGAATCTACCGAGAATCATACTTGAACACACATATGTGGTGTCGGTCAATCATAGCTGTTTATTTTTTAAATCATTTATAGACCTAATCATGTGTACTCATAATTGTGTCAATCTAGGGACTCGATCAAGTGCCACAACGCTGAAATGTCGCCATACTTTGCAGTAATCAATGGGTCAGTTTTTGTTGTCATGTTCCCGATAAAACTGATACTAGTACACTGTATAAATCCCCCGTTGCATGTTTTTACTTGAATTACATGTGAATAAGTGCTTTAGTAGTTTACTGATAAAATTGTTAGATTATACTGATAATTCCATGATAACATTCATTATAAAACTGTCCCGACAGTGTTGGTTTTGAGATAAATTTCGCGACGGACAAATAATCATGTTCATACAATATAATTACGGTGTATTTATATAGTTCGTAAACCAAAGGGTCCAAAGTCGACAAAATCCCTTGCGAATATTTCAACCAGTGGTGACAGCTAGTTTGATATTCTCTGATAAGGTTAACTAATACACCAGATTGTGTGGTAGGGTTATCTGGCTTATTAGGGGAGGGGGGGGTTAAACTATTTAATACATGTCATCAGTTGTTGAATTTGCTTATAAACTTAAATAGTGTTTCTTTCAGTTTTCCTTGATTAAGGTACATGTACCCGTGCATAGTACACGTATACACATTATATATCTTCGTGTGTGGTGGTTGATAGGCTGTTTTTTTAGTGTTTTTTTAATACACGTATGTTCATGTCAGAATAACAAAATGACAATGATAAACAAGCCGTTTATTTCTTTTCAAATCGATTAAAAAGATTTTTATTTTCTTATCGTATACACAGTTGGCATTATCAGATTGATTACATTAATCACAAAACAGTTGCAGTCTGAACGAAGCAAGACATAAAAGCTAAGCATAATCAAGAACTATATTTATGTACCATGATGAAATATTTGACAGTTAATTTACTAAAATAAATTACATTTGATTATTATTTAACAACAATTTGTAACAACTGTATTCATTTATACTTTTTTCTCAGTCAACAGTTAGTGTGCATACATGTTTGGGGTCCGTTATGGCGGAGTGGTAAAGGGCGTACACTACTGGATCATTGGTTCGAAACCTATGGGGGCAGTCGCCAGGCATTTGATAGGCTAGTGCTTTTCTCAAAGAAATCTGGCTTTCCGCTAACACCAAAATCACCTGTTTAAAGGAGTTTAACATAAACAAACCAAACCTGGTGGTCTGGAAGCGTTCAACGCGTAAGCAGACCAAATATCTGGTAATGTACACGAACCAAACTGTAGCCTCTACCCTACTAACATAATCATCACAATGGTTCTTTATGTTATGTTCTTTAAAATCAATTCTGTATACTTTAATTAATAGATTAATAAAACAATACACATATTTTATTACACAATGGCGATTATTTGAGCGGAGCTTTGACATTATGCATATTCGTATGCTTGTGCGTTAACATTCTTTTCAGGCAGAATGCACATTTGAAATTATGCCAATATAATTCACAGTACGACAAGCCATTATCTCGGGCACGGTCTTTATTCAATCAGACTTTTTATGTCTCGTTTAGGGTTTGGCAATCCTTCGTGAGCGGATATTTGATTTATGTGACGTTCAATATTATTAAGGTAAAACTAAATCTGATCCGAGCGTTCTGCGATGGAAAAAAGTATTATATACTTTCCAAATATAGAGTGGATATTAATATAAACATGACATACAGATCAAATATACTGACTACGGTTGATTATAACTAATGTTGGTTTTATTCTTTAAATGACATCAACACAAAACAACAATTAAAATAATCTGTCATGAAAAAACGTTGTTATACACTGTATAATAATCTGATAATCTACGCGATTAAAGGTTCATAAAAGAATATAAACAATAAAGTCAGGTTAAAAGAATTAACAACAATAAGAAAACGGGAAGTATGGGAAAGACGTAATACCACACTCAAATCGACCGACAGCCTTGTGGAGCTACTTAGACTTGTCCTCACACTTAATAATTACAAATACAATGCGGAAAACTATATACAAGTCAGCGGTACAGCTATGGGCACCAAGATGGCTTCATCATACGCTAATGTATTTATAAGACATCCTGAATCCCAACCACTAAGCCATTCAGTTGGCTGAGATTTATTGATGACGTTGAAATCAAATGGACATTGGACCGGGAATCACTCGCCAAATTTAATGATTAAGCGAACATGTTCCATCCACCCATCACATTCACGGCACAAATCTCCGAGGAGTGAAACATAATTTTAGACACAACTTCAACCTTAATTGACGGAGAAATAAACACGGATTTGTATTCCAAACCAACGGACACACATCAGTACCTAAAATAACACTTATGATTTCCACTTATGACTTTGACCTATGAATTATGACTGGGTATTCAATGATGTCCATATTCTTGTCATAATCAACAATAAAAATGTTACGAGTTCGAGTGTGATTGTATACAGTGCCCTACTAATGTCGAAAAAAGGAATGAAAGCCTTACCAACAAAAGGGCATGTACACCGTTCTGAGACCCTCGACAGGGACACAGGTACATGCACAATAGCAGTTTAAAGGTTTGCATATCTTTAACGTCCTACTCTCAGATGTATGCATAATAAACACGTAACGTGTCTACTGACTACTGAAGATAAATAACACAGGTGATATGAAATGTAATATGTTGTTCTCTTCACAGGTACATGAACCAATTAGGCTTTCGTCTTAAGTTCGTTTCATGGAATACTCTCCTAATAACACGTGATTGCGTCTACAAATCACACATAACCCGTGTATATTACTGGTTATAGTGTAGACCGTGGTCACGGATGAGGTGTTCGGCACAGTTACCTGTGGCCATGACCTGAAACTTGTACAACACAAACATATGCATCATAACAAGTTTTAGCTCTGCTTTAATATTGAGAGTTTGTCCAAGTGGAAAAAGCTAAGGGTTCTGTCCCCTAGCCAGTTGTTCAATCGTTTTTTGTTTGAAATAAAATTTGGTGAAATATTAAAGTCATTAAAGATGACGTAACAAACACATGCTGCACCTTTTAAATTTAGTAATAGATACAGTATGCCGAAACAAATGATAAAGATAGTTGTAAGTTCCTTCTTAACGTTCAGCATCACTGTCATGACAACAACTGGATCACCATTGAGGTGTGACTACGATGTAGGTTAGCATCAGATCCGCAATATCACCAGGAGGCAAGTTACCAAACATACCCTGTTTTCCCAGCATACTCAAACGTACATCCCTCTATGACATTAGCTGATTTTTGGACGTTAAACAAATACAACCAAACCAAATCATAAACCGATTTGAAGCAATGTGGAGTAGATAATCCCACTGAGTTAATTGTTTTGGCTTGCTTACGAGTTTTCATCACGTGATGCCTACTTCAGACCATCCATAACATCCCAGAGATCACACTTTTTTCATTTTTTGCATTACTTGAATAAGCTAGATCAGATTCGCAGGCACACGGCTAGTTATTTAACAAGGTTCATTAAGAAGTGTGA
Organism: Mimachlamys varia; assembly: GCA_947623455.1. NCBI lineage: Eukaryota > Metazoa > Mollusca > Bivalvia > Pectinida > Pectinidae > Mimachlamys > Mimachlamys varia. The sequence continues at coordinate 33,733,618 of OX392531.1, read as the reverse complement.
TATGAAGATGGACGTTTTTGAGTTTGCTTGTGAATGTGTTTTCATGTTGTGATGACAATGATGACTCGGTTCTCATTTTATGGATTGATGTTTACTTGGATGTGACCAAGATTTACATGGCGGATGTCGTCGATGAAGTAGAAGACGTTTACTCTTCCGGAACACCAGGGCCCGTATTCATGAAACCGTTCTCATGCTCAAGCATGGATTCTGTGATCAAGCCTTATTTCTTATTATGGCTATACGTTATTTAAACAATCTAGTTTTGGTAAAGTTTTGGTAAAATGTTGAAGAGTCATGAAGTCGAAAGCTGTTTTCAACATTTACAATGACTTTTTAACTCTTCGACATGCTTCAGGTGAGTTTCAAGAAAGCTGGCTTGAGCACAGAATCCATGCATGAGCATGAGTTCCTTTTCGCTGTCTAGCACATTAACGTTACCCAGTAGTTACCATAGAACGTAATCGATCGTGTTCCCCGACGTATTTCACACGTGCCAAATTTACTTAAATGATAAGATTGTATATACAGAACACTCGATATTTTTCAATTGATAGAATGGAAGTTATGTCACACTACCAATAAGATATCTGTGCTTTATAACTTCCATCTATTGACACTACCAACCTGAAAAATGTTCCGAAATAAAACAATGATACTGTAATACCTTTGCAATTCATACTAACGGGCATTTCCAATCTATCGTTATTGGGTTTGAGATTTTGTAAATGTGTATGAACGTTTTTTTGTCCTGTTTACACTTCGTAGTCACAGTGACATCCTATGGTATCAAACATCTGCATTGCAATTTAAGGGACCCGAGCAGGTTTGTTACCTGGCAAGCTATCAAAACGTTTGCACACCACTAAATATAACTTCTTAAACATTTTTGAAAAGATTTAAAATGCGTTTTTGTCATAGCTTTAGAAATATGTGCTTACTCATGTTTCTGATAACCAGATACATGTCCATGTATTTAACATTTTAACGTCAAACCTACGACACACTGTGATCATATGACCTGTTTTATACCACCTATGTACCACCTGAAGGAACACAAACAGTTTATATATAGCACACACGTCACATGTTTTGGTGCACTTAATATATTAACAGTCACAAGAAATGTAATAAGTTTACGTAATACAACATATTTAACATTGGATACTTAACAAATTACGTTTTCCAGATTAAGATCAATAAATTATTGTCTTTTAAAGCCGATCCAAGACACCAAGACACCACGGCTCTTCGATGTCTGATTCATCGCTATATCCGAGATAAAAAACATGAATAGCACGCCAAGCTCAAGGCCATGTACCAAACAAAAATATTTAAATTGAGCGTACTGTAATATTATGCAGTCTTATCCTGAACGAAACGCTAATGTGTATACATTAAACTTACCGTAACACGTAAATGTTTTCAAATGTGATAAGAATTACACCTTTAGTCAGGTGTGTTTATTAATATCTATTTTGTCAATATCGAAATCAAATTCTGTAATAAGGATATAACCCCATATTTTGATATGAATTAAAGGTGTTTACCTGCGTAGTTCATGAAAACACTTATTGTATTAAAAACAAACACTCCAGATATCTTTTCCGTGTACAGTGTAACCGGTCCAAAAAAGTGTTTTAGTAACTGGTGATTTTGCACTCATGGTTGAAATGTGTTCCATTACTAAGCTTAGTAATAAACACAAACAAATCATGTATATATTGTCCAGGTTTAGACAAACGTATATCATTGATGTTGTTCATGTATGAGTTGGTTTTGTTCAGTTTGACTTTGACAAACAGCATTTTCTTACTTTAACAGTATAACAGGAGAATATTTATCGCACACTATGACTGATGTTCCTGAATGCCCATACTCGCAGGCTGGCTGGGCTACATTTGCTATTATATAAAACAATATCCCAAAAATCCTAAAACAGCCATGTTAAATCCTAGCAACACTACTCAGTTTAGTTGGGAGTTAAGTTTTGTTCAAAATTATACTTTTTATAGAACCGGATTTACATCAATTCTACTTACGTTTGTAACTATAGAATGTTTATCAAGTTTATGATTCCAGTATTGAAACTTTGGGCGGATTAAAAAGGAGAAAATTATTTCGTGCATGTTTAATTAACTGAACATAATAAAAATTCCAACCTTTATTTTACAAACAAAAAATCGTCATCCCTTTTGATGTCAACTGTCGCCTTATATCACAACAATGAGCACATGAATATTCGGAGACAGCTGTTATGTACCTAATCAACTTGATAATGCAAACACCGTAGGTAGGAGAAACAGGGGTGTTGGTATCAAGAAAGGGAATGTTCAGCAGTCCTGTAACGATCAACAATAAATTTAGCATCATATGAAAATTTAAACACAGGTTAGCCATAAGAGGGACAAAGCACTTAATTAATTGTAGACTGGCTAAACCGGTTTACCTGGTTATAGATGACTATGTTTACATTTCCTATGTGGTTAGCGATGTGCCTCTATATACATATGTACAATTTTCGTACACTAATGCGTTCACACATTCCATCAGAGCAGTAACTGATCAAATTGTAATAGACATACATATATTGTGCAGTAATCAGCTCTACGTATATATACAAGTATATTAATATCATACAGAATACCGCAGCGTCAACAAAACCTAATTCCGAACTGAAAATACATCACACTAGGCACAAAGTATGATAAATTAAAAAAAAATAAAAAAAATTCACGGGAACCCTTAAAACATATAAGACAATAAGACAAGTGTTCCGAAAGAGCAAGATTCTTGTGTCAATGTTGATTTTAAGAAATCTTTAGTTTACAAAGTTTTCTGTTTGTGCATCTGACGTGAATAGATTGAAACTTTAAAATTTGCTTCCAAAACAGCTTGAGCTGTTTGTCGAATTACGTCATGCTACAAATGTTTTATAGCGTGAAATGGTGATGAAATGATTGAAGCAATATTCTGTTTCCAATTTGGATTTATCAGTAACCAACTACATGTAGAGATGTGATGTTCTCGCTACCGGAGAGAGATGAGCTTTTCATCCTTCTCCTATACATAATCATTTGTGCTGATGATGATCATCATCATGATGATCTAAACCCCTTAACATGCAATATTACCCTGCTGTGATATGTCATTGTCCTAGGCGTGACGTCACATTAAGAACAATTGAAAGATGACGTAACACACACATATGCTGCAATAAGTAATTGGTAATAGATACAGTATGCCGAAAAAATGAAAAACTGCACCATACAGCTGCTTCGTCCTCCTAGGACTATTCAGTGATGCTAGGAGCCAAAAGGTGGGAATCCAAAATGTCTAAACTATTGTAGAAGCAGAAGGGTCAGGTGCATAAAACCCCTTTAATTTATGAATTTAAAAGTAAAAATAAACTAGCTCTGTAAAATTTCAAATCGTGTATTACGAAAATGTGTATATTATGTACCGTGCCACTACCCAAATGCGATTAACTGTGGCTATGGAGGCTCCAACAAACATCGGGGACTAAAAAAATCCACCAGCAGAGTCTGTCATTCAGATTTACTCTAGGGTATATGTACATGTAACTTTAGATACATATGCATCACATGGGCAAAATAGCTGGATAACAGAACAATTTAGCAATAAACAATGGTATCGCAGACACATTTAGCATTGATAAATATGTTTTGCACTTTGTACTCTAGGTACGTGAGCATATATACAGCCGATTCGAATACTACCAGCGGAAGGAGTTAAATGATGTATGTTAGTGATTTGTTTAGGAAAGTTGATACTTGCACTTACGAATCCCAGCGGAATCTACCGAGTATCATACTTGAACACACATATGTGGTGTCGGTCATTCCTAGGTGTTTATTTTTGAAATCATGTATATACCTTTTCATGTGTACTCATAATTGGGTCAATCCAGGAACTCGATCAAGTGCCACAACGCTGAAAAGGTCGCCATACTTTGCAGTAATCAATTGGTCAGTTTTTGTTGTCAAGTTCCCGATAAAACTGATACTAGTACACTGTATAAATCCCCCGTTGCATGTTTTTACTTGAATTACATGTGAATAAGTGCTTTAGTAGTTTACTGATAAAATTGTTAGATTATACTGATAATTCCATGATAACATTCATTATAAAACTGTCCCGACAGTGTTCGTTTTGAGATAAATTTCGCGACGGACAAATAATCATATTCATACAATATAATTACGGTGTATTTATATAGTTCGTAAATCAAAGGGTACAAAGTCGACAAAATCCCTTGCGAATATTTTCAACCAGTGGTGACAGCGTGTTTGATATTCTCTGATAAGGTAAACTAATACACCAGATTGTGTGGTAGGGTTATCTGGCTTATTAGGGGGGGGGGGGGGGGGTTAAAATATTTAATACATGTCATCAGTTGTTGAATTTGCTTATAAACTTAAATAGTGTTTCTTTCAGTTTTTCTTGATTAAGGTACATGTACCCGTACAAAGTACACGTATACACATTATATATCTCCGTGTGTGGTGGTTGATGGGCTGTTTGTTTTAGTGTTTTTTTAATACACGTATGTTCATGTCAGAATAACAAAATGACAATGACAAACAAGCCGTTTGTTTCTTTTCAAATCGATTAAAAAGTGTTTTATTTTCGTATCGTACACACAGTTGGCATCATCAGAAAGATTACAATAATCACAAAACAGTTGCAGACTGAACGCAGCAAGACATAAAAGCTTAGCATAATCAAGAACTATATGTATGTACCATTAATGAAGTATCTGACAGATAATTTACTAAAATCAATTTCATTTGATTATTTGATTATTAAGTTTTATTCATTTATACATTCTCATCAGTCAACAGTTAGTGTGCATACATGTGTGGGGTCCGTTATGGCGAAGTGGTAAAGGGCGTACACTACTGGATCATTGGTTCGAATCCTATTGGGACAGTCGCTAGACATTTGATAGGCTAGTGCTTTTCTAAAAGAGATCTGGCTTTCCTCTAACACCAAAATCACCTGTTTAAAGGAGGTTAACATACTCGTAAACAAACCAAACCTAGTGGTCTGGAAGCGGTCAACGCGTAAGCAGACCAAATATCTGGTAATGTACACGAGCCAAACTGTAGCCTCTACCCTACTAACATAATTATCACAATGGTTCTTTATGTTATGTTCTTTAAAATCAATTCTGTATACTTTAATTAATAGATTAATAAAACAATACACATATTTTATTACACAATGGCGATTATTTGAGCGGAGCTTTGACATTATGCATTCGTATGCTTGTGCGTTAACATTCTTTTCAGGCAGAATGCACATTTGAAATTATGCCAATATAATTCACAGGACGACAAGCCATTATCTCGGGCACGGTCTTTATTCAATCAGACTTTTTATGTCTCGTTTAGGGTTTGGCAATCCTTCGTGAGCATTCATAGGCAATATTTGATTTATGTGACGTTCAATATTATTAAGGTAAAACTAAATCGGATGCGATGGAAAAAAATATTATATACTTCCCAAATATAGAGTGGATAATAATATAAACATGACATACAGATCAAATATACTGACTACGGTTGATTATAACTAATGTTGGTTTTATTCTTTAAATGACATTAACACAAAACAACAATTAAAATAATCTGTCATGAAAAAACGCTGTTATACACTGTATAATAATCTGATAATCTACGCGATTAAAGGTTCATAAAAGAATATAAACAATAAAGTCAGGTTAAAAGAATCATCAACACTAAGAAAACGGGAAGTATGGGAACGACGTAATACCACACTCAAATCGACCGACAGCCTTGTGGAGCTACTTAGACTTGTCCTCACAATGAACAATTTCAAATTCAATGCGGAAAACTATATACAAGTCAGCAGTACCGCTATGGGCACCAAGATGGCTTCATCATATGTTAATGTATTTATGGGACATCCTGAATCCCAACCACTAAGCCATTCAGTTGGCTGAGATTTATTGATGACGTTGAAATCAGATGGACATTGGACCGGGAATCACTCGCCAAATTTAATGATTAAGCGAACATGTTCCATCCAACCATCACATTCACGGCAGAAATCTCCGAGGAGTGCAAGACATTTTTAGACACAACTTCAACCTTAATTGACGTAGAAATAAACACGGATTTGTATTCCAAACCAACGGACACACATCAGTACCTAATAAACAATGTACATGTCTTTTTTTTTATATCACATCCAGTATCGACCCATTACTCTTCGGCCCTCGGGCTAATATGGGGGAAGTTTCCATTCTGTTTATTACATACAAATTAAAAACTGGGTACATATACGTTGATGAAATATTGGTATCAGCCTTTTCCGGTCCGATACAGACTATGGGAGGGATAAAAATATATCAATGAATTCTGCAGTGGAAAAAAGTTTCTCTCTTACCAAACTTAAATTATATATTTATATAAATCGGCTATATGAACATTACAATTATATAATTTCCTTGAAATTTGGAACAAATATACTGCTACAGTGATGATAATTACTGTAAGCTAAAATCTTAAAAACGTCAAAATTATGGCACTCTAGAGTAAATACTAAGTAGTAACAAATAATAGCACATATACAACATACACATAGTAGTGGAATAGACAAACTGTGCAGTAAGAGAATATGCAAGAAACCCCAAATGGATACGATTTTCAAAACGTTGAATAGTTCTGTACATCTTAATTACAACTTAATAACGAGTTAACAAAAAGTAAAATATACTTAATATATTTGGCTCTTATTCTCAAACATATTATTTGTAAATATTTCAAAATGTCTAATAAACTTGAAATATAATAATAAAACAACCGAAAATAGAGAAGCGTCAACAAAACCATAACCCGAACTCAAAACCAATTTAACCCAAGGATAAAATAACAACAAACGAACGATTGGAACCGAAGCACTTGAGATAATGACATAGTGTCCCGGAAGAGTAAGCGTCTTCTGTTTTAACGACGACCACCACCTTGGAAATATAGGTCCCATCTAAGTCAATTTCACATCTTCAAAGTGAGAGCTGAGGCATCCTTCTAAATGATGAATTTATATACACAGATATATAAAAGGTGAATTAACAAGCTTCATCCCAAAACTTAAAATGATATACATGTATGTGGCGCTATATTTGGACGTAAGACATGAAATGTCTTACTTAGTACAAATGTAATTTATCAATCTTGCCGTTTTCAAGTGAATCCGCTTCATTAACAAGACAAGGTGTACCAGCGACTCTGGATTTCTTGGTTCACCCTGAATTATCAAGTTTATCTTACAGGCACATGACTTTGAATGGATGATATTGCATTATGTTATTTGTATTTAGACACTAGATACAATGTAGTTGTTTCCTCCCCAAATCAGATTGACAATTGCTAATGAGACAGACTGTTATATTGAAATGACAATACTTCGTGACTGGCAAGCAAGCTGTTACAGCAATGTGGTATTACCCCGAGATATGTTCACCGCCTCAGTTACAATGACTGGGTGGGTGCACGCCCGCATGTTTTACGGTACCGTCAACATCACATAGGGCCTGGTATTATTACATGACCCAAGGGATTCCACGGGTCAATTCCTCATGGAAGATCGGAAGACGGTACGAAGGGACTGATGCGTTTTTGTTTATTTAGATAGGTCAGTGGTGGTACCTTACCCTATGTAATGTAAACGAAAATGAAACAAATTTCAAAAAACACAAAATATCATTATATTTGTCACTCACTGAGATGTTTTTTTGATAGTCACGTCAACTCAGTGATCAGTGAAAGAGCAAATTTCGGTTTTGACCGCGCATCCGAAGGCACCTCGTATGTTTAAAAAAAATGGACAATATATAATTGGATAAACCATTTGATAATAGAGTAGTGTCGTTGCAATATATGAGTAAACGGCAATAGCATGCAATACAAAGTGGTCGAATTTTTCCATGTTACGGTATTACACGGGACTAAATGTTCCCCTTATATTTACGTAAATGATGAACTTTGCTGTACTTTTATTAAACAAAAACATAGTGGTGTATTTGGTAAATCAGTAAACAATGATTTAGTAAATACTAGTTGAAAGCAATATTTAAGGTTCTCACACAAAACACAGTAACACACAGACACACACAAGGACCTTTATCATCAAACCTGTTACTAAAATATGTATTATAATATAACAATTGTAAATATCAACATAACTAATCAACTTTGCTTTGCTTTTCGATACACTTTTGTGAAACATTCACATAGTGGTGTATTGGGTAGACCAGTAAACAATGATTTAGTAAATGCTATATTGGAAGATTTATTCAAGAAACACACAGGCGCACACACAAAGAACCTTTGTTATCGGACCTGTTAATGAAATAAGTATTGTATTATAATTGTTTTCACACTTAGTACACGTGTTCTGCTGTTTGTAAAGAGAGAGAATTATGTCTTATCATAAGTACAAATATAGAAAAAGGGACAAACGAATAAAAATGTGAACAGTGTGTACGTCCCTCTACGTAAAGACAAAACCCTATGTTGTGTACATGCATTTATATTCACGACTTTTTAATATTCAAATGAGATCAGCTAAATCAATAGAATAATACATCATTGTCAATACAATGTCAACTGATTGGTGTTCAATTGATATAAACCCGGATTAACTACTCAATTTAGAATTCAGAAATACACGTCATACAACTAACACTATTCAAACTGTCAATATATTGTGTATACATTGTATTTCGAAGCTATTATCAATACGATTAATTTAATTGGCGTTTGATTAACACTTTAGGCCGGGGTGTCCACTCTTCCTCTGTACACTTCTCATCTTTGAACATGTAATCCACTTCCCCGATTTGCTTTTACTTTTAACAATAATAATAATAATAATAAACTTTATTTTCAGAGGATAAAATACATGTTTAGCCAAAGGCTAATCTTCCACATGGTCCTCTTGTTAGTAAAATACATGTGTTAGTTAAAAGTCATGTAAAATATACACACAATTTTCAGCTGAACTAAAGTCATCTCACAGTCTATCTTAATTTAAAATTATCACAGAATGCTTAAATCTCATGCATAAATATTTTGGCAATTTAATGGCATGTGCCTAATATACATACATGCTAATATAGCAAAAGAAATAAAATTTGACATAGTTATATGCTAATATAGCATACTAAAAAAAACCAATATGTTATTAGACTTTTGGGTCATAAATTATTTATGATTATAATATATCAGGTAGTCAGTAAGATACAGGTAAGTATTATATAACGTATTACTATGATAAAATAGAGTAGGAGTAAACATATTAAAATAGCACATTCACATGAAAACAGTAGAAATGATAAAAAGGGAATCACTTGTGTTCCCTACGGACGCTACAGAAGGAACGTTTAAAAGAAGTAATGTTTGCTGATGATCTTGTTTCTTTTGGTAACGTGTTCCAGATCTGGGATCCTGAAACTACAAAATTATTTCCATAAAATTTGGTAGGGTGTTTTGGAATGTTTAAAAGGTTGTTTTGGCTCGATCTGGTGTTTCTGGTACAGTCGAGAATGTTCAATGAACGGTTACGTGTGGTATCATCTCAAGTAGAGATATCATACGTAGTTTTAACAAAACATGTCTAAAGTCGATCATGGTATCTTACATAAAAGCAAAATAGTTATGAACAAATCCATGTTGTCATATGTAGTACTTACATTTCACTTTAAGGACAGGATTTTGGTGCGGGAAAAGGCTGAAAACTTGGTAATGGTAATATTGTAAAATCAAGTGGTATAAATATATGAAGAGTGAGTTATCTTGTCTGTATGACGATACTGTCAGATAGCGCAGCAACGACAGGTCAAAACGTCTGTGTTGCTGCGCGGGGGTCTCACGTTAACTGATAGCTAAAGCACTACTTATGGATAAGTACAAGGCCTTCCGGGTATGAGCTACCCGGAATCATCGCAATCGTACCTTTGCTATAGTGCAATTTCAAAACAGTAATGTTATTTTTAATTATTATTTTTCATTCATATTTTATGTCATTATATGTATGATATGCCCATTTATGAAAGCATTAAATGTTACAATGACGTTTCCTTAGTATAGCAATATACATGTAGCTGTTACTGGTTCCGGTTCTTGTTAAATTCGTAATTAACTTAACATATATATATAACTGTACTGTGGGCTGAATTGCTGCTCTCATTCCCGACAAGAGGCTGTGGAATATTTATGTTGGTATGCATCATCTGCGTGTAAAAAACTGAACCAGTAAGGTAATAATACAGCCATTTCAATCAGTTTAAGCACGTTTTATACACCAGAGGGTGGAAATCATAATGATTAAATATGTACACAGCAGATACTGTTATCTGTATGAGATGCTGCGTTAAATATATGCTTGATTTTATTTTCCTAGCTAACGTACTTACGAGTGTATGTTACAGTTCAAAATCATTGTGGCCGTATTATCCTTTATATTGTTTTGTAATTTTTACCCTTCATTTTCATTTCGTATTGACAGTAGTATATGTAAGTATGTGTTTATATAGTAGCAGACAATTAAAGACATGTTTTAAGTGAATACGAGGGTTTATAAATCCTCGTGTTTACATGAAACATCTCAAAAGTAATTTCCCTACATTACATTTTAATCAACTACATTATATGTACCACCATACTTCGGACATTTAACCATTGGAACATGGACCTTATCTGCTACTTTTTACTCCAATTCGGCAACGACAATCCGCACTTCTAATTGGTCAAAAATTGCAGCACTGGCTTCTAGACTGTTATATGCACGTCTGTGATGACGGATGAGGTTTTGAATTGTTATATTCACTTTGCGAACACGGATTTTTGCCTGTTTCGGTGGCATATCGCAGTATTTTTAGATCTACAAACGGTGTTTTGACCAATAATACTAATTAGTATAGGTTCTTATATACCGCTTTATCATATCCTATAGGTCATCTTAAAGCGGTTCACAAAATATTATCCGTGGTTATAGGGCATACGCAATAACCCAATATCGTTCGCAGTTCGCCGGGGAGCAAACAATTGGTGCTGATATTTTGATGCTTACAGCTAACATTCAACAATTTCTAGCTCTGCCAAACCAAGTACTCATTTACAGCTGAGTAGACTGGGATAAGCAGAGTAAATTATCTTGCTTAAGGATAGAACACAACTGCCTGGGGTAGGACTCGTACTCGCAACACTTCGATCACGAGCCTCCTCCTAATGTTAAAATTAGCTTCAATTTTAAGTTACGAAATATAGCTTTTGACTCTGTTTTCAATTCTTGCACGACATACTGGGCATTTTGATACCATTCCCGAGCATTCCATGCAGCATACGAGATGCCCACACGGGAGGAAAGTGACATTTACCTCCTCTGTCATACATATCTTGCACATCAATCGTTCAAGTCTGCTTAAGTGATCTCTGTCCTCTGAAATATACAAGGATGTATTTGTAAAAGGCTATTTTTGGCAACAAAACATATAATCATTGTGTCTTGCTAAGGGTATTGCTGTAAGCACTGCTTGCAATGTATAAGTCAAATACATAAGTTTAATTCCACAAAACATTTACAATATATATTTATAACGGTTCCAACGAACATTTGTTTGTTAGGATCCAGTACATATAGTGGAAGATGTAATAGTGTGATTCCATCAGGGATCAAACCGTCGTTATCGTGGTTTCTTGTGAGACGCTCTTAAACTGAGCTTAATGAATTTCCTAAGCTCGAAGCTATTCGGCTACCTAAATCATATGTACAATTAAAATCTGCCATACTACTCCCCGTTTTTAAATGTGTTCGCCCTGAACACCTTAATCCGAGTTCTAACGCCACTTTCATAACCGGGAGGGCCAAGGACACCATTTGAAACATGATAATGAATAATGTACCACAACTAGGAATTGCACCCATGATACATAGGTTTCAAGCGGACGATTTGCTGCTGAGATAAAGCGAAATTCTCCCTAACTCAAAGCTAGGCGCGACCTATCATATACAGTTAAAATGTGCCACACTATGTTCATTGTCGTGTCATCAAGAAAAAGCATGGAGAGAAACAATGTCAACTTACCTGAACTGTTGACAGTTGGAGCATAGTTATATTTCTTTGTGACATTCCATGGTCCCTGACCCCGATGGAAGGACATCGCTGTAGGTGGTATTGTCCCTGCTGTTTCTTCGTGTCTGTCGTCAGTTAGCAGCTGCTCCACAATATCTTCTTCTGTCGGGTTTTCTGTCGAACCAAATAGTTCGAATGTTTAGGCTTTGGGATCCGTAAACAGGTTTACATATTCATAAACATACACATAATGAAAACTTTTAGTGAGAGTTTAAACGTTACTTTCGCTGAGGAAAATTTGCAATCAGTAAGATTGCACTATCATTCTTTACAGGGGGTGGTTAATTGTGGTGTACTTGTACATTTGTACTCGCACGTTGAAGTCGTTCTATTGAAAACAGAGAATGTATTGTTAATATTCCACAGCCTTTAGCTATAGCCGCCTATTAGCATCCCAGTATGTAATATTATTTTGAGTTATTTACCTTTTTGTCGGTACACTTTACAAAGAGCGGCATCAATTTCTGTCTTTTTAAACCCCATCTCTGTTAGTTTTGTGTAATTCTTTTCTTCAGAAGGAATATTTGGGGAGAGAGTTTGTTCTGAAATCAGCAATAAAACATTAACATAACAGTTGATTATTCACTTATGTTATTTGTATTTTTTAATAAATTATCAACTTACCGATTTGCTATGCCATAACTCGACTTATGTTACTGAAATCGGAGAGTCTCCAATACAAAACGCCGATCATTGAAATAAAAAAGTACGTTCGTACATTAGCAATCGGAGGAGCAAGGGCAATTTCATAGAACCTAGAGAAACTCTGCGCAGGCTTTATTCGGAACACTTATATTCCTGTGCTGTTGGCTGACATTTATGCTGGTTGTTTGCCATACGAAACGTAGTACACCAGACATCGGACCAAGTTTATGGCCGATCTGGCAGAAATTTAACTCGTACAGATGGACGACGGACTTTGAACCTACAAAAACAGCACTAATCACCGAAGCAGTATTTGCACGTACATGCAGACCTACATGTATCGAACAAACGTAACGATTAATGGTTATACCAGATAAGAAACAAGCTCATTTAGGAGAGGAAAGTGGTCGTAACCTTACCTGCAACATTGTAGTCATCGACATTGTTTTTTCTCTGAAAAGAAAAAAAATAACTATTTGTATATATCAAGTAACCTTATTTTATGTGAACATGTAAATTCAGGCAATAAATCATACTGACTTGGCAACATCGTCCTTGCTGCTCCAGTACTAGGTCGACAAAATCTTGTCCTTTGGTCCGTATTGTATATGGACATAGTGGCTGCCACTTAACATGCTCAATGTATGGATCATCTTCATCCTCCCAACTGACAATGCTAACTCCACACCAAAAGCAGGCTACTGCGTCGCCGTATCCTTCGAAGTAAAAAAAAAATCACGTATTTCAAAGATAATTCTTGGCAATATAACTAAATGAAAAACGAAAAACACGTTGTTTGACAATAACCTTTGTAAAAGAATCCCGCGAGAGATATTTCTTTTGGAATCTGTTTAGCATGTATTGGCCATTGAAATGAAGACATTTTCACTGGCAATGATTTATTTTGGGTTATTATAACTAAACGGAAGACGAAAACACGGTATTTAAAAATAACCTTTGTAAAAGAATCCCGCGTGAGACATTTCCTTTGGAGTCTGTTTTGCATGTATTGGCCATTTTGCAAATGAAGACATTCTCACTGGCAATGGTGTATATTGTGGAAACAGCGGGTGTGTAAAGTCCTTATGTTTGTCCCTCTGATTTCCTTGTATCACTTTTTCACTGTTGGTAGCCAGGTCTCTTCGTTTTTTTGGCTGGTCAGACTTGTCACTTGATTGAACCTTTTCGATGCAAAAGTTGCATGACACTGGTGGAGAGCCTGCTTTTGGAGGAACAACGGAGGGGGCAGACGAAGGAATGTTGTCAAAAGAAATTGTTTGAAATCCATGAGAAATTGAGGTCATGTTCTGCGATTCCATTTGACAAGTACGTTCAGAGCCCGTTCTATCGTTGTAAGAGTTGTGTTCATTTTGGAAATCCTCGGTTGAGTTTGCCATTGAAATATCATCACAGTGACTTGTCAAGCCTTCTCCCAAACTATCCTTACTTTCAATGTTCGTGTTTCTGAAAAGATGTTCATTTCCATATACAATCAACGAATCCCCAGTTTGAGCCAGGTTAGATGGCATCTCTGTTTCTTCTGAACATAATATTCCATTTGTAGCATGACTGCTCATTTTTCGGTTGAGATCTTCTTTTGCAAATATTTCTTGAATGAATTCACACTCTGGAGAAATATCTTTGTGTATTTGAACAGGGTCTGCGTCCGGTCTCCATCTTGAGTGTCTACACCCACAATAGAAGCATGCAGTTTCGTCATCATTTCCGGTGGCATAAAAACCTGCTTTACTCAGTTTGATAGCACTAGGTGCCTGCTTACTGGGGAAGCTGCTGTAAGATGACAGTCTAGTGAGGTTGTTTGAGAAGAAGACTTCTGGGTTCGTAATTGTTTGCCCTCCCTTAGCACATAAGGTAAAAGCCTGTTCCAAAGAAAATTGTTGAACAGGATAAACCTGAATATCCTGGTGCATATCTAAACCATATAAATAAAACATTTTGTTTTCTGCTTTTGAAGAGAACATTTTTTCCTGATTTATTTCTTCGAGCGTATCAGATAAGACTTGACTTGGCAAAATGTTCATACACTGATCCATGATTTTGGTTTTATATCGATGGACCCTGCGTTCAGAAGACACACACTTTCGACTCTCCTCAAACAGGTTTTTCGTATACAAATCTGTACGTGTATATGGATACTTTACCGTTGTACGGATTGTTGTCTCCGTACTCTCTGAATTGGTAAGACGTGACTCTAGTTTATCAAGGATATACTTCTGTGTCTGGTTCGTACGTATCTCGTAAATATTTGTACTGATCGTAGATAAAAAACAATAAAGCACAGTGGTCAAGTGCAAACCATTCACAATATCTGATTCTTTACTCAGACAAATATGCTTGTAAGATTTTCTTCTTTGGACAAATGTTTCACAAATATACTTGTAGGGTTTTCTTCTTTCGACACATGATTTATATGTCTCTTTTAATGAAAGAAAGTGTTTCATTTTTCCTTTCGTTGAATGTTTACACACTATTTTGCCATTCGTAATATTTAATAAGTGAAGTGTTTTCTCTTGATGGTGATGTGTCACAATTGACTTCCAATTGCTGCTACGATACAGATGTATTTCCTTCACATGTAGATGTACCGACGAACACAGCGATTCCAGTATACACGACCAAGTCAAAACGTGATATGATGTTGGTTTGTATCGAACTTTGAAGGCATTTCTTTTCAATGCACCAACCATTTTGTGTCTACGTTGGATGTACAAAGTGTATAAAATATTTTCATTCAACAACAACATACACAGTATGTGTACATACACTTTTCGACAGAGAGACAGACGGATATTTCCAGTTTTGTCTCTCTTTCCATTACAGTGTACAAACCACTGTATCATGTTTATAAACGTAGTGAGTTCCATACTTATAAATGACAGTGTTCTCCGCTCGACCTCACTCATTGTTGACACAGACATCAGTACGTAATATGTAGTTCCTCGTGATCTTAGTCGAATCTAACACAATATCTCGAGTCCAAGTCTGCTTGATATCGTACGTTAGACACTTAACAAACAACCGAATATCCACTTAATTGGCAAGGGTACACGTATGCGTAAGCAATAGGCCAGCACGGGTAATAGTTTTATAAATAGATTTGATATATTATATGAGCTGAAAATTTTCAGCGATTGAAATGAGTGTGTATATACTTCCTTGTTATACACATGATTTGGGTATGCCACAAATGTTTTGTAGGTCAAGCACTTGTGTATTTATGTTAAAACCACACTTATACCTCAACAACGGTTATTGTAAGGGAAACCGTCTATGTTTCTTCAATGATTTCGTCTCAAAGGCTCAGGGGCTCGTACTATAGTACAGTAAGTACAACTTTTGGTAAGAATAAGATGTATTATGCTTTGTAGACTAGCAAGCTGGGTTCATAGCAGTTATCTATTATATTGTTTATACTTATTCAATATAATCTATACGCAGCTAGGATGGTGTTAAACATATCATTATATCGGTATATACAATGTAGACGTACTCATTTGTTTTCTTTTCATTTCAAGTTCATTGTAGGAAAACTTTAACGTTCCATTTCTTCGTAATGAAAACGCAATAGACCAAATGTTAGCTGACACGAATTTGTAATTGTTGATCTGTTGCTAACGAGTTTCTGTTCTGTTTCTTTATTCTAACGTATATATTGAAAACATTGTCTTATATTCATTTATATGTTTTTTAAAGATATAATTATGTCTATGTCATCACGCAAGCACATTTATAAATTAAAAAGCATACGATAAAAAAATATGATTATGAAAATATATTCGTATGTAAATATAATTAATGAACGTTTTAGTAAAAGTGTATTGCTTAAATACAAATCGTACAATAATGTGCAAATTGATTTTTGTTAATGTCGAAACACTATTGTGACTTCATATCGAATTCAGTAAATTAATTTATTGTAATATTGAATTCAATGAATTAATTTGATAATTTCGAATAAAACTCGCTCCTTTCCTCTGAAATAAGAAATTTACTAAATTTTCCAACTTTTCTGTCATTTTTCCTTTAGCTTCTTTCTTCGTTAATGGTACGGTGAACACAAATTAGAAATGGCGCAATCGTCGTCCCCAATGTTGGATGGAAGTACATTTTCTGAAAACGACTTTTCCCATAAACTAGCAAGGGTACACAGCTTTCGGAATTTTCCGGATGAACATTACAGTATTTTTTTCACGAAACTTGTGAACGCAGGGTTTTACTACACCCTACATGGAGATATAGTATGTTGCTTCTGGTGTAAACTGGATTTACACGTGGCAGAACTCACAGAGCTGGCTGACGTTTGTTCGATACACCAGGAACAGTCTCAAGGATGTGCATTCATTTCAGATTATGTCAAGAATCAGACTGGTGAGCATACACTAAACTTTTGCACATACCACAATAACGAGGATCGACTCGATATAACATGTGTTTTCATATCAATATAATTTATAGACGTTTATCAATAGATACTACATATCATGAGGTATTCGTTTGTGTGTACAAACTTGGTGGTTTTCGATGTTGCTATTATACCAATTAAATAGATAGGATCAATTTGGTAGATATATATGTCGAATGTTTGTTATATAGGGTGTTAGTGAAAACCTGTACTACGAAACTACATGTATCTAAATGGCTTACAACCACGAATAAATTACCAACCGACATTTCGTGTTATACAGTTTGTTGAAATTGGGGTTATAAATGTAATAAAAGAAAATCAATCTTTGATTGCTGCTCCTATACTTTAATCAACTCTTATGATATACAATGTAGTATGTTTGTATGCTTAGTTTGTTCATCAGTATTTCGAGAATACAATCCTTATTGTTTTTATATATTTGATGTATTATTTTTAGGTAATATTGCTGGTAATACCTCCGATTCAAAATTCCCTGACTATAAAAATGGGAACAGCCGAGTTGACAGTTTGACAAGACACGGAATTGATAAGTCTTTAGCAATGGATCTGGCTCGAAACGGATTCTTCTCTGAAGGTGAATATTCATTGTCTTCATCATATACCATCTGCAGATACAGTTTGCATTTCAAAACTATGCCTGCATTTCTTGTTGTCGAACTCATAGACATTTAGCACGTGCTCAACTTTAGTCATGAGCTGATAACTATAGTTTGTGAAACAATGGTTATTGAGTGAATGGTAGTGTAGACTATAAACTTCAAGTACAATACAGAACGTGTAGTCCGTTTTAGGACCACGTCGATCGTATATAACCTTCCGAACTTAAAATAAAGGACACAGCAGACTCTTCTACATAGGCTGCTTACTTAAACTACGACCAACATGGACGGATTACTACTAAGCTATACAATAAACGTGATGATTTCAATTTTCTGATCGTGAACTGTCTATTTCTTGATAGTAACATACCTGCTTCTCCGACTTATGTTGTTTACCTGTCGCAGTTGATTGGATATTCTAGGGCTTGCTCTAGGTATCGTGATTTTCGTGATCGATGTCGACTGCTGACAAACAAACAACACAAGGATTCGAGAGATGCAGGTTGATCAGAGTTATGGGCAAATTTTATGATCGCCATCTTTGTCTCATTGAGAAATATTCTGTATCTTTAAGTGATATGAAGATGGACGTTTTTGAGTATGCTCATTAGTGTGTGCTTGTTGTGATTGACAATGATAATCGGTTCTCGTTTTGAGAATTGGTGTTACTTGGATGTGACACAGATTTACATGGCAGGTGTCGTCGATGGCGCAGATGACCCTTACTCTTCCGGAACATCTGGTCTTATTCTCTTGTGCTTTTACGAGAGTCTCCATGTAAATATTTCTTTTGTTCCTATTTTGGCTATAGTCTAATCGATTTTGAGTTCGGATTATGGTTTTGTTGACGCTTTGGTATTCTCTGATTTTTTTATCATATCGATGGAACATACTTAAAACATGTATATATAATATATGTCCTGTGTATTTCAGGAAAAAAGAACAAAGCGCGCTGCTTTCACTGCGGAAAAGGTAAATCTCATTCCTATTTATCCAACATCAATAGTGCTATTGTGTTACTCTTGAGATATGCTTATCGAATTCTATGTCTCGGAATATTCTAATGTCATCTTATCATGTCATCATCTAATGCTATTTTGTTAATAGAAATTGAATTCAACAAAACTCACGCATGATTACACTTTGTTTAAAGCGATAGCTTATGTTCTTTGCTTTGCGTCTGATATGTCAATATAATTGGCTCCATCGTTATTCTGTGTACCAAGAATTACGGTATTTTTTTTTTTCATTTTTGTTTATGTTGATTGTTCATCCGTAGCTGTGAACCTGCACAAGAACCACTTGCACATGAACAAAGAACACGCAAAGAAATCGCCTAACTGTGCTTTTCTGCGAAAAAAACAGAAGTCTGCACCGGCTGAATGGGTAAGTGAAAATGGAATTCAAATAAAACGTGCATATACTGTTTTCAATAATAGATTTACACATGTTTTACTGGACGACATCACTCTTTTAGCTGATTCATTATGGCGAGGAAACAACGCCCTTGCTAACAGATACATATGGTCGCTATCCATCCTAGCAAACGTTTTATTTATAGGAAGGTTATTTCACAACTTGGCATCTTTCGATATAATACGTTCTTTATCTAATAGAAACAATTCTGGATATATATGTATCTGTAATATTAGCATACAGACTTCACAAAATTGTCATAATTGCGATTGTTATATTAGTGTTTGATAATAAAGTACATATGTAATCATATATAACGTACCAAACATGACAACGCGCACAGTTGGAAGGGAGATAACTCCTTGTATTTCGTATGGTTAACAATGTACAAGATACAAGATCGGATACACAGCGTCACTTTACAATGTTGTTTTAGCTCACTTTGACTGTAAAAGAAATTCGTTTTATTTCATGTGCCATTCCTTAAATCTTACCCATACATGTTTAAGTAACGAAACGTAATGCACAGCAGTACTTGGATCAACTCAGTTCATACTTGTCAAATATTTGCGCATGTTTCTCAGTAATTAAACATTATCCATATCTTTTAAGTAGTTTAATTTGTCTGTTTGTACTTCTTATGTTTCATTTTTACAGCAATTCGACAGTACAGTGGAAAACGCTCTAGGGGAAATACGTGAGTATGTTATAAGGTGGAGCCATATTTGATTCGGATAAAAGTATGTAATAACCAAATCGAGTTGTTTGTAAGAATATGATGAGGGAAATGCTGAGACACCATAGCGATAAATTTCAGACTGAGAGAGTACACGTGGCGTGTTGGATATTTTAACAGAACTACACTTTATTCTGAGATGTATTGCTAGTTGAATTTATTATTCAGTCAAAGGTTATCTTGAGACACTAAATGCTAGTGAAATATATCATAAAACCACATTTTACCCTTAACAGTTTCTAATTGAGATAATTGCTTAAACATCTAATTGTTAACTGCTATGCGTCTGCACATGAAGCTCTTACTCTTAGACACTTTGAAGCTGAATTCATTATAGAATCTCACAAATATGCCATACTTTTATTTTAAGATGTAATTATCAATTTGATTTATATATATGATAATACGTTAACGAAACACACCTTCGTAACTACGTCTCTCTACCCAATGTAGCCGTTGTTTTTGTTCCCTTCAGGTCCCCCTTCCAGTTCTGATGAACTGCTAGATAACGCAGCGTCGCTGAGGAAGCTGATGTGTACAAACTGCCACAAGAACGAAAAGCGCGTGATATTTCTTCCTTGCGGTCATTTGTGTATTTGTAAAGAGTGTTCCGATCAAATGCTGCCAGATCATTGCCTTGTTTGCCAAAGAAGCATTGCTAAAACACAAGAATGCAAGTTGTCAGGTTTATCTTGAAAAAAATGATGACACGGTCAAGTCGTGCTTAAACTATTTTTAAATGTGGATGTTTAGTTCGGATTCTTGCATACAGAAGGATTATTTCAATTCTCTTTAAGTCATAACAGAGAACACATTGTTTAATGAAACGAAATAGTATTGGAACAATATCTTCTCTTCGTGGGAGTAAGTGTAGGAAAGGTTCGAAGGTAGTGTAGTGGTAGTGGAAGTTTCTACGAATTTCTCTTAAAACCAGTTTATATTTCCTCACTCTCAAATATCAACTAGTGGTAAATCTTGTAATTATGTCGCCGAGAAAAAGTGCTTCCTACACTTATCTGAAGACAATTAAATGGTCTTGTAAACGTATGTGACATGTGAGGATTTGTTCAGCAAACATATACTTTTCACAATATCTGCAATCTCAAAGGAAAACTAATTGTGATTGTTTGGAAGGTATCAACATATTTTATAAATCGGTTGACTAAGCAAGGATTAATTAAGGGAAAAGATATCTTTGTTATTGATCTCTTACATATTTACAGCATTTTTTTTAGATTATTTTCATTTATTTATGTTTTATTTGCAATATATTATTCATGTTATCATACTTTTTTAATGAAATCCTATTTTGTTACATACTGTAGCTGTTTGACATTTACAATTTAATAAACATTGATATTTATAACCTTTGTTGTCAATTTCAATGTGCTATTTGATAACGTTTATTTATTTTTGGCACTGCTAAAAACCATTGTGAAAGATATATGTTACTTTCATAATCAAAGTGTGTGTATAAGTAACAGTATGCTGATTGTTTAGCTAACATAAGCTACTCTAAAGTGCTTTGCAGTACATAGATATACATTGTATACACGCACATTCAATAGAATTAACATATACAATCTTAACATATACAATTCTGAGATGAGATCTCTTATCATATATGTCACCTGGCGTATATCTCCCTATGTATGTTTGTTGGTAGCGGAAACTTCCTTCCAACGACATCTTTTATAGTGCCACCTCACTTGAGTGTTTTAGTTGTGTGGACAACACTTTCTTTAATTATTTAATGTAAGTCGACTTCGGGTATCGAACCGCAGCCATCTGCGTGGAAGGCCGGAGTGATAACCAGTCGACCAATCCGCATATAATAATGATGATACGTACATAGTCGAATTCAAATCATGCGTTATTGCTTGTCAGTACGGGTAAATGTATCTTATTCGACGTGCCTTACTTTGATAGGAGAATAAACAAATTAAAATCTTTTAAATTGTCATAAAAGCACCATGTCAAAATCGTTTTCAAATTACCATGTTATTGATTAGTTTTAAACCGCATCCTTTAATTTTATCTCAACCTTACGATAGAAAACACAAGCAATGGCAACACATGTTTTTGATAGGTAATATTTTTCAGGATTAAATATTGAATGACATTATAGTTAATCCACCTACATGTACCTGTACCTACTTTCACTGCAGGTACATACACTACTTAATGTTAATACAATGAGCATATTTGTTCAGACCTGAAACAGAATTTTCGATATTTTTCATTTTGATTCTTACAACACTTTGATCAGTCTAACGTATATATTATGTCTTTATATTCACACAGCACACTAAATTCAAAAGAAATTCAAAAACAAATAGCAAACAAATATTGTTACAAATAGTCAAAACATAATTATGTTAAAATGTCAACACGATGCAAGGATATCTTAGTTTTTAGTTATTGATATCAAATTTGGTCTAGACTGTTCTTGTTAATTATGAGATATATATCAAAGATAAGCAATTATGATGGTGAAACAAGTACGGTGTACATATTAAAGTCCTTTTCATCTTTTTAACTACTGGCCTTATACAATACAGAACAGTTAGTACTACTACAATTATATTAACATATAAACAAATTGACAAAGAAGACAAACAAATTAAAATGTATGTGTTATGTGTCATGCTGTTACATCTTATCGTACATTGTAAGACTTCTGTTATACAGTAGATATGAAATTATGGTGCTTTGATATGGATGTGTTCTCTTTCGTTCTCCTTGTTGGTTACAGTGCCCAAACAGTGTGCGCGTACTTAAGTATATAAAAAAGTGTTTTGACACACATACGGTACTGAAAAACCTTCACGATGAAGCGGATGGTGTTTTTCCTTCTTATTATTGGTGTAACATTTGCATTTAAAAATTACAAAAAATTGATTCCAAACGGAAAGCGTGTTCCAAATCCATGCAAGGTTCGAACAAAATGGCCAGGAGTTGGACATACCTCTGCTTTCGGTTCTGGATCCTTAAATGCATTTGGCAAGGTATCGTAGTTTGTCTTTTTAAGCATTGATGACAATTGTTTTTAGTTACATCGTGGTATGAAACAAATTTTGTTTGCAAAGTGTATGAATCTGCGTAGCGGAGTATTACAAAAGGTTGCAAGCAAAATTTGTTTCATAACCCTTTGAAACTTAAAAACTGATTGACATCAACGCTTATAATTAATTTTCAAATATAAAACATGTTTATGTACAATTTGACTGATCTAACAACGGATTCTTATTTTTTACAAATCAATGCGCAAAGTTGATACCCTAATATGCAGACGTGAAAAGGTACGTCTTCAAATGTTTCTTGAATTTGGCCAGTTTATTTTTTTTCGGATAGATGATGTCAAGCTATTCCACAACGTGGACGAATGACGGCCAACGTCAACACCATACAGTACAGTTCAATATAGAATCAATACTTATAGCTCACCAAAGTGTTAGTAGTGTACGAACAATGTTAATTATTATCTTTGTACAAATTACATGAAAACATTTGATTAAAAATATATATTTATTTTTCAAATGTGCTAATGAAATAAACGTCATGGCATAATAAGTTTTTAAAACCCGCAATCAGTCAATATATGCCTAAACTAAATAACAAGGGATCGAGCTCCCATTCACATATTAATAATAAAAATGAATTACAACTAAGCGATTCCGTTGGCCAATATAGACTTTGTTCACGGGTACCTATCCATATCCAATTACTATGTGTAATGTGATTGATATTTACTTCGCAAAATATTACCAGAGAGCGATGTTTATGTTTTATTAAAGTATTCAGATTGTTAATCAATACAGTTTTTCAATTCACCCAATCACAAGGAAACAAAACTAACAGCAAAATAACAGACTGTTATATAATATTATTATAAATTTCTTTCTGACTTGCTAAGATAGCGCCACGTGATTCCCGATAAAAAGTCACATTGACCAGTCGTGCAAAAAAGCTGGTAAAAAAAGCTGGTTGACTGGGTGTTTCTAAAAATAGAATTATGACGTAACGTATAGAGCTACGAAGACCTTGGCACTGCTTGTCAACAACAACAGTAATGGAAGACGGCAGGTTCGCTGTTCTTACAAATAATCCAAAAGATGCTATTCTCGACGGCGTGGAGTCTAACAATATGACACGGAAAACCTCAACAGCTGTTAAAGTGTTCAGGAAGTATTAGATATTGTATTGTTATAATATTGTTTGAGAATTTGTTTAAATGTCGTTGAAAAAATCTTTCTCTTGTAGAGTGAGTTCAAATAAAAAACTATAAATTTAAAATAAAACTAGTATTGCCTTTTGATTTCGATCGCTACAAGGTTTTATCGACCTGAGAAAAAACATCAACCTTGGACTTCGTCCTCGGTCGGTATTTTTTCTCCGTTCGAAAAACCTACGTATCGACCTCATCAAAAGGCTATACTTGTATAATACACACTTATCAAAGTTATCTGATATTTTGTATGAAACTTTTTTTTCTATACTTTTAGAGAGATTAAATTTTTATCAATAGGACTTTCAGAAGGAAAAGCATAAATGGACCCATTTACTGTGCCAGAAGGATTCGGACTTGGACGGGAAATCAAATGGTGTAGAGCTAGGTGATCCAAACTGTACATGGACCGGAAAAGGAAAATTCCAAGGAAAAGCCACAGGACATCCAGGTAAAGGGAGATAAGAAAATATCGAGATTGAAGCTGGTTATAATTAAATGACACACGGCGACCATGTTAAGGTATATTTTATGAAACAGATATACAAATACACTGTACAGGTAACACCCAGACAGACACAAGTCTACAGCATTACAAGCAGCACTTCCCGGAAGCGGAAGGTTCACAATTAATTCTATAGCAGGATCTTAACACATGGAAACCAACTGTAAGAATGGTGGAAGTAAAGTAATTCTTAGGGCTGACAGGTTCAATATTACAATATAATACAAAAACCAATAGTTACAAACATAGGTTAAATATTGGTTAAAGAAGTAATATACGGGACATTCCACCTGAGAAAGGATCCATTAAAAGTAAGACGGTATAAAGAAATATGGATAGTAACAGTGCAATATTTCTGTAGTCGCGCCTGTCATACCAATGATCTGTGTGTGGTGACTTGCATGGTTTTAACCTCATACTCTGGTATTTTATTATACTCGTAAGGAATTCATATAAATGCTTTTAAGATGCAACTAGTCTTTAATACGTTATGATCTTTACAAACAGCGTAATTAATTTAGTATCTGAAAACAGAATGTTATATTTATAAATACCTCCTTATACATGTCTGAAGTGAGTTGCTTTATCTAAAAACGCATTTTGGTTTTACATTTGTAACTATCACAACTGGATAAAATATTTTTAATTATCTTCTATGAAGCTAATAACTTATTGAATATGCTCTTAATAAAACATACAGTGAAAACAAAAGTTTTAAAATTCATTTTACTATCTTTACAGGAGTATGCGAACCTGTTGATTCGTCGCTGTGCAGAAAAGTGGACCCAGACTTTACTTGTTAATACAATCTATAAGGAGTTACTGTTATTTCATTTGACAGTCTTCTAATTACAATGTGTATCACAAAGTTCTTCGTTTGATCATGCTTAATCTGAAAAAGATCCCCTTAGAAAGTTACCTTATTTTGATAGATACATGTGGCAGGTCTGAAAGTAGTGGGAGATATCATGAAGGTTGCTTTTGATATTGATCGTACTTTAGTTAAGTAATTGTCAAAATATGATAGCCATTCTGTTAACTTCGTGTCTTTCCATAATTAAAACAATATAATAAATAGGGTTTGTTTAGCATGATCATCAAGCATTACTCAAATGCAAACCACCTGCAATTAATTTAAAATTGACATAATCTGGAAATGTATGTGACCCGTAATATAATATTCGGAAATCACACAATTCAGTTGACAATTTGATCAAAGTTTGCAGTGAGTTTATGGACTATGCTGAATTGTGTCATAACATCTTCTGAAGCAACGTTTATATGCCACAAAGACATGTGTATCTATAACTGACAATACTAATGTTTGAATAGCATATTTTATCTCAATATGTAAAAATCTGCCAATAAAATCATTTGATTTAAAACAATTCAAGCCATATCATTAAATTACACCTTGACTATCGGCACCTATAAAAACATCACAAGGTATTAGCAACTAATTAAACCAAGACACCTTTCAAAAATACAAAAACATATGACACACGCAAATGTTACAGTAGTGTTAATCAATAACAAATGCAATATTAGATCATTCAAAAAATCTGTTCTGGCAATGAATGGTGCAAATGAAAACTGCATACATGTTTATATGTGTCACCGATTGTTGATTTTAGTGTCATAGAAATGATCATCATTACTTTTAAAAGTGATTTCCTTCTGAACACATACACATACAATGCCTTAAAAATGATTATAAAAAATATTGTCTGAAGTGAAATGATAATGTTAAAAAGCGAAACAAGTCAATTAATTTAGTCCTATCAAGTGAAAGATCGCTTTTTGGAACAACAAATTGTGTTCTACTGAAACTAGGACGCAAACAATATCACATGCGTGAATTCGCGTCGTCCAAAAGTCAAATTTGCATATTCATATAGCCATCTGGTGTCAATTTCGGGACAGTGTGACGCCAGCATTATAGTTAGCAAGAACACATTAAATCGAGATTAAATATATCATATATGTTCACTGATGAATCGTAAGGCTTACAGTTGATAAAGAACTTGGACTTTAATTTGAATGGTCTTATTGTGAAAGGAGTGTCGACATTGTTGATTGAAACTTGATGCGTTTTAAATATCTTCCTCTTCTTAAAAAGCCTGTATAACATACAAGGTATAGGACTCACATATGTTTTGTACCAAAGTACAAAAAGATATGAAGGCCAAACAAAATAATGAAGTATTTGATTTATTACAAGCTTTATCGAACATAATCTTATAGTGTACGTGAATGGAGAACGTATTATCGTATTCGTATCAGTTGTACGTTTTTTGTTTTCCGAAAGCACTGTCAACTCAACCACATTTTGTCCGTCAAACCA
Organism: Mimachlamys varia; assembly: GCA_947623455.1. NCBI lineage: Eukaryota > Metazoa > Mollusca > Bivalvia > Pectinida > Pectinidae > Mimachlamys > Mimachlamys varia. The sequence continues at coordinate 33,706,514 of OX392531.1, read as the reverse complement.
TGCTCTTCGTCTTCTTTGATGGTGTCGTATTTCTTTTTGTTGATCAGATGCATCTGTTCCGATCTTTCAATAGTCTCTTTCAGCTTCTTTCGTGTCTAGTCTTGTGACTATGTTTTCGTCAGCCAATATTTGTTGACCGCGGCTACCTGACATTTGCGCTTTCTGTTCTATTTTTATACGAGCAATCACGTGATTTTCTTTTCGAATCATGCGACCACTATCCTGATCCCGGTTCCGTGCCGATTCGCAAGTAAACATAAGAAATGTGTTTTTAACATAGAAAACGATAATAAAAATATAACTATGGTACTGATGTGCTAAATAATAAATCTTGATATTAAATAAATATGTTATTGTTTGATAATCTAAACTATTAAGGTTAAAACAATTATAGAAAATTATTCATGTCATACCATGTTGAGATTCCTATAATTAGTCGAATGGCGGCGGCGAAATTGAGCAGACGAGCACCAAATTTAGCGGAAAATGCCGTTTAAGGTACTTTCCGGTTAATTGACACAACCTAGACCTTGATTTTCATTTTTAGAATAACAGTTGCCTTCAGAAAATGTATTTCATTTAGAAATCGGTCCAAACACGAGCTTATTTATATTATTATGTAAGATTATGTTTTAATAACCGCCTATAAAGCCTTTCCTATACCAAACCACGGGAACATTAAGTTTGCTTATTTGGGATTTTCTACTGTTTTATCAAGTTGTCCTGTTTCTATTTCGACTTTGCGCGTCCTTTAAACAAGAGACTATATACTATACTTGTTATATGATTAAACTTTCTTCATTTAAAAAGACAACCGTATCAAGAAATAAAACAAAGCACGGACGTAAGAAATTCTACATTACAAATGACAATCCTACAGTAGAAATGTACAGTAAAACCTGCCTATAAAGGACACCCACTGGACAGAGCAGAAGTGCCCTTTGTAGACAGGTGACATTTATACAGAGGTCGGTTTTATAGTAAATTGCACTTAATTGGGCTGATGAGTCTGTCCTTTATAGACAAGTGTCCTTTATATAGAGGTGTCCTTTATGACAGGTTTTACTGTACTATAAAAAGATAACTTAACTTATTCGGGCGAAGATAGCCCTGAACTTTGGCAACACCAAATTTCTAGCCGAATGAAGTACGATGCCTGAAGAAGGTCACACGATGATAAGGGAACCAAACACGAAGGCATCACATCATTTTTGATTAGGAAATAGACACGAATGCTGAGCGAAGGCCATACGACGGCTTTACGACGTCGTATTGTGAATACGATGCGTACACGAACGTGTCGTGTGACCCAACGATGTAGAAGAACCTTCAGTCGACCTTGGAAAATCATCAACATGAGGAGAAGGGGACGGAATCGAGAAGAATAAGATGGCGGGCTATTCAAATTGCTTTTCGTCCGTCGTTCGTCCGTAACAATTCTCGTAACCGCTAATTCTTAGAAAGTACTAGATTTTTCTCAAATTTGTAGGTTCCCCTTGGTCCCTTGGTCCCTTGTTCATGTTCCATTTTGAACCGATTGGAAAACAACATGGCCGACAAGCAACCATCTAGCATTTTGACAAAAGAAGCAATTTTGAAATTTGACGCTTGAAGTTTGTGACTTCATATGTAGATTCCCAATGTTATCAAATGTTTTGAAGAAAGGAAAAGAAGGGAAAAGCAGAGAAAAGATCGCTCTTTCTTTGGCTGATAGTGATCATTCAATGGTTGGCGCCATATTCCCTCTGGGAAATCATGTATATCGATTTTATCTGATATTACAACACATTGTTGGCATCCATGCACTTTTGTTTTCAGTTGATATCTTTTCTAATGAAAATAGAAAATACCTGGTGAGGGTTGTCCTTCTGCTATATAAATATTTGATATGTGTGCAGTATCTTTGAGTTAGTGTCATAGCCTAACAGTAGGCGCAGTGGGGAATCAGGATGATTATCTTCAAAAACTCTATAACGAATTTCGGTAATGTCGACATATTTCTTTGGGTCTCATAAAACTCGTTTATAGTCAGGTTTTACTGTATACAATGTAAAAAAGAATGATGGCAAGTAGCAAACAATGGCAAGTGAAATAAGACGTGTGTATCTGTAAGAGGAGGTGCTGGGCCTGTACGATTTGTTCATCATGCTCTATTAGATACATTAATGGAAGTAATGCCACTGCCTTTCCCTGTATGTACATCTGTATCATCATTAATATCAGAGCATGTCATTTCTATAGAGTTGCTCATGACTGACTGACAAAGATTAATATAATCTATCACCCCTATGCGATGCAGACCGAGAAATTTCAACCCGAAGGTATCATTTTTCGCCCCCAGAATAAGTTGTAAAGTGAACTCAGTGCATCGCGTCTTCATTAATGGCAGATGCAATGTGTGACGGCATTGGAAAAAATGGGAATAAACCTGTGAAGCGTGGGAAAAACTCTGATGCATTGCTTTTATGTGGCCATGTCATCATGGCACATGGGAAAATACTGGAGAAACTGAAATTCGATTGTCTTAGTCGACACCGTGGTCCCATCTTGATGACATACATATGTATCTTACAATAATATGATGGCTACACGACGGCATTGCGAGGACTTCACGTAGTCGTGTTGCCTTTCTAAGACCATTGGGCAACTTCCTGTTTCCTTCGTAGTATATTTGTGAGGAGAAATATGCCCAATGTCAACGATGATCACACGAAGAGAAGATGAAGATGACATGATTTGACGAGATACCCTCACGATGGCCTTACGGGGTCAAGAAGGACAGACGAATTCAATACGAAAATGAACCGCAAGGTATTCGGGCAATTTTTTGACAAACTACATATTTTGACACTACTCTCGAAGTTACATTTCTAATTTTTTTTTCTAATAACGCATCCCTAAAACTGTTGTCAGTTAATGACTCCTTTAAGTCATTATGTACATTTTTAACATTTTACCATGAAGAATGTTTAAATTTGCATTTCCTGTACATCAAGTCTGTTCACATAACAAAGCTAACAGATATTGTTCTGCATTGGTCTACCAAACCTAGAAATAAAAGTTAAAGCAGATAGGCATCACAATTTTAAAACTTTGAAAGTTTCGACGATCTCCAAGTTCCTAACTCTCCAACATTCAGCTGGATGGATACGACACATGCACTATTAGCATTTAACTTTTGAATCTTCGAATGCCTACTAGTGTATATTTGTATTGAAGAGTTTTAATAAATTCCAACAAATACGTAAGTACATTACTTTTCTATCACAGACGTCATCAGTTCTGTCAATAAGTACAATAAATTCAATTAGTTGGCTTTAACTATTATGTCATGTTGTGCAATTAATGTACGGTCCTATAGCGACTTGATTCGATCACTTGACCTAACTAGTATAGAGAAAGGGAGGGCAGTATTGTCAATACAGCACAATAATATAAAATCGGTGGTCTCAATTTTATTCGGCCTAGCGAATACCTTTATAGCTTTACTTTCCCTGGTCTCCTTGTAATATATTAGTGATCTGGATTTAACTATTGGAAACGTTATTTGTTTACAGCATTTAAATGTCATACTCATATAAATGTCAACTGTTCACGTGAATAGGAAAAGGTTAGAGAAATAAAATATAACAAAATGACAAATGAAAATAAAATAACTTCGTTGTTATGAAATAGTTTGAGGGGTCATAAATTCTCTAATATCCATATCACTCACCTATAGTTTTACTTTTCAACATCCCTGGGATGCATCACCAGTTGTTTAATATATGTGCACATCTGTTACGTTCACGACGAGCCAATGTAAAAACTTGTGTAACATGTTTGTATCTCGCAAACTAACAGTACATTTTTCAAATACAAAATTACTTACCGAAAATGAAGGCATGCACTGGTGTGTCGTACCACACCAAACACAGACCAAATATTGGCTCTTAAACCTATGCAGTTTTAGAAAAGACTATTCAAATACGTAAATACTCTTGCTAATGTAACTTTTAAAATGTGATATAACATCTTTACTGTCTATTTCGGTAATTCTGAGTCGATAAACATTGCATAACGTCATAATAAAGTTGACAAATATTTCAGTGAAAGAAGGAAAAAATGTATTTATTCACAGACCGAAAATTTAAATAAAAATCTATGAAAGAATCTGACACCAATATCATACTCTGACTCATGCAGTAACTTAAAATATCAATGTGCCTACACATTAACACACCGGTAAAGATCGCTGCGTCAGTCATATTCACAATTACGTTATTTCTACAGACACCTCCAGGCTTCCTCTAGAATGCTTGAATGATTGTTAAGATTGAAAATAGACATTATTTCTCGGAATACGACATAATTTCAAACAGAAAAACAATTACCAACAAACGTGATTGAACTCGGACAGGTAAAATGTATCGGATGACCAGAATGACCAGTGTCGCCATTAAGTGTATGCACTTGGCGCGTCTTCGGCCAGGTAAGTAACTTAATCAATACATTTTGTACATGTGAAAAAAAATAAAAAGGTAAGAGTTTTATATTAAAGGTACCTGTCTAATTAGACAAACAGATTTTTTTTAACAAAATTAGGGATTATAATAAATTAATTATGGCCAAGTTTCATATTGTGATAAAACATAACTTGCCTCTGTTTACAATTCATATGAGATAAAGTAAACTCGTAACGATTTTTTTTTCAATTTAGCTCGCCAGAAGCGTGCTAAATTTAAATCTCATATGGAAACAAAATGTTCTTTTAAATGAGGTGTTGTGTTTGGTCGTTCATATGCTTCTGCTAAGTGAAATATCAATTTAATGACCTCACTGATCAAATCGAAATGATGTCAGTTCACAATGTAAGAAAGTGAGCCGATATATATTGGGCTGAATATTTTGAAATCAAACATTCCCCGGTAATTGATAGGGAAACCATGTAGTTCACATACAACGCTTTCTTTGTGGACATTCGTGTTAAATGGAATCGTTATAAAGCCTTCGGCAGGTGGAACTTGGACAGGGAGTTGAGATCCCCTATCGCAACTCCAAGATAGATTACCTGTTCCTTCTCTCTTACTCTTTATAAGGTCGTTGATGTAATGCAATGTCTACGTTTTGAAATAAATTCATCATTGAGATGACGTCATAAGATTATCATCATCGGAAAATGTCATAGTCGGTTGCATTTTTTATAAATTTTGCTCTCTATGGTGATACATTTAGAATTTTTATCGAGTATTACCTTGATGAGACAAAAATGTTCAGTCATTGTGTATATTTTAGAAATAATGTTCTACTAAAACAAGATATTCTCACACCAAATAATACATCATCTTTATCCCACATAAATTGACTTTCTAACATCTTACGAATGCGTTTGATATATCACCGCATCTCCTATTGTAACCTTGAAATAACGATCAACTAATAGATTTTGAATCATGCATGTACGCATGTGTTTATATGTGTCTTACTGGTGTGTATGCATGCACGTATGTATGTATGTTTGTATGTATGTATGTATGTATGTATGTATGTGTGCTGGTGCGACATGTGTATGCATGTGTGGGGGTGCATGTATGTGTGTATACATGTGGCTATGCATATGTATGTGTGTATACGTGGGTATGTGTGCATGTACGACCCGTGCATGCGTGTATATGTGCGTGTGTGTATGTGTGTATGAGCATATGTGTGTGGTACATGCAGGAATATTTACTTATAGGTATCTATGTATGCATGTGTTTATGCATATGCATGTACATGTATGTTTGTTCATATGGAAGTTTATGCACGTACATATGCATGTGTGTTTGTAATTTAATAATTCATGTATGTATTTATACATGCTTGATGTTTGTGTGTACATATCTAATGCAATGTGCTAATCTGTATCTTTGCTTTTGTATATCTAAAATCTGAGTTATGTTTGAGATGTGTATGTACCTCCAGGGAGAGAGCTTGTATAGGCCTTGCCTGTTGCTCAATCCCTTTAAATCATATTGATTTAATAAAATATTTTGAAATGAAAATGAAATAACGATCTCCGGCACCGAATAGCCTGTGTTGGATGTATTGGCCTTCTCACACATAGTTATTTTGTGTAAACATTCCCCACACCCCGAAAATGTCGACCTGGTTGTAGAATGAACATGTAATGTAAAATAAGATATATAGAACAAAACATTATAAATTATGTTTGCAACATATTACCTTAATTGACATCCAATGCGTGTGATTACTCAGACCAGTAAGAGCGACAGTTTTGTTTTGTTTTTTAACCTTCTGATCGCTAATTTTTCTTCCATAGATTTGCTGGAACAGCATGACATAATATTTGAATGGTCAGTTTTACTGTTCTGTCGACCATAGCGTGAGGCGAGACGACACGTTAGTTCAGTAGTAAACGATAACTGGAGAAGAAATTCCAACTAAGTATGTTACGTTTTCATTCGGATTGTCCGTAATAAGTTTGTAGGACTCCTTTCATCATAGGACAATATACAATGTACCCATATAAATATCAACTTTACTAATTTTAACTGCCTTAAAAGAGACAATTTATGCAACGCTAAAACATAATCACTATTTACTATCATTAGTCACTCCTTGGACACCAGTTGGCAGTTGTAAAACCTGCCAATTACCTAGGGGCGGCACTGAGCTGTGATCTATCGTAAGCATGTCAACATACGAGGGGTGTTCCATAAATAATGTCATATGTGCTTTATTTCGCGGAAACCGTGCAATTTATGCACAAAACCACCTCGTGTCGATTGAGTGATCACTGGCTCGTGACACAGGTAAATATCTCGTCCACACGTTCACTTGCCTCGGTACAGTGTACATCGTTCCATAGCCTATTCGTTAGACTAGACACAAAATGACAGGAAAACGAGCTGAAAATTTTCTTGAAATTAGGGCCTATATAAAAGGTAGGTCATTACTCGGCATAAAGGCTGTAGAGGTGTGTGACATTTATGGGGAGGGCCAAATGTCTCACAGGACTGTTTGTAGGTGGGTAGGTAAATTTAGTGCTGGGCAGCAGCAACTGACAGATGCTGCTCACCCAGGTCGTCCTGCAACAACTACGACAAAAGGTAACATAGAAAAAATCCGAAATATCCTCCAAACTGATGTTCGATTCACCTTAAGACAATTGGCTCGAATGACAAACTTGTCGTTAGCAAGAGTTCATGCAATTTTGAAGAAACACCTAAAAGTTAGAAAGATAAATGCAAGATGGATACCCCATTTGTTAACGGATGAGCAAAAGAACACGCGTGTAACAATGGCAAAAAAACTTCTCAAAATGTACCCAAAATATAGTAAAAAGGCTTTTGATAATATAGTCACTGGTGATGAGACCTGGGTGTATTATTTTGAACCAAAGCGGAAGGTTGCCAACCGAATATGGGCCACTAAAAATGCCAGACGCTCAAGTATTGACAAACGAATACGAACGGTAAAGAAGGTTTTGTATGCTATTTTTTCACTAATAAGGGTCCAGCTATTCAAATCCCGGTACCAAAAGGCAGAACGGTCACAGGCAAGTTCTATAAAAACGTTGTTCTGAGAAAGTTGAAGAACTATTACAAAAGTCGCCGCCCCAAAACAGGACTTAAGTATGTCCGACTTTTGCATGATAATGCATCCGCTCACAAGGCACGTATTGTACTTTTTGGAGTCAGAGAAGGTTACCGTCCTTCCGCACCCTCCGTATTCGCCAGACTTGGCCCCCTGCGTCAATTTTCTCTTTCCAAAACTTAATTATCGTTTATCTGAAAGGAGATACAATTCGAGAAATGCCCATGGATCTGCTGTTTATCAGTGTCTGATGGGTGTACCCATTGAAGAGTATGAAAAACGCTTCCAAAAATGGATTGACCGGCTAAAAAGGTGTGTTCTGGCTGGCGGAGAGTATTTTGAAGGGCAGAGCTAATTAAAATGAACAAAAGCACTTCCGCTATATGAGCACCGATGCAAGTGACATTATTTTTGGAACACCCCTCGTATGTGTTGCTAAATTGTCGAGTTTCCGCCGGCAGTTCATTAACCACACGTAAACGACTTTCCCTGGAATATGTGTCTTCAGTAAATGTCCACACCAGAAGAACCACATCGATAGTCTTGAGGAAGCTTAGAGACGCGGGACGAACTTCATAAGCGGCGACCACAGATCAAAGGACCCTCGGAGTATGCCAGCAATCTCAATGAAACCGGGATGGGACATACTGAAATAAATGAAAAAGATAAAGCAACACTAGTCATGTTCCATGGTGTTTACATGTCGCAGTACTAGTTGATTTCTTTATTCCTGGGCTTGCTCTAAATATCCAGATGTCGACACAGCCAAACAAACTTACTACACGTACTCAGAGATAGGAAAGATGCAGATTTATCAGAAAAAATAGCATGTTTTACAGTTGCCATATTTATCTCACTGACAAATATTTTGTAACTTTGTTTGATATGAAGATGGACGTTTTTGAGTATACTTCTTAGTGTGCTTGCATGTTGTTTTAGCCATTGGTCGTGGTAGCTCAGGAAATATCGAGTCAACACAAGCAGTGTGGTTCACTGAGACAGTTCATTTTATTTAGTTGATGAGTGGTTATGAAGATATTGTACATTAAAACCTACAACAGAAGATTAAACACTCTTACACTCACACTCAAAGAGTACAGTGCGTGTACACTTACATAACGCGGATACGAAGTAATTACAAATTACACAAATACTTATAATGAATTAACAGCGGTATCAATAATACAGCACGTATATACATACCGGGAACGGCTGCTCCTACAGCTCCTCATAAAGGACACTTATATCATTATCCATGCTTCGCAGCATGAATAATCCCTAGTACACTATCTGTACTGTACGTATATACTATTATACGGTATCGACGTGGCACGGGTAACGTACCATGTAATGTAGACCCCGGCCCAAGGGCCGCAAGTGCTTATATAGTGCCGGGCTGTGGCGGGAACTTGTACGTGCAAATGTCCGTGCAGTCCAGTCCGTCACATTAACCTTATATGGTAATAACCAGTCAATGTCTGTGTCCATATATAGAACGTACATGTATAACATAACACACCTGAGTGACGTCACAAACATTGACACACATGTATACAACGGGTTACATACTCCCCCCCTTAGGGAGAATGTGTCCCACATTCTACAAATATAAACCTGTATGCAAAAATATGAGTTTCATCTGCAAGAGATCCAAACCAAATATTAGTTTAGAAAACCTATATATATACATTCATTTAATAATTTGATAACCCTGTAAAATAAACTATTCTCACATGGCCATTAATAAAACAATCCAGGATGGCTGCAAAAATCCTTCAGGTCTGGAAAACAATAGTAAAAGACTAAAATTATGTTTTTACATTAGATTAAAACTAATTATTCTATCCTATAAGAGGTAAATACACCCAATGGTATCTAGTTACATTATATGAAATTGGAAACTTAACCAACCCAAATTTCAGGACTAAATCATAAACAATAACATGATATACTGCTTAAGTCCCCCTGATCAGACATATACAATGAGATTCATACAAAAACCTCTTCCCTATGCCCAACATTTTGGTTAAGCACCCACTGACCAAATCTGTCTGGAGGGTTCCGGACACGGCAACTCCTCCTTGGGGAAATTGTGATTAACCCCTGGTCTACATCATCGACAGATTGATATGTGAGTGAAGACATAGGTGTCATAGGAGTGATAGGTGAAAGGGGAGGTAATTCAGGAATTTTCCTTCTCTGAGGAATAACATACCTTTCCTCCTCTGAGTCAGTCTCGGAACTGGACTCGTCCAATGATTCCACATCCTGAGGACCAACAGATTTACCTTGTCGTCTCTTACGAGTCGAGTTCACCGATGGTTCCTCTGGGGTAATGGCATTGAATGGCAACAACATGTTGCGGTGGAGAGTACGCTGGGATCCCTTTTTACCTTCGGACCTGACCTTGTAAACTGGTATATCCCCATTTTGAATACCAACTACAACTGATGGGGTTTGTTCCCACCGGTCAGCCAACTTGTGTTTTCCCTGAATTCCAACCTTTCTTACCAGTACTCGGTCACCTACCTCCAACTTGGTATCGGTCACCTTGACCTTACCATCATATGCTGATTTATTTCGAGCTGAGTTTTTACTTGCTTCATGAGCCGCTGCTCGATACGCAAACTCCAAGCGGTCTTTAAGTTTCCCTACATATGTGGAGTGGTCCACACACCCCTCCTCCTCCCTGTCAATACCCAGGAAAGCATCCACTGAAAGTCTAGGGTGCCACCCGAACATGAGATAATGAGGGGAGTAGCTAGTGGCATCACTCTTGGTAGCATTGTATGCATGTACCATTGGGGATACAAAGGATTTCCAATCAGTTTTTTGGTCCTCCTCCAGTGTTGCGAGCATTTTCAGAAGTGTCTGGTTGAAACGCTCGGCAGAGCCATTCCCCATAGGATGGTATGGGGTTGTCCGCGACTTCTGTACACCAGCAATTTTACATAGTTCCCTAATAACCCTGCTTTCAAAGTTTCTACCCTGGTCGCTATGTAATTTCTCTGGGAAGCTGTAATGTACAATGAAATGGTCAAACAAGGCCTTGGCTGTGGTTTTAGCAGTCTGATTCCTGCAGGGTATAGCCTGCGCATACCGAGTAAAATGGTCGGTTATGACTAATATGTTTTCATACCCTCCCTTGGACCTTTCCAAGCTCAGGAAATCAGTGCAAACTAACTCCATAGGCCTAGTTGTTTTTATTGGGACAAGCTCTGCAGCAGGTCTTACAGGAGTTTTCCTCCTTATACACCTACCACACTGCTCTATTTTCCTAGTAATATCTTTTTCCATGCCTGGCCAGTAGAATCTTTGTTTGGCCAGCCACAGTGATTTTTCTTTACCCTGATGTCCTACGTTGTCATGGATACCCACCATGGCTTGTTGCCTATGTTTTTCAGGAAGTACGAGTTGTTTTACAGGTACACCATCTGCAGTTGCGGTTCTATACAAAATCCCATTATCCAGGCTGAGGCGTTTCCTTTCCCTGAGGTACTTGCGAACCTCAGAAGACTCACCTATTCCTCCCCTGGTACAAAAACCACCACTGCAGATGTCTACAACTCTGTTTACTATGGGATCAAGAGCCTGCTCAGCCTTCCAGTCAATACTAGATAGTTGATCACCACTACCACCTGTAACACCCTCGGCCGTAGGGGAAACAGGACAGCAAGTGACACTATCCGCCAATGGTAACGATACCATTGCTGCCTGACATATAGCTTTCACAGCATCAGTGAAAAGCTGAGGCTGACGTGATAAGGCGTCTGCATCCGCATTCTTCCTGCCTGCTCTATATGAGATTGTAAAATCATAATTGGCTAGAGCAGCTACCCATCTGTGGCCAGTAGCATCCAGCTTGGCTGTTGTTAACACATAAGTAAGTGGGTTGTTATCAGTAAATACCTGAAATTGGTTCCCATACAAGTAATCATGAAACTTGTCGGTTACTGACCACTTTAGAGCCAAAAACTCTAACTTGTGTGCTGGGTAGTTTTTCTCACTGGGCCTTAGCCCACGGCTAGCATACGCTATGACTCGTTTATGACCCCCTTGTTCCTGGTACAACACAGCACCAAGGCCAGAGCCACTAGTATCTGTATGCAGGACAAAGGGTAGTGAATAATCTGCATAGCCCAAGATTGGTGGGCTTAAAAGCTTATCCTTTACAGTTTGAAAAGCACCCCTCTGTGGATCATTCCACTCCCAGGGAGCTGGCTTAGCCTTCACAGGCTTACTAGTTTCAGTCTTAGACTTACAGGTACCATGCCCCTTTAATAATCTATTAAGTGGCTCTACTATCTTAGCATAGTCCTGGATGAAACGTCTATAATAACCTACAAATCCTAAAAACTGTCTTAACTCTTTTACATTTCTAGGTTCAGGCCATTTCTCTACAGCTAACAACTTTTCAGGATCCGTACTGATACCTGATTCCGACACTACATGTCCTAGATAAGTAACATGAGGTTTGAAAAATTCGCATTTCGATGGTTTCAGTATTAAACCATGGTCCTCCAGTCTGGTAAACACAGACTCCAACCGTTTGACATGTTCCTCAAATGACCTTGAAAAGATGAGAATATCATCAATAAAAACCAAGCATTCTCTTAAATGCAAATCCCCCATACACTTCTCCATCAAGCGTTGGAAAGTTGCGGGTGCATTTGTCAGACCAAAACTCATCCTGTTACACTCATAGAAACCTAAGTTTCCAACTGAAAAAGCAGTTTTCTGTTTATCATCCTCATTCATTTCAACTTGCTAATAACCTGATCTTAAATCAAGTTTGGAAAAGTACTTTGAACCACACAAAGTGTCAACAACATCGTCAAACCTAGGTAACATATATGCATCCTTACGAGTACGAGAGTTTAAAACCCTATAATCTATGCAAAATCTTAAGGATCCGTCTTTTTTCCGCACTAAAACCACATTAGACGAGAAAGGACTATTTGATTCCCTAACAACACCTGCATCCAGCATGTCCTTAACATGTTGCCTTACTTCCTCATACATCCCTTGGGGAATCCTACGATAAGGCTGCTTGAAAGGTGTGGGATCCTCTAAATTAATCTCGTGCTTGACTGATGTAGCCTTACCTAGATCCAGTGGCCCCTTCGAAAACACACGATGCCAACTGCCTATTACTTCCTTAGCCCTAGACACCTGTTCAGTTGTCAAGTTAGTTTCATCCAACTTCAACCCCAAATCATCAAACTCCGAGATATCAGACTGATTAACATTACCTATCTCTGAAGCTAAGTTACCAACCACCTGTATCGCCTGTATCCTACACAACTCTGACTTAGGTCTAATAACAACAGGCTTAGCTGTAACATTACATATCCTAACTGGAACCCGTACAACCTGTGAACTTTGTTTAAGTTTTACCACACGTGGACAAACAACAAAACTCGAAACATACTCCAAACCCTCTGTCAGCACCTCCCTATGGGCGATATCTAAACCTCTAGCAATACCGTCAACTACAGCTGACTGATATGGAGAAATCTCTATAGGCGTCTTAGAAAGAGATTTTACAGTGGTAAATTGACACGAGATACTATCCATAGCCATTTGTCAGGCCTCTGGTACCACCACATCATGATCTAAACCTAACACATCTCTACACAGCCTAATGATATTAGTACCTACTATCACTGGACAATGTGCATTGTACTGAGTATTAGGCACCACTAGCACTGGAATATCAAACACTGTTTCTGCTAGAAAAGGTATCTTAACCACACACTCGATGTAACCAACACAATTCAAACTAGACCCATCAGCAATAGAAACATCCAATCCAAGTCTATCCAAGCTTAATAATTCTGGCCTGTTAGCTAAACTATAATAGCCTGCCTCTGATATTGTAGTCACCATCGAACCACTATCCACTAGAGCCTTCAACTCTGAATTGTTAACATAGATTTTACTCTCATTAGCAATACCAACCATACGGTTAATCAAATATTGGCCTTTGTTTTCCATACAGGTCCCTGGACGGCCACCAGCAGAGACCTTCAGGCGTTTGGGTTCACCTCATCAGCCTTATGACCCTGACTCTGGGCTTTGCCTTGACTTTGACCAGTTTTCTGACCTTTATGTTGACCTTTTTGACCTTGACCAGACTTGAAACCTATCTGACCTTCGTTTTTCTGATAACCTGACCTCTGACCAGAGTATCCTTTATTGAAATTTTTGCCACCTAGCTTGGATAACAAAGAATCCATCTTTTTCTCCAAAAGGTCAAATCTTTTCTCAAACTTCTTCTCAAGCTCTTCTACAGGTTTAACCTGAGTAACCTCACCTGAAACAACATGCTGCTGAGCTTTCTTAGTGGAAGAACTAGAATCTGCCTTGTTACTAATCTTGAGTTCCTTCTCAACTCTACGTATTTCCCTTAATAACTCATCATAATCCCTAATGGTATCATATTTGTGGCGAGTTTGGCTCTTAAGTCTATCTGAAGCTAAAGATGTCCAAAACTTATGCCTAAGAAGCTCACCCTTAGCACTCCTCTCCAAATAACCATTGTCTATAGCAATCTGCAACATGCTCTCAAGCCTACAGCCAAAAGTAGTCACCGACTCATCAGCCTTCTGATAACAGTTAAAAAAACTCCTGCATTATCATTCCATTGGTTGAAATATCACCAAACAATGTTTCTAGCTTAGCCAATATCTCCTTAACTGTAGCACTACCACCTAACGGGATTAACATTCGGCGTGCAGTCCCCTTTAACGACCGCCTGATGGCCTGAATCAATAAGTTATCAGAAATATCATCATCCTGATTGAGACATTCAATTTCAAACTTCCACTCCTGGAAGGACACATCCCCCTTCATGGGCGGATCTTCCCCAGAAAACTGAGGGACTTTAGGTACTTGTACAGACCTACCAGTACTTGCAACATGAGAAGACTCAAATTTAAACCTATGACCAGCATCGTCATCATGAGCATCGTCATCATGACCTATATCATCATCCCCTTGTACCTTCGAGGCACCTTTAGGGGTAATATCATAATTCCCCGTCTCCCTCAGGGCTTCCAACATCTTTAACTCTTTCTTAGCTTGTCTTGTCCTGTTAGCAGGCATTTCAATTGAATTGACCACAAGACAGTGAATATATATAACACTATAAAGATATATCAAAGTTCAGATTTACACAGGCTAGCCTAGTGGTTGGGGCAATCCCTACCTACACAGCACGTACCTGAGTAACCTGTAGATTAACAGATCAACCTAACAAAATCTATACAGTAAAAACCAACCTAATAATAAGATAAACCACCCAAAATACCATGGGTTGGGGATCCCCCTACCAGCAAGGTTAATTTAGGGTATACTAATTCTATAACTACCTCAATCTGTAAAATTAGGATTACAGTAATTCTACATATATTGTACAGTGCTACTTAAACATACAAACAGGTATAATATATACTGTAACCTGAAATGAAAACAAAGCTTTTGTTAACTTACATACTACTACGTTTCAAATATCCCCTGCAAACAGCTTCTACTGGAAACTATCGGACAGCAACAGGAACTAAACTGTATTCCGGAGTCAGCTACACTGCAACGCATATGAAGATCGAATTGCCATCTAGAGAATAAAAATCAAAACTGTAAATACAGGTCATAGCAAGACACGTACAGGACATTTATCACGACAAATTAACAAAACAATAAGTTGTCATTGTTCAGTCACGTCGTGCAAAAGCAATTGTGAAGGGGAAAACCTATACTATGCAATATGAAGTCGAGTACCAAAATACTCGCCACTGATAAACAAATCGAACGATCGACCGAAATATTGACCTATAACCTACTCGCGTGTAATACAAATTCTACGCTTCGGATTTAACGAAGTCTAAACGGCGAAACCACCTAATACATCTACATTGGCATTACTTATCTTTCACACTCTCTACTGTTATATGAACCACAAGGTATATATATAAAAACACAAATTTGACACAAATTAACAGTCAGATACTAGTCACGTACGAGTTCATCACACAATCCCGTCCGTTCCTCCGGAAGTATATGGTGAAGGTCGCACGCGCTATGACAACACATTGATACAGGTTCAAGGACGAAACACAACAGAGTATAGTTATAGTCCATTTCAGAAAACCCTCAATGGAAACGAAGCTCCCTCCGACTGCAGAACACACTCCATTCCCGGTTTCAATTTCTCCATCCAGCCCTCAAAATAACGTTGGGCGCCATGTTTAGCCATTGGTCGTGGTAGCTCAGGAAATATCGAGTCAACACAAGCAGTGTGGTTCACTGAGACAGTTCATTTTATTTAGTTGATGAGTGGTTATGAAGATATTGTACATTAAAACCTACAACAGAAGATTAAACACTCTTACACTCACACTCAAAGAGTACAGTGCGTGTACACTTACATAACGCGGATACGAAGTAATTACAAATTACACAAATACTTATAATGAATTAACAGCGGTATCAATAATACAGCACGTATATACATACCGGGAACGGCTGCTCCTACAGCTCCTCATAAAGGACACTTATATCATTATCCATGCTTCGCAGCATGAATAATCCCTAGTACACTATCTGTACTGTACGTATATACTATTATACGGTATCGACGTGGCACGGGTAACGTACCATGTAATGTAGACCCCGGCCCAAGGGCCGCAAGTGCTTATATAGTGCCGGGCTGTGGCGGGAACTTGTACGTGCAAATGTCCGTGCAGTCCAGTCCGTCACATTAACCTTATATGGTAATAACCAGTCAATGTCTGTGTCCATATATAGAACGTACATGTATAACATAACACACCTGAGTGACGTCACAAACATTGACACACATGTATACAACGGGTTACATTGTGATTGAGCAAAATTACTTGGTTTTCACTTTGAGGGCTTGATGTTTACTTGGATGTGACCAAGCTTTACATTGTGGGTGACATCGATGAAGTAGAAGACGTTTACTCTCCCGGGAAAACCTGGTCTTATTCTCTTGTACTTTTTCAGCAATTTCTACGTGTAAATTTTTCCCTTTTCTTAATTATAAATGATGTTAGATAGCCGCCCTAATTCTAGCAAAACGTGCCATCCTTATGCTTACCAAGACATCGATCCAAGCTGCAATCATTGAAGTTTCCAAGCAGAATGCAACAAAAAAATATTTTCTTTTCGTTAAGTGTTCAAAGGGGGTAATCCTGAAAAAAAAACATAGCGTTTGCTAAATTGTGATATGGATGTTTGAAGTACACACGTATATCAAAAGTGATATATTTCTTAGCATCATATATCCTTTTTTAACAAATTAGCACGCGATGTGAAAAATATTGAATGAAGCTTAAATTAGCGTTTACATACTTCGATTTGTTTCTTTTCTTATTAGTTAGATGTAAATCATGTATGAAAAGAAAAGAAACAAAAAACAAACAAAAAACAAAGAGAAAACTACGATTTTAAAAGTTCTTTAAAAATGTTGACATTTTTGTTAATATTCTGTTTAAAATACATCATTGTTTCTTGAAAACCATGGAACACTGAATTTACTAGGAAAAATACATGCATATCCATTTATATTTGAATATATGTAAACAATTATATCATTTATATTAGTAAACTATATATAAAGAAGATTTTCTGTTATGCATAAATAATGTTAATTCTTATGCTTTTGTTGAAGTAGAAGAAAAATTTGGCATGCCTCCGTACTTCCAATCAATAATTTACTAATTAGATAACACGATAATGGCTCATTCGTCCCGATGTAAAGAATTTATCTCAAATAAGTAATAAATTGATATGAAAATAAATGGTCACTTATGAAAACTGTTGCTAACAGAATGATATCATAACCGTTTAAGTATTTGTATTAATCACGAACTTAAAAAAATGTGTTTATATGTCAATGAATAATTTACTAAACAATAACATGATAATTAAGGGTTGTGTTTATAGATAGGTTACTAAACAATGATATTACTAAATTAAAATATTTTGGGTTTGTATACGTCCCAATGTAAATAAATGAGTTGTAAAGAAGAAAACAGAAATATATACATATATTAAGTGAATAATTCAGTGCTATTGTAACCTAACGTTGTTTGTACTTATAATCACTGCATTTAAAGTATTTAATGACAAATGATACATTGTTTGTAAGTAAATATGCGTATATATGTTAAACTAATATTAATATGACCGTGTGCCAGATGGTACATGTAACGAAATATGCGGGGAAAAAGAATAATATATTAATTCAGAAATATACCTGTGTAATAGACGCGCTGATAATTACAATGTACTCCTTTAATCTATAAGTTCATTAAACGTAACAAATGAAAGTAATTTATAAGCTGATATGATTAAAACAAACGGCAATCAATAACTCGCTATTAAAATGTAACATATGATAATTAGCTGTAGATGTGGGGAAAATATGTTAATTTACTAAAGACTTTGAAGATAATATCCCTAAAAAGTATAATTTTGACATACACGTACTAAAAAATATGAGGACATTTCTAACATTGAATATAAAACATATTCTAATTTATATAATTACCTGTATGTATATTAAATGCAAAGGCGTGGTAGAATAAAAGTCTAGCTCGTTGAGTTAAATTAGACATATGTTTGAAAATGAATTTAGACACCAATTAATGATAATATATTGTATAACGCATAATTACACATTAACAAAAGACAGTTCAATTTAACAAAATCAACATTTGACTCCAGATTTTCGTTATATCCAATGGAAACATCACAGGGCGGCAATCCAATACAAATGTTAATCATATGCTGTATATGAGTATAACAATAAATGACAAATAATGGGAGTCCCTAAATCTGACATGCATTCATGTACCAACGTCTTTTCTCTTAGAGGAAAGGCTGAAGATTGATGGTGAAACTGTATCTTCGAAGAGATCCGTGTTGAGAAATATGTTGATGCTTCGGACTGGAAGAAGTAATAAACATCTTGATCCTGGCATTATAACTGCACCAGGCCTACTTCCGATCCATAAGCGTATTGTAGATGAAATAAATACATAGTTGAGTAAATTGAATTAGAATCCCAGTGCAATATCATGTTTGGCATTCACCATAAATATAAAAAAAGGTTCAATGTTGTAATGCAATGCTGGATCTCAGCTTCGATGATGAAAATTGATGAAATATAAACACACAGCACAGTTCGAAACATTTGAAATAAAAAGTACCTCGTAATAAGTCCATAGTGCAGTAAAATTGATAAAATAAACCTGATGATCTCTTCATTTTCCTGTTTAGCTCGCTGGTCGTATAATGAATTTCGTCGCAGGTTCGCTTGGGGTCATGGCGCCAGTTAAAATATTCATTTTTTGTTTTTGTTTTAATAAAATGTTGATAAAATATAGTTGAAATGTCCAAGTCCAGAACCTCAAGGTGTAGTCCAAAACGTTTATTTCAATCAGCAACGTGATATATAATAATACATCCAGATGAAGTATATATAAATAACGAATATAGAGATACATAATGATTTATGTACAATACTCAGGTGAGGCAGACACCCCGGCTAGAGACGGCCAGACCGCTAGGGACGTTAACCTCATTCCCTCTGGTCCGTGTCTATGTCCGTCTACTCTTAACTGTTCCATCACGGTTATATGCCAGAATGTGACCTAACATTGTCAAACATGTCCACCTGTACCAAAAAAACCTTCTATTCAATAACAATCATGGCTGCTCTGAAACGCTTCGGCCACACCATGGAAGATGAACTTGCCCAGAAACGCCAGGAAGTAAATTAAAACAAATTTTGAGATGAAGCGAGAAAGCGGCCAGAATATTGAAAGCGTATTTAAGCGAAAAGGACAAGGATGCTACGTTTGAAACGTTTGATGAAGTGAAGTATGTGGAAACGTTTTGGCATTTCTATGTTGACGCCCGCAAGACAGTTCATATTATAAATCAAGCTCATGTTTTTTACTAACCAATTATAGGGGTATAAGCCTTCAGCTGATACAAGTTTTTTTAGACCCGATATTTTTCCGTACCAGGTCACTAACAAACTATGTAACTAAAAGTATGATGCAGTTTAATTCCATTTTTCGGCATACTGTATCTATTACTAAATTTAAAAGGTGCAGCATATATGTGTGTTCCGTCATTTTTGATGTTCATTTTTCTGCCGTTCAAAAGGTCAGATTGCCTTTTGACAGGTTCCATTGTGTGCATTATCGTTATAGCTTCTTTGCTAAACTATCAATCTCAAAAAAATAAATATCTAACTAATATATTCTAATCTTATCTACTGTCCATATTGAATCAAACTGTCGGTATAACCTATGATATTTCATAACTAATAATATATAACTCGTTTATGACTTGGTGTGTACGATAGAGAAATTATCCCGGGGTGTAGGATTGAGAAATTCCTCCCCAAGGGTGTAGGATAGGGAATTTCTCCCCAACGGTGTAGGATAGGGAAATTTCTCCCGGGGGTTGTAAGATAGAGGAATTCGTCCCCGGGGTTGTCTAATAGGGATTTTTTTCCCCAAAGGTATAGGATAGGGAAATTCCACCCTAAAGGTGTAAGAGATAGGGAAATTTCTCCCCAAGTGTGTACAGGATAGGGAAATTCCTTCTTAAAGTTGAAGGAAAGAGACATTCCTCTCCGGAGGTGTACGATAGGCACATTTCCCGAGGGGTGTAGGATAGGTACATTTCCCGAGGGGTGTAGGGTAGGGACATTTCCCGAGGGGTGTAGGGTAGGGAAATTGTTCCCCAAGGGTGTAGGAAAGGGAATTTCCTTCAAAGGGTTGAAAAAAGGGACATTTCTCTCCGGGTGTGTAGGATACGGACATTTCCTTCGATCTTTTTGGGAGACACTGCAGAAAGATCGCGTCGCTATAATCTGTCACAGGGAAAATGAAAAAACACACATTGATTGGGAAACCAGAGGGGCATCCAGGATCATCATATGCAATATATGTAAGCCTTGTAAATTTATATTAGCTCTATAGTAATATACATGTACCGCTCGACTACAGATGTCGCTCTAGCTCGATCGATGGGGCATAAGATTAGTAGCCAGGGGTTCTTTTTGTAATTGCTAGATTTTTTTCCCAGTCTCCAATAACTGTGAAAAACTGTTTTACAAAATATGTTAAAGTCATGTCTATATAACACACTTATCTTATTGCAGTTGTTAGATCACATAATTCAATTAAAATACGTTTAGGATCATAGCTATTTAGTTTATGAACACACACACATAATCATTTGTAACTTAGTAACTTTAGTAAAAAAAAAATAGCAAATTACCGTCTTTTATCACAGGGAAGTTAATGTGGAATTGTTCATCATGTAGTGGATGAACACACTTGGAAAGTTCTATATAGTGTACAGTCTCTGATGTCACCAGTTATTCCTAATTCAAATTAAACGTCTGTTTGTGTTATTATTCTAAAAGAAAGAAGATACATTTGTAGGGCTTTCATAATATCTAATCAAGAAGACCCCGAAAGCTGGGGGGGGGGGGCATAAATCTCTGAATTTGCTCGTTTACATGTAAAAAAGAGATACAATTTACAATAATATTTGAATACTTTCTAGAATGTGAATAAAGATACTCTCATGTGTCCCGGATCAATGGAAAAATCTGGTATCCTTTTATCCCAGCATGATGCCAGCAGAACATTAGCAACCTTGGCCAGTTAGTTACTGAATCGTTCGAAAGATTTTTATGACATTTTCCCCTGTGACCTTGAACAAAATCGATAGCACTATATACAGGAATGCTAAAAGGCAAACATCAGTACTCTATAGGTCTTTTGGTTAGTGGTGAAGTCTTAGAAGTTGCTGGAAGATTTTAAACATATTTGACCTCAGTGACCTTGAAGGTGGGTCAAGGTCAATTATTTGAACAAACTTGGTAGCACAACATCCCAGTATGAATCAGATTAAATATCGGTATCATACGCCTTTTTTAAACAATAATTGTCTTGAAAATCTTGAGAAACAGAACTCCTGTAATATCAAGTTCAGTTTTGATAATGTTACGGCTGTCTAGATATATTGGCTCCGTCAGTAAAGTTCTGTACCTGACACGGACATCATGTCAGAAAGGTATGTACCTGGAGTTACAGAAATAGCAATCGTTTCCCCGGGTGCTATTCTCGTGTGTGTCTTTTCAACAATCCTTTGATCCCGTAGGTGGTGAAAAGTGCTGGTAAGCTTTACGTCCTCTAAGTTTGTCGTAAGCTGCATGCGATGTTTTCATTCTTTCGAATATCGGGAAAGTTTATAATATACACATATACATTATATTCATTTGAAATAATTCATTATTTAAAAATCACGAAATGCTTTGAATCATATGGCTACTTTACTTCCCTACCTGGGTTTAAAATATTTCTGGCGATTTTGTTTCCTCGGTCGCCACCTTGGCTTCACTTTTTATGCTATTTCTCAGCTTAAATGACGAGTCCTAGAAGGACATAACAGCAGTATGGCGAAGAATATTGTTTTATAGAGAATACCGTAGCGTTAACAAAACCATGATTAAGTTTGTTTCATTATTTGGCTCGACTTTATCTTATTCTAAATCATAAAGGGACTATTCTCCTGTGTGTGTATTTTGTACAATTGTACCAATCATTGTAAAGGTTATGCATACTCAAGAACTTTTATTGTGAAAAGACTAAGCGTAAGCCACAGTCGGTTTTGATACAACCTAATGAGTATGCTGCACGAAAACAATGTATGATCGTCAATCTGTATGAACATATGTCACATGATACTGAACGAACTCTCAGGTTTTTGTTATTAGTCCATTATTTAGTTGTGTTTTTTCAGATTATGCTACTCACTGCAGACTGCCAAACATACAGATATTTCTTCTTTTAAAATAAGTAGTATTGTTTAGTATGCAAACATTTGAAAAAGAATGTCAAGATGGCGTCGCCGTATGTTGACAGTACGTTTGGTGTGTCGTAATACCAAGGATTAATGTGGTTTACATAAATTGGACATTGTTCTGAACGATTGTGTGCAGTAAGATGATACCATAGATGAAAGCTATTCGGAGAAAGGTGACGTATAACAAGTGATTGTGTTGTATTGGACATTGTATTTTTGACATCTGAAACTGACACTATCTCTATATTGTATATATACACGGGTGTTTACCGGGTTTGTTCTCCTTTCTCCCACTTTTTAGAGATCAAAAGAATTATACAAACACTTGAGAACAATGGCAAACCATTTATAGTCTGTTCTGGGAAAGTGCAAATTTACAGGTATATATTTACCTGTATTTTTCACAAAGTCATAATATATGTTCACGTACTATATAAATCACAATATTTCATGACATAAAGTAAAAAGTATACTTAGAATATTTAGCACTCAATATTAGTTGATTAAAAGTTCAATGAATCAAAAACATGTTTGTAATTATTAAGTAGTTCTAATTGTTTACATGTATACAAGGAAGGCTTAGCATACACACTTAGCACTGGACAGCGGATGTAGATTATTCTTTAAAATTTTACCATGCATAACTTTATTATGTCCATGTTCATGTTCCTTGTATAACAATCTCAGATCCAAATATATTAAGATCTATTACAAACTAAATCCATCTGTCTTTAATTAATTTAACTTCTATCATCTGCCAAAACGAAAGAATTCTGCAATTTTTGAAAAAAATAATTACTTTGCAAATACATCAAGATCTAATTAATGTAGTAGATAGTTGATTGCTGTAATATTGGAATGACCTTGATGGAAAATTGCTGTTCAATACATATTGTATCTATAAACTGTCTCAGTTTACGATCAATAAATAATTACGAATTAATTTATTGCTGATTCTGTTTTAACCTGTTTAAGTAGTGGTCAGTTGATGGACCCAAGCCATGTTGATTAAATTATCGGATAGAAAACGTGGCATTTTCTAATATGTATATATCTATATATATATCAACATTATATCATGTGAAAATTCCAACCAACCATTCTTTTTGAAGTTGACCAACTATTGCAAACCTCAGTGAGAATACTGAGTATGTGTAAACTATAATAAAAGTATATTATGGGTTACAGAATAACAGATTGTGTACATGGGCTATTCCCAAATTTGAACCTGTTACTTTTTCCCCAGAATTCAAATATAATTTATCAACACTATTTAGTGTGAAATTCCAAGAGACTGTTCTTTTAAGTTTAATTACCAACTATTGTAAAAAAAATGTGTTCTTGTGGGTAGGTAGACTCGCTGAGCTACTTTTAGAAAAGATCGATAGTTTATTTGATTATTTTATAAATTTTAATGAACAGTATGTGTGAAGAACTGAATCTGTACTTTTAATATTTTTAATAACATAGTATAATCTAAGTTAACTACCTAGTGTCTCATAGGTCAACCGGGCCAGATATTGATTCAATCAATGTTGTCTATTAACACGTGAACTTGTAAATTAATATGTGACACTCTAATAAAATAAATTATTATCGTTATTAATACTCACATTAAAGATATATTTATAAAAATATTGTTGATAATTTAGTAGTTATTATTTAATCATATCTACATGTACTAAATAAGTTCTTCCAAAATAATGACCTTATATGACTTGTTTCACAGCATTTAATCATTTAAAACAGAGCAATATCTTCAATATATATACTTTTTTGTACAATAACTGTCTTCTGCAAATCTAGCTGATGAAAATGGTATAGGATATGTAAAGTTTGGTTTAAAATGATGAGATGAGATGATTTCAAAGTTTGTGTAATGTGGGAGAACACAAGTGAAATCCACGTAATGTGGGAGAACACTGGTTCAAGGTATATATGAAGCAGACTATAATGACTGTCACAACATACCTGCCCCTATGTTATTTTTAAAAAGTGGGAGAAAGGAGAACACACCATTTACCTGTACCTGTAGTGGATCTAACGATCGATGATTCGTCACGCTCTGTCGCGCATAGATAGTTAGCTTTACCACACAGTACGACGTTGGAGAGGCGCAAGGAGATAAATCGGTAATGCTAATATCAGACACCATATCAGATCGCCTTGAGTATATAGTGCAAGAATCTCAATTAGAGATTAGAAGTATGAAAGCTGAAATAAACAGTCTTCGAAAGGAAATGAGAGCAAATGACATGCACATATCAACTCTTAAACGCCAGTTAAACGCTCACGCTGAAGTGATATCCAATGAACCATCGCGTGTTTCGCTTCATTCTGAAAATACCGACGATATAGTTATAGATATCGATTCATCATCAAACACTGAGCAGGTATTACCTTTAATACCTAAACGTAACGAGAAACAAGCACAGAAATACAATAAGAAAGTTACGTCAAAATCCGAGAAGCGTTGTTTGCCGACATCGAACAAAGACACACATACTGACAAAGTCGCAACGAGTAATCCACTCGTGTTTGATTCGTATGCTGCAGCTATAAAACATGGCAAGGAAGTCCCTCGTCCAACAAAGAAAGATTCTTCTTCAAACTTTACAAAGCACAGTTACGTTTTCCAAGGTGTAAAGCGTAAACAAAGAACAAAAAGGCTTCTGGTGTCGAGGATCAAAGGAAATGTCTCCGGTGATGAAGTGATTAACTGTGTTTACTTGTTGTGATTGACAATGATACTCGGTTCTCATTTTGAGACCTTGATGTTTGCTTGGATGTGACAAAGATTTACATGGCGGGTGTCGTCGATAAAGCAGAAGACGCTTACTCTTCCGGAACACCTGGTCTTATTCTCTTGTACTTTAGCAGGAGTCTCCATGTAAATATTTCCTTTGTTCAAAATTTGCCCTTGGTTTATTCGATTTTGAGTTTGGATTATGATTATGTTGACGCTTCGGTATTCTCTTATTTTATTTTATTCCTATGGTGAGCAACGCGGTGTTATTGTGACACATGTCAGAATCGTTAAGTTATGGGATACCAAAGATCCTAATTAAACAGCACGTCTGAATGTTCGTGAAAGTGATTACGAAACCGCAGTAGGCAATAACTTCTGACCGGAAGGTGTTCTTGTTAGAGACTGGTATGTGCGTGCGGACATGCGTGATTCGAATATA
Source organism: Mimachlamys varia (assembly GCA_947623455.1). Lineage (NCBI taxonomy): Eukaryota > Metazoa > Mollusca > Bivalvia > Pectinida > Pectinidae > Mimachlamys > Mimachlamys varia. The sequence continues at coordinate 33,680,823 of OX392531.1, read as the reverse complement.
GGATTCAACGTCAATAGTGAACGGTATCACGACGACAAAGAGGAAAAAGAACGTAGGAATTATTGGCGGGACCAGTACGAAACGGACAATACAGATAGGTTGAATGACTTCAGTTATGATTGCGATTAGAACAGTTACACTTATTCTACTGATGTCGATCAGTATGAATATTCAGTCGTGGAACATGCGCGGGGCTATGTACGGTACCCATACCTATGCGACATACTTGAAAACTTGGATGTCTGCGTTATAGTAGAGCATTGGTTGATGCCGGAACAAGTTGACTTCTTGAATACAATCAGTGACAATTTCAAGGTTTTCGGTAGGCATGATCATAGGATCCCCCTAGAGCCAGCGGCTAGGCACTGTAGAGGTTTTGGAGGGGTGGCTGTAATGTGGCACAAACGACCTCGCGTTTCACTGTTGCTGAAAGATGGGAACGACAGGATCGTTGGTGTTCGTGTGAAAACGGAAAACTCCTATACTTTCGTTCTTGATGTACTAATGCCTTCTTCAAACTTTTCCACGAAGGACTATCGTGAAACTATTGAAATGTTATCCGACATGTATGACAGGTATATTGAAGAGAGGACAGTTATTGTAATGGAAGACTTCAATGCGCAAATACCGCGAGCGTTTGGCGATAAAAATCATCCCGAAGCTAATATTAAAGGAAAAAGACTTGAAATGTTCATGCTGGAAAGGCAACTTATTTCCGTCAATACTCAAGCGTGGGCTTTAGGTGGAAACTACACTTTCATGTCTAGCGATGGAAATACGGCAAGCATGATAGATCACATACTACTGTGTGAATCAAAACTAGACTTAGTTGACTCCAGCATGATATGCGATGATCACTTTTTGATTTACCAATTAGGGTCGCCATTCATGTTGATTTGCCGAAATGTACTGTTCACGAGCCCCACCGGTCAGTGAACTGGAAAGCCGTTTATAATGAACACATCAGAAATTATCAATACACAGCGGAATCATTGTTAGGAAATATACATCTGAGCGGCACGTCCGATATCGAAGAAAATGTTAAGGTAATAGTAAATGCACTACAGAGAGCAGCAGAATTAACCCTACCTTACAAACAGTACAGACATTATTTGAAGCCGTTCTCTGGAATGACGGAAACGTGAAGAAATGAGACGTCTACGGTCTATATAGATTGGAAAGGGGCGTCCCCAGACAACAACTTGGAATCGTACCAACTTTATAAAGCTGCAAAAAGAAGTTTCCGCAATGAGCTAGACAGAGCAACTTGTAATAGATTCGCTGGGATATACTTCACTAGAAATCTACAATCCGATTCCGGTATTGCTGAATCATGTTCGAAGGGTAGATAAGTTTTGAACTCGTTACTGATTATCGGTTTGCATCCAGGCTGACTCAATCCGCTCACGAGTGTCACTATCATCAAGCGAATAATCATACCTAGTATGACATATGGAAGCGAGATATGGAATGACTACAGTCAGACATCCGCAGACTTACTGGAACGAACTCAAAGATATGCTTGTCGACGATGTCTTTGATTATCAAAGAGGTCGTCAACAGCCGTAACAACTCAGTGTCTTAGGGTTGACGATTTTCAAGAGAAATCGAAAGCAAGAAGTTGAAGTTCTGGAACAAACTTTGTAATGGAGCCATGACATTTATGTGGAAACTCGTGTTCATTGTTAGAATTTGCAGTTTTCTATATGGAAATCCATCAACAAACCAGCGAGGATTCATCCCAGATGTATACAAAACGTTCATGAAGTACAAACTAGAATATCTCTTCCGGGATATGATTATAAATACAGTGCAAGTACCGAAGCATACATGGAAAATATGTATAGAACAATTCATGTCTGACTGGTACTTAAACCAATGGAGAGAGAAACTGAATACGAAAAATGTTTTTCAAAGATACTCTCGCATTCATTCAACAAAGGGCCCGATCCCATTGTTAGTCTTGAGTTTAAAATTAGGACATTTCACATGGAACCTTGTTTATCTGCTGAAGTTATCAATTACTTGGGAAGATAATGAAGTTGTCTGTGAGCTCTAAGCTAAGAAAAGTACTGATATCGTAACTCACTTTATTATTGAGTGTCCAGCACTTTTTGAAAGTAGAGATGTCTTTTTAGAGAAAATTGTTGACTGTATCGATGTGCGTTCATATGTTAACTTTTCGTTCTTGGAAGAGTCTGATCAAGCCAATTTTTTCTTGGAGATCGAACATAAGTGAATTTGCAGGATGATGAAAGGGAAGAACTAATGATAACAGTTAAAAATATCCAGTTGCTCTTGAAAAATATGAACTCTGCTCTATAAATTTTCTGTCAACTCTCCTTGAATGTTGTAAATGTTGAAATTTGTTATGTTCATAACCTCTTATACAAGAGGAAATAAAGAATGTCTGTCTGCATGTAATTATTATTATTATTTTGTAGATCAATTGAAGACCTGCAAGGAATTTAAAATATTTTCTCTAGCGGTGAGTACTTTAAAATATATTTTAATGGCCAAATCGTGAGTTTATTTCATGTCCAACTTTTGGTTTGTTGTAGTTTAAATGTCTTGGACGTCGTATCTGCACTATCTGTTTTGATTTTCTGAATGAAACACCTCGGGCTACATCGTTATCTGTTGAAACATTCGGGATTGAACCTACCAATGACAGTTGTTTCATAATATCAGTCAAGCATGAAGTATATGGTTGCAAGATATCATATTATTTCCCAAAATATACTTAACTATTTTACAAACTACATATATAATATGGACCATTATATAACGTCAAAAAACAACAGCAAAAAAGTGTTATTATCCCCATTTCTATCAATAAATAGTAAATCTTCACTTAACGTACACGTTTTATTTTCAGTGTGGCGAAAACAAATCTAATTAAGGTCACTCGGTCCCTTTGTCAATATCCATGGGAATTTCATGAAATTTCACTCAAATGTTTACTAGTGTATGATGAACAAGTATTTGTGTTGTAATAAGCCGAAAAACTGCAGAAATCGTTTTGGGGTGAAAAACTTATATTTTCATGAAAAACACAAGAAAGAACGAAATCAACAACTTACATATTTCTTTTTGATGTATTGCAATGCTAAAGTTATATATACATATAAAACAGAAAAGAAAGCAAACATTTAACATTAATATAACTTTTATTCAACAAAACAAACACATATATGCATGCTTTTCAAAAACATTTCTAAAATGTGTGGATGAAAATTTTTTTTTTTTAAATCGTATTTTGAATAAACATTTCTTATTTAACAATGCATAAAAAATTGAACCAAAAATATTATTTCACTTAGAATTGGGGAAAAATAATCAGACATGTTTTTTTCAATTTCAGTTGCCTCGCCTTTCACTGCAACTGGGCTTAATTTTATGAAGTATAGACTTTCCCGTATCACATAAAATCCACTTCTAAAATATCTAAATATAGATTGATAGAACCGCGTGTATTGAAAATACATATAAGAAACATTTGAGTTAACCCTAATGTAAACAATCCCGATACTTTACAAACAAAAAATGTATATAAAACAGATTTTCAAGTCCATACCGATTGAAAGTCAAAACGACAGACTAACATCAACAGCTGTCACAACACCTGATTACCGTTATCTGACACTGATTGTGGTACTTTCGGTTCGTCTGATTCTCCTCCGTTGTGTTTAACATTCTCTTTTGAATAAGGCAAAGGTGCAGTGTAAGTGTGGACAAGCAACATTTGACTTAATGTTCACTCATTAAATCACAATATACTTGTTTCGCCAGAAACTGTCCTCCTCGCGGATCTTGTTGCTGCTCATGTCAATGTTTACATTGGATTATGCAATCCGGTAAAATCATTCTAGTCTTTCTTAAGAGTATCCATTAAATGCATTGAAAGAAGTGAAATATAAGGTTTATCGATTGTTTCAGCCTGATATGTATGTATAAACTCGCCTGGCGTCAGGTCACACAAAAATAGTTAAAACTAGCATTTACGACGTTTATTGAAAGTGATATCATTAGAACATATTGCATTTGATATCGAATTAATATAAAACAATGTGTTTGTTGAATGATGCAGTTGTAAAGAATTGAAGCGGACATATAGGTCGTCCGGGTGTCTACGTTAACATAAGATCAGGTTGATACAGTCGATAAACTCTCAACCAACTTAACCTTTTAGCTTTTACGTAGATTTTATCAGACACTTGTACATTTGCCGGATTGCAAACTGCATGCTCATCGGCATATGCACGGTGAATTTCTTACCCACGATAAGTATCAAATTTTATATCCGTCGAAGCGGCCATGTTTTTGCCAAGAACGATAATCAACGGACCGGGAGACCTTAAGAAAGTTGAAATACTGTAAAATTCAATATTTTCGCGCATGGAATGTTTCGTTTATTCAGCCTCTAAACTGTTCGTGATGTGGAATTTTCGCCCTGTAAGTCATCCCATTTTCATGATAGTGGGATGGTAGACTCTACCGGTGGATTTTTTAGTCCCCGAGGTTTCCTGGAGCCGCCATAGTCACAGTTATCTGATTTGAGTAGTGACATGGTGCATACTATATATACAGTTGTGGTAACGCACAACGCACCAAACATTGCGTGCGTGCATCGTGCAGTCATCGTACAGTCATCGTGCACCCATCGTTCACACATCGTTCGCCCGTTCGCGTATCTATTACTAAATTCAAAATGTGCAACATCTCTGTGTGTTAACGTCATTTTTTTGTAATAAATGCATATAATACTTTACGACACTGTAGAGTTACGACTGTATTTCATTTATTCGTTTGTGGATATATTCATTGAGATTTAATGCAAGCGAAATATGTGAAAATTTTCACCCCGCGAACGATTCCACTTTAAAATTTTAGGAGAACAACAAACATATAAAGGATTGCATTTGAACTATTATAGTTTTCCTATGTATTTGTAAATCAAAACTATATCATACATGCGTTAAAGAGGACTGTATTCATGATCTTCTTTAGCGCAACTACAATCAAACAGCTGGTGGAATAGAGACGATAAATGTCGCCGATAATAGAAAAACCCTGTCACTTAAATGGAAAGATGGTGGATTCTCAAGGTAGGATACATTACATTGTCTGAAAATTGTTAATACAAAAATAGGTCACCTAATTATTAAATTAACCGAAAAGAAATAATTTTGCTTCGATTATAAGGACGTAAAATCCAGGTTGATGATACTATTACAGAGTAAACCCCTATGTGTAAATAAGAGTTATTACCAAAACTTGGCGCTTCCAAGGTAAGCTTAGTTATAACGGTGCAGAAAAGTTAAGTAACTTTGTAAATGTACAACTTTTTAAAGTAAACTCAGTAACAAGAAAAGAAAGAATAAAAGCATTTATATTGAAATTTCTAGAAAAAGCTTCTAATACATTTAACAAGTTGATAAATTTCTTGGAAAAAGTGATATGGTATCATTTTTTTGCCATTCTCAGACTGTTTCTTTGAAATCTCCCTTTCTTTGCGGTAAATAATCTGATCCTTTGTGACAGTAAGAAGGCAAATCCAAGCTGGTAATAAACTTTGCCATTTATATATATAACCTGGCGATGAGTATTTTGTAACTTTACACAATTAAAGAAGTCAAACATGACTAACGGATGGTATTTTTCTTTAAGTTTCCACAGTAAATGGCTGCGATTTAACTGTCGGTGCAACAAATGTAACGATACTGCGAATAGTTGGATCTGGCCCGCCCATGAAATACCATTGGACCTGACTATTAAGGCTGTTTCCAATACTGGTAAGCATACTCATATCTGAATGAGTTCTACTTGGTAATAACGAGATAATATTTTCTTTTATTCTTTCAAACCAGAAAAACAAAATGACAAAAAAAAGGGCATTTTGCTTTGATATTTCCCAAAACAAAATTCAGATTCTCATCGAAAATACTATAAATCAAATTACAGAAAAGGAGATCATTATACACAGTAAAGTTTCTATTTTTATCAAATGATCTCAAGTTTAAACAACTTACCAGAAAAGGAATATTTGGATAAACTTTGTAACTACTGTAAATCCCTTATATTTCGCGAATACTTTATTTCGCGAATTTACCTCTTCAGGCATATTCGCGAATACATGATTTCGCGAAATGACTAGAAATGACTTTAAATTCGCGAATAATCAGCTTTTTGAGACATGCACTCTTTAAAACTCCTATTTATTGGTAACCGATAGTTTCGTATCTGACGGCATCATGTTCATGAGATTAATTCAACTTCCACGGGATGCGTTACAATGTACCTGTAAGTGTTATGTTCAGACAAAAGGAACTTGCTAATGTGAACGCACGCATACACAAAAAACAACTCAACAATGATTCACAATGCCTAAAGGACGATAGGACTTCGATTGGCCCGACATGTTTGTGCAGTGATTAACTTTACACTTAGTAACGTGTTTATACTAATTACTTATAATTGGTATACAGTGATCATCGCAGCAATACTGTCTTTGACGGTTTCCCTACTGCTTATTGTGTTGTTACAAACACTTGTTGTTGTAAATCCGCCCTGTTATTATGACACGCATGCACGACCCTGACCACTGACCTGTAAACTTACACATGGATGTACAGAGTTAACAGGAAATATATTGGTCAGACAGATTTCTTTGTCATTATATGATATGGTATATATATAATCAACGGAAATGTATAAAAGCAAGTTGTGATAGCGAGGGAACAAACATGAATGTCATCCAGAGTTTTTAGTTTCTACAAATATTCGCGATCGACTCTCCTCGCGTATTAACGCGAAAATAAATTCCGCAAAATATAAGTGATTAACAGTAGTATTCAAGGTATTTATACATGATAATAGAATAGTTGTTTTAAGTAAACGAACATAATGGCCAATTTTATTGTAGCAATCAATACACATGTGTATATCAAATGAAAAAACGTTTCGCTGTTAAAGTTGAAAAAAAAACTTTATAGCTTTTCGATGATTTAAATATGTAATTTTGCTCTACTCGTAATTAAGCTTTTTTATCGATTTTAATTTCAAACTAAGCGCTGGTGAATGGTTGTTTTCTACGAAGTACATTCCTGCGATATGTAAGACCAATTTATACCACCTATAAAGTACTCCACAAAATGAAAACAATAATTGCAGTCATTAATGAATCAGGAGAGAAACATTGATAGATTACAATGTTCTATTGCTGGTTTAATGACATACATATTCATGTTTAAGAGGACGGCCATGTCCACGTCCAGTGGAATGAGGAGAATCACGATGGAATCCTGACAAGGGAACATCTTCTGCAGCATTCCTACTCCCAAGAGAACCGAAGGCGTTTAAGGGATGAAGCTAAACTACATTTTCATTCCGAAGTAAGCAGAATATATAACATCAAATCAGTCAATCGTTTGTGTCAATCTGTAATTATACAAATCAAAGGTAAACTTCACGGATTGCTTAAAACCAACAACCAACAAATAACAAACGTCGATATAAACAATTAATATAATATAATGTACAAATACCACAATAATGACATATACCCTAGTAAAGATATATACAAGACTCACTCACAAACACACGCCTAGCACACTTTATACAATTTATTACCACTACAGTACTACAGTCTCTGTCATCATGCTGAAGGGCTCTGTATACGTAGTACAACAAACTGTCCACCCAGAATCAGCAAAAACATGTAGATATATCCACACAGGTTTAACACGGGTTTCCACGAAGAACTCTATGTAATGTCAAAAGGTTGGCATGGATCCACACAGGTTAACTATGCCTAGACCCCGATTCCACAACCGCCGGCTCAGGTCGAACATGTCCACGAAGGCGCTGTACTATCCTCCACCCAGGACTCATTTCCCCCAAGGAAATACCAAAGGGCTGGTGTCCACACAGGACGTTCATATGGTTATGATGTTCAAGCGTCTCTGCTTTCCATCTACCTTCAGCAATCAACTTCCGGAAGCAACTGGTCCTGTTGCTGACCAAGTCTATTGCTTCTTCCGAGTACTCTTGCTATCCCGACATGGTTTGCTGCCAAATAAAGGTGACGGTTGTACACACAACAAATATCTATCACTTACACACCAAATGGTTGATAATTATCATTAAATACTCGTAACGTGATGCAATGCAGTTCTGAACACAATAATTACTATCTATGACTAACTTTACCTCGATAATTGCCACGAAATAGTAAAATACAACACATAAACAGCATTAGCTAAATCTTCAGTTATGGTCCGTACGAGCTTCCATTCTTTTTCCATACATTCATACGCACCCATGATATATGACTATTTCGATAATACGATATTTACAACATGAATAGTTATAAATATGTCTATAACCCATGTATATAGATGAATATTTCATCACAAACACGTTCAACACATTGAGATGGATTAATATAAGTTGCAAAACTTGTTTCCAATTCCAATTTCAAAATGTGTGTATTTATTGTGTATGTATTGAATTGAAAAAGAAATAAAATAAAGTTTATACATACACCTGTATACACACCCAACACCAATTGCACGCCTCAGTGACCGGCACGTTCACACAAATAAATGACCATACTATTTATCGTACAATCGGCGAATAAACATAAAAGTTAGGAATGAAATATCAATATGAAGTACTAAGTCTTTTCTGTGCCTCCTCCAAAACATGGGCTATTTGGTGGTATAAACACCGAATAAAATGAACACAATCATTTGCCCCGGTGTCGGACCGTACTGACCCGTACTCACCGTCATGTCGGTCTCACCTACGGTGGCTTAGTCGTGTCACGCTTACCCCGGCATATAACAGGTACCCAAAACACTAACAACCTACCTAGCGAAGGTGACAGGGTGCAACCTTCGCAATCTATCTACAAATATGGAAATACGTGTTACCTTAAATGATTTGTTTTCACTACAACACATTTGTAAAACGATGATGCAAATAAAAACTAAATTCAAATGGTGCAGCATGTTTGTGTGTTAAGTCATCTCTAAGGGTTAGCATTATCAATCAATTTTATTCTGTTTATAATCGTACTGGGATCATTAATCATATGTAAAACCTATGGTGTATACTTATATCATATCTTTGATTGTCTATTTTACAAGGTAACTGTTCCAGAAATATCTTGGCTAGATGTACAGTCATCAGAAGATTCCTTTTATAGGTATACCAGTACTCATTCAAATAACTGAATTGTAACAAACACTATAAAATCCATCTTTTCTAATGGAGCATCCAACACGCTTTAAATGACTTCGGCAGTTTCTGAAAGAAATGCATATAAACATATTTTTTCTTCGCTTTTTTTAATTTATATGACATATTATAAAATCTATATATATTTTTTTTTTATATTATCAAGGTGGTTAAGACATATCAATGACCCGGGAATATGTCTGCTAACCGATGTACCAGCTGAACATCACTACGCCAGGAACGTAAGATTATAATCCCACCCGAGGAGTTTTCAAATTTGGTAACACCCGAGGCTTTCCCGGGGGTTTTGCCAAATTTGAAAACCCAGAGTGTGGAATTTCTTTATCTTCCACTTTTGGTCATGAAAGAGTATATTCTATCATATTACAAACGTAAAAAGATCAAAACGATGAAAATCCGTTTCCCTAGATTATGTTTTACTTAAACGAAGCAGACATCGTCGTTTTCTTTTTTCGTCAGCATTGTTTACCGTATTCGTGACGTCACGTCATTGTTGAGCCACTGTAACGTCACGTCACCTGATATGCTATGTAAGAAAGATACTTCGGGGAGAGGAATTTTTATAAGCTTTTAGCTTGTTTTCCAATCATCAATATACTTTATTATTTTGAACAACTGAGTGAACTTTTTGGAAATAAAATACTGTTTATACTAAGATAAATTTCTCTTACATAACCTTCTTCCATGGGCAAACTCTATCCAACATGGCGAGCTATGAGAGAAAATACACAGTGTCGATTAATACATTTAATATGTACTTTTACCATTTATAAAGAATAAAATACGCATACTAATACATTACTGAGGCATGTAACACAAAAACAGTACAATCGATAAGAAAGACATAACCTATTTTATCTCCATCCAATAACATTGTTTGCATTTTGTGTAAGTGTGTCTGTACATAAGGGTATATACTTTAGCCATAGTTAACGTAATGCTGCTGTTATTTTTACACAGGTACTGAGTAAGATCGGCTGTCTCACGGGGACCTTATACGGTGAGGTCAGTAAACGGTATTATTTCCACGTTGACAGTTAATCGGTCTCTCGTTTGACTTAGTATGAATGAGGTTTTGACATTTCTTGAATAAAATTAAGGGATTGTGCTATTTACCGATTGGAGAAAACTACCCGCAATAATGTAGAATCCAGCATATGAACAATTTTTAACTGGACAATAAGTTGCTTTTAGTATAAATATCCAATTTTACAAAAAAACAAAAACAAATGATGAATTTCCAACTTAAAATGATGTTTTGTAGGACACATTTAAAGAACCGTCAGTTGTAGGTTGTTCTCTGTCAGGATATACATTGACTTTGTAACATGCTTTGACTTATACTATATGTACATATCTGCATCAACTGTTGGTTTGTTAACTAAATTGTGAATAAAAGTATTGGCTGTCATATTTTTGACATTCGTTGGTGTGTAACATACATTGGCGCACGTAGATATTAAACGGTGCGCTAGCTCAATCTAATGAATAGGAAGGTAAGCCAATGCATACTATACACCATTGAATGTCAAAAGTATGACAACTAATACTTTTATTCACAATTTGTTAACAAACCCACAGTTGATGCAGATATGTACATATAGTATAAGTCAAAGCATGTTACAAAGTCAAGGTAAATCCCGACAGAGAACAACCAACAGTTGACAGTGGAGAAGTGAAATCCCCAACGTTACAATTTTGACCTAATAAATATGATCACATTATAATGCCCCAATTTGTGTTATTGCGATGCAACAATACATTGAGCAAAATAGGATCATTTAGTCCCTGTTAGTGGAAATGTAAATATTAAAATCATGTACAGGTTGAATGATATCGTGTAGTAAAAAAACAAAAATTAATTAATCGCAGGTGTTAAGAAAAACGACCACCAAATAATGTCATTTTTATAAATTTCAATGATGGCATTCCATCGATTTCATTTACATGTACTATAGACGTACTGGTTGTAAAGTTTGTGCCAGCGTTAACTATTACAAAATAATTGTTAATTGATTTGTTACAGTCAGCAAAATAAGGATACGCGTGGAATAGAGCATTTTAAAGTAAAGTTTTGATTTCAAACATACTGTACTAGCTACCCCGATGTTGCAAACTCCGTCGAAATTCACTCTGTTTAAGTCAAAATGAATAAATCAATAAAACGAAAAACCACATCTTTATCAATGCTTTTCGATATAATAAGCATGGATGTTGACATAATGTTTAAAATTCATCATCGAATGAAATAAATCCTCTCCAAAATAAAACGTGTATATTTAATATTAAAGAAATATTCTTTTTAAATTTAATGTACACTTATGTATGAAAGAACGGAAAAAATGAACAAGACAGATTGTTTACATTTTAATGTACACGTACATTCAATGCCATTAAAACTATTTATTCTTCCAACTAAATTGCTATTTTGAATTGATATAAAGATAGCAGTGACGTAAGCAATTTAGCCTTTGTGTTTGTATCTCGAATATTTAGCACAAATAAAGGTACATTCATGACATTTCTTACAATTGCCGTTATTCCATCTCTAGATATGGGACGTAAAACTGCACAAGAAAATGATCAATTCTGCCTACGGCCGACAAGCGTTACTCTTCCACACTGATCTGGCGATATACGAGGCACAACCCGGTGTGCAATTTCTACATTGTTTAAGGTAAGAGTGGTAGCGTTTGCCAAATTACATAACTAGTGCTTCAGGGTCGTTTTATTAAACGAGGTGTATATCATTATTTTCAATAAACAAGCACCTCTGACACAAAATCCACGATCATCCGTAGAGGTTGAGACTCACTTGAATGCTTAGTTGTCTAGTGAAGAAGAAAATCATCTGGATCATATTTATCGTATTTTAGGAATGAACGGTATAAGATGGTTACGTATTTTATGGGACGGAACTTTTCGGTGTCTGACATACATTTGTTAGCATTAATTTTCACCTTGCTGGTACTAGTAATCAACAGTTGTACTGAAGTATATAACTTCCTTTTCTTAATGGACAGCACTATTTTAATTTTAAACGTTTCTTCTAGATCTGTTTTATGCTTTATATCGCAGTTTTAAAATGAAATTGTTTTAACAATGTATACAGTTTCAAATTAATCATATAACTCAATTCATATATACATAACTATTGTTTTCTCTCTTTTTATGTTTTGTGTAACACCTTTCTTTATATAAAGATTTGATGACTCGCTGGAGGGCGGTGAAACCCTTTTTGTTGACTTGTATCACATAGCTGAAACGTTCCGGAAAGATTTTCCAGAGGAGTTTCGACTCCTGACACAGGTCCCATACACTTTTACGAGGATTCACTATGACCGGTACGTCTTACTATACCTTATTGTCTACTTACGTCTATCTCATTGTCAATTGCATATGTTTTATATATCCTGTTTGATGGTTATACATTAAGTACGTTTCATTTGCTCCTTACGGCATAAGACTCATAGACTATTTCGCTTGTAGTAAATGAGGGAAAGAAAAATGGATCATAATCATTGTGTCTCTTTATAAAAATGTCCTTGATTTTTGTAATCTAATGTACGTCACATTACACATGAGTAGCGTATCCTCATACCCTTCATTTGCACATACACTCATTAACACAAAGAGAGGACCTGACAAATGCCCTAATCTAGTGTGCACTGTAGGTCACAACAAACATGGAAAACGTCCTACTGTTGAAAGGATGCTGTGAATATAATTCAAATATATTTATACTGCCTGATGGTATTAAAATATTCAGTTACTCTGCTTATCAGAATATCTAGCAAATTCTGATAATAAGTTGATATTTTATAACTAGGGACGATCCTGTCCACATGGTTATCCGTAGACCACTGATAACTCTCAATGATGAGAGTCGGGTAAGTATTGTTTCACTTTATCTTATTTCCGACATGCGCGCTTTATTATCACCAGAGTTGTGCAATAATAAGTAGAAGTACAGAAATTTAGAGAGTCGATAAAGCTGCACAGCAATACTTCGAGAATTATGCATTAGGCAATGAAACCAGTGATGTAGTTTAACGATTTCTGAATAAAAACTATTCATTACTTTGGACTGTCATTCTAAATACTACATATTAATTAATCAATTCTTTTGAATAATTGTGTCACTATCTATTTACCTGTAAGTGCAGTAAGTAAGCTGAAGATCTCTCGATCGGATACTTTCAGATAATCCGTATGATATGGCATGAACACGAACTTGGGCCACCTCTCGTCAATGAGGTAATATTCATTTGTATTCAACCAATAAACTTTGTCCATTCATAAAACACTGAGAACTGAGATAAGCAATGGCACTATGAGCTTGGTATAACCTGATATATGTAATAGTAGACTTTTAAAATGATGAAAAACTTGGTGTAAATCATCAGACAGTCGTGGATTAGTAGTTTCAGTAAATTATTGTAAGGTTATATCATTTCATAGAGTTTCATCGGTTTATCAATTGGATATTAAATCACATCACAAGGGAGAATACATCACATCACAAGGGAGAATACATCACATCACAAGGGAGAATACATCACATCACAAGGGAGAATACATCACATCACAAGGGTGAAAACATCACATCACAAGGGAGAATACATCACATCACAAGGGAGAATACATCACATCACAAGGGAGAATACATCACATCACATGGGAGAATACATCACATCACAAGGGAGAATACATCACATCACAAGGGAGAATACATCACATCACAAGGGAGAATACATCACATCACAAGGGTGAAAACATCACATCACAAGGGAGAATACATCACATCACAAGGGAGAATACATCACATCACAAGGGAGAATACATCACATCACATGGGAGAATACATCACATCACAAGGGAGAATACATCACATCACATGGGAGAATACATCACATCACAAGGGAGAATACATCACATCATAAGGGAGAATACATCACATCACAAGGGAGAATACATCACATCACAAGGGAGAATACATCACATCACAAGGGAGAATACATCACATCACAAGGGAGAATACATCACATCATAAGGGAGAATACATCACATCATAAGGGAGAATACATCACATCACAAGGGAGAATACATCACATCACAAGGGAGAATACTCGCCATTCCTGTTTTTAAGGTGAAAAGTATAATGTATAAAAGCTATATGACAAAGAAATTTCATACATTTTCTGCTGGTAATGTGATATCATGTTATATATAATATTTGCGATCCTCTTTTGTTTTCATACATTATATATGTAAATGCGTTGTATTAAAAACTTTATATTCTCATCCCCAAGGACAACGTTGAAGCATTTTATCATGCGTACCAACTTTTTGCAAGAGCTATTAACGACTTTCCATGTCGGGTAAGATTTCAACCAGTGCTTTCATTTCTTATAAAATGCACACATGCATTTTACCTGGACATATATCACAAATACACTGTAGACTTCACAGCTGATTCTGAGTTTGTCCACTTCTGTGCTTTTGTTATCAGTAAAAATTATAAATTGTACTTATACATATTTATTTGCTGTCGTTATATACAAAGTCCATCAGTATTCGTAGTAACCAGAACGTTTGGGCTAAATCCAATCACATCTAAGCAAAGTGTTAATTAAGCAACACACATAATATACATGTCCGCTTTTATTGCATGTCTTTAATTGCGATAATGGGAAGTTTTTACTTACTTTATATCAAGGCACGTAAATGTAAAACAAAACAAAAGCATTCCCTTTCCTTTCTATCTTCACCAGAGAGTTGTACGTCTCAGGAAGGGTGATATGATCTGCTTCAACAATCGACGACTTGCTCACGCCAGGAATGCATTTACTGGAGAAGGAGAACGACATTTACAGGTGAGACCACCTCATAACTCGAGGTTTCCGCCCTAGATTCACGTCATGTTCTCAATACCCTGGAATTCATCAAGACAAATTGAAGGCACGCCTACTGCTGATTGATTGGTTTGATATAAGTAACACTGACCAATCGCCAAGCCGATAGAAATTACATAGCATTAGGCGATGATTGATGAGTAGTTACACAAAAACTCAAGGCTTGCCTATTTTACCGTCACGCTGGTGTACGATTCTTTTAAATATTACAAAATTGACACAGGACTTGTCTGTATCGCCTGCATCGAGTTTTTGCCTTAACATACTTAGATTTGGTCTTGACATTTTTCAATCAGTTTAAAGTATCGGGACCTAATGCAAGGGATTTAACTCTGAATTAAAGCTTAAAGTTTCTGGGTAAAAAAATCAAAATACAGAGAAAAGTAAATGTTAGCGTAGATATTGCAATGAAATACGAAAGGAAAAATGTTGCCGTTAAGACGGAAACCTGAGGTTAGTCCTGAAAGTGTGTTAACTATTTGATCAGCATCAAGTGACACGAACTCTTGAATGATGTTTCAGGGCGGCTATGTCAACTCGGATGACTTTAAGAGTAAACTGATGTATCTCTCCCATAAGCTGGACAATGGAAGACCCGTGTGTCACGTGGGCAACACGGACTGGACGTAAATGGAGACACCAATTTATGTTTTAGAACGGCATATATATAGCCATTTCCGTCATAATAGAACAAAAAGACAATGCATAAGCATACCATCTTATTTGTTTAAAGTCAAGTTCAATATCATAAAAAGCAACGTGGAAAACAATGAGTATCATACAAAAAAAAAACAAACATTAAAAAAATATTATTGTTTACACTGTGTTTTTCTTGTCATGTGAAAATCAAAATTTTCTGAAATATATTTTCGACGTCGTATAAAAAATGGATAGCTATAGTTTTATTGTATACTTTGGTATTCTCCGATTTTTTTATTTTTTCTTTATAAAGCCATAATAATCAAAATACATGTATATCATTGTCTTCATTGATGTTGCCGGTAGCGTATCTACTGTATGACAGATAACAGTCATTAAGAGCTATAATAAATACTAGATTTATTTACGAAAATACAACCAGTATTTGTAAAAGACCACCCTATGCTAGACATATTTCAAATAAACATATTGTCAGTACGAAAGTTTAATTATTTAAATGTCGGTTAAGACGATAACAACGTTAGCAATCCCCGACCTTTTTAATCCCCATAACAGCCGATATATAATGCACAAGATCATTTGCAACTTTTTTGAAAACATTGGAAGACGATATTATAGGTACACATTTGTCAAATCTAATATCTAATCTCAAAACATGTCACAAAAGTAAATAAAAATATATGAACAAATCGATTGTTATATATAACTAATAATCAACCGACCGATAAAACACTGTTTATAGATTAATTATCAGGTATGCTTTTCTCATAAATCTTTCTTTTGTTCATATTTTGTCCCTGGTTTAACGTTTCGGTATTCTCTTATTTATTTTCTCGTTTATCTTTCCATGGTAGTTGTTCCCCTTGCATCACTGTATCACTTTTGTATATAAGACTGACGCGATGAAGCTATTAAAAAACATAATACATGTAAAACTAGAATTTATTTCATGTCTGAAATCCTTAAATGGAAAGAAAATAACACAGAACAATCATCATTTTTAAATATCTTTTTTAACCTATGAACTTATACCCTCATGAGGTCAAACACCTACAAAACCTCGTAATTCTTGACTGTTTGTAGTGTAAGGTATTACGAGAATGATGAAAACAACTCAAGGTAACGCATCCCATCGTGTAAACAAAATATTCAGAAAATGCCAAAACGTCAACAAAGCCATAATCAGACCTCAAAATCGATAAATCTATGGATAAAATGTGAACAAAGAAACCTCAACACCGATAGTTGTCGGTAGTAGTACAGTTAGGTGTCGGTATTGGTACAGTTAGTTGTCGGTAGTGGTACAGTTAGGTGTCGGTAGTGGTACAGTTAAGTGTCGGTAGTGGTACAGTTAGTTGTCGGTAGTGGTACAGTTAGTTGTCGGTAGTGGTACAGTAAGTTGTCGGTAGTGGTAAAGTTAGGTGTCGGTAGTGGTACAGTTAGCTGTCGGTAGTGGTACAGTAAGTTGTCGGTAGTGGTACAGTTAGGTGTCGGTAGTGGTACAGTTAGGTGTCGGTAGTGGTACAGTTAGTTGTCGGTAATGGTACAGTTAGGTGTCGGTAGTGGTACAGTTAGTTGTCGGTAGTGGTACAGTTAGTTGTCGGTAGTGGTACAGTTAGTTGTCGGTAGTGGTACAGTAAGGTGTCGGTAGTGGTACAGTTAGTTGTCGGTAGTGATACAGTTAGCTGTCGCTAGTGGTACAGTTAGGTGTCGGTAGTGGTACAGATCGTTATCGGTAGTGGTACAGTTAGTTGTCGGTAGTGGTACAGTTAGGTGTCGGTAGTGGTACAGTTAGTTGTCGGTATTGGTACAGTTAGCTGTCGCCAGTGGTACAGTTAGTTGTCAGTGATGGTACAGTTAGGTGTCGGTAGTGGTACAGTTAGTTGTCGGTAGTGGTACAGTAAGTTGTCGGTAGTGGTACAGTTAGTTGTCGGTAGTGGTAAAGTTTGGTGTCGGTAGTAGTACAGTTAGGTGTCGGTAGTGGTACAGTTAGGTGTCGGTAGTGGTACAGTTGGTTGCCGGTAGTGGTACAGTTAGGTGTCGGTAGTGGTACAATTAGTTGTCGGTAGTGGTACAGTTAGTTGTCGGTAGTGGTACAGTTAGGTGTTAGTAGTGGTACAGTAAGTTGTCGGTAGTGGTAAAGTTAGGTGTCGGTAGTGGTACAGTTAGCTGTCGGTAGTGGTACAGTTGGGTGTCGGTAGTGGTACAGTTAGTTGTCGGTAGTGGGACAGTTAGTTGTCGGTAGTGGTACAGTTAGTTGTCGGTAGTGGTACAGTTAGTTGTCGGTAGTGGTACAGTTAGTTGTCGGTAGTGGTACAGTTAGTTGTCGGTAGTGGTACAGTTAGGTGTCGGTAGTGGTACAGTTAGTTGTCGGTAGTGGGACAGTTAGTTGTCGGTAGTGGTACAGTTAGTTGTCGGTAGTGGTACAGTTAGTTGTCGGTAGTGGTACAGTAAGTTGTCGGTAGTGGTACAGTTAGTTGTCGGTAGTGGTACAGTAAGGTGTCGGTAGTGGTACAGTTAGTTGTCGGTAGTGGTACAGTTAGGTGTCGGTAGTGGTACAGTTAGTTGTCGGTAGTGGTACAGTTAGCTGTCGCTAGTGGTACAGTTAGGTGTCGGTAGTGGTACAGATCGTTATCGGTAGTGGTACAGTTAGTTGTCGGTAGTGGTACAGTTTGGTGTCGGTAGTGGTACAGTTAGTTGTCGGTATTGGTACAGTTAGTTGTCGCCAGTGGTACAGTTAGTTGTCAGTGATGGTACAGTTAGGTGTCGGTAGTGGTACAGTTAGTTGTCGGTAGTGGTACAGTAAGTTGTCGGTAGTGGTACAGTTAGTTGTCGGTAGTGGTAAAGTTTGGTGTCGGTAGTGGTACAGTTAGGTGTCGGTAGTGGTACAGTTAGGTGTCGGTAGTGGTACAGTTGGTTGCTGGTAGTGGTACAGTTAGGTGTCGGTAGTGGTACAATTAGTTGTCGGTAGTGGTACAGTTAGGTGTCGGTAGTGGTACAGTTAGTTGTCGGTAGTGGGACAGTTAGTTGTCGGTAGTGGTACAGTTGGTTGTCGGTAGTGGTACAGTTAGGTGTCGGTAGTGGTACAGTTAGGTGTCGGTAGTGGTACAGTTAGTTGTCGGTAGTGGTACAGTTAGTTGTCGGTAGTGGTACAATTGGTTGTCGGTAGTGGTACAGTTAGTTGTCGGTAGTGGTACAGTTAGTTGTCGGTAGTGTTACAGTTAGGTGTCGGTAGTGGTACAGTTAGTTGTCGGTAGTGGGACAGTTAGTTGTCGGTAGTGGTACAGTTAGTTGTCGGTAGTGGTACAGTTAGCTGTCGCTAGTGGTACAGTTAGGTGTCGGTAGTTGTACAGATCGTTTTCGGTAATGGTACAGTTAGTTGTCGGTAATGGTACAGTTTGGTGTCGGTATTGGTACAGTTAGATGTCGGCAGTGGTACAGTTCGGTGTCAGTGGTGGTACAGTTAGTTGTCGGTAGTGGTACAGTTAGGTGTCGGTAGTGGTACAGTAAGTTGTCGGTAGTGATACAGTTAGTTGTCGGTAGTGGTACAGTTTGGTGTCGGTAGTGGTACAGTTAGTTGTCGGTAGTGGTACAGTTAGTTGTCAGTGGTGGTACAGATAGGTGTCGGTAGTGTTTCAGTTAGTTGTCGGTAGTGGTACAGTAAGTTGTCGGTAGTGGTACAGTTAGTTGTCGGTAGTGGTAAAGTTTGGTGTCGGTAGTGGGACAGTTTGGTGTCGGTAGTGGTACAGTTTGGTGTCGGTAGTGGTACAGTAAGTTGTCGGTAGTGGTACAGTTAGATGTCGGTAGTGATACAGTTAGTTGTCGGTAGTGGGACAGTTAGTTGTCGGTAGTGGTACAGTTAGTTGTCGGTAGTGGTACAGTAAGGTGTCGGTAGTGGTACAGTTAGTTGTCGGTAGTGGTACAGTTAGGTGTCGGTAGTGGTACAGTTAGTTGTCGGTAGTGGTACAGTTAGCTGTCGCTAGTGGTACAGTTAGGTGTCGGTAGTGGTACAGATCGTTATCGGTAGTGGTACAGTTAGTTGTCGGTAGTGGTACAGTTTGGTGTCGGTAGTGGTACAGTTAGTTGTCGGTATTGGTACAGTTAGTTGTCGCCAGTGGTACAGTTAGTTGTCAGTGATGGTACAGTTAGGTGTCGGTAGTGGTACAGTTAGTTGTCGGTAGTGGTACAGTAAGTTGTCGGTAGTGGTACAGTTAGTTGTCGGTAGTGGTACAGTAAGGTGTCGGTAGTGGTACAGTTAGTTGTCGGTAGTGGTACAGTTAGGTGTCGGTAGTGGTACAGTTAGTTGTCGGTAGTGGTACAGTTAGCTGTCGCTAGTGGTACAGTTAGGTGTCGGTAGTGGTACAGATCGTTATCGGTAGTGGTACAGTTAGTTGTCGGTAGTGGTACAGTTTGGTGTCGGTAGTAGTACAGTTAGTTGTCGGTATTGGTACAGTTAGTTGTCGCCAGTGGTACAGTTAGTTGTCAGTGATGGTACAGTTAGGTGTCGGTAGTGGTACAGTTAGTTGTCGGTAGTGGTACAGTTAGCTGTCGCTAGTGGTAAAGTTTGGTGTCGGTAGTGGTACAGTTAGGTGTCGGTAGTGGTACAGTTAGGTGTCGGTAGTGGTACAGTTGGTTGCTGGTAGTGGTACAGTTAGGTGTCGGTAGTGGTACAATTAGTTGTCGGTAGTGGTACAGTTAGGTGTCGGTAGTGGTACAGTTAGTTGTCGGTAGTGGGACAGTTAGTTGTCGGTAGTGGTACAGTTGGTTGTCGGTAGTGGTACAGTTAGGTGTCGGTAGTGGTACAGTTAGGTGTCGGTAGTGGTACAGTTAGTTGTCGGTAGTGGTACAGTTAGTTGTCGGTAGTGGTACAATTGGTTGTCGGTAGTGGTACAGTTAGTTGTCGGTAGTGGTACAGTTAGTTGTCGGTAGTGTTACAGTTAGGTGTCGGTAGTGGTACAGTTAGTTGTCGGTAGTGGGACAGTTAGTTGTCGGTAGTGGTACAGTTAGTTGTCGGTAGTGGTACAGTTAGCTGTCGCTAGTGGTACAGTTAGGTGTCGGTAGTTGTACAGATCGTTTTCGGTAATGGTACAGTTAGTTGTCGGTAATGGTACAGTTTGGTGTCGGTATTGGTACAGTTAGATGTCGGCAGTGGTACAGTTCGGTGTCAGTGGTGGTACAGTTAGTTGTCGGTAGTGGTACAGTTAGGTGTCGGTAGTGGTACAGTAAGTTGTCGGTAGTGATACAGTAAGTTGTCGGTAGTGATACAGTTAGTTGTCGGTAGTGGTACAGTTTGGTGTCGGTAGTGGTACAGTTAGTTGTCGGTAGTGGTACAGTTAGTTGTCAGTGGTGGTACAGATAGGTGTCGGTAGTGTTTCAGTTAGTTGTCGGTAGTGGTACAGTAAGTTGTCGGTAGTGGTACAGTTAGTTGTCGGTAGTGGTAATGTTTGGTGTCGGTAGTGGGACAGTTTTGTGTCGGTAGTGGTACAGTTTGGTGTCGGTAGTGGTACAGTAAGTTGTCGGTAGTGATACAGTTAGTTGTCGGTAGTGGTACAGTTTGGTGTCGGTAGTGGTACAGTTTGGTGTCGGTAGTGGTACAGTTTGGTGTCGGTAGTGGTACAGTAAGTTGTCGGTAGTGGTACAGTTAGTTGTCGCCAGTGGTACAGTTAGTTGTCAGTGGTGGTACAGTTAGGTGTCGGTAGTGATACAGTTAGTTGTCGGTAGTGATACAGTTAGTTGTCGGTAGTGATACAGTTAGTTGTCGGTAGTGGTACAGTTTGGTGTCGGTAGTGGTACAGTTTGGTGTGGGTAGTGGTACAGTAAGTTGTCGGTAGTGGTACAGTTAGTTGTCGCCAGTGTTACAGTTAGTTGTCAGTGTTGGTACAGTTAGTTGTCGGTAGTGGTACAGTTAGGTGTCGGTAGTGGTACAATAAGTTGTCGGTATTGGTACAGTTAGTTGTCAGTGGTGGTACAGTTAGTTGTCGGTAGTGGTACAGTTAGGTGTCGGTAGTGGTACAGTTAGTTGTCGGTAATGGTACAGTTAGGTGTCGGTAGTGGTACAGTTAGTTGTCGGTAGTGGTACAGTTAGTTGTCGGTAGTGGTACAGTTAGTTGTCGGTAGTGGTACAGTAAGGTGTCGGTAGTGGTACAGTTTGGTGTGGGTAGTGGTACAGTAAGTTGTCGGTAGTGGTACAGTTAGTTGTCGCCAGTGGTACAGTTAGTTGTCAGTGTTGGTACAGTTAGTTGTCGGTAGTGGTACAGTTAGGTGTCGGTAGTGGTACAATAAGTTGTCGGTATTGGTACAGTTAGTTGTCAGTGGTGGTACAGTTAGTTGTCGGTAGTGGTACAGTTAGGTGTCGGTAGTGGTACAGTTAGTTGTCGGTAATGGTACAGTTAGGTGTCGGTAGTGGTACAGTTAGTTGTCGGTAGTGGTACAGTTAGTTGTCGGTAGTGGTACAGTTAGTTGTCGGTAGTGGTACAGTAAGGTGTCGGTAGTGGTACAGTTAGTTGTCGGTAGTGATACAGTTAGCTGTCGCTAGTGGTACAGTTAGGTGTCGGTAGTGGTACAGATCGTTATCGGTAGTGGTACAGTTAGTTGTCGGTAGTGGTACAGTTAGGTGTCGGTAGTGGTACAGTTAGTTGTCGGTATTGGTACAGTTAGCTGTCGCCAGTGGTACAGTTAGTTGTCAGTGATGGTACAGTTAGGTGTCGGTAGTGGTACAGTTAGTTGTCGGTAGTGGTACAGTAAGTTGTCGGTAGTGGTACAGTTAGTTGTCGGTAGTGGTAAAGTTTGGTGTCGGTAGTAGTACAGTTAGGTGTCGGTAGTGGTACAGTTAGGTGTCGGTAGTGGTACAGTTGGTTGCCGGTAGTGGTACAGTTAGGTGTCGGTAGTGGTACAATTAGTTGTCGGTAGTGGTACAGTTAGTTGTCGGTAGTGGTACAGTTAGGTGTTAGTAGTGGTACAGTAAGTTGTCGGTAGTGGTAAAGTTAGGTGTCAGTAGTGGTACAGTTAGCTGTCGGTAGTGGTACAGTTGGGTGTCGGTAGTGGTACAGTTAGTTGTCGGTAGTGGGACAGTTAGTTGTCGGTAGTGGTACAGTTAGTTGTCGGTAGTGGTACAGTTAGTTGTCGGTAGTGGTACAGTTAGTTGTCGGTAGTGGTACAGTTAGGTGTCGGTAGTGGTACAGTTAGTTGTCGGTAGTGGGACAGTTAGTTGTCGGTAGTGGTACAGTTAGTTGTCGGTAGTGGTACAGTTAGTTGTCGGTAGTGGTACAGTAAGTTGTCGGTAGTGGTACAGTTAGTTGTCGGTAGTGGTACAGTAAGGTGTCGGTAGTGGTACAGTTAGTTGTCGGTAGTGGTACAGTTAGTTGTCGGTAGTGTTACAGTTAGGTGTCGGTAGTGGTACAGTTAGTTGTCGGTAGTGGGACAGTTAGTTGTCGGTAGTGGTACAGTTAGTTGTCGGTAGTGGTACAGTTAGCTGTCGCTAGTGGTACAGTTAGGTGTCGGTAGTTGTACAGATCGTTTTCGGTAATGGTACAGTTAGTTGTCGGTAATGGTACAGTTTGGTGTCGGTATTGGTACAGTTAGATGTCGGCAGTGGTACAGTTCGGTGTCAGTGGTGGTACAGTTAGTTGTCGGTAGTGGTACAGTTAGGTGTCGGTAGTGGTACAGTAAGTTGTCGGTAGTGATACAGTTAGTTGTCGGTAGTGGTACAGTTTGGTGTCGGTAGTGGTACAGTTAGTTGTCGGTAGTGGTACAGTTAGTTGTCAGTGGTGGTACAGATAGGTGTCGGTAGTGTTTCAGTTAGTTGTCGGTAGTGGTACAGTAAGTTGTCGGTAGTGGTACAGTTAGTTGTCGGTAGTGGTAAAGTTTGGTGTCGGTAGTGGGACAGTTTGGTGTCGGTAGTGGTACAGTTTGGTGTCGGTAGTGGTACAGTAAGTTGTCGGTAGTGGTACAGTTAGGTGTCGGTAGTGGTACAGTTAGTTGTCGGTAGTGGGACAGTTAGTTGTCGGTAGTGGTACAGTTAGTTGTCGGTAGTGGTACAGTTAGTTGTCGGTAGTGGTACAGTAAGGTGTCGGTAGTGGTACAGTTAGTTGTCGGTAGTGGTACAGTTAGGTGTCGGTAGTGGTACAGTTAGTTGTCGGTAGTGGTACAGTTAGCTGTCGCTAGTGGTACAGTAAGGTGTCGGTAGTGGTACAGATCGTTATCGGTAGTGGTACAGTTAGTTGTCGGTAGTGGTACAGTTTGGTGTCGGTAGTGGTACAGTTAGTTGTCGGTATTGGTACAGTTAGTTGTCGCCAGTGGTACAGTTAGTTGTCAGTGATGGTACAGTTAGGTGTCGGTAGTGGTACAGTTAGTTGTCGGTAGTGGTACAGTAAGTTGTCGGTAGTGGTACAGTTAGTTGTCGGTAGTGGTACAGTAAGGTGTCGGTAGTGGTACAGTTAGTTGTCGGTAGTGGTACAGTTAGGTGTCGGTAGTGGTACAGTTAGTTGTCGGTAGTGGTACAGTTAGCTGTCGCTAGTGGTACAGTTAGGTGTCGGTAGTGGTACAGATCGTTATCGGTAGTGGTACAGTTAGTTGTCGGTAGTGGTACAGTTTGGTGTCGGTAGTGGTACAGTTAGTTGTCGGTATTGGTACAGTTAGTTGTCGCCAGTGGTAAAGTTTGGTGTCGGTAGTGGTACAGTTAGGTGTCGGTAGTGGTACAGTTAGGTGTCGGTAGTGGTACAGTTGGTTGCTGGTAGTGGTACAGTTAGGTGTCGGTAGTGGTACAATTAGTTGTCGGTAGTGGTACAGTTAGGTGTCGGTAGTGGTACAGTTAGTTGTCGGTAGTGGGACAGTTAGTTGTCGGTAGTGGTACAGTTGGTTGTCGGTAGTGGTACAGTTAGGTGTCGGTAGTGGTACAGTTAGGTGTCGGTAGTGGTACAGTTAGTTGTCGGTAGTGGTACAGTTAGTTGTCGGTAGTGGTACAATTGGTTGTCGGTAGTGGTACAGTTAGTTGTCGGTAGTGGTACAGTTAGTTGTCGGTAGTGTTACAGTTAGGTGTCGGTAGTGGTACAGTTAGTTGTCGGTAGTGGGACAGTTAGTTGTCGGTAGTGGTACAGTTAGTTGTCGGTAGTGGTACAGTTAGCTGTCGCTAGTGGTACAGTTAGGTGTCGGTAGTTGTACAGATCGTTTTCGGTAATGGTACAGTTAGTTGTCGGTAATGGTACAGTTTGGTGTCGGTATTGGTACAGTTAGATGTCGGCAGTGGTACAGTTCGGTGTCAGTGGTGGTACAGTTAGTTGTCGGTAGTGGTACAGTTAGGTGTCGGTAGTGGTACAGTAAGTTGTCGGTAGTGATACAGTAAGTTGTCGGTAGTGATACAGTTAGTTGTCGGTAGTGGTACAGTTTGGTGTCGGTAGTGGTACAGTTAGTTGTCGGTAGTGGTACAGTTAGTTGTCAGTGGTGGTACAGATAGGTGTCGGTAGTGTTTCAGTTAGTTGTCGGTAGTGGTACAGTAAGTTGTCGGTAGTGGTACAGTTAGTTGTCGGTAGTGGTAAAGTTTGGTGTCGGTAGTGGGACAGTTTGGTGTCGGTAGTGGTACAGTTTGGTGTCGGTAGTGGTACAGTAAGTTGTCGGTAGTGATACAGTTAGTTGTCGGTAGTGGTACAGTTTGGTGTCGGTAGTGGTACAGTTTGGTGTCGGTAGTGGTACAGTTTGGTGTCGGTAGTGGTACAGTAAGTTGTCGGTAGTGGTACAGTTAGTTGTCGCCAGTGGTACAGTTAGTTGTCAGTGGTGGTACAGTTAGGTGTCGGTAGTGATACAGTTAGTTGTCGGTAGTGATACAGTTAGTTGTCGGTAGTGATACAGTTAGTTGTCGGTAGTGGTACAGTTTGGTGTCGGTAGTGGTACAGTTTGGTGTGGGTAGTGGTACAGTAAGTTGTCGGTAGTGGTACAGTTAGTTGTCGCCAGTGGTACAGTTAGTTGTCAGTGTTGGTACAGTTAGTTGTCGGTAGTGGTACAGTTAGGTGTCGGTAGTGGTACAATAAGTTGTCGGTATTGGTACAGTTAGTTGTCAGTGGTGGTACAGTTAGTTGTCGGTAGTGGTACAGTTATGTGTCTGTGGTGGTACAGTAAGGTGTCGGTTGTGGTACAGTTAGTTGTTAGTAGTGGTACAGTTAGATGTCGGTCGTGGTACAGTTAGTTGTCGGTAGTGGTACAGTTAGATGTCGGTCGTGGTACAGTTAGTTGTCGGTAGTGGTACAGTAAGTTGTCGGTAGCGGTACAGTTAGGTGTCGGTAGTGGTACAGTTAGGTGTCGGTAATGGTACAGTTAATTGTCGGTAGAGGTACAGTTGATTTTCGGTAGTGGTACCGAAACCCTCCAGTGAAAGTCCTACTTATCTTTGTGACGAATGAGCAGGCTTTGCTGGATTACGTGTTAAAGCGACTAATGTCTGGGGAGTTTCTATAATCTATCTACTGGATAACGATAAGCCAGGTCCACGTCTCCCAACAAGCCATCTATAACGTATGTGATGATATCTCAGACAAACTTATAACACAACGATAAATCGGTCACCACGCCCACCAAACCAGGAGATCCTGGCCTTCTGTCATTTCTGTACAGTTTGTATTGTTAATACCACAAAACACATGTTAATGACGTCATTAAGACTGCCTTAATGATCAATCGTATCCGACCCGTTTTGTTGCTTGCCGTTTTTACTTAGAAATTTTCTTACAACTAATACATCTGTGTATCGTCACTTCTTTTTCTTGCTTGGTGCAAACTCTTTACATCTATCATATTCTCTTGAGAAGATTCTGTTGGCACATTCTGTGTATCGCTAATCCTAAAAAGACGAATTTCTAAACAGCGTGAATCCGAACCAACTGGATAATCAACAGTCGCCAGTATTACTGAGCTATGTAATTTACTGCAGGTAGGGCGTGATAATTGTACATGCTGCCCCCATTGCATGATCGTAGAAGGCGACTTAACTTGGGATCTTATCTTTTCCATTCTTTCTAAACAACTTTCTCCTTCCTAATGTCTCCATTGATACAACCTCACTTTTGGCATTTAGTTGAGTGCTCGCCCCTGTGTGGAAGGTTATTGGTTCTGTCCCAAGGCCGAGTCAAACCAGAGTCTCAAACAATGGTAGTGATTACTCCCTAAAAACAAATAACCAACTAACCAAATTACCGATAGGCGACATTCGTCTCATACTGCTTAGCAACTATAACGGCCTTTGATGAAATAATATCCAAATTAGAGAAGGATGGATTACATTATAGTATCCATTTAAGTTTTCCGCTACAATTCGATTTGATGACATGTTTGGCAGTTGATTTTTTATTTTACCAAATCAGAATAAAATCTTCTATTCACTCCATTCAAAGTCGCTTGTTTTCTTTGTAGATGTAGACTTTATGACGGTAGAATAGAAGGGTGTTTAAGTATATTGCGTTACTAAATATTGTTTTTACATTTGTAGATTTCACTTAATAATAACAAAAATGTTAGCATCGTGTTGAGAAGCACATTTAATATGACTCACGTGATTGGTCTGTTAACTAGGTCCTACATCTTCTGGTACTGTTCACTAGGTCCTACATCTTTTGATACTGTTAACTAGGTCCTACGTCTTTTGATACTGTTAACTAGGTCCTACATCTTCTGATACTGTTCACTAGGTCCTACATCTTTTGATACTGTTAACTAGGTCCTACATCTTCTGGTACTGTTCACTAGGTCCTACATCTTTTGATACTGTTAACTAGGCCCTACGTCTTTTGATATTGTTAACTAGGTCCTACATCTTTTGATACTGTTTACATCTTTTGATACTGCTAACTAGGTCCTACATCTTTTGATACTGTTAACTAGATCCTACATCTTCTGATACTGTTAACTAGGTCCTACATCTTTTGATACTGCTAACTAGGTCCTACATCTTCTGATACTGTTAACTAGGTCCTACATCTTTTGATACTGTTAACTAGGTCCTATATCTTTTGATACTGTTAACTTGGTCCTATATCTTTTGCTAATCTTAACTAGGTCCTACATCTTTTGATGCTGTATTATTATCCTAGGTATATTCCAGTAAACAGAACTCTTCCTTGTTCAGTAACAAATATGACTCATACTTTGGAACATTACCGATGCATTTTAAATAGTGAATTACATTCGTAAATCAAATATCTCAGTGTTGTGCTGTTTATTAACAGAACGATATATAACTTATCTAATCATGTACGTTCATTTCGACTATGATTATGTAGTATATTGTGTTTATGATAAGTAATGTTTACCTTGGCAAAATACATAGTTTTGAATGCATTTAGTTAAGTATAACTATATTTCTATAGTAAAAGATATCTGCGATTTAAAAAAATGTTCGGAAGAAAGACGAATGTTACACTTAATTATTCAATACCTTAACATGTCACACAAAACCCTCTTCCCTAAAAAAATGAAAATGAAAAAAACAATTTTCCTGATAACGAACATTAATTTATCCACAAATATTAAAGAAATATAGAGCTACCTTAATCTCATGAATTCCGTTCTAATGCATTGTTAGCACATCTGTTCTTCTGATTAATCAAGCGGAAATGGGATGTAGTGCTCATAAATATTACCTTTTTATGAAATCTAATTTACAATCAGAAGTGTTTATTGACACAAGCAAATTAATTCAAGGATAATTCATTGATGTAGTGTTCTAATTAAATGTTTAATTAGAAGATTCGAACAGGAACTAATATCTAACATCGTCCAGTCTTCGGATTCTGCCTTTTTGTGTTTTTTTTTTTTTTTTTGTGACAATAGTCTCTCAACCTGATTAAAACCATATCTGAATTCTACTTCTTACAAAACTCCTTTCTCGCGCGGCAGCCATCTTGAATCAAAAACGAGGCTGAGGGCGCATACATCTGCAATGATGGAGCCAGGTGATAGTGCCTGAACGACAGCACTCAGTGACACCCCATTACATGAAGATAGTATACCGGTACTGTACGGAACGGAATTCAGATATGGTGTTAATTAGATTGAAGGTCTCTTTTTTAAACAACTACCATTGGAAAAGGATAAGAAAACAAACATATTTCGTTACGATTTATCATGACAGAACAAAAATTAATGTCTGTACAAATTACGTTTTGTTTAAGCATAACATATTTTTCAGTAAATTATGTAGGTCTCAAATAACTAAATCATATACTGTATTTTACATACATGTATGTATTACCAAACCTTTAAAGGTACACGTAATGGCTTTAAGATTTAATTTCAAAACTATTGGCAAATGTTAAACTATGACCAACATGGGCAACTTACTTCTAAGTTGTATGATAGACGTGACGATTTCGATTTCCTATCGTGATATTTCCCTTTCTTGATAGTAACATCCCTGCTTCTTTATCCTATCGTGTTTACAATGACGAACAAACGTACAGCACAGGGATTCGGGATATGCAGGTTGATGAAGACTATGGGCAAGTTTTATGGTCGCCATCTTGACCTCATCGAGAAATATTCTGTATCTTTGTGTGATATGAAAATGGACGGTTTTTGAGTTTGCTGATTTTTTTTTTTTAATATAAGAAACTATCTGACAAAAGCAGATGATTTAATGGCTTATAAGAGCATTAGGACATTGTGTTTGAAAACGAGGCACCGGTAAACTTTTGACTCCGATATCAATCCGCCATCACATATAAAAAATTGCTTTTATTTTTTTTTTTTCGAAAGTTAGATATTAAAAGATTCCATCATATAAAAAGTTATTATTTGTTCATAAAAAAAACACCAGAATACCAAACCGTCAACAAAACCATGATCCGACTTCAAAATTGATTAAACTAGAGACAAAATAAGAACAAAGGAACACTTAATATGGAGATCCTCGTAAAAGTACAAGAGAACCACGTGTTCAAAAAGAGTAAGCGTCTTCTGCTTCATCGACGACACCCGCCATGTAAATCTTGGTCACATCCAAGTAAACGTCCTCAAAGTGAGAACTGAGTCATCATTCTCAATCACAACAAGTAAGCACACTTATGAGCATGGTAAAAAAATATATATCTTCACATCATACAAAGATACAAAGCAGTTATCAATGAGACCAAGATGGAGACCATAAAACTTGCTCATCAACCAGCATATCTAGAATTCCAGTGTAGTGAGTTTGTCAGCAGTGGACATCCCTCACGAAACACTCGATATTTAGAGCAAACTCTAGAATAACAAATCAACTGCGACATGTAAACATTTTAGGTTAGATAAACAGATATGCTACATCGGTACTATCAAAAAGTTCACGATCGGAAAATTGAAATCGTCACCCTTTTCATATTGCTTAGTGGTAAGCTGTCCATGTCGGTCTTAGTTTAAGTAGAGATCAAGAAGTTTATTTACATACGATACTTCTATGTCGACATAGATTACATATGGATCGTCCATACTGAAATACTTCCTCCCAGTCATACTACCTGTCTTTGCCTTCCTCGACGACAACATCACGCAGACAATGACACTCTTTCTGGAACATAGAAAATAGGTAGGTTATCGTGTTACAGGACAACACAAATCCTGTCGATATAATCTAGCGTGAAGAACTAAACCATATATTGCTCGTAAATTTCATTGAGTGGATATACAAAATATATTTGTTATACCTGTAATGAAGTGTTAAGTATAATGGTGTTTGATTCAAATATGCCCTTTTGGGGATGAAGTAAGGATTCTCCATTTGTTTATTGGGTTTTTTTTTTGGGGGGGGGGGGGGGGGGGGTATTATTTCGTTATATCACTACAATACCATTCGAAGCATGTAAATATGTATATATCCCTCACAAAGCTATGAACAAACATTAAGAGCTATATACCAGCTCATCAAGCTATCGACAACAACCGTCGTGATATAAACGATCTCACTAGGACAAAGATATGAACTCACCAAACAATAGACAAAATCTACCGAGCTAAAGACAAAATTAGACGAGTATTAGACAAACTAACCCAGTCAAATACCAAACTTACAAAGTTAGTAGACAGTAACTCGGTACTGGTATAAAAAAAAAGTCCACATCAACCGAGAAGACAACTCGGTACATGTTTCCACCAGGAAACTGTTACTTTAACTGTACATCTACACAGAACGACATTACATGTATACACGTTATGTCTACTGAAATAGTTACTGAGTACTCAGGTGGCTTACTTAATGTCCTTAAAGTCTACGTAACATCCCCAGCAACCCGCAATAAGTAAGACAGTTTATCAATTAATCAATGCACTGGCGTAAGTTTCTGTGGCTAAATTTATTCTATGAAGGTCGTACTTTTTATTGCTTCCGACTCGTATCATTTCAATTTTCAATTATCCTTCTGACAACGACTTGTATGACAATTAATACAATAGATACGAACATATATTCTGTTGTTTGCTAGACTGATATCGAATACTTGATTAAACAGAAATCTTTCGCATATGCAAGGCATTGAAGGTGAAAGTTACAGTGTGAACATTTCACTTTTGGTATTCATCTGATACGACACTTTTTATTCACTTCATTTCAGGATGCAAAAATTCTACTGTTTGGGTATTTCTTTGCCATACCACAAAAGTAGTACAATGAACGTAAAAGTCGACACCATTCGCTAAGAAAACCGAATGTTACAGTGAAGAGTTTTAAAATTATTGTCAAAAGAAAAGTTAAATTATAGGGCCAGCTTATACGCTATTACATTTCTAACGGTTTGGATACAGTAAGTGGTTTCACACTCTAATAGGAAACTAAATGGGTTTTTCCATTGAATGCCAAATATATTTCACTTGTGTGACAACCTATACTCATTTCAACCATGATTTATCATATATGTATTATCCTGGTGTGAGAGGATAAATGATAGCTAGCTTACACTGCCTTACTTAGTGTCGACATTTCTGCATCGTCTTCAGAAGACCGGGGACAAAACAAAATTCGTAACGATGTAGGGTTTGTTTTCGTTATATTTTGTTCTTCCTATTAAAAACCTACCTGTATATTTATTTAAAGACGTGCCAAATATTGGCCATCCTCGATATCCAGAAACTACTCTCACCTACGCTCTCTACACCCATGAAACATGTCACGGTAAAATTGAATGCAAGAAGGTAGCCGGTTGTTGGGTCTCGCGGCTAAAATACTGTTAATCGCTAGACTAGTACCTGTATTTGAAAGATTGACTTTCGACTTTAAGCCTGTCATTTTCATCGTTCTGTGAACGCGATATTATTTTGTGTGAATCGTAATGCACGCCCAAAGCTGGTACTCGCAGTGTATCGTAAGGGACGACCAAAGCTGGTACTCGCTATGTATCGTAAGGAGCGACAAAAGCTGGTACTCGCTGTGTATCGTAAGAGGCGACCAATGCTGGTACTCGCTGTGTATCGTAAGGGGCAACCAAACCTGGCACTCGTTGTGAATTGTAGGGGGTGACAAAAGCTGGTACTCGCTGTGTATCGTAAGGGGCAACTAAAGCTGGTACTCGTTGTGAATTGTAGGGGGTGACAAAAGCTGGTACTCGCTGTGTATCGTAAGGGGCAACTAAAGCTGGTACTCGCTGTGTATCGTAAGGGGCAACCAAACCTGGCACTCGTTGTGAATTGTAGGGGGTGACAAAAGCTGGTACTCGCTGTGTATCGTAAGGGGCAACTAAAGCTGGTACTCGCTGTGTATCGTAAGGGGCAACCAAAGCTGGTAGTCGCTTTGTATCGTAAGGGGCGACCAAAGCTTGAACAAGCTGTGTATCGTAATGGGCGACCAAAGCTGGTACTCGCTTTGTATCATAAGGGGCGACCAAAGCTGGAACTAGCTGTGTATCGTACGGGGCAACCAAAGCTGGTACTCGCTGTGTATCGTACGGGGCAACCAAAGCTGGTAGTCGCTTTGTATCATAAGGGGCGACCAAAGCTGGAACTAGCTGTGTATCGTAAGGGGCGACCAAAGCTGGTAGTCGCTTTGTATCGTAAGAAGCGACCAAAGCTGGTACTCGCTATGTATCGTAATGGCCGACCAAAGCTGGTACTCGCTATGTATCGTTAGGGGCGACCAAAGCTGGCACTCGTTGTGAATTGTAGGGGGTGACAAAAGCGCTTACTCCCTATGTATCGTAAGGAGCGACCAAAGCTCGTACTTGCTATGTATCGTAAGGGGCGACCAAAGCTCGTACTTGCTGTGTATCGTAAGGGGCGACCAAAGCTCGTACTCGCTGTGTATCGTAAGGGGCGACCAAAGCTGGTACTCGCTGTGTATCGTAAGGGGCAACCAAAGCTGGTACTCGCTGTGTATCGTATGGGGCAATCAAAGCTGGTACTTGCTTTGTATCATAAGGGGCGACCAACGCTTGAACTCGCTGTGAAGCGTAAGGGTCGATCAAATCTGGTAGTCGCTGTGTATCGTAAGGAGCGACCAAAGCTGGTACTCGCTGTGTATCGTAATGGCTGACCAAAGCTGGTACTCGCTGTTTACCGTACTGCACGCCCAAGCTGGTAAATCCTGTGTATCGTAAGGGACGACTTAAGCTGGTACTCGCTATGTAACGGAAGGGTCGATCAAAGCTGGTACTCGCGTTGTATCGTAAGGGTCGATCAAAGCTGGTTCTCGCTGTGTATCGTAAGGGTCGATCAACGCAGGTACTCGCTGTGTATCGTAATGGACGATCAAAGCTGGTACTCGCTGTGTATCTTAAAGCTGACAATGCAAGTTAAAAAGCTTTCTTGTTGATATTTAAAAAAAAAACGGCCAAATAAAAATTTTTAGAAATCTTCTGAGATGCCCCCTTACAGGTTACTAAGGAATGGCAGACATTTTAGTTTTTGCCTTGCTTGGTAACGATAGTTGGCTTCCTTGGGTATAAAAGGCACCCAGGCCGTCAAACCGGTTCTCATTGTTGTGATGAAACCGCACGGCGACACTTCTATTTCTATATACCTATATAGCTAGCCAACACATACTTTCTGATTTTTTTTACGATATTTTCGATCAGTATCTGAAAAACATTGACATGGATATTGAAGGTGTTATTATAACGATATTATACAATATGAGCAAAATTTAAAAAAAAACATTTGATTACACCAAAATTCGTGCGAAAAAAAACAAGTACAGGAATGACAACTGATAAACCTACCTTAGTATTCAATTGGAACATCATGTCGCTAAGAGTAATCAGTTCCTGTGTGATAAACATTGCTATAACATCCATTTATTTCCATCAAAATAAGTTCCCGTCAATCGCATGTGTTCGTGCACGTGTTTTACATAATCAAGACTATGCTCGCGTGTTACACTACATTTTCATTACAAGCGCTTTAGTGGCAAGGCGTAATATTATAGGTAGTATTACAGTGTAGGAGCGAGTACATATTCTGTTCGGAATGTTTCGCTCTGCTTCCGAATGTAAAATCAACATGTCGATGTCCATTACGTATACATAGGTGAAGGGACATTTAGGGTGTTTTCAGTTTTATTTTTTTTTTCATTTTGCTTTGGCACACGATTTATGATGGTGGCTGAGAGAGTGACCATCTTCATGTAACTTCAACTTCAAGGTAAGTGTGTGTTTGTCATTCCAGTTTTGTAACTCCAGTGTCACCTGTTGTGTCCGCAGGTGTGTTGCACTTTGCACGGCCAGTGTTCATGTAAAAACCGGTTTGACAGGCTGGGTGCCTTTTATACCCAGGGAGGCCGACTCTCGTTTCCAAGCAAGGCAAAAACTAAAATGTCTGCCTCTCCTTAGTAACCTGTTAGGGGGCATCTCAGAAGCTTTCTGAAATATAACTTTGCCGTATTTTTTTTTTAATCTCAACAAAAAAGCTTTTTAACTTGCATTGTCAGCTTTAAGGGGCAACCAAAGCTGGTACTCGCTATGGATTGTAATGGACGATCCAAGCTGGTACTCGCTGTGTATCGTAAGGGGCGAGCAAAGGTGGCACTCGCTGTGAATTTTAAGGGGTGACCACAGCTGGTTCTTGCTGTGAATTGTAAGGGGCGAGCAAAGCTGGTACTCGCTGTGAATTGTAAGGAGCGACAAATTTGCGAAAACCCTGAAGAATGGGAATGTGTAATGCATCCTTAATTTGGGACACAAAGCAACAAAGACATAACTTGGCCAATATGCTGTACCTTTATATTTCTCTCTTCTTATAGCATCCCCCTTTTTTCCTCCTACTTCTTTCTTGGTAATGCGTGCGCTAATGTGAGGAAAGCAATAGGTTCTGTCCCCAGACAAGGACATTTTATCTCCGGGCTAGCTTTCAACATAAAGGTAATGACAACATCTTACTCGTCCGTTGTCAGTTTATCACTTTGACGGGTGAAATGTAGTGTGCTGGGTGCAGTTAACGTTGAGGTTTAGTGATATAGCATCAGTTCGGCATCAGACCCGTGATATTTGACGGTGTACATACATTTCTGTTACGAAATGTTTATCATCTATAGCGCCTATAACTCGAAACAGAATGCAGGCTAATGCGTATATTTACATTTCAACTTCTAACCATACCCGAAAAAAAAATTTCGACCATAAAATAATACAAATTGTAGCTCCAAGAAACGCTTGTGTGTTGAATTGGCAGAACAGCCCGTAGCAAGTGCTCGTTTTCGAGAGACGGAAACGTTTCACGTGCTTTCTCCTGGAACAGGGACTTGGAAATATAGTCCGTAGAAAACAGCTACCGAACAAGGATTTTATTATGAAAATGTTGAAACTGTTTCTTTCTTTTGCACTGTTTGTGTCTAAGGGTGCTTTAAAATAACACTTGAAATAATTGTCGTCTTTATAAATGACATCGCGTATTTATGCTGCGAAGGCATGTCCGCTGAATTTGAAAAATGAGAAATGTGACGTGGTCCGCCATGGAAAAAGTTGTCAGCGTCGTGTTGTTTGTTACCTGTGATGCGGCTCATATATGATAATACGATGCATAAGAGCCTGACACGCGCATACTATATTTGGTCGACTTCACACTGATGATAGGGATACGAATCGTCTTTCTACAAAATGCATGTGGTGTCAGATTGGCAATAATGCTGACAGTTTTTCGGACAATAGGCCTTCTGCATATTCCGAGAATCAGGCATCGTCGGATACCCACGGTTGATCTTGCTTCGCTAACTCACTCATCATGATGAGTGAGTAGTTAGCGAAGCGAGATCAACCGTGGGTATCCGACGATGAGAATCAGGGAGAGGGGCCCTCTTCATGGCGGAGAATGGTTGGTAAAAGCTTTTATTACGTTTTCGCCGGTGAGATATAGAAAATTATCAAACTGAGAAAACTTATATTTTCACTGCAATGATGAGCAGTAAAACAATGACTCGTCCCGCGAAAAAGTGACCCGCCGTAGCTTCCTACGGTGGGTAGTTTTCAACTGGGTCATTTTATCACGTAACACCGAAAGTTTTGTATGAGTTGTTCCCCTTGATCGAATCTTGGAATGTGGCCCATTCATACCCCCCCCCCCCCCCCCGCCTCTACTTTCGTTTTAAACTGCAAAAACGAAAGGGGGTATGAATGGCCCCCTGTTACCGCAGAAGCAGGTAAATAACATGACATTGCAAAATATCGATCAATGTACTTGCCAATCCTAATTTTGCACATCGGTGGTACAAAACCTACATCAAAATAAGGACTGTAAATGAATCGAAATAGGACACAGTGACTATCACTTCGATTTTACCGCTATAGGAAGTCAATGCAATTTACGCATGCGCAGAAAAAAATACGAAACTATTTTTCAAATATGCATTCAATGATCATGCAGAGGTGCAAATTGCCACATTCCGAATCTTTGAGGCTCGGCATTGTTGTCGTCTGCTAGAACTTGTCTCTTGGGGAAAGATGGACTTGAAGAAATGGCATCAATGGTAAATATTGATGGGAACTGCTGCAAGATTTAATATGAAATGAATTGAAAGATGAGAATGTTCAACTTTTCCGATCAGCTTATCCCAATCAACTGTGAATTGGATCCGATCGGTTGTGATTTCGACGGATTACAGTAGACTTAGCTCCTTTACAGTAGGCAAGTAGACCAAGAAAAAAACATAATGAAAGTATCTTAGTCCTCTTTCGAAATGTAATAAAAAAGAAAATTCAATGGTTTGCCGTTTAATATCCAATATATTTCACTTGTATGGCAGATTTTTTAAAAATGTTTTCACTCGTGCTACGCACTCGTGAAAATATAAAAAAAATCTGCCATACTCTTGAAATATATTCGATATTAAACTGCAAACCATTGAATATCTTCTTTATATTTGTGTTGACGACGCATTCTTTTTCGAAGGTATGATAAGTTTATTCGATTTAAGTGTATAAATTTACATCATGCCCCGATTCATAGAATATCAAAAAGTACCATTTCTGTCGACTGGATTTTAGGTATATCTATCGCCAGTAAAACATGTCAACATAATATTATACAGGTAATCCATCAACATTTAAGTCATGTGGATTCTTTTTTAAATCAAAATTCATACATTGGCTTCTCCATAAGCACATTTACGCTTGAAATGATGCTGGTATCATTATTACAGTTTTCATAATCCTTTACGATTTGTTTATGGCAGACTATTTCCTTACGTGAAAGGTTATGTTTCCGATTAGTCGTCACATGACGGAAGCAGGCATTCTGTCTTCGCTTCAGGGAAAATAATCACACGTGTAAAACAATCATTATTGCATGAAAAATAATCACACGTGCAAAACAATCATTATTGCATGAAAAATAATCACACGTATAAAACAATCATTATTGTGTCGATCTCATTTTCTTTATTATCATCATGCTTGCAATTCATAATGACGAATATGTGTAAACAAGTATATAATGATAAGATATCGATTATATGGAATAGCTTATTTAGTCTCTGTAATCATGTCTTTGTTGTTTGGATTACACGGTTTTCCCGTGTAATGTATATGCGATGTGTAATTTATGGGGTTCTACTCCATAGATATATTATTACTACTGTCTGGAATGTCATCAATCTCAGACATCGGGGTTGCATGTCATACTTGTACCAGGAAAACAACGTGATGTGACGGTAATCTTAGCGATTTAAACAGTATT
This sequence comes from Mimachlamys varia, assembly GCA_947623455.1. Classification (NCBI taxonomy): domain Eukaryota; kingdom Metazoa; phylum Mollusca; class Bivalvia; order Pectinida; family Pectinidae; genus Mimachlamys; species Mimachlamys varia. The sequence continues at coordinate 33,642,877 of OX392531.1, read as the reverse complement.
CAGAAACAGTGCAATGGATCTGCTTTCTTTGCTGTTTTTACCAGGAAAGGGTTTTTTTTTCCTCCGGATCGAAGACTTGCTCATGTAATACTTTTCTGGTGAAACAGGTCATGTAGTCTGATTTCGTATAAATGTCAATAGACTTAGGATAAAATTAGGATTAAGAATTCGTTTAAGAAGCAGTCTTATCATATGTTTTTATATTTAATATGGTTACCAGACTTGCACTCTACACAACTTCCCGGTCTCGGGTTGGAAATCGTATTACATCATGTGTTTGATGATACCCCGCATATCTAACCAGAATAGTCATGAGAGTACTTAAACCTAGATTTAGTTATAACCCGCAGAGTTGAAACCATATATCCCAAATTCAAGTCACAGTAAAGAGAAACGCTGTAAACTTTGAGTTTGTTCACTATGTTCCGGATATGGTAATGTGTTCCGGATATATGAAATGTGTTCCGGAAGGAGAAATGTGTTCCGGATAGGGTAATGTGTTCCGGATAGTAAAATGTAATCGGGATAGAGAAATGTATTCCAGATAGAGAAATGTGTTCCTGATAGAAAAATGTGTTCCAGATATGGTAATGTGGTCCGGATAGGGTAATGTGTTCCGGATAGGGAAATGTGTTCCGTATGAAGAAATGTGTCCCAAATATAGAAATATGTGTTCCGGATAGTCTTATGTGTTTCGGATAGAGAAATGTGTTCTGGATATAGTCATATAGTCCGTATATAGTCATATGGTCCGGATATAGTCATATGGTCCGGATATAGTCATATGGTCCGGATAGGGTAATTTGTTCCGGATAGGGTAATTTGTTCCGGATAGAGTAATGGGTTCCGGATAAGGAAAGTGTTCCGTATAGGGTAATGTGTGACGGATATAGTCATATGTTCCGGATAGGGTAATGGGTTCCGGATAGAGCAATGTGTACTTGACAAACAGTAATGCACATTTGTTGATAATATGACAAAGGCGAAGTTTTCAAACAGCTAAGCTTTAGTAGTTCTTCTAAATTTCTTCTAAAGCAACGACAGAGATTTAATGCAATATACATCAATTGAAAGATATTACGGTTATTTCTAACATTCCAGAAATAACCAATTAAGGCCGAGTATGACGAAACATAATCATGTGAAGTGTTTCCGGTTTCCAAACTGGAGGGCTACTTCCGGATGAAGAAAAAGTAGGCAAAGTGTAGCAAAAAGGGGAGACATATTATATATAAGTATGTCTCTATGTTCTCTTCTAATACGTTTGAGTCGGACGTCAATTTCGGTGTATACAATGCCATGGCCAGCTTGTCCTGTGGGTGGGGTAGTTTCTGTCTTGTTTATGATTGAGGGACGTTAGGATTGTTAGGGTTAGATCGAGGTTGTGGTCTCCCCTCGTGGGTGTTGTCGTCATTTGTGTTATGGGTTTATGGAGTTGTCGTCTATGATGTCCAATAGGTGGTGAATTTCGATGTCTGTTTTGCTAGATATTGTTGTGTTGGGTTTCCATTCAAGAACTTCGCCCGGCGCCCGAGAGCTGCGCGCTTCTAAATGATATTATGCGGTGAATTACGCGAAAAGTGATAAAGCATAAGGAGTATGACTTTTTTATTAAATTATGTCCACTTTAAAATAAAATTTTATAACAAGTCATGATGAGAAATGATTGTGTTAAGTTTACGAATACAGCTACAACCAACATCAAAACTCTTCACCCGTACACTCAAATCACGACATGCTAAAACGCTGGCCTTGAGTATTACATGACTGATCTGCAAATTTCTAAGTAATCGCGCCTGTCAATCGTTGTTGTATCCACAGGGACCTGGTAATTTGTTACAGCTAGTTTTGGACCTAAAATAGAGTGTTTAGAGTAATTTTACACATTTGGGGGGGGGGGGATAAAGATAAATTTTCGATAAAAATGCCTCCTCAATGGTCATAAAAGCTAAAGAGTGGAAAGCTTTCCAGTTCGAACAATCGACCCCACCTACCTTTCTTGCATCAAAAATCACATTTCTAGTTGAGGTACGAAAAAAAGGCTTGGTGCCGTTGGAAAGATGGATAATTTTTATTTTATAACTCTCCTAAATTAGCATCACTGAAGAGTCCTAGGAGGACAAAACAGCTGTATGGTGCAGTTTAATTCATTTTTTCGGCAAACTGTATGTATGATTAAAAGGTGCAGCACATGTTTGTGTGTTACGTAATCCATGTACAAAAGAATCCCCTATTAAGCATAACGTAATCGTATCATAGCGATATTTAAATAGATAAAGGTCAATATTTCTAGCAATATTTTAATTTACATTCCGCTCAATAACTATAAGTATGTATCCGTGTTCTTGGACCAGCATTATTAAAGTGATTACAGGTTACCTTGTCTTGTTCAATCCAGGTTTCCGTTATATAATCTTTAATTCTGCTCATGCATGACTGGGTTTTAACACTCTGTGTGATGAAAGAAGCATGATTTTGCAGGGACGGTTGGCAACACAGCTCAGGCGTTTTTTTGTTGCAAGTGAAATAATACTGTTTGTGAGTAGAATCACGTGTTCTTTTCTGCCAATTTTGTTTGGAATTAGTCCGTAAATTATTGGAAACACAGTACCATGTACATTGTACATGACACGACCATGTCAGGTATACAGCTGGTAAAACCTGTCGTCTCCAAAAATGATGGGAAAAACCGCTGATGTGTCCCTTTTATCGGTAGCAAAAACGAGAAGTTCTTGTTTATTCATCATGCTTTTATCAGTCAAAAGAAATATTTTACCTGCATATGTTTCTGTCCATTCTCCCTGGATATTTCCCGTTGTAAAGCTGGCCGTTGTGGAATGTTCTGTGATTATAAAGAGAGGATTTAACCTTATCGAAGAATTTCCTAAGATAGGGTCTTCACATCTCCATCAAACTCTCTGTTCCTTAATAGGCCCAGTTCCTCATCATACAAAGACGGTACTGGTGTGATCTCCTCTATACATCGTTTCTTTAAATTAACTACAAATGAATCAGCAGCAAGGCCAGTACACAGGCAAAATTTCTTGATGTCAATTCAGGTCAATTTCAGGTAAATTTCAGGTCAAAATTTTCATGTCAAAGTGACCTGAAAAGAGCAAAAAAGTCAATTCATGTCAATTTTTCCCCCTGAAATTGACCTGAAATTCATGTCAATTTGACATGAAAGTAATTTCAGGTAAATTTCACATAAATTTCAGGTGAATTTCAGATGAATTTCAGGTCAAGATTTTTCATGTGAAATTGACAAATTTCAGGTAAATTTCAGGTCCAGATTTTTTCAGGTGAAATTGACCTGAAGTCATTTTGCCTATGTAGTGTCTGGTTCAGGATTGTGATTTTGTCCGTTATTCTATTTATAGATTTGTACATAGAATGCATGGTTCCGTGCTGTGTATAAAATATAAAAGTGTTTATGTAGTGGTTAGGCGGATTCGTTAACTGTTTTACCAATATTTTCAGTATCGGTTTTTATTTGTGAGATATTTTTTTAGTTATGGTGCAAAACCTCGTTCCTTTGTCCTAAACGTAAAAGATATTTATGATACGATAAAGGTAACAAAAAGGTACATAATAGTACTATCAGTATAGATTATTATATTGACAACGAAGGTACATAATAATACTATCAATATAGGGTATTATATTGCGACGAAGGAACATAATAGTACTATCAGTATAGGGTATTATATTGACAACGAAGGTACATAATAGTACTATCAATATAGGGTATTATATTGACAACGAAGGTACATAATAGTACTATCAATATAGGGTATTATATTGACAACGAAGGTACATAATATTACTATCAATATAGGGTATTATATTGACAACGAAAGAACATAATAGTACTATCAATATAGGGTATTATATTGACAACGAAAGAACATAATAGTACTATCAATATAGGGTATTATGTTGACAACGAAAGAACATAATAGTACTATCAATATAGGGTATTATATTGACAACGAAAGAACAAAATAGTACTATCAATATAGGGTATTATATTGACAACGATCGTTTTTCTTGTTACTTTTGACCTGAAACACAGTGCTAAGTTGATTTCTTATTTTGATGAAGACCGGAGCCGATGACCTTGACAAACATCTTCGGGAGTTATGTCAGACAAACAAGACAATTTTACAGCGTCTGACCCATCAATAGGAGTCTACAATTCTTGTTTGAAATGTCGGCTAATTGTAAATACTGCACAAATGTCAACTCTGTGTAACAGTCGCCATTATCACTGATACAATGGGTTCAAGAGAGATTTCCTAGCCTGTAAATTCCGTAGAAGGATGGTATTTTACCAGTGTGATTACGATTATTTTTATGACGGTACACACATTTGATGATGCAATCAGACTATATACATTTATGAAGACCTACGTGCACATGTTGTCTACTCAGAAGAGATCTAAAGCTAAGCTGAAGGTACTTTTCCTCGCACAAACATGCAATACTTTTTGGAATGCCTTTGTTTGCTGTCGGCAGGCAAAAAACATCATTATATATATTTATCTATATATTCCATCGTCCTGAGAATACCCTGTGGCGTCAAAAATAATTCGATTCTCTCATGTTTTGTTCCATTGCTTTCGTGTATGGAGGATGACTTAACCAAGTAACACTTACTGCCGTGTCCTCCACAGGCATGGGAGACGGATAAAGGATATCTAATTACAGTGTCGTAATACCAGATATATTTCACGAGTGTGGCTCACATTCTAGTTTTTGTCAAGATTGCACAGAACGAATGGAAAATTATTGGTATTACTTCAGATACTGTTAGATATTCATTTTAGAAATCATAGAAATCTGCTCTGGAACGCATAACGACTCGTCAAGCTGACAATGCTTGGTGTGGATACTTTAACCAGTAGTAAGTCTATACAATTCTAAGCGACAAAATTATCCCTGGATGCATTGCATTGATTCTTAAGCCACGCAGTTTGTGGTACATAGCTTTGTAGAGATACACAATCATGGTATCACTTTTACACTGAATAAAACTCTGTCAAAAAGAATAAAACTGTATACATGTGCGCACAGCAAAAACAAAAAATTTATATACACTGAATGAAACTCTATTTTAAAAAAAGGACTGTACACACGTGATGCCAGCAAAACAAAGTTTAATATACACTGAATAAAACTATATCAAAAAGAATAGTATTGTACCCATGTGAGCACAGCAAAAAAAAAAACAAGTTTGAATATGCACTGATTAAAACAAAGTATGGATATACACTGAATTATAGTACCGCATACTGAATTTTGATTGGCCCCATAAACTATTTGGTTTGGTTTGTTTGTATGTTACGTCATATTACCAGGCGTTGCAATTTGATGTCATGTTAGGTTTTGATGATAGAGGAAAGCTGAAGTTCCTGGAAAAAACACCAACCTACATTGTACGGCCAGTACCTGACAACTGCCACACAAGAACCTCCGACCAAACTGTTGATGACTACTGGCAGCAGACTAACCCATCGTAATCATGTCCCCTCAGCAATGTGTTAATTTGATTCAATGTAAAAAAAGAATTAAGGTTGATGATAGATATATTTTTTAAAACAAACGCCAATGATAATGTTGTGATATATATGGACATTCAAAAGTCGCATGGCTCCTGTTTAGAGTGTCTATTTATCACTGCCATGGCTTCTAGCGATGGAAAGTGTATCATCGAAAGCATACAAAGTTGATTTAGGAAACGGAAATCTATGTACTAGCAGTAAACCTTTGTAATCGAAGAGAATGTTTCCTTTTGTTATTCAAAGATGAGGCTAATGTTGGACAAAAGTGTTAGAATAGATACCACACCTGTAAAGTCCTACCCTAAGGACATGATTCCTTTACAGGGCAATGTTTCTCGTTCTGTCCAGTTTAGCTGTTTTCCCCACAAAATTTCATGTGAAAGACACGATTGAAAAACAACCCTGATTAGAAAACGAGGTACATTTATTACACTTTTAAGGAAAACATTGATTGTACAAAAGTATATATCAATATGAAATTATGTGCAATATATACAACATATACAAGAAGATAACAAGAAATAAAGATGTGTTGTACAGTTGTAGTCATTAGCAATAATATTAATATCTCGTCTACATACATAATGTTTACAAGCCACATGTTGACCTTTGACCTACAGAGGTCGAGTGCTAATTTGCATAAAATCATTTATAACTATTAGACTAGCAGAGATGTTATACAACAGAATAGTACGCATTTCGTTTGGGTCAGATAACACACCTATAATAAAAATATACCGGAAATATATTATCTGGGTACCTTATAGCCAATCTCGTATATGAATCATTGTCTATATCTAGCTGCAAAGGTTAAAACAATTAACATTGACCTGTTCTTTAACACAAATTCATCAACGTATAATAAACACGATCAACCAGTTGCAGTTTGGGACATAAAAGTGTAATGCATATTTATATAAAGCACACCATCAAGTTTACTCAATTTACTTTTGTTTGGTGAAAATGTATCACTCCGATACATTTTTTTATCTCTTCATTTTACGAACACTTCCTTATAACAAGCTGAATTTACTTATATCATTTTTGTATGGTATTGAATTAAAGATTGTTAATAACAAATGTTTAACTGAAGGAAAAATAAGCGAAAGAAAACAAAATCAAATGTAGTAAATAACATAAGAATTATACGATTGAACATATATAAGGATGCGAATGACACAATTGAAAAAAGAACGAAAGCCATATGACAGAATCTCAAATTTCCAGTGCACTCAAACCCTGTCGGCAATTCTTTTGGATACAAAATAGGTTGTAAGGTTAGATTTAATATAAGAAGTATGCTATTATGTAAAAAAAAATGTAATTTTATGAAAAGTAAAATAATAATCCAGGACTTGCATTAAGAGATCGAGAAATTTGACATGCTCACTCTTGTTTTGACTGTTTTAGCTGTCAAGGTACATACGTCATACTGTGATGTGACATCATCATACTGTGATGTGACAACATCATACTGTGACGTGACATCATCATACCGTGACGTGGCATCATCATACTGTGATGTGACATCATCATACTGTGACGTGACATCATCATACTGTAATGTGGCATCATCATACTGTGACGTGACATCATCATACTGTGACGTGACATCATCATACCGTGACGTGGCATCAGTCAGAGCTAACGTCTTTCTCTAACTTGATTTTATATATAATTCCTTCTTTCAAAAATAGTTCGTTTGATTAAATAGGACATCTTGAGGGGAAATTATCCAAAATTTCCTCTGGTAATATTTGAAATACTATCCGTGTATCTATAAACAATCGAAAACATCATTTTCAAAAAGGAAATTAATATAGAATTAAATGGGGTAAATGACGTGAGGCAAAGAACAAGTGTATATGTCACTGAATGTTTAGATACAGGTAAACTGGGATAAGGTGATTGTATCGTAAACCGTTTCGCCGGCAGGACAACACAAAATAATAACTTCAATATAAACAATACATTACGAAGTTAAAATAATTTTACCAACACATCGATGCCAACTTTATCTCAAAATAGAAAATACATAAAAAAGGCATTTGCTTTTAAACAACCTCAAGATTTGAAGATCGTAAACGCATAGTATGTTTTGTACATCTGTATACGTGTTTTAACAGTTGGATCGATCTAAGTGTCTAGTGTTCGTGTGTTCATTATAAAACATCAATAATCAAATATTCCTGTGTCTTTGATGACGCAAAAGACGCTTACTCTTTTGGAACATTTGGTCTTATTTTCTTGTATTTTTTCTATGATCTCTATACTGATATTTTCTTTGTTCATATTTTCCTTACAGTTTAATCGATTTTGAGTTCGGATTAAGGTTCTGTTTACGCTTTTGTAATCTCTGATATTTTAATCATTATTGTTTTTCCACAAATGTATATTCTAAAGATTCGATAATTACTCACCCCCCCCCCCCCCCCCCCCTGTCACTAACTTTCTTGCATACATGTTAAAATTAATCAAACAAACGCACGGTCTCTGGACGTCTGTGAAAGCATTCTGGACATTCGGGCTGATTTTCTTAATTTGGACACAAGTTTCCATGTATGAGAGCGAAACGACCTAGAAATCATGATATGTAAAACTGATTTAAATGCAAAATATGAATAAAAGAAATATTGAAGAACATTTTCTATGATAATAACTTGGAATGTATAAAACTGAATGTTGCTTATCAACTTAACAATGATGATTAGTTTGGATATACAACCTGGTCCAACAAACAGGACAAACAAAATTGAGTGCATAAATAGAATCTTAAAGGATCGGTCAATAACTAGGTTAGTAGGCACATTTCTACCTCGTTTGAAACATTTTATAATCACTAGAGTCAATACCCAAAAGTCGAACACGAGGAAAAGTGTAAACGGCAACACCAATAATAAAACCATGTCAAACACATTCAAAATCCTCATGATAGTTTCGTTTTCGGGTAATACTGTACACACACGAGTTCCCGTTACGATAAGGATACCGTTCGTCCATGTTTTATACACAAATATCGTTATAGCAAATATACACAATGATATCACCAGTAGTCGCGCCTTCCCCGGACCATTAAACATACTTATGTTCATTTCGTGGCACCGCCCTCGCAAAACAATCACAATGCAGCCACATATACTGTACCAGAAGGAAAGAAAAGGGAAGAAGTGACTTGCAAATATGACCATCTGACAAAGTCCTGGAGCCATGTAGACGTCAAGGCCTTGGTCCCTTGTCCAAATACACAGTATCGTTACCAAGAAGCCAATATCACACACTGAAATTGCGGCAAATAAGTGAGAGAAAAATCTCTTCCGAAGTCTGGAATTCAACAGCACAATCACAACGACCAGGCTAGTTACAATGCCTCCACAGGCAATAACGGGAACATAATATTGATACAGCTTGTGAGCAAGATCAAAGAGGTTATCTAACGAACTCCCGTAGTCGGCCTGCTCCTCGATAGTCCAATTTGCGTCCATTCCAACAAGGTCAAGGTCAATAACATGTGTCTGAAGAGGCTGTGCCATTATCACTGACGGCACCGGCAGAATAGGAAGGCTTTGATCCTCCAGCTGAGGTGGTGAAGGTAAGGCGTGAGCTGTAAATACACAAAATGAAAGGACATGTTGTTAATTACTCTCTACTTTATTCGGTACTATTCATTGTGATAAATGAGACTCTAAGGCAACGATGGTAACGTTGGTGCTCATGACGTACGTGCTATCAATTTGAATGGAAATGATAAATAATATATCATAATCAGCACGCAATACAAATATCAAAACCACGATTATCTATATCTTGTAAATCAATGTCTTACCCATGGTGACGTATCCCTACCAACTGTAATTCAAAGAGATAATTATGATATTGTTTTTCAAAAGTTGACGTTTTGAAACTGTTAAGTTACTACTTATCATGTTGTGACATTTCGATGAATCAACATATCTGTATGAATTTGGCGCCTTTATTGATTAAATTAATTAGTTTTATATCAATTACGACTAGGGGAAAGAATATGTCGCAATACTCTTCGATGTTTCCCGTATTTACATTCACAGTAAAATCCTGGTCACACATTTAATAATACCAGCACACCAATCAATCATAGGCCTCCAAACAACTCAGATAAACACTTGTTGGTCTACCATTCCTTGAAACTAAAGGGAACAGATGTAGCTGGCATGTTGGCAAATTGCTTTTTTTTTAAATTACATCCTTGACGGTATGACATTTAAACAAGCAATTACAACTCGAAGCATTTAACAGTGTTTCTTACGGACTTGGATTGGCGCGCACACTCATCGGAACAGATTGTGATTGCATTGGAATACTGTAATAGCGTGTTATTTCCAAGAAAATCCATGGCTTACTGGGCTAGGATTACCCCCAACAACTCTGCATTTTTCTGATAGCATTGTTGTTCGTAATCGTTTCCAATGCTATGGTGTAAACTGCCACTGACTTAACACCTTTTATTTGAAGGAAATAATTGGAAACATCTTCCTGAACTTTCATATTCCATCAAACCCGTTTCAAAATGTTCTTATATATGATGATATGAAATGGCGTTTGCTATTTTTATATGTAACAGCGCTACCACGACAAGTACCATTGAAAACGTCTAAATAGTAACTAATATACATAAAATGTAATTGGTTATCTTTAATAGCACATGGAATATAACTTTACAACTGACAAAGGACTTCCAATACGTTTGGTAACCATGTTGTCAACTTTGTCACCAACAACGCTAGAATAAAAAAAACAGAGAATACCGAAGCGTTAAGCAATCCATAATACGAACTCAAAATCGGTTAAACTAAGGGCAAAATATACACAAAGGAAAACTTTACATGGATACCCTTGTAAACGTACAAGAGCATACGACCAGGTGTTCAGAAAGAGCAAACGTCTTCTGCTTCATCGACGACACCCTCTATGTAGACCTCAAAATGAGAACCGAGTGAGCATCGTTAATCACAACCAGTAAACACACTAATGAGCATACTCCAAAAACGTTCAAAATTGTATCCTTTTTTTTAAATAAATACTGGCGTCATCTACGTTTAATTTGGAGTAGCATATTATCAAAAGAAAAAAACCACATTATTTCATATCAGAGCCGTATTAGCAGGGATCAGAATTGCTGTACGTCTTCCTTCCATAAAGTCAACTGTAAATAGACATTTTACGGTATGTGATTCATGATTATGTCGGGACCGCTATTCACCTTAGTTTTTTCTGAACAGTGTTTTGCTAACAACACCAATTTCGTCACACTCAAATGTTAATATTTGACAAGCTTTGTAACAGGTTGTAAATAACATATGACAATGTAAAATCTTATCTCTTTTGCAATATTAGCATGTATGCGTATTAGGCACATGCCATTTAATTGACAAAATATTTATGCCTTAGACTTATGCATCCTGTGATAATTTTAATCAAGATAAACTATGACATGAATTTATTTCAGCTGACATTTGTGTATATATATTAATGAACTTTTAACTAACACATGCATTTTACTAACAAGAGGACCATGTGTAAGATTAGCCTTTGGCTAAACATGTATTTTATCCTCAGAAAATAAAGTTATTTTTTTATGATAAAACAATACTCAAACTGACACCGTCTGCAGTGAGATCCTGTGTATGACAGTGGTCCTAACAGTATGAGTGCTTTAAATATTTATCTTGATCGGGGTCGATAACATATACTTGTCACTATTACAGAGTAGTTTTAATGGGGGACCCGATCAAAACCTGTGCATAGTATATGAAATGGCAAAGGGATGTTCTCGTATAAGATATCATCTATGAATGGGAGACAACATCGATTCCTGTTCTCATGGTGCGGGGTTGGGGTCAACAAAGGGATATTAAAGATAACAAACACAAGTTTGATAAGTTTTCCTCTAACTGTCATATTCTATTTTGTAATATGTATATTCAAATATATATTGATTAAAAGTCAAAAATAATCCTGGATGTTTCCTGTACATTTTTACCCATGCTAAACATGTTACTCTGTCAACATAATGAACTCAGTTGCACAGTCAACTCCGTTGTGTCAACTATGTTACAATAACAATTTTGTTACCATGGCAACTCTGTAAGGATGTCAACTATGCTACAATATCAATTTTATTACCATGTCAACTATGTTACAATATCAATTTTGTTACTATGGCAACTCTGTAAGGATGTCAACCATGTAACCATGCCAAATCTATAAACAAAGTTAACCCTCGTAGTACTATGATAATTCATTGGTTGTCCGAGCTCATTCATCAGTAAAGGGTATTGCACGGGGAATGGTAATAAGAGCTCACATGGTGTCGTCTGTATGGGACTCACGTCCAGCATCGATCGCGTGCATCATAAATAATGTTCATACACCATCGCATTACCGACTGAGGCTAACATGGTGGAATTTAATTACGTTCAAATGACTACAAAATAATCACACGCCGAAAACTGCCAGAAGATGATAAAATATTGAAATGCGTGTAAAAAAGGATGTAAAATGTAAAATAAATCATTTAACAAAAATAGCAATTACGTCATCTAATTTGTTTTTAAAATGTCAAACATATTTAATGATTCATTTTCTTTCAACATTCAGAATGATGTAATTTTAATCAAACACAGGAAAAACAGATGGTCTGATATTTTGCAACCTTTTTTTAGAAAATGATTAATAAAACATCTCTTATAGCCATCGTATGACATTAATTTCATCATCAACAATCACGTGATACTTAAGAAACTTAAGGGAGTAGCATACTAAGAACAGGTAAGGAAAGAAAAAAAATGAAAAAGATGAGAAAGTAGATAAAGACCATATATTGAGACGATGAGAAGTCGGAAAAATAACAGGCAGAAGAACGAAAAGATGAATCGGCGTGGTTATGAGACAGATTTGATAGTGAAGTAATGAGAAAGTGAAACGGTAAGGAGGTTCTGAATATGAGAAGGTCAAATATTTAGAGTTAATCATTATAATTTTGTATTGTTTGGAGGGGTGGGGGATTGGTGCTTCTTACTCCTTTCAAACAATACGAAGTTTTTCAACGGTGTCTTTTAATGGCAGTAATTGTTCAGAATCTATGTCGTAATTGGCGTATAGAAAGGTCAATCCTTACATGCCATTATTTTGTATTTTGTGTGTTCTGGATCTTAATTTTACCTTGCTTTTGCGTTATTCGGACAAATTCCACACATACAAATGTACTTTTTAGTTTTGGTAATGATGTCATTTATAGCATATTGTATTGTGCAGGGCCGCGGTTGCCGAGTGGTTAAGGTGTTCCGACATTATACACGTACATCCACCTCTGGTTTGCGAGTTCGAATCCGCCGTAGGGCAGTTGCCAGGTACTGACCGTAGGTCGATGGTTTTTCACCGGGTACTCCGGCTTTCATCCACCTCCAAAACTGGCACGATGATTACCTTGTGCAATTCACAACATATTTTTCAATATTTCAGGTGATCTTTCCTCGAACGTCCTAAACTACATCCTTGTTTTAAATAAAGATGGGCGTTTTTGAATATAAGTATGCCTGTTTTGTGATTGATATTTATTTTTGTTCTATCGGACTATGACATTTATTTGGATGCAACTAGGATTTACATGGCGGGTGTCGTCGATTACACAAACCACGCTTACTCTTCCGTAACCGCTGAATTTATTCTCTTGTATTTTCCAGTGTCTCTGTGTTAATCTTTTCTTTATTCGTGTTTTGGCCCTGGTTTATTGACTATGAGTTCTGGTTATGTTATTGTTGACGCTATGGTATTCTCTTAATTTTATTGATTTAATCCATTTTATTGATTTATTTTCATTATTATTATTTCTTTTGTTTTGGTGGGGGTTTTTTTGGAGGGGGGGGGGTAAGTTAGTTCACTATCCGCTGCACCACCAAACTACCTTACCTATTGTTTCAATGCATTAGTTAATGATGTAACATGCAATAATAGATTACGGTTTACTGGACAATATGTATAAAATATAGTGTATAAACACAGCATGACTTGTATACGGGTGAACATACACAATGCGTAATAGTTGTTGTAAACGAGAAATTAATATGCCATGGTTATACAATAAAAATATAGGCTTTATATGTATGAGTGTAACAGTTTACGGGTAACAATGTAAAATCAAAACACGTACAAACGCAGTCTGCAAAAATAAGCAAATTCTAAAAAAAAATAAGGGAATCAAAAGAAAAACACATGTAATACCTTGATAACTAAAATCGAATTTTAATTCTTTTAATGTATTCGGATTAAATTTTCTCTTCCTTATTAACTGATTTATGGATGACTTATTATGAAACCCATTATCTTGTATTGTAATGGTGTCAGCTAGCAGGAAATAATTTAAGCTTGTAACGTTTTACAACTGGCACGATTTATGCGACACAAACATGTGATTTCGTGCTGCAATTTCAGATTAATTATACCTTCATCGGATCAACAACAGCAACTAAAAACTCGAACAGACAGAAGAAGCGAAATATGATTTTGCCCTCTTTTCAACCGCCATTAAATGACCCTAGTTGTTGATAGGACGTAACACGAAAATTAAACCAAGCCAGAATCAACCCTACCATTGTCTCCAGCAACCCTTAATATCAATAAATTGGTTATGAAAATGGTATGGTAATAAATAACAATATACAACATTTGATATAGCGACCTATCTAGCTGACATACGATACTCAAAAACGCTTTACAGTACATAGATAAAAATTTACATTTTAGCCGTGACCCATTATATGAAGATAACCAGCAAAAATGCCTTTCATAAAAGTATAAAAGCAATGGTTCTCGAGACGTAGCACGTGGTTTAATTATGCCGTCATAGATAAAGCTTGTTCAATGAGAGTCTTGTCGCGCCGCTTCGAATAACATGGAGAATGCCCTTGCGTCAAACGCTCAAATGACTAATTATTATCATTGGCGCCAATTTTAGTCAAGCTTGGTTGTTCCGCCAATGTCATTTAAATGAAAACACATATGCAAACGCAGGTAATAAACTATAAATCGGAAAAAAATTAAATAAAGTGAAGCATTTGTTCTATAGTAAAAATGTAAATATATGGATTGAAAGTCATTTTTTTAACATTCATAGTGCTATGAAAGGTCAGCGGTTACATCAATATTTAGCATGAAGCCCTAGCGGGCTTCATTCCATATGGATGTAACGGCTGACCTTTCATAGCACTATGAAAGTTAAAAAAATGACTTTCAATCCTTATATACAATTTCAATACAACAAATACCATTAACATACATGTATATAGGAGTTCGCAGAAGCTGTCTAACTATGTGTGTGTGCCTGTGTATGAGTTGGAGAAGTATTGTGTGTTGTTGGTAGTTTGAACGTGCTTCCAACGGTATCTTTTAATAGTCCGACATCACTTGAATGCTACAGCAGAGACACCGCAACAAACAAGCCAGACTATGGTGATACGCCACTTGAGTTGTTGTAGTTGTGAGGGCAGGAGAAAATCAGAAAAACGATTTCTCTGAATATTTCGGGGATAGCACCCGGTCCCCTGCATGTCAAGTCGGAGTGTTACCACTCGACCAATCCACCCATACGGTAAATAACCCTTTTGTGTGTAGGCTATTAGACTGTGTTGACTTTCTTGTCATCATTGTTGTTTATAAACACATGTCACTGCCCTTGAAGAAATATTCACAGTCAAAGAACATTAGCAACCCTTACAATAGGAAATCGAAATTTTTAATAAAACATTCATATTTGCATCTTTGAAATGCTATGAAATATCTACTCCCAGCAGTATTCTTTTTGATTATTATTGTTATTTTTTTTTTTTTTTTTTCAGATAATAAACAAAATGAAGGATAGTGATACATACTATTTCCATTAGACCGTGCCCTTATTTGTTCAATCCACGTGTTGCTATACTAAGTTCACATGTTTAGGACTGTTTGTTTTAATAAGGAAACACTTATTGGCTTATTTGATTTTTTGTTTTCATATGAGATTGAATCATTAAGGAGCCCAGCAGCACCAGCAACAAAAACCTTGTCAAATCTTTCAATGTCATTTTCAGGTACAATGTATATCGACGACGTATTGTCTTTCTACAACAAGTGCCGAACTTGTCGACAGTATTTACCTTCTAAACTTCAAGTCAAGGGCACAACAGATTCTTCAACATCAGCTGCTACCCTCCATCTTTACTTTAAGTATGACAAATGCGGGTAGCTTACCACTTGTCTGTATAAAAAACGTGACGATTTCTTGATAGTTACATCCCTGCTTTTCCAACCTATAGTGTTTGCATGTCACTGTTGATTCGTCATAATAGGTCTTGCTCTAAATATAAAGTTTTTTTTGTGATAAATGACGGCTGCTAACGGACAAACTTACGGCACAGGGATTTTGGGGATACATATTGATACAGACTGTGAACAAATTTTATGGTCGTCATCTTGATATTATTGAAAAATATTCTTATCGTTGTACATGCTTGATATGAATGTTTGAAGTTTTTAAATATGCTCATAAGTATGACTGCTTGCTGTGATTGAGAATTATGCCTCTGTTTTCACTTTGAGGCCATGATCTTTACTTAGATCTGACAAGAATAACATGACGAGTGTCGTCGTTTAAGTCAGAAGACGTTTACTCTTCCGAAACACCTGGTCTTATCATCTTGCACTTTTTCAGGGGTATTCGTGTATGTCTTTCCTTTTTTGATATTTCGTCCTTGTTTTAATTGATTTTGAGTATTTTTATAATTTATAAAATGCACTAAAAATGACATATCCTATCAACTGTTAGGGATAAAGGAATCATTAAAAACACTCAGTCATTTAAACTCAAAATCGACAGATCTTGGGAAAATGATGAACAATTAACAACAGAAATCAAAGTTATAAAAGTACTGCCGATACAAACGACAGAAATTAATTTACATGTGAAAGGTATATCTGTAATATATTGACATGTGATAGCGAGGTATACAAAATGTCATCAGCTGTTTCAGATGAAACGGTTTAATTCTGACTTGTATTATATAGCAATCAAATTGGATTTGTTAATCGTATATATATATGCTCTAAATTCTCATTTATGTCATAGTTTAAATATGTTTCTATCAATTAACATTATAAAGGGTGTCCATGTTGTGTTTTCATTAATTAACTTTGTAGATATGTGTGATTTATTTTAAATACAAAGGTAACTCCTTAATGCAAGGATGTATCAGACAAATGACAGGATGCTGTCATCCGTACTGAAGGAATAGAATATTTAAGAACTTACTACATTTCCAATATTGAGACACATTCTTTTAGTGCCAGGAGAATCACACGCACCATGTATACAATATTGAATCTTCTTTACCCAAGGATGCTTCAGAAAAACTTCAGACAACATCTTGACACTCCTTCCAAAAAGGGGGGTTCTAAACCCGGGCTTTATTATGTTTGTATTCATTTGCTCATTACTATTCATTACTTAATTGAATAAAGCATTAATCTGATTACTTGTACGATTTAACACATGATATAGTGAACAGCATATACACTGTACCTGGAAGGAAGTCAGTCAAATACACTGTGATATTGCTATCTTGTTAAAGTAGTGAACCAAATGACTCGAACATATTTCAACACCTGCATGTGCATTCTTACTGAAAAAATGATACAATGTTCGTGACGTTTTGTGATCTTGTTTCCATCTGACACCTGAACGGTTAAGCTATGCTTCTGTTGCCAGCACATTTAAAACGTTACGTGAGTCACACATAAATGATAACATTAAATTCACTTAGCAGAAACTCATGTACTAAACGGTACTAGATTTCAAAATAAATGACTGTCAATGAAAACGGAATCAGGTTTACATGTTTGTAATAACAAACGTATACCTTTTATTTTATACCAGAATACAAATTTTGGTATTGCTGTTTAGTGTTGTTTTCAAATGTGCAATCAGTATGACCGGTATATGATTAAGGCTTGATAACAATAGTATCTGGTGTCAAATTATGAAATATTCATTCATTTTATTCATTATCAAAACGTTTTGTATTTTGATTTATTTATAATTTTTTCTTAATTTTCTTAACATTCAAAATCTCACAAAAGTTGCTCTGTAAGTGAAGTGTTAATGATCTTTATACATCTAGTCATAATTCATAATAAATTAAAATTAATCCAATAGAGAAAAACGTAATTTTGCTAAACCATAAAATGAGCGGAACTACTCACGCGTTTACCGTTCTGCCACCTAGCGCACTTAAGGCCTACGAACCTCCTCATTCATCTCAATCCACGATACATAAAGCGGTTCTTAGAAGCGGCCATTTATATATCGGCTCCATGTAAATCAATACTTGTTGCTATTACGCTCGTAATTAACTGTTACCAATGCATGTGCAGTAAATCAAAAAACGTTAAAAGCTGTAATACTATTATATAAGACCTCTACACTTTAATAACCCAGTTATTGATTTCAAATAAAGCAGGATTTTTATAGCTTACAAAAATGTATAAGTTCTTTTAATTAATAAACCAACATCAATGTGTTTAAACGAACAAACTGATTCACACTGAGAGTCGCAATTAATCTCTGTGTAAGAAGACTGTTGCAAAATGATACAAAAGTCAGATTGAACACAACATAAAGCCGGGTTTTTCGTTTTCTTGTTCAATTAATTATTATGTATCAAGAGGAGAAATAAGACGGAGAATAGGGTCAGTGCTTGCCAGTGCGAAATCAATATTTGTAATTCAACTGAATCGTCTGTATTCGAGCAAATGTCGTGCTAGGTCATGGACTGTCATTTAGGATTTGACACATCATGTTCTATTTATAGCGTGCATACATTTAAACCCTACGAATATTGGATTCATCGAAGATGCTATTTATCTGTTTACTGCTATAAAACAATATCATATGATATATAATAATACATATGTATAAAAGTACATATAATATATCATAATATATATAATATATATGATATATAGTAATACATGTGATATATAATAATACATATAATATATAATAATACATATGATTATTGTAAATTGTTTGATTTTTAATGTATATTTTGTTAATGTGATGTAACGTGTATTTTATGTGTCTTGATATTTAAGGGGCGGTAAGCCTTGGTAATTTGACAATTTATTTTTCCGTACTGTTGCTATTACTTCCACGATCATATAATAATACATATGATATATAAAATACATATGGAATAAATAATTAAGAAGATTCAAAATAGAGGAATCGTATCTAACATTATATATTAAAATACTTAAACATATAGGGTAAGGTATTTAATATCTAGATCCTTGTTCAAAAACACTTTTACATTTTTTTGTTTGTTAGAGGACCAAAGCTGTAACGTTTTCCTGCCAGTTGACGCTAGAAAATATTATCAGTTTAAAGAAATACCTGCAGTCAATTTTCATTTCAGAATATTTATTTCCAGTTCTTTGATACAATGGATTAGGCAACAGGCAAAAACCTATGAGTGTCCTTTCTTTACTGTTATAAACAGTCTATACACATATTTCTGAATTCAAGCACAGATAAAACATAAATAAAATGTATGAGATACATATTGTTAACTACATTCATTAGTTTTTTATAATTTCATTTCGATATTGTAACAGGAACTAGATAATGTTATAGTCAGAAAATAAAATTTGCAAAGAAGCTAATGGACAGCACATAGTAAAAAATTGTGCTGGGATAATTCCATACACCAGTGTAATGCAAAGATAGTGAAGCAAGTAACTATAATCTAGTAAAATCGTTTAATATCTTTAATGCAGCCAATTTATCTTTGTATTGGTTTCAGGTTGTTTGTACTATGAATTAATTGATTTGATATAGACACAAATAAATGCACTATCCAAAACAACCTGAAGAATCCGTTAATTCTTGTGTATGTTTTGATTTGTGCATGAAGTATTTTTTCAAATAACATTATTTTATAACACGGCTACCTTATACAAGACATGTTTGCTTGATACGCAATGAAGATTTATCCTTGACTATCTTGGTTGAACTTAGAATAGGCACGCACTGTTACTGAACAGAGATTTTATTGAGATGCTCGTCAAAGGTATTTTACAGAAGACAGCGCAGTCTAATAGGTTTTTAGGATATACAGCTCTTTGATGCTATTGTATTCTTTGATGGCATCAAGCTTTCTAGCTTCAGTACTACTACAATAAAACAGTATTGATCAGTTGAAAGGTTATTACAGGTAGCTGAGCTTATTGACTTCCCCACAGATTGCATGTGCAGCAGGATGAACTGTCGAACACAATTTACCTCTGTGGCCCCTTCAGTACTATGTATCGGTTAGGGGCTATAGTTTGCACATTGCAGCATATTTCACTTATTTAAGTTACTATCTATTGCGCCCTGTTTCATTTGCTCACAAATTAATTTAACCAGATTAACAACTGCCTGTGGGTATGATTATAAAAAAACAGAGAGAACCAAAGCATCAACAATACCATAATCCAAATTCGAAATCGATTAAACCAGGGACGAAATACGGAAAAAGAAAAGATCCACATGGAGACTCTTGTAAAAGTACAAGCTTAAGATATAAAATTGGTCAAATAACCAAAAATTTCCAATCGGCTAAATACTTTCAACTCACGATTGCTAGCAGTAGTGTCAAGTCGTGTACTGCTGTAGAAAGTTCTCGGCTAACTTTTCCACCTCTCGAGCCTTGTATCTGTATCATCCCCGGTACATCGAATAGTCGAAGTCAAATGTCATATTACATTATTTTATCCTTTCGAACCAAATTTAGTTTCGTGTCTAATTCAACATTCAATTTCATTAGTTTCACATTCGAGAAGGTGTAGAAAGTCGAATTTTACTGGCTCTCGAATTCGGGCTTGTGAAAAGATGGCTGCCGTAGACTCGCCGCTGAGTCTGCACGTAACGTCTTACAATTATTTCTCCACTCGATGATGAGTCAGAAAATTTGATATTTCATAAATTCATCACAAGAAAATATAAAAATGAAATTTAAAAACTGATTAAGTGTTTTATTTTCACAAAATTAAGCAAAATTGAACTATCAACGTACATCATTATGTTGTTTGATAGTCATACAATAACAAAATCCCGGT
Source organism: Mimachlamys varia (assembly GCA_947623455.1). NCBI lineage: Eukaryota > Metazoa > Mollusca > Bivalvia > Pectinida > Pectinidae > Mimachlamys > Mimachlamys varia. The sequence goes on along the minus strand of OX392531.1, from coordinate 33,622,148 downwards.
GTATGTTTTAGATTGCGTCAATATGAAGACTTACACAAGCTCTAGTACATGGGATAGAAAATCAGAATGATGATTGAGTTGGTCTTGAAACAAAGGTAAAATGAACTGCTTCATTGAATTAGTTTGTTTCAATACAAACTCAATTCATCACCCCATGCAGTCTCCCAAAAGCAAGATTCAGTGCGGGAAATCAAAGAAACAGTTGTTTTTTTTTAAATCAATTCCAGAATTCATATATTTTATAATATTGACAACCTTGTGTCAAACTTTATGTTTCGCACATTCAACTCGGTCAGAATTGCGCTTTACGGTAAGTGTTGTTATCCTTTAACGGCCTCTTTTCGTATTATCCGGAAACTGTTGGTTTTGTTATTAGTAAATATACCCCGTAAATGGAACATCTAGATGTCAACCTCTGCGCACCATTGTCAGTATAAAGCAGCAACTGTGAAGTCCAACACTAGTTTGCTGTATAGTCATAAAAGTAAAATCAAATACTCGAAACAACATTCATTCCACCATTATATAAATATGAGTTTCATATGGAAACAAATATTGAAACTTTTTTATCAAGTTGTATTTCCCCACCACCTCCTCCTCCTTCTCCTCCTCCTCCTCCTCTAGGCTGACGAGTGTTTTAAGTGTATCTTGAGGCATTTACTTCTACAGGCTGGTGGTACGTAAAACGTTAGTTATGATGACAGTGCTAAGACTATATAATTTGTTTTGGTGTGTTTTTACCTAGTTCTGGTGTCTCACTTTTGATTACATGTTCACTGAACTTTGTCTTCCTGTAATTTGAAGAATAAGCAGGATTTGCCTCGGTGCGCCTGGTTTTTAGTGCACTCCATTGGAGACCACGGAGCTTGTTATTACCCGGACTTTTTATCGTTATGATTGACAGTTGTGGAATTTACGGCGCAGCACTGAAAACCCTTTTTTCACCAATAAAAGAATGAGAGAATACCAAAGTGATAACCAAATCATAATCCAAACTCAAAATAGACTGGGGGCCAAATATGAACAAAGAAAAGATTTACATAGAGATACTTGTAAAGTTACAAGAAAATAAGACCAGGTGTTCCGGAAGAGTAAGCATCTTCGATAACGACCAACTATTGGAATGTAGTGTAATGCATCATGAAACTTGAGACGTAAATGTACCAGTCCACACAAAAATAGACATAAACTATATATTGTACATAGTGTCCTTGACTAGTTAAGTACAAAGGACTTTGTGCTCTTTAACCAATAGGATAACACGTGTGCGGGACACCTTACAGAACGACTATTCCATGGATTTATTGGTTTGTTTTTCCGTAAGAGTCATGTTCATCATAATATTTTGTTTTTCATAAAAATGAAAGAAAGCCTATTTTAAGATGTGAATGAATACCGTTTATACATTTGTAGTACGCCTGACACTCAATCATTACCAACAAAAGCTCATTACTAACCAGAATACAGTTACTGTTCCACCGAAATACTGAATGTGTAAGGTCTTGTTGACTTTTGGTACTCTCTTATTTTACTATCTACATGTTTATAATGAAGTATCTTCAAACGAGCGTGCGTTTTGAAACTGTTCGGTTCCTCTTTGGGCTGGACCGACAGTTTCCTTGCAATTCAATTTCACATGTTCATGTTGTATCGATTAATAAACTATAACGGTACCACCACAGGTGTGTGTCTTATATTTATCAATAGACACTATGACTAAACAGCCAGATTCACCAATCATTTAATTTGGCATGACCACATAGCAAGTTAGTTATAACTGGTTTTCAGAGGTTCAGTATAAAATCAATGCTATCTGTTAATAGCATCATGTATTTGATTCGTATTGGTGAAAGGGAGATAATTCATGTTTTCAAATTTCCATTTGGTAAATAATGTAGTGGTGTTAACATATATATTTACCTATCCTTTTAGGTTTATAAACATGTTAATAATAACAATACTTCGGTAAAGATTGTGTTTATCGTGTGCTCTCCGGTGCTTGACACACACATATCATTTTTGTGTATAGTACTACATGGTAGTAAAGGTATATAAGGCAAGGTGACCCCAGTTACCGAAAACCTCGAAAAATAGAAATAATAAAACCGACAGTAAAGTTTCAAAATTAGCTTTTAGGTCTGAGCATAATACTCTCATGTACTAATTCAAAGCACTGGTTTGGTTTCTGTATGTCTTACCTTCAATATATATAAATGACCCAAGGACAAAAGTCCCAATACTGGGGTATAGTGTAATTACGCAACATTGGTAAGTTGTTTTTTAATATAACGAACAAGGCCATAATGACGTAATATCAGTAAGTTACTATTTAATATAACGTACAAGATCATAATGACGTAACATTAGTAAGTTACTATCTTATATAACGTACAAGATCATAATGACGTAACATTAGTAAGTTACTATCTTATATAACGTACAAGATCATAATGACGTAACATCAGTAAGTTACTATCTTATATAACGTACAAGGCCATAATGACGTAATATCAGTAAGTTACAATATAATACGGCGTACAAGGCCATAACAACGAAAAAGCAGTAAGTTGCTATCTAATCTGACTAACAAGGCGATAATGACGTAATATCAGTAAGTTACTATTTAATATAACGTACAAGGCCATAATGACGTAACATCAGTAAGTTACTATCTTATATAACGTACAAGGCCATAATGACGTAATATCAGTAAGTTACTATCTAATATAACGTACAAGGCCATAATGACGTAACATCAGTAAGTTACTATCTTATATAACGTACAAGGCCATAATGACGTAATATCAGTAAGTTACTATCTAATATAACGTACAAGGCCATAATGACGTAATATAAGTAAGTTACTAACTCACTATCTAATATAACGTACAAGGCCATAATGACGTAACATCAGTAAGTTACTATCTTATATAACGTACAAGGCCATAATGACGTAATATCAGTAAGTTACTATCTAATATAACGTACAAGGCCATAATGACGTAATATAAGTAAGTTACTAACTCACTATCTAATATGACGTACATTGCCATAATGACGTAATATCAGTAAGTTACTATTTAATATAACGTACAAAGCCATAATGACGTAATATCAGTAAGTTACTATCTAATATAACGTACAAGGCCATAATGACGTAATATAAGTAAGTTACTAACTCACTATCTAATATGACGTACATTGCCATAATGACGTAATATCAGTAAGTTACTATTTAATATAACGTACAAGGCCATAATGACGTAATATCAGTAAGTTACTATCTAATATAACGTACAAGATCATAATGACGTAATATCAGTAAGTTACTATCTAATATAACGTACAAGGCCATAATGACGTAATATCAGTAAGTTACTATCTAATATAACGTACAAGGCCATAATGACGTAATATAAGTAAGTTACTAACTCACTATCTAATATAACGTACAAGGCCATAATGACGTAATATCAGTAAGTTACTATCTTATATAACGTACAAGGCCATAATGACGTAATATAAGTGAGTTACTAACTCACTATCTAATATGACGTACATTGCCATAATGACGTAACATCAGTAAGTTACTATCTAATATAACGTACAAGGCCATAATGACGTAATATCAGTAAGTTACTATCTAATATAACGTACAAGGCCATAATGACGTAATATAAGTAAGTTACTAACTCACTATCTAATATAACGTACAAGGCCATAATGACGTAATATCAGTAAGTTACTATCTTATATAACGTACAAGGCCATAATGACGTAATATAAGTGAGTTACTAACTCACTATCTAATATGACGTACATTGCCATAATGACGTTATATCAGTAAGTTACTATCTAAAAAAACGTGACTTCGGAAAACTTGGTATTCAAATTGAATACAAACATTTGTTTATACTGTATTTCCGTAGTTTTTATTGTAAATATAAATGCCTCTTGAGTTTCAAACTAATATATATATATGTAACAACTTTGTCGTATATGTTACCATCTACACAAGCAACAGGATCGTCAACAAAAATGCAAGACCACACGCATCGGAAGGGTAAGTGTTTTATGCTTAATCGACGCCGCACCCGCCATTCACGTCAATAAAAGTCGAACCATAATATGCCATGGTCCTTCATCGAGACCTTGGGTGGTGTCAACGAAACCATAAGGTAATCTAACAGGTTGATAAAATCACATTAAAATAATTACAATTTAGCCATGTAACACTTAATCGTTATCAATCATACTGAATTTTCATCACAGAAATAACTCATCAGATTTCTAAATCGACACAATATTTCAGTTCCGTATATTCTTCTGCCATTATAAAACATGTTTATTTTAATGTGGATATAGGGAAATTATCAACATGACAAGTCACACAGGGCAGTAACGTTTAGCATAGCCTGTTAACATTATTTCATTTATTCCAGAATGGCTTTAATTCTCATGTGAATAAAATATCCATTATATGATGATGGTAGAATGGTGATACTTTCTAACCTGTTTTTATACATTAGGCTTAGCTTTGGGGGTATGCTTCTGTCAAGTTATTCCTAATCCACTTGATATGTTTAGTATTCCGTGTGGAGCAGCTCTAGTTCGGAGAGGGGATGACCGGTCTGTAGGGATCGAGTAATGTGGAGCAGATCAGCTCCTCATATAACTCGGTAGGGAAGACGAGTACATACCCAGGAGTATTTCTCTGAGAGTCGGATGATTGCTATGCTCAAAGGACGGCGCCAATCAGTGGCTGCTTCACCTCCGAGACTGACTGTGGTATGGCCTGCACCATATACTCATTGTCGTGGAGTGGAGATGTGGTTAGCACACACCTAAAAGTTCTACTCATCACTCCCTTAACCCGGCAGAACAATAGCAAAACATCAAACACATTCTTTTCATTAATTTCTCCGACGTACTGGCTGCTATGCTAGTCAGAATATTTTCTACACTGGATCTAAATCTTTCACATTTTGACAGGGTCTGTTGTATTGTAGTATCTGTATTGCTCAGGACACTCTAAACAGGCCATTAACATGTCCTTGTGATACGCCAGCGTCATATCAGAATGGTATGGGTCAGTTATGGTAATCAAATGAAGTCTTCAGTGCCCATGTTTAAATCATAATTCATCACAGTGGGGCACGGTATTGCATTTACATACTCAGTGAAATAACAGTCAATTCTTCAAAGCTTAAACATTTTTGAGTATAACGTTGCGGACCTCTTCCTCAACTTCGGACTACACACGATAGGAACCGCTTCGAAGCGATATTCCAAGAACAGTATATCCACTGGGTTGATTTGGAGCTCTCCAATACAACATTGTATATCTGTCGGTACACAATGTATATGACATATGACTTTGAAAGAAAGCCTAAAGTAGCTTACCAGTGTTATTTACCACGATGCTATTCATTTTGGTGTTATGTCTTCTACAAATGTGGCAATACAAACCAATGTGGGTGTGAGGAAGGACACTTAATTGTGAATGAGGATATCCCTCTTATCAATCACATTGTCGGCCGGGTGTCACACTAGTTGCTAGGAATAAGACCTAGCACGTCTCGAACGAAGTAATTGGCATGGCCACCGAGCCCGGCTTGACATTTATATATAGAATGGTTCGTTAACATAACAGTAACTTTAGCGTGTGGACAATTTGACGTAATCATGTCGCCAGCATGGAGACGATTCTAGCCCTCTGTCTCAGAAGGTCTCGTGCTCAACAATCGATTAGTCATATATCATCCTGACTGACAAAGGCACCAGTCAGTGTCGGTACGAAGTATTTATATTTGAAATTGTATGTACTTCTATAACATTCCCGTCATCCAAATGAAGAGAATTGAGCATTCCTATGGACTCTGATGTAAGAACTAATGACTTATTATGATGTATTTATTTAACTCTTTAATGGAATAACCCTACTAGATAAGTGAGTAATGAACATTCCCACGGAACACATTATATGTAATACAACATTCCCACGGAACACATCATATGTAATACAACATTCCCACGGAACACATCATATGTAATACAACATTCCCACGGAACACATCGTATGTAATACAACGTTCCCACGGAACACATCGTATGTAATACAACATTCCCATGGAACACATCGTATGTAATACAACATTCCCATGGAACACATCATATGTAATACAACATTCCCACGGAACACATCGTATGTAATACAACGTTCCCACGGAACACATCATATGTAATACAACATTCCTACGGAACACATTATATGTAATACAACATTCCCACGGAACACATCATATGTAATACAACATTCCTACGGAACACATCATATGTAATACAACATTCCCACGGAACACATCGTATGTAATACAACGTTCCCACGGAACACATCATATGTAATACAACATTCCCACGGAACACATCATATGTTATACAATATTCCCACGGAACACATCGTATGTAATACAACGTTCCCAAGGAACACATCATATGTAATACAACATTCCCACGGAACACATCATATGTAATACAACATTCCCACGGAACACATTATATGTAATACAACATTACTACGGAACACATCATATGTGCGATAAAAATTCATATGTATCTCACACATACAACCTTCTATGAACGACAACATTCACACATGAAGTATGATATGTAATACATCATCCACACAGGGAACATCAAATGTCCGACACCATCCACACAGGGAACATCAAATGTACTGCAATATCCACACAAGTAATACAAATACACAACTTACCACAGGTGATACAGACATACAAATACACAACTTACCACAGGTGATACATACATATAAATACACAACTTACCACAGGTGATACAGACATACTAATACACTAATACACAACATACCACAATGATACAGACATACAAATACACAACTGACCACAGGTGATATATACATACAAATACACAACTGACCACAGGTGATACAGACATACAAATACACAACTTACCACAATGATACAGACATACAATTACACAACTTACCACAGGTGATACAGACATACAAATACACAACTTACCACAGGTGATACATAGATACAAATACACAACTTACTACAGGTGATACAGACATACAAATACACAACTTACCACAGGTGATACATAGATACAAATACACAACTTACTACAGGTGATACAGACATACAAATACACAACTTACCACAGGTGATACATAGATACAAACACACAACTTACTACAGGTGATACAGACATACAAATACACAACTTACCACAGGTGATACATAGATACAAATACACAACTTACTACAGGTGATACAGACATACTAACACACAACATACCACAATGATACAGACATACTCATACACAACATACCACAATGATACAGACATACAAATACACAACTGACCACAGGTGATATATACATACAAATACACAACATACCACAATGATACAGACATACAAATACACAACTTACCACGGGTGATACAGACATACAAATACACAACTTACCACGGGTGATACAGACATACTCATACACAACATACCACAATGATACAGACATACAAATACACAACTGACCACAGGTGATATATACATACAAATACACAACATACCACAATGATACAGACATACAAATACACAACTTACCACGGGTGATACAGACATACAAATACACAACTTACCACGGGTGATACAGACATACAAATACACAACTTACCACGGGTGATACAGACATACCAATATACAACCTACCACAGGTGATACAGACGTACAAATACACAACTGACCACAGGTGATATATACATACAAATACACAACATACCACAATGATACAGACATACAAATACACAACTTACCACGGGTGATACAGACATACAAATACACAACTTACCACGGGTGATACAGACATACAAATACACAACTTACCACGGGTGATACAGACATACCAATATACAACCTACCACAGGTGATACAGACGTACAAATACACAACTTACCACAGGTGATACAGACATACAAATACACAACTTACTAATTACCAAAGGTGATAAATACATTGAACATCATATGAACGACAACATTCACACAAGAATCATTACTTTGTTTTAGTCTATCACTTCCTTTATGACACCATCAAAAAATCGTAATTTGTATTTATAGCAGTACCTGTCTATTATCTGTACATGTTACGGAAAGGTTTAACAGATCGTCCAGTTTGAAGCGTTCACCGAATCGTGCCTTATCATATAAAAATAACATTGTTTCTCTCATATTTCCAAATTTGAAAACTCCTCGGGTGGAATTTCCCTATCTTACATCCCTGGCCATGAAAGAGTCTTATAGTCTCACATAACAGTCATAAGAAATCGTTGACATATTCCTCAAAAATACAAAAATTCAGCGGTCGCGCATTTTTTTTATTTGCATTATTTAGAAATGGGAACCATAAATAATTTGGAAACTTTCAATTGTCCTGTACTGTATAATGTACACACATTAAACTAAGAACAATTTGAAAAAAAATAATTAAGAAATCGAAAATCATAAAGTGGTTAGTACCCTATAGAGTATGATATTATTATTGTATATTAGCCAAACATTGTTACATGGCGTTTTTTTATTACAACAACCATGTGGTAATGGCGGTTTATTCTAGTTCAGTTAAACACAATGCAGTATGACTAACATCCGAATCTTTAGGTCCTATTCACAACAAAAAATATTGTTTCCTTCATACGTCAAAGATGAAGTAATTTTCTTGGTAATTTTGCCATGACTTCAAAGCATTTGTCATTTTTGTTTACATTCAGAACAAAGTGTTTGCTTAATGTTACGCGCATTGAATACAATAGGATTAACAACGTTTTCATGTTTTCGAAAGATTCACAGAAAATGGACCCCAAGCTAATTATACAAAGCTTTGGTTGTTAATCATTAAAATTCTAAAAACAAGAAAACCTTTCTTTAACTGTTGATCAGCAAATGCAAATATGTCATACAAGTAAAAAGCGAAATTAATTTTAACGAATGCTCTGCTTGGTTTAAGGAAAGCAATGTTTGATTTGTCATCCGATGGTTCTGAATGCCATAACTCTTTTCTATCCCCTTGTGGTAAGCTTGCTAATTATCAGTGTTGGTGTGTCGTCCACAAAACTACTCATATTTAGAAACTGCAAACTTATTTTTGTAGAAGTTTGTAGTTTAGCTAACGACCCTGTCCTGGTTTATTTTTAGCAATAGAAACTAAAGTATTTGTTTGTTGGAAATAAAGAATCAATAAAACCTGGTGTCACTTGATCGCAATTAGCAAATGCATTTTAAAATAGTGTTCCTATTGCATTTACAATACCAGTGGGGCATACCCTAACAACCAAGCGTTACATGTCGGGCTACAGCCCGGTTATTAGATATGACCCTCGTTATATGATGCCAATGCACATTGCACCATGGTAAAAAGCTGTTGATATTCGTCCTTAAACAGGAACTTGATGCCTTTGCAGTGTCTTCTATTGATATCAGTACAAATGCCTGACCAGTTCAATGATAGCTTGATTCCGTATTTTCAGTGTCACTAACCGATGTATTTCTGATAAAATCTTCTCTGGCTACGGGGGTTAATCAATTTCAATGAGTTTGCATAATCACAATACACAGTCTCCGCGCCAAAAGAACCAAGTCTGTGTATATGGAGGAGATACCGGTATACCAGCACGTTCTTACTTGTGATAAGCTATAAAAGGCATACCAGCACTTCCTTACATGTTATAAACTTTAAAGGCCCTATATACGTACATGTAACTTCAGGAATTTTTTAGTGATTCTGAAAAATTATAAAAAAAATCCAGTTGATAACTATGCAAAAATAAGCCTAAAACGAAGTAATACTGAGCGGTAACTAACAAGAAACTTTGTACAGAAAAATCCAAATAATTGAAAATAATTCAGCTGGGGCCCACTTCAACAACAAGTTGAAGTCAGAAGACCGTTAAAAATGGACGCGTGTTTACAAATACCAAGTTTCAACTACTGCTGTACCGGTACCCGCGTAAGAATTCATCTTAAATATTGCTGATTTCAGTTAATCTTAACTAAATCTATGAATATAAAAAAAAAGTTATTAGGCTTGATATTTGCTTCAAGTTTTGCCGAAAGTTACTTATATTGGGCCTTTAATAGGAATACCAGCACTATCTCACTTGTGATAAGTTTTAATAGACATATAAGCACTTTCTTACTTGTGTTAAGCTCTTACAGGCATACCAGCACTTTCTTATTTCTAATAAGCTATAATAGGCATACCAGCACTTTCTTATTTCTAATTAGCTATAATAGGCATACCAGCACTTTCTTATTTCTAATAAGCTATAATAGGCATAGCAGCAATTTTTTATTTGTTATCAGTTACATCAAATAAAGAGGTAAGTTTAATAATGTTTTAACTGCTCACTTTTCGGTTCTTCCTTTGAGGACATACATTGTAATGTTTCTCATGGGTTAATCTTTCTGAGTTTGAGTTCTGATAATAATTTTGTTTACCATTCGGTATACTCTGTGGGTTTTTTCACATTGTTTCAGAAAAAAAAACTGAAAATTTCCAACAGTACATTTATTTTTGCAAGCATTATTTCAAAGGTGATAATCGATTCATTTTCTGAATCGGATCTCTTATTTATCTGTTATGCTGGCCTATTACAAAGTCGGTTTGTCTTTTGTAGACACCAAGGCGGTCACGTTATTTCAAGGGAGATATCACAATATTATTGTTGTTATCCGAACTAAGTGTTAGAGGAATCGCAATCCGTATTATACAGGTATCGTATTGCATGTATTCTCTGTTCTACAACACAATCACCAGGAGAAAACTTCGAAAAGCCATCAGCGAGAAGAATACGTATCGCCGAACCCTTTACTGGAACCCAATATACAAAATAAGACATAAACGTATAGTCAAATTGGAGCAAAAACAAAAATCAATGGAAAGAAAAAAACACCAATGAATACGCTGGGACAAGTGAAACAAAACGTAGACTTCCTGCTATCAATAGGTGTGTATAGAACATCAATATTTACGATATCGATCATTTGTGTATGCCAATATGGGAGTGGGGAGACATACAACGTGAAACTAGCCTGGGATAATCATATTACTGAATATCAAAGAACATTGAAAAGACTAAAATTTGAAATACATCATGAACCGAATTTAAATTTAAAAACATAAAGTATAACGTCAATTCAAAAATTATTATTATATATCATATGTTATTTAGGTAACGCATAATGTATATTTGTATTTAAAGTGTCATGAACAAGTGGGGGGGGGGGGCTCCTACTCAGTTATAAAAGACAACACATACAGAGATCGTATGCCCCACCACTACGATAGTAAGGTATTACAACCAATCCTACAATACATGTAGGAACTCATTTAACAGAAATAGTTAAAACGTATTATATCATCAATAGACCAGTCCAAATTCCATTGTTGAATTTGAGATACACTGTAAACACACCCCATAGGAATATTGATTGAGTCCATAGCTTACCGTTTCACAACAATAACACGGGAGTCTATTTTTAAAGTAGGCTACTGGGAGTTTCACTTTTTATCAATTTAACCTGTTGTAGCCTTGCTGTAAACACTGAAATGTTAACCTTTACGACATTTCTGTCTCACCAGATAATCCTCTACTCCGGTAATACCTTCAACAATGTTTCGTTTAATGATATGATATACGAGTATCTACAGCATTTATGAATCAAGAAAAGATGTTTTGTACGAAGGAAACGCCTGAATATATCAATTTTTTTTTTTTTTTTTTTTCATTATTAAATTTGTTTGTTACTTTTTTTTACAAAATCATTGGCGTTTTTTCTATGTTTCAGTATTAAAAACCGAATTAAGGATATAACATGCCGTAATATGCTAACATTGTGGTATTCCCTGTTGTGCGTACCATGACGTCATGCAATTTTTCGTAAATATTACAAAGTATTCGTTTTATGAACCAAATCAAATGTTCTAGTTGACACAAAACAAAAACAGAGGAACGCACGTACTCCACTAAAACTCTGTAGTAAAATGAATAGTTACTGGCAATACTTTTGAACTTTTTCCTGAAACATAAGTGGGGTTTTTTTGTCCGGTATCAAATTATAGCATTTGAACAGTAAAAAATTAGTTCCTAAAAAACTAGATTTCTCAAGACGGAAAATTTAACTATCCTGATACCCATGTATCGATTTGCATAAAAGTCATTATTGATTTATTGATTTATGCTGTTCTTTTCGCAATGATTCATCTTCCCCCAGAACACTGGCTTTTTTCTGTACGTTTCTCCTCTAAGTCATAGAAGGTAATTTTTCTCACCGGTAAATACAAATGTACCGTACAGCAAAGCACATATATTTTGCCGCCCAGGCCCTTAGAGGAGACAACGCGAGAAATATATATCAAAGTGTTCACGTTGAGACAAATTGGTATGAAGACGCGCAAATCAGTTTGAAGAAATGTGTACTTTTAGCCCTGTTCCTGGTATAAATGTACATAAATCTCCACACCAATCCTTACGTTATTAGTAAATTATAAATCAAGGATCCTTACATATAACGGGTGATATTTCTTAAGACCTTTATTTAACACGTGTATTTTGTAAAAAAAAAAAAAAATAGCATATATATAAAATATAGACTTTATTTATTTTACAACAATTATACAACTTATATTAATCACTCTTGTTGACCCGTATGTTAGCGCGCAAGGAATCTTATTGTGGGAGGAAACCGGAGTACCCGGAGAAAACCCACGTGGTCGTGCAGGTGATCCCATACCTTTTCATGTCCGGTCGGGTAATCGAACCCCGACCGCCTTGGTGAAGGCAAATACGCTGTCCACTGCACCAGTCGACAGCTAAAGAATATCAATAATCCGTTTTATACTGTGGCTACGATTCCGTAATCGGTGTTAGACTGGCGTACAGAAAAAAAGTATAAAAGTAATGTCTCCCCGAGGAACCAGTTTCATACACATTTGAACTTATTCAGACATGTTTTAATCGTGGTTTAAGCCGCAGTTATAATGATTTTTTTTTCATGATGAGGACCGCATAGTTTTTTTTTTTTAAATTTCAATCATTTAAATGAGCACCAACCAGAGTGCTACATTTGACATGATTTAGCACGCGATTGTGTGTCATTCTTCTTTCCATGCTAAGAGTCATGAACTTTTCTGGAATTCAAATCTCCCCAATATATCACAAATGGAGTCTGTTTCCCCAGAAAGCCTCCCTGATTACTCTGGGAGAGAAACAGTTAATGGTAAATTAATGCAAAAATTCGCCTGAATTATTTCCTGCTATTTCGATGCACACTGATTCCTTTCATGCCCTTTCCTCTGATAGATGAAGGCTGAGAGACATTATATTGATATTGAAAACATATTTTAAATCATTTTTTTGTTATTTATTAAGTTTTTTCCTAAATTGTGTAATGTTTACAAAATATTATCCTTTTATTTTAGCCCGATAATGAGAAATGATTAATCTCACTAGCAAAATATATCAGACGTCGAACGGAATTTCGAATCTGTTCTCAGAATATAATTATGTAGAGTGTGGGGTTCATCTTGACACAATGAGACTTTGCATATCGAAATAGGTTTCCGTAAATGTAAATGGTCTTCTCTTTTACAATATATTAACCTAGTGTTGGAAGGCGCCGGTTTAACTTTCAGTGTCGGAGATTTGTTTGATCTCTAACTAAATTCTATGAATCACTTACAGATACACTGTTTAGTTCGGGTCAGCCCTTCTGAGGACATAACCGTCTGGTTAGTATGTGATAGTGTACGTGTATATAATGAGACAGATAGGCAGAATTGGCAAATATGTGTCAGGAAAACGCCATTATCTTTCAATCTTCGTGTTTTAATAGAATAGGAAATACTAATGGCTCTGGCCGTGAATAGGACGTAAAACCATTAAACCAAAACCAATCTACCTGCTAATCATGATTAATTTCTTAAGATTTTTAACAACATATTGAATACATCGGTGATAGTGTGTGAGTCGTGTTTTTTCCTTCTGATACAGACCACTGTATTTTCGCCTTCGTCATAAGAAAATAATTTCTTTTATAAAACCCTTGTATTAATCGAATACATGTGATATACTGTTTTTCATCATAAAGTACTTAAACATTGTATCGCTCTCTATTCTATTAAGCCTGGTACAGACCGGAGTTGTAAAGTGGAGAAGAAAACAAAACCGTATATGGCGTTGTCATAGGCACTGTCGTCAGATAACGAGGCGCCATTTTAAAAGATGTGTGATTCATTCAACTCAAATTGATTTGAGTTTGAAATTTAATTTGTAGATGCTGATTTAAAGTGCAACATAAATAATGATTTATAATTGTTTAAGATGTTTAATAGCTTTATACCAGGCAATCGTATAGCGTTTACAAAACAAAAACAAAGAAAAATGTTTGAAAGCAAAGACACATATTTGAACTAAATACATATTACATTGGACATCTATTATTTGCTACACTTTGTCTTATACAGTCAGCAACACTCTCTCCTCGGAGTTTAAGACTTGGCGATAAATACTTAAGAGTCAAGCATAAGCTGCATGTTGTCGAAAGGCAAAAATAATATAAACAGATGAGAGTCCATGACATTTGTTACAGACATTTCTTAATACACTGTACTTCGATTAGTATGTTCATTTAAATTACAGTCAAAGAAAACGTGTTATTATTTTACTGTGATACCACATTTTGACATAGTCCTTTATCTCTTGGAATTCGTGGAAAGCAAACCAAAACAACTGGGACATTGTGACCTAGTGTTCCACCATGGACACTTTTAAATAATCAGCTTGATGTTCTACTGTTGTGAATATGCACAATGCATCAACATTATGAAGAAAAATTCGAAAAATTACATCGTTATGCTCTTCGACTTGACCTAATGTCATGTCATGTCATGACATTGCCACCTACACGTAACCCAAAGGCGTCCATATACAAATATAAAACTTATCACTGATAGCCATCAGACGGCCCAAATTGGCATCCCATCATTCTACAATTAATGTACTTGTATAATGAACGTCATTAGAAATGGGACAGTGGTAACCGATCTTTATTCTACATTTCTTCCACTGCATTCTATATAGTATAATGTTTATCAATCCCACGATCTGGCCTTGGTCAATCTATGTGGCTTTATTTACAGCTAAGGAGGTACCTCGATAAAGCAGTCAATGCGTGTTCTTTATTATCCTATAAACCAGTCAGTGGTGAAATCATTGTCCGCCCGGGGTAAGTGTTAAGCACGATACGTGTGTACTGATAATTGATGTTACTATTAATTCACCCCAAATCCGTTAATTACCGAGGAATCTATTGCAGTTATCGATTATCCAATATGTTTGTATATTGTTTATTATGTTATCTATTTATATCATAGCTGCTACGACTTTTGTCACTCCGGGCACACATGTTTATTGTCCTAGTCTTGGAGTGAAATAATGTTGTCATTGATGGATTAAAGGTACACTGTAGTTCGTTTTTTTCATTTAGCTTATGTCTTTAGTATGTCAACTATGGTAAATAAATCATCACCATCTCACTCATGAGATTATATCATGTATCTAAGTAAGATAAACTACTGGGGAGTAGGGGTCGTATAAAATTTGATAGATACTTCGCTCTATGGGCTGTGACTCCTGATAAATGTTTATCGTCCTTGGACATACTTTATACCGTTGAGAGTTAACTCGCTCTATGGGACGTAGCCCGAGTGGCCTCTGGCCCGGCCCCCGACCACATATCTGGTTTGTCAAAATGTCCAAGTCTGGTGATAGGGCCAGAGGAAACTCGGACTCTATGGGACGTGACTCCTGATAAATACACTCGAGAAATTACTCGCTCTATGGACTGTGACTCCTGATAAATGTTTCTTGTCCATTGGACGTATTTTATACATTTGATAGATACTTCGCTCTATGGACTGTGACTCCTGATAAATGTTTCTTGTCCATTGGACGTATTTCATACATTTGAGAGTTAACTCGCTCTATGGGATGTGACTCCTGATAAATGCTTCTTGTCCATTGGACGTATTTCATACATTCGAGAGTTAACTCGCTCTATGGGATGGGACTCCTGATAAATGCTTCTTGTCCATTGGACGTATTTCATACATTCGAGAGTTAACTCGCTCTATGGGATGTGACTCCTGATAAATATTTATCGTCCTTGGACGTACTTTATACATTTGAGATTTAAATGACTCTATGGATATGCAATGTGTCTAATAGAATGGTATCAATAATTGTACCCAATCCTTTTCTTAATTCTTGGAAAGTACAATAATAGCAATCACGTTAATGGCTAAATTCAGCAATAATGATTTTATTGTGAATGGATATCTAACGTTACAAGTAATAGATTTTGAAGCCTTATTAAAAACAAAAGGAGCCTTAAACGTGTAAGCCCGAAATTCGAATAGGATATATTGATACTGACCGCGACATTAGCACTGCCTCATTGTAACGTTGACGCTGGTACCGGTGTTGATTGTTAATTGAATTATATAGTAATATTCTTCTCTAAATATTTTGTTCTGTAAATTGGTGCGGTTTATTTCATTATATGGCTCCACTTCATTTTATTTTAAATTATAAAAGTGTTATTCCCGTATGCGACTTTTGTACAATGTCTTAGTTATGAAATTATCATACAGAAATAACACTCCAATTTTAGTTTAGCAAGGTTCAAAATTTGATTAATCAAATCCCATAAGTAAAGAAGTAAATATTTACAAATTTATAAGCCATTATGACTATCAGTGGTACATTAAACTGTTTATAGATTGTTGTTCAATATTAATAATATAAACCCTTTTTGATATTGTTGCCATGTAACCATACTCGTTGTTTGCATATTTTTCTTCAGATTCAAATAAATTTTAACTATATGAAAAAGACTGACGTGAAATGAGCATAACATTAATTGTTAATTTTATCATAAAAATAGATATATGATTAATATGTATGACGAGCAATGGTTTACCGTATACAGGTACACTGTATGTACGTAGCGTCTCGCTTCTCTGTAACACCTGTGATGCTGAATCCATTAGAGATTAACCAATACATTACCTGGCTCGGAGATCAGAGAACGTGATTTATTTCTTAAGTAGGGAACTGTTTTTAATTGCTGTATACAAACAAAATAAACAGCAAAGGGAACAAAGTGCTTTCAACTCTGTCAATGTTTGTAAGGGAATTTAAAACACAATCATCAATATCAACGAACAGATAGGTATTTAAGATACGCAATGTTTTTAAAGTGTGATATCACATATCGGACGAGGATTTGTAATATAAAATCACAAGAGTCTTTGATGCTCAATTGTTATTAATTAATTCAGAAGAAATATTTATACAGCGTAATGGTTTTAAAGAAAACATGTATAAAAGTTCACAATATACATATAAACTTACCTGTTCATTGTATTGGTGATAGGAGTAAGTTGTTAGTGAAATGAATATCCTCCTGTCATGGGACGGTATAGAATGTTGTGTACAAGTCCGACATAGACCGTAATCCCCGTTAATACACGAGCTAGTGAACACTATGACGAGCCAAGCGAAAGTGTGACGCTACTGCTTTTCTCCTCAGTCGCGAGCCTACTATTGACTGAACATTCGCGCTGCTCCTCTGCTCGTGATCTGCCCCGACGGAAACAAGCGACGAATTATATTTATATCCAACTTCTTAAAAGACGTAAATTTAAAAATGTAATTATAAGGGGGTGATGGTTCCGAGTTGAACTGAACTGTACTGGCGACGAACCTAATACAATAGGGGGTATTTACCACTTTGACCTTACGGACGGGTCAAGGTACGTTATACAGTGTAAACCTAGTCTAAACGAAATCTTGAAAAGTGTGCGACAGGCAGGTTGTATACATTCTACGGCGAGTTTACGTTCGTCAAAAGGAAACAATTTATTTTACTTTGGGATTTAAGAACCATTAAATCTGAGAAACAAATCTGTTCTACGTCATCGATTCGTGTTAGCGGCATTTTAAAGATTTTCATCCTTAAGATGAACAACCCCGTTACTTACTGGTTCCCGTCTTATTTGACATTAACTTATCCTTTTGTTATAATATTAGCCAAAAACTTGTTGATGAAATAAATATAGCTTTGACCTAAACATTAGAGATCAATATAAATAGACAAGACGCCGAATCTCTGCAAATGTTATCTAGTTAACAAACGAACACTCTATTAAACTATCCATTATAACACCCTTCATACTCTTATTTACAGCACCATTATAACACCCTTCATACTCTTATTTATATCACCATTATATCACCTTTCATACTCTTATTTATAGCACCATTATAACACCCTTCATACTCTTATTAATAGCACCATTATAGCACTTTTCATACTCTTATTTATAGCACCATTATAGCACCCTTCATACTCTTATTTATAGCACCATTATAACACCTTTAATACTCTTATTTATAGCACCATTATAACACCCTTCATACTCTTATTAATAGCACCATTATAGCACTTTTCATACTCTTATTTATAGCACCATTATAGCACCCTTCATACTCTTATTAATAGCACCATTATAGCACTTTTCATACTCTTATTTATAGCACCATTATAACACCTTTAATACTCTTATTTATAGCACCATTATAGCACCCTTCATACTCTTGTTAATAGCACCATTATAGCACTTTTCATACTCTTATTTATAGCACCATTATAGCACCCTTCATACTCTTATTTATAGCACCATTTTAGCACCTTTCATACTCTTATTTATAGCACCATTATAACATCTTTCATACTATTATTTATAGCACCATTATAGCACTTTTCATACTCTTATTTATAGCACCATTATATCACCTTTCATACTCTTATTTATAGCACCATTATAACATATTTCATACTCTTATTTATAGCACCATTATAGCACCCTTCATACTCTTATTTATAGCACCATTTTAGCACCTTTCATTCTCATAATTATAGCACCATTAAAGCACTGTTCAAATCCTCAATTATAGCACAATTATACCACGCTTCAGACTCTCAATTAAAGCATCATTATAGCAACCGTAATACTCTCAATTATAGCACCAGTATAGCAATCTTCTGACTCTCAATTATAACATTATAGCACCCTTCAAACTTTCAATCATAGTACGACTATAGCAAGCACCTTTCATACTCTCAATTATAGCATCATTATAGCAACCGTAAGACTCTCAATTATTCATTGATGCACCATTCTTGCACAAACTCTGCGTAATAACACCATCCAGACTCTCCGTTATATCACCCTCCAGACTCTCCGTTATATCACCCTCCAAACTCTCCGTTATATCACCATCCAGACTCTCCGTTACATCACCATCCAGACTCTCAGTTATATCAACCACCAGACTCTCCGTTATATCACCCCCAAGACTCTCCGTCATCCTCCTCCAGACTCTCCGTTATATCACCCCCCAGACTCTCCGTTATATCACCCTCCAGACTCTCCGTTATATCACCCTCCAGACTCTCCGTTATATCACCCACCAGACTCTTCGTTATATCACCCTCCAGACTCTCCGTTATATCAACCACCAGACTCTCCGTTATATCACCCTCCAGACTCTCCGTTATATCACCCACCAGACTCTCCGTTATATCACCCTCCAGGCTCTCCGTTATATCACCCATCAGACTCTCCGTTATATCACCCTCCAGACTCTCCGTTATATCACCCTCCAGACTCTCCGTCATCCGTCATTAACACACTGAAATAACTTTTCACCCGAAACAAAATCATTCAATCATTATATTTCAATTGACATGCTTTTTGAGATAATCGGAACTTATTTAATTTTGTCCCTGGTCTTGGAATACAATCCCTTTCGAGGATTGGTCTCGAATCAGACAGAATGATACTTGAAACAATTAAACACTTTGTTTTTTCAGTTTTCTGTTCATGCTATTCATTTAAAGCTTTTAAGTTAAAGTTGAAGTTAACAGAATACTGATACGCCACTGGATGTAGTTCTGGTTTCCAAGGATGCTCTCCCACATCAGCTTCTTATCTCGATCTTCACTTAAACTATGACTAACGCGGACAGTTTACTACTAAGCTGTACAAACAAAATCGTGATTATTTAGATTTTCCTTTTGTGTTTCCCTTTCTTAATAGTAACATCCCCGATCTCTATCCTAAGGTGCTTACATGTTGCAGTTGATTTGTTATCCCAGGGTTTGCTCTGAATATTGAGATTATCGAGATAGATGTCAGCTGCTGACGAACAAACTTACGGCACAGGGATTCGAGAGATAAATGTTGATGAAGACTATGAGCCAGTTTTATGGTCCCCATCTTGGTCTCATTGAGAAATATTCTACGTCCTTGTGTGATATGAAGATGGACGTTTTTCAATAACCTCATTAGTATGCCTGGTTGTTGTGATTGATAATTCTCACTTTTATGCCATGACGTTTACTTGGATCTGACCTAGATCTGCATTGCATTGTCGTCGATGAAGCAGAAGACGCTTTCTTTTTCGGAGCACCTGGTCTTATTCATTTGTACTGTAACAAGGGTCTTCATATAAATCTTGCATTATATCATCACTAGTTTGACCTTAACTTACATTACATCATTACAAGTTGGACCTTAACTTACATTACATCACCATTAGTTGGACATTAACTTATATTACATCATTACAAGTTGGACCTTAACTTACATTACATCACCATTAGTTGGACATTAACTTATATTACACCATCACTAGTTCTGATATAAGCAGTATTGATATAAGTTCCTGACATTTTCTGATATTTTACTGGAAAAAATGTAATAAATGATGATACCACATAGACGCGTGATCAACAGTTAAATTCGTATCGAGCGTTGACACTAACACGAAAAACGAGAGACTAACGGGCATCTTATGAAATGTCATTTCCTCTAGCAACAGGCGATATTATTTTGCTGATTCTAATAATGTCAATAGTTTTCTTCCTTCACCATAGGGTCAATTCTCAGACAATAGAGTCTGTTGAGTGAAACATCATGACGTAACACTTAATCAAAGTAGTTAAATTACTGAAGCGCTAGATCTCTTTAGATTCCCAAGTTAGGACAGCTATTTATGCTAACGGATTGAATTTATGGACACTCATTATTTATGTAGGACTATTATCCGAATTGCAAATGTCCAGTATTGAATTCAATTAGGGGAAATACGAAGGTCTTTTTCAATTGTATATTTATATATCTGAATATAGTATGCGTATTGATGTGTTCGCTTTGAAAACTTTTTTCTGGTCCAATTTTATTGATAAGAATTTGAGGGGATTTATGTTGCTGAATTGATATGCTTCTGAGACAAACATATTCTAAATCTGTCCGAGACTTTCCCATAGATACTTTAAAACCTATGAACATTACTTCCTTGTATGTGAATCCAAATGACCGAGACTTTCCCCTAGATACTTTAAAACCTATGAACATTACTTCCTTGTATGTGAATGCAAGTGTGCGATCATAGATATCATACGGTTTGGCTTTTGTTTAACACCGGAGCCGAGGTGGGGGTTTATTTCGCCATCATTAGCATATGCTCTCAGAATGCCATCCCATAAGCAGCTAAAACAAAGGTTTCTCGCTCAAAATGCATCAAAACGTCGTTTATTTATCTGACTGCAGCAATGTTTCCTTAGGCAAGTGACACCGCTTGCATGAATTTTTAAAAGTATTTACCTACAAATTTTGCGTCTTTTTTTCTGTTTTTTTTTTTTTAATATGGTTTTTATATGTATTTTTTAATCTTGAATTATAGCAATGTATTCCTTTATGTACTGCATTTCATTTCACAGAATACTAAAGCATAATTAAAACAATAATCTAAACTCAAAGTCGATAAAACTAGGCACAACATATGAACATCAACACGGAGACGCTTGAGAGGGTACAATAGGTGTTCCGGAAGAGTTAGCGTTTTCTGCAGCATCGACAACACCAGTTATGTAAATGTAGGCCACATCCAAGAAAATGTCATGTCGTCAAAGTAATAACTGAGGCACCATTCTCAATCACAATATGCTAGCACAATCATGTCCATCTTCATAGCATACCTCTCAATGGGACCTAGACGGCGGCCATAAAACTTGATCATAGTCGTCATCAGCCTGCATTTCATGAAGTTTGGTCGTCAGCAGCTGACAACAATTACGAAAATTTCGATTATTAGAGCAATCCCTTAAATAACGAATTATGACTGCAACCTGTAACTACCAAATGTTGGAGATGCAGGGATGTTACTACTAAGTATCAAGAACGGGAAAGTTCTCCTTCGGAAAATAGAAATGGTCACGGTTATCATATAGCTTGGTAGTAAGCTGCTCATATTTGGTCATAGTTTAAGTAAAGGTAAAAGTACTAATGATAAACTATTAGTTCGTGTTCCAACAAACCCTAAATAACCACATGCGTCAAAGTGTTGTACTTCTACTAACCAGTTTAGAAAACCCCTAAAACATTCTATGATATTCTGTTATCTGTTACATAATCTTCCGTTACGAATGCCTTCAACAGACACAATTACAGTCTTTCCAATCAAAGCACCACAGGTGTTCCTCTCACTTTCGCTCACTGCACCCTGAGATTTGGTCACAGCAAAATTGAAGGCATGCAGCTTAACTCACCTGACCAATCGCCAAGTTGATAAATTCCTATAAAGTCAGTCAGTATTCCAGTATGCAACCCCATCAGGACCAAATTAGTCGACTGCCTCATCCACAAGGTGTTGACTAAAGAGCGTTCTACTTTATTCTGACATAGTCCAGGGGTGAAAAGTCCGTTCAAGTTTTTTTTTCTTTCTTCCTTTCCTTTAGAAAACGCTTAGTTTTCCAGAACACCTGCTTTTGCAAAACCACTGAACAGGTGCAACCGCTATTGCACAACCACTGAACCGGTGTAACCGCTATTGCACAAGAACTGAACAGTTGTAACCGCTATTGCACAGCCACTGAACCGGTGTCACCGTTATTGCAGAACCACTGAACCAGTGTAACCTATATTGCACAACCGCTGAACAGATGTAACCGCTATTGCACAACCACTGAACTGGTGTAACTGCTGTTGCACAACCACTGAACTTGAGTAACAGCTATTGCACAACCACTGAACTGGTGTTACTGCTATTGCACAACCACTGAACTGGTGTAACTGTTATCACACAACCATTGAACTGGCGTAGCCGCTTTTGCAAAACCACTGAACAGGTGCAACCGCTATTGCACAACCACTGAACAGGTGTAACCGCTATTGCACAACAACTGAACAGGTGTAACCGCTATTGCACAACCACTGAACCGGTGTAACCGCTATTGCACAACCACTGAACCAGTGTAACCTCAATGGCGCAACCACTGAACAGGAGTAACCTATATTGCACAACCACTGACCTGGTGTAACTGCTGTTGTACAACCACTGAACTGGAGTAACAGCTATTGCACAACCACTGAACTGGTGTAACTGCTACCGCACACACACTGAACTGGTGTAGCCGCTATTGCACAACTTCTGATCTGAACTTGTGTAACCCCTATTGCACATCTATATACTGTTGTTATACCCGGTTTCCTTTTAAACATTTTAAAGATTTCTTCGTTTAAGCTTTTACAAATTAATTGTTTTTAAGAGTGAGTTCAATGACCATTGCAGAAAGATGCCAGACAAATGGCAATATGTCCCCATTTCATACACTAACGTTCGCCAATAACAATACCTTGCTGTAACGATAATTACTGTGGTGCTACATGTATATTCAAACTAACATTGTACCCGGCAGAGTATTAAAAAGAATTTACTGGTATGCTACGTTTTTATACTATGTACATTAACTTTGCTCACAGACAATCCAGTAAAATAAAACTCATATTGTAAATCTGTTTGTTATCAGACTTCTAAACAACAATAAAAACTGATGTAATGTTCCGGATACATTTATTGATTAACTACCAATTTTGTACTGGTTATGTATTTCTACATTCAACATGATAAAACAGTAGATATAACATTCTTCCTGGTGCAATTTATTCATAATGTTTCATTTATTTACTGCCCGGGCTACATTACGAACTCTGCAAATGACTCAAATAAAACATGTTCCGGATGACCTGTGGAAACTAGCGTCGAGACTCCATAAGATTATTGATGATGTGGCAGAAATTCAACTTTTCAAGTCTGTGCGAACGGACAGTCAAGAGGCACCATCGACTCGACATTTCATGAAAGTCGAATTTGCCAATAAGGGGATTGATGCCATCAGCAATATCTTGCAGCAATAGTCTGTTAAAGCTAACATTCCACCGTACTTCCGATATAAAAGTTCACCGATTATTTCCTACAGGTATTCTATGCACCAAAGTCTTTCAATTACAAGTAAACATTGCAACAATTGAATATAGATGACCTTAGAATGACTCCTCCTTCAGCATGTTCATGTTCTTCATCTCAATATTGCTTTTGTCCATTATTACATTCATTGCTGGCAAAAAGAACTAGGCCTGTTTAATAACCTAGGTAACCCTACTTACAAGTACACATTGACTGGTTTTTTGAAAGATCAAATACTGTCGAACCATGCTTCTGTATCACAATCTTTCCAAGTACCGGTTAATGAGCAACACGCTGACCTACCTTGTCTTTATTGGATACCGAAACTACACAAGGATCCCAATAAGCAACGTGTTATCGCTGGCTCTGCTAATTGCTCGACCAAGCCATTATCAAAACTTCTTACTACCATTCTTAGTACCATAAAATCAGGGCTTCAGTCTTATTGTGACACTGTATACTCCAGAAGTGGAGATAATGGGAAGTGGAATTTGAAAAACTCGAAAGGTCTTTTAATCAATCTTGAACACCCCCTCCTAATAAATCTCTTTTCGGTCAAAACATTTGATTTTCACACCCTATACATTACCATACTTCATACAAAATAGAAGGAACGTCTTCGATCTCTTGTTATGAGAGCTTTCTTTTCCAAAAAAGGCGGACGACGATACACATATATGGTAGTGAGCTATCTTGGAGCATACTTTTTGAAAAACACGAATTCGTTTTTCAAATATTTCGCAAAACGTTCCTTGCTCGAATTGTAAGGACTATCAGCACAAAGCTGTCGATTTAAACAGTTCTTAATGTTGCAACATATTTTCCATATATTAAGAGCACACTTTTGTATGTATGTATTTAGCGGATAAATTGAGTATTTAGCGATATGTACAGTGTGTTTCGCCTACAGTCAATTTATATTACATGTACTATTAAAATAAACTGTTAAATAAAAGAGGACGTATACCTGATATAGTGATAAAATCATTGACAAGTTTCTTGCAAATACGAACAAATTTGGGATCAAGAGAGAATTATTTCATGTGAAACGTTTTGTTACAGGCAAATGTTTGCTCTCTTCTATGTAACACAGTTTAATGTCGATGAAAGAATTTTTATTTATCTTAGAATACATTTTCCTAAATATATTGGTTAGATTGAATAAAAACTTAGCAACAGTTTTTAAATTGATTTATATTGTGAAAACTCCAGAATATTGCTATATTGGCGAGTCCCGAAAAACCCAACATAAGACATGTTATAATTAGAAGACATTGTACTCGTACCCCTGGCCGCCGGCAGCATACCTTTTAAGTGATTCAGAAGAGCTGGATTTACTTGGTGTTTAAGCAGTTTGTAGTCGTGGAGACACTGTTAATCTTACGAAGGAAACACGTTCAAAAGTTTCCAAAATAATTGTTCATTTCCTGTTGATGTTGAAAGCCAAAATAGCCGTTTATAATATATACTATGTTTCATAGGACATTCTTGACCATAGGACATTCCTGACCATAGGACATCCCGATCTTCGTCGTTTTGTCCTATTGGATTTTCAGATGAAAAGTTTAACACAGTATTAAGATTGACTCCTCACAACTTCATTCCAGTTTGATAAATCTTGGTACAACCAAACTTGCCATATCAATTTTGTTCCTCTGTGTAAGAAAATCAATCTTTTCAATCACTACAATGACTGAAATAATCGCGTATGTCTAGCAGAACTGATTACAAGGGTTCCGTGTCTCTACAGCCAGCTTCCATTATTTTGCAATAAGCTAGTAGTAACTGCAAAATTAATGTGAACGCGATGGTGATCTTTATTAAATAAACTCAAGATATTCCTCGTTTTGCGAGGGTGAGAGTACAAACCAAGACGAAAAATGATTATTTCATGCCATGCTTTGTGTTACTCCTCAATGTACCTTCGTTTATAGCATAGTTTAAGAATCCCCCAAATAGCAGCAGTGCTCAAATAACGACAATTACAGTCATAAATCGTACTATAACTAGCACTGCTTTCAAAATGTAAATATATTCATTGTGGATGAGTTATGAACGTATATTGCAATTCAACGTTTTATAGCACAAGAAAGGTCTATTATCAAAGACTAAAGATGGCGATATATAGAATTGAAATAGAAATATTTCAAAATTCGATTATGATTCATTTATTCAAATAGACACAACTAAAATAGTTTAAGGCGTCTTTTATTTAATACATATATATACATGTGTATTTGGATTAATTAAATATACCACTAATTGTATTAAAGATAACTTATATATATATATTATATTTTAATGAGATATCCTTATGATACTGAAAATATCTCTTAAATTCATAGAATATATCTCGAGTTGTTCATGCAACATCTGATAAATTAAGAAGATACAACTCTTATAGTTAAATTGGCAAATCGTATTGTAAACTGTTTATCATTTTTGTTTTTTTGTGTTTTTTTTTTAACAAAAAATGTTATTTGTAATTGACAACTATAATGTCCGAATCTTGTACATCAAATGGTTCGATAAACAACGAAAAGACATATGTATCAAAAAGATTTATAAACCACAGCCAATTGTATATTTTGCTTAAGTTAAGGCATCTATCAAATTTATCGAAATGGTATGCGTATTTTATATTCGTATCTATTTCTTTTAAATCAGTGTTATCAAGCTAAACTTATTGTTTTTACTGCTAATGAATAAATTCGTGTATTCTTTTGTGTTCCTTATTGATCAAAAACGATGAGCGATTTCCTCCATTGCATGCTGTTTTTAATACAACTAGTTGATGTACATAAATATAATGTAAACAAACAAATTGCTTCCAATTGTCACATATAGACATCGAAACAACCAACCTGTCCAAAAATAATCGCTTAAGTAGTTATGTTCCTATTGCTAAGTATTTAGCGTTTTTCTCATTTTATGAGCGTCATTTACGAAGTCCAAATGTGTGCGGTGTACAGCTTAACCTGCGTGACCATCTGTCGTGACTTGTACCCCGAATTCAAATACCTGTCACGACTTTGTTTTGACCAGTGAATCTTTACAACATTATTGATGGTTGACAGTTGTAAACAACCAAAAATTGCAACAACAATTCATGGATTATAACAATTGCGTGGAATGAAAAAATCAGGATAGGTAGATGAATGGTAAAATCACAGCATGGACAAACACGTGCATGACTTTAAATGGTCATGACTTTATCAACACTGTTTATTAAGAAATTAAACCCACTCGCGTGTTAGGTCGTCCAATACTTACACCATATTCCATCCTACGATCCTCGTGGAGGAAAACGTGTACGTAGGCGTTCTATATATAACTTGCGGTTTTCAAACAGCCTACTCAATTTCTAATCCCTCTGACTTTTCTGCAATATTTTCCGGAAGCATTACCAGCACATGTCTGGACACGTGTATATGTTATTGGTAAATACACCCACTGATATTTCGGAACCCTCTCAATGCATACATGTACCCCCGCAGTCCAAGTACACCACGCGATCCACATGACAAAACACGTGAGCTCGTACGGCTCCATTCACGTTTTCAGCCCACACATATCGTATCGTCTGCGTGGGTAGACCAAGTTGCCCAAAATGTCCTAGATCCGAGTAAATAATATTCGAGTTAATTTATAAAACTGATGTTAACACCAGTATCATAATCAATAACTCTGGCAGTATCAATGGTAGTAATAGAACGCGCTTTAATATTTTCTAGATGACTTGTCAAATGGAAAACTGTTTATGTCATTCATCAATGATAATACATAAGATAGGTCTACATAAAACAGGCGACGCGACGCATTAACGAGGAATTAAATTCTATCACTCATAAAGTATATGGTTTTATGGGCGATAACTAACTTCATGGGTAAAGATTTTAATTAATTGAAGTCAAATGGTCGTTATATAAAAATCAGTGTTATTGTAAATATGTGATGCAACCGGCGTGGAACAGGGATTTACATGTACATGCATATGATGCTGATTTAATTCAATTCGTGTGCCTCCATAGATGTACGTATTTTTTATTACTATTTATTTATAATAATATAATAATAATATACAACATTTGATTTAGGTAACGTTCCCGTTATGACTGTATCACTATTCCAATACGCGATCATTGAGAGATCCATGCACGAGTGATCTGTTGTTTCGGTGTTGAGGAATACGTGCTGACTCCCACGCCAGCCCCCTGGTGTAATTTGTGTCAAATGACATGGTAGTGTTCCGTACATCAGGCAATAAACATCGACAAACAAAATGTCATTAGGAGTTTTCTTTCACAAAAATTTAGGTTAAAAGCAGATCTCACACTCCCAGTCTAGTATCAATTTCATTAAACACAAAAACAACATGACTCGAGCTTATCAATACCTATCAGTTTTTAAATTAAATCGTCTTTTCTTTAAATACTGGAATTCCGTAACATCGTGATCTCCCGCGGTCATACCATATAACAATATCTATGCAAACTCCACATAAAATTCAACACAAACATTGAGAACGAATTGAAAAATGCCATCATAAGATGATAATTATGCACGACATCTTGAAACTAACTATGAACATGTTGTCAAGCTACCAATTTACATCCTTAGGTGGGGATTCGACAGAATTACGCCCATAATCACAATAAAATTAAATTAAAAGCAAAACATTTTTTAAGGAGTGGGTTTTTCCAAAAAGCAGATTTGATATAAATCTCTGAAAAAATGCTGCCACAAAATGGCGCCGTTGAAAATTTTCTTCAAGATGAGGAATAAAGTTTTCAACCATTCAGTTTCCAATTACAGCCTAACTATAAACATGTCAATAGGGGGCAGGTAGTTAAGCAAAGAAACTAAAGAAGGGAAAAGAGGTCTGATAAGGGGCTAATATGCTAGAAACTTATTTTGTACCTGTCAAAAATCTAACAGTGAATCTATTTTCCCCAACATAAAATCAACTATATATATATAGTTTACATGCGAAAGCATTTGGCATGCTTTGGGTATGTACAAAATGACGCTTTCACGCAGGTTGCAGTTTGTTTTTCGTTGCAGTTTTAACCCTTAATTACCAACTAGAAATGTCTGTGAGACAATAATGCCCCCGCTCCCAGCTGGTTACATTACCAAGGGACGCGATGCGACGCGACGGACCGGGACCGGACCGGGACGGACATGGGTAATGCTATATGCCCCCACTCCCATTTCATGGCGGGGGCATAGAAACATTTATGAAAATTTACAAAAGTTCATTGCAGTAGTATTTTAGTTTGTTTTTTTTTATAAATCGACAAGTCAATGAAGCACAAATTTAATTTTTCTTTTCTTTTACATTTACTATTTTCAGCAATTTAAAATTTATTAAGTGGCTTCATTAATAAGCAAAATACGAAATATCTACTATACGGCTGTTCATTGGTCAACTGAACATTAAATCGTGAAAGCATGTTACAAGACTCTGCTAACTTCGTCAGTCGTTAGTACGAAGTTAACGGAGCCATATAACAGATGATTGTAATCAGATTCATTCGTTTGTTTGTTTGTTTGTTTGTTTTAAGGTCCATCAACAACTATGTAGGATTATCATGTCATGAAAAGAGGTAAAGATAAGAATAAGTAGCGACTGGATATTACAAAAATAAACGTCTAGCCAGTGACATTTAAATAGTTAAGTGGAACAGTAGATCTAAGCTTTCTTCAAAGTCATCTAAACAAATAAGAGAATACTGAAGCGTCAAGAAAACCATAATTTAAACTCAAAATCGATTAAACTAGAGGCAAAATAGAAACAAAGGAAAAAATTACATTTGAAACCCTCGTAAAAGAACAAGAGAATAAGACCAGGTGTTCCGGAAAAGTAAGTGTCTTCTGCTTCATCGACGGCACTCGCCATGTAAAACTTGGTCACATCCTCAAAATGAGAACCGGGTCATCATTGTCAATCACAGCAAGTAAGCAAATAAGCAAACTCAAAAATGTCCATCTTCATATCACACAAAAGACTAGTAAACTAGGGACATACTATGAACAAAGGAAATATTTGGTCAATACAGATGATGAAATATTGCAAAACTCGAATAATGGTTTGGAACGATTAATTATAAAGAGAAATTGTCAAATAATTAAAGAGTAGGTCTACGCCTACGACACTGAATAGAATTTTCACAATCAGAATTATGCATCAGAATTTCCCATTGACTTTTGTATAGTTTCGCAGTATCGTAATTTACAAAACAATACTTATATAAGGTATTGACAAAAAGGGAACAGGAACAAAGCATTACGAAGAAAGTGTCTATAGTTTAGAAATAGAATTAATAATCTACAAATATTGATTTACTTTTTAGAGTTCGGCAATCAAGCAGATGAAACACATGATGTTTTCTACATGTTATAAGTCTATTAGTCTTTCCTTCTCGATAGTGCGATCTACCGTTCTTCGGAATCTTTCATTCGGGTAATGGTTTGTCATACACATAGTTCGACCTCTTTAATTCAGCTTTTGTGGCTATTCGTTATTTCTCTTTCGTGAAATTTATTTTGATTTTTTTTCTTATGTTAGGACTAGATTTATTTCCTTAACGGGATCTGCAATGTATGTTTTTAATTAAGAAGCATTCATTGTTCAGTATTAAGTCGTAAAATGAATATAACAAAAAACTTATAAGAATGTCATTGAGAACTTGATGTTTACCTGGATGTGACAAAGATTTACATGGCGGGTGTCGTCGATGAAACAGAAGATGCTAACTCTTCTGAAACACCTGGTCTTCTTCTCTTGTACTTTCACAAGTGTCTCTCTGTAAATATTTCTTTTGTTCATATTTTAAAACCAATGTAACAAATTATGTTATGAAGAGAAACAATATTGTTCACTGTGTATATTCGAAACTTACCAATATAACGATACGTTTGTAATACGCGTTTTGATTGGATATGGACAATGTTCTAATGTGCGATAGAATCATGATAAATCATGATCAATCGTATCAAGCTCCTCCCATCGAGCCTTAGCCACGCCCCGTTTCTATCCAAAACAAAATGGCGTCGTGATGGGGATCGTCTATCAATGAACATTCCACTGCATGATAGGCGTACGTCAAGTTAGCATCAGAGCAGAGAGGACCGATTGAATGTATTAGCCGAATAAATTAAGAATAAAACGTAATCATATCATGTTCTTACCTCCATTTATTCATGAAACATTAATTCCATCCATGTGTAGGCATCTCTATCAGGAATCTAAACAAACATTTCACTGTGACTGTGCCGTGTGCATCTGCACAAAATTTTTACAGATCTTGAAAATATCACACGATTTTATCGATACGAACATATTTGCATGCATACTGACATGGAATTGTAGCCATTTTGTCAATGTTAATCCAAGTACGTTCACGAAGAAACTCAATCCAAATATTCCGCCTCGTCAACATCCAGACCAAGCGCTCGCCAGTACATTTATGGGCGTGGCTAAATGACCGACTTTTGTAAGCTTCCTTCTGATTGGTCAGTTGGCTATAGAAAGACACGTCACTAGTCAGGTCACAGAGTACTTTACTAAGTACTTGTAGCAAGGAAATACAATGTATCTAAACAAATTAGCGTATTAAATTTGTCAGTGAGTGTTAGAATGGGGATAGTACGTTATTTTTCGTGTCTATATTGGCGATTAGAACATGAGATTTGGTTTAAACTCTCGACCTATCGGTCTCGAGTTCAAACCAAATTTCATGTTCTTATCGCCAGTATAGCCACTCAAAGCAACGTACTATCCCCTAAATATACAATGGGACTACATTATCTTAGCAACCACGGCCATCGTAGTAACCATCGTAACAACCCGCTTCGAATGTTTTATTCATCGTATACCATTTCAAAATTATTACTGATGTAAATATAAGGAGTGTACCTCATTTTGAGTGCGTATACGGTAGTATGCCCGCAGTTGGCAACGAACATATTCACTATGGAGCGCTTACGCGCACCATAGAATACGTATACGCAGTCAAAATGAGGTACAATCCTCATATGTTCCCAAACAAACATTTTTTTATCAAACAGAAAGAAGATTTTGGAATCCTGTTCTCCTCCACTCGTCGCCTCCAACCACCCTTCTCGATAGACCAATGCTAAAGAGGTCATTTTTCACCTGCCTTAGTCACACCATATACTACACTGCACTTCTATACGGAAAATAATGCCTTCCTGAACTATATAAAACACGAACTTAAACATAGCATACCTGTCTAAGTTCGTTTTCACCTGCCTTAGTCACACCATATACTACACTGCACTGCTATACGGAAAATAATGCCTTCCTGAACTATATAAAACACGAACTTAAACATAGTATACCTGTCCAAGTTCGGAACGTTTAAAAACTGACGTCATTTTTGTTTTGAGCAACTTAGTGTATTTTATAACAACTTAACATTACCAGTGAAATACTAAAAGTATTGAAAAATATGCATCTTATGAAATTGAAAATATCCCCGTTGAAAAAAAATCGATCAAAATATTACCCATACTCGTATTTTGGATTACTGAAGATACTGTTAGATATTCTAAATCTATTTCATGACAGTCTAATGTCCATTTCATTTGCTCTTAAGAAAAAACCTTCGCATTCTAGGCAGTCAGATCAATGTTCAGGAAACTGTGTAACATTTAGACAACTTATTAAAAAACAAGGTTGCTCTATTTCTTAAATGTTACTTTCCGTTTCCTTTTTGTTAGATGATGTAGAGCAAATAACGTAGCTCTAACCTAAAGCAGTATAAACGTATATCTATCATATAGCAAGATATCGCTGGAGGGACATTATACCATCTATGACTTTTGACTGCTGCTTCATCAACGTAAGGGAAAACACTATAAATAATATAGGGATCAATGACCCTTGTGTTAAATTTGTTATTACCATCATGCGCGCGCATGATAAAGAACGTGAGGCTATTAACAGGCATGCTCTGGTGTATTGCACCGTTAGAAAAGTATATTTTATGTTAACTTTAACACAATAATGCGTGCAAGCGTCTAGTGTTTTACGTCTACTGACAATTGACTTTGAAAGAAAAAAAAACGATCATAAATGATGACAAAAACAATAAAAGTCTCAAGACAAAAACCAATTAGTAATACGGCAATTGGCCATTTGGGCCACCTTAATTCTGCGTCTTGTGTTTTATGTAATAAACAAGAGTTTTTATCATTTGTAATGCAACAGAACACACATAAAACAATGAACGCTTGTAGCACATACATACCAATAAAAGTAGCAGACAAGGCAGGTTATGTTTAAAATAATATATCAGTACGAGAATGTCAAAAATCATAAAACAAATGTTATAGATCTAGATCAAAAACAGAAGGGAAATATCTACGGAGAGGAAGCACCAATCACATCTCTCATAGAGACAGAAATATTTGAACTGTGTTTGGTGTAAATAGAAACAGAAGCATATTTCTCTCTATAAATATCAATCTGAATCAACTGTTTTGATTAACGTAGTTCGAAAACATGTTTGATGGAGAATACACCGCAGCAACAAAACCATTCGTTGGTATAATAAGTACAACATAATCTTACTTAATAATAATAATTAACTCGTGTTTGGACCAATTTCTAAATGAAATACATTTTCTGAATGCAAATGTTATTCTAAGAAGGAAAATCAAGGTCTCGGTTGTGTCAATTAACCGGAAAGTACCTTAAACGGCATTTTCGCTAAATTTGGTGCTCGTCTGCTCAATTTCGCCGCCGCCATTCGACTAATTATAGGAATCTCAACATGGTACGACATGAAACATTTTCTAATATTTTTTAACCTTAACAGTTTAGATTATCAAACAATAACATATTTATTTAATATCAAGATTTATTACTTAGCAGATCAATACCATAGTTATATTTTTATTATCGTTTTCTATGTTAAAAAAACATTTCTTATGATTTTTGCGAACCGATTATTTTTGTTTAAGAACGAAAGGGCCTTTGGAACCGTTGACTTGTACACATTTATTCCATTTCCATTCGTTTCGTCATCAGGTAGATCCCATCTTTGACTTAGTTATTTGTTATTGTCGTGTTTACACAGTCGCTCTCCTGGTGTTTTCTATTGGAGAAAACACGGCAAAAGTAAATATTTATGAGTAAATTTGCCTTGTTTCATTTCAACAAATTTCATTTCAAAAAGGATCGAACAACAGGCATAGCCTATATAAGTTCTCTCCAAATAGTAACAATGAGTATATACACAATGATACATAAGTTGAAGTAAGGACAACTTTTAAGTATATTCATCTGATTTACTTTTATTATAATTAATGTATTCATTTTATTTTTATTTTTTTTTTTCATAAAAAGGTTAATCCTTCCAACGGACCAGAAAAGTCCATAACAGCAAATAGCCGCTGGTCATCCACCCATAAGTTTTAGGTACCAGCCATGGATACAGCATTTAAAGTCAAATATATATGACATTTAAGAATAGCAATATTTTGAAGATATATAGCTAGCAGAGTTTCACTAATTTACTGTATATGAAATCATTTAATCTTAAATGGAGATACCAGTGAATATTGAGTGAGATATTGAAAGGTTTAAAATTTTGAATAGATTAATAAATAACAGAATTGAGTAAGTAAAAATATACTATAAGTATTAGATATGTTTGTCCCTACAAGTATATGATAGTTATTATATAATATAATACATAAAATACAAACATACAAAACATACCTATATCGGATATAGAGATGGTAAGGAATGTATTGGGAGGTAGTGAGAGTGGGGGGAGCGGGGGGGGGGGGGCTTCTTAGGGTAAGAAAGATGTACAGTGAAAGCCATACATCAGGTAAATTGATGTTTTCTTAATGGATCGCTGAAGGTTTACTGAATGGATTACTGAATGGATTATCATATCTTGAGTGATAAAAAAGATAAACAAGTAACCATATTAACAAATATACATGTATACAACTCTGAGAGTTAGAGTCTATTTTTAGCTCTAATGTATTCTGCAGTTGCCTCAAAGATAGATATTTTATTTTGATCATCACAACCTGATAAAAGAATATCCAAGTTGAAGTGGTTGTGATCAACATCAAATAGTTTTTCTTTTAGTATATCACGGGGAGCATCAAAATTCCTACAGTTAGAAAAGTAATGATAGACAGATTCCTTTTCATTCCAACATGAACATGACGGTGTATCAATAAGATGGTCTTTATTCAGATCATGCTTTAAACTACTTGCTGAATTTCGAAGTTTACACAGTATACTGTTATATTTTCTGCTACCTGCATTGATGTAAGCATGGTTCATGGCATTGTCCAGTGACAGTGTTGATACCAAACCACGCATTTATGCTGTGTATACGTAATAGCGTGCCTGGTGGTTTATGAATGGCAGGACCCCTTACTTTTTTAGTCACACCACACAAAAACAAGGTTTAGTAATAATCACACTTTAGATAGAAACTGAAAATCTCATTTGCTTTAATTTCCTGAACAGTAATGAGATGATGTGCTTAGCACGCGAAGAATCGGCTTCATCCATGAGTTTCCCAATGGCCAACATTTGGGTTTTTGTTAGGTCAACAAGCCTCATAAAATATTTTTACCAAAATTTAATCTCACTGATAGGTCAGATTTAAGGATCCTACTTGAACATCAGGAGTAATAAACGTAATTAGGGAATGCTGAACTTGTTATTTATCTATCAATTGCAAATAGCGACGTGAGTGTCATTATGTTTCTAAATTAATAAATGCAAATGAACATAAAATCAATATAGACAGTTTAGGTTTGACAAGGCCACTTGGAGATAGTAATAAGATTTCAGCTCTTTGATGAGACCATCCATTGAAAATCGGAACATATATGTGAACTTTTAATACATATTGAACTTGTACATCATTAAAGGCCCAATATACGTAACTTCAGGGAAATTTTCGTGATTCTGAAAAATTCTGAAAAAAAATCCAGTTGATAACCATGCAAAAATAAGCCTAAAACCAAGTAAACCTGACCGGTAACGAACAAGAAACTCTTAACAAAAAAATCCATTGAAAATAATTGAAATTGAAAATAATACAGGTGGGGCCCACTTCAACAACAAACCGAAGGTAGAAGACGGTTCGAAATGGACGCGTGTTTACAAATACAACTGCTGCTGTACCGGTAACCACGAAGAGTTCATCTTGAATATTGCTGATATCAGTTAATCTTAACTAAATCTATAGATACAATAAGTTATTAGGCTTGATTTTCGCTTCAAGTTTTGCCGAAAGTTACGTATATCGGGCCTTTAAAGCTGTACAGTGAAGCTGAAAGTACGAAAAAGGATACAATACATAGCGTTGATTATGTACCATTTTGGTAATTTAAGTTTGAAATATAAACGTTACATAAGTATCTGAGTTGTGCCGTTCCATCGTCGTCCTTTTTTAGGGTCACTATACCATTTTAAGGGGGGTTTGTTTAACCTAACAAGTCTTGTAATTTATATATTACAATGTTTTTGTTTGCCTATAGTACTAGTTGGAGGTTCTTTGGAGTTTTGCTGTTTCTTGTCGTCCGTTTTTCTAGCGACTGAACGTATACAGTTGGAGCAAACAAGCTCGAAACGTAATGCTGTTATGCCTTTTTTGATACCTTCATAAGACGCTTACTTTTCCGGAACGCTGGTCTAATTCTCTTGTGTCATTTTAAGGGTATCCGTGTAATTTTTTTTTTAATTTTCCCCTAATCTAATCGATTTTGACCTAGGATTATGGTTTTGCTGACGTTTCAGTATTCTCTGGTTTTTAATCACACAGAAATACATTATCACTGGCAGCCTCTATTGACTTGGGAATAAAATGATAATCTTAAGTGTAGTATTTCCTTCAGGAGCTATGCAAAAGTAGTACTGTAACAGGAAAAAACTCTTGTTTGAATTGCGTTTACACTACATACATCTTTAAACAATGGGACTAGCAAAGATGACGTAACAAACACATGTGCTGCACCTTTTGAAATTAGTAATAGATACAGTATGCCGAAAAAAAATTAAACTGCACCATACATCTGTTTCGTCCTCTTATGACTCTTCAGTGATGCTAGGGGCCAAATGGTGGGAATCCAAAATGCCTTTACTAATGTAGCAGCACAAGGATCAGGTGCAGAAACCCCTTTAATTTATGAATTTAGAAGTTAAATTAAACTAGTTCTATATAATTTCAAATCGTGTACTACGAAAATGTGTATATCATGTACCGTGTCACTATTTAAATGAGATTAACTGTGGCTATGGTGGCTCCAGCAAATCTCGAGGACTCA
The DNA here is from genome assembly GCA_947623455.1 of Mimachlamys varia. NCBI lineage: Eukaryota > Metazoa > Mollusca > Bivalvia > Pectinida > Pectinidae > Mimachlamys > Mimachlamys varia. The sequence goes on along the minus strand of OX392531.1, from coordinate 33,584,337 downwards.
AAAATCCACCAGCAGAGTCTGCCACCCCCTGTCATTAAAGATGACGTTACACATATTATTTATTTTAGTCATTTATTTTATCTATTACTCCAATGAGAAACAATGAATTGTCATTTAACACGTTTAACTCCAATATTAGTTGTAACAAATCAAGGCATAACACGAAAGTCAGATCAAGGGTCGTAATCTTTCTTGAATACATTGTACATCCATATGTAATACGTTGCGCAAAAACACAAAAACACACGGCGCATGTAATTAATCATTCTACTCCGAAAGTTTCCTTTCCAGCTTTATCATAATTCCCACGATAAAATAATAATAACAATAATATACAACATTTATATATCGCTCTATAAAATTTGTAATCTAAAGCGCTTCACAACATGTAGATAATAATTTGATACTTACACTGCATAAATAAAAAAAATATTACAATCTGAGCTAATGTGATAATATAAAAAATGCACAGAAATACGAACTAAATCTACTGTAGAGAAACAAATGTCAGTATATACATGTCGTTTAAGTTGATACCCTAATATGCAGACGTGAAAAGGTCCGTCTTCAGATGTTTCTTGAATTTGGCTAGGGTATTTGTTTTTCGGATAGCGGATGGTAATCTATTCCACAACGTGGCCGAAACTTTCCCAAAACACCGGTTTCCATAGGTCACAGTACGAGATTTTGGGACACACAACAATGATTCTGTCTCCGACCTCAGTGATCGTGACGGCTGATACAGGGTAACTAGCTCCCGTATGTACTGGGGAGCTGTTCCATCCAGTGCCTTGTATGTGTATACCAAGATTTTGTATTGTGACCTGTATTGCACAGGTAACCAGTGCAATGAATACAGAACAGGAGTGATGTGTTCTCTCTTTCTAACTCGAGAAACGAGACGTGCTGCCGTGTTCTGGACCTTCTGTAGGCGACTTGTCAATTTGTCGGATATACCACAGAGTAGGGCATTTCCATAGTCCAGTCGTGAGGTAACAAGTGAATGAACCAAAATCTTGCACTTGCATGCATCGGCAGTTATAAACTGCCGTATACAGCCGATGTTCCTGATCTGGTAGTAACAGGATTTGGCAATAGCATTCACTTGTTTCTCCATGTTCAGTGAACTATCAAAGTACACCCCTAGATTTTTAACAGTTGGGACAGCCTCTACAGTACTTGTTCCGACCTTGAGCTGGAGAGCCGTTGATTGCTTACACTTTGGAGAAAAGACGATCAGTTCCGTCTTTTCCTGATTTAGCTTTAGCATGTTGGCATTCATCCAGCTTCTGATGTCTGTCAGACAAGCTTCCAGATTTTCTGATATGGTGTCCCAGCTGTCCTGTAGTCTGATGACCATGTAGATATGAGTGTCATCAGCATAACAGTGATAACACAGGTTATGTCGATGACAAATCTCTCCGATTGGTTTTGAATACATGCAGTATTTACGGGGTCCTAACACCGACCCTTGAGGAACCCCGAAATCCAGCATGCTGTCACGTGAAACAGAAGACCCGATTGCAATACACTGCCGTCGATCACTCAGATAGGACTGCATCCAGCATAAGGCGTCGTCAGTCAATCCATACGAATACTCCAGACGTTTATGGAGTATGCTATGGTCGATGACGTCGAATGCAGCTGACAAGTCTAGCATGACGAGCACCGCCTTGCACTTCTTTTCCAATGCAGAAGCTATGTCGTTATGCACACGTAGGAGGGCCGTCTCTGTTGAGTGTCCCATGCGATAGGCCGATTGCAGGTTGTCATAGAGACTGTTTGCATGGAGTTGAGCCTCTAAACGCCGGGACACAACCTTCTCCAAGATCTTAGACAGAAAAGGCAAATTTGACACTGGACGGTAGTTCTTCAACTCCTCCTTATCCAATCCAGGCTTCTTCAGCAATGGTCTTACATGTGCTTTCTTGAAACACAATGGAATCTTTGACACAGCCAATGATTTATTTATGATTGAGGTTATCAAAGGAAGCAGTGCTTCAAGACATTTTTTCAGAAGGTCTGTTGGAAGGGGGTCAAGCTCACATGATTTTGATTGCGATGTCTGAATGATTCTGCGTAGTTCATCCGGAGTTGTTGGAGTGAGCTCTGACAATGGTTCCCCGTCAAATTGAATGTAAGCACTCATGACAGATACATCGTTGTCAGTTGTCGAATTCACTTCGTCAATGTTTATTCTAATCGTGTTGATCTTATTCAGAAAGAAATCGCTGAACTTGTTTGACAAGTCTTTGTCAGATGTACAGCTTGGCAGGATGATTTCACCTTTTTGACCCATTAGCGTTTTTGTGAGTCTAAAAAGCTGCCTGGTGTCCTTACCACATTCTTCTATCTTTTCTGAATAATAAGTCTTCTTTGATTGAACGAGAAGTGAACCAACTAACCGACATTGGTCCCTATAAATCTGATGGTGAACGGCCAATTTGGTCCTTCGCCAACGTCTTTCTGCTCTTCTGCGATTCTGTTTTTCCTCGCGCAGATTTTCATTGTACCACGGTGATTTAGGTCTCATGGTGATCACCTTAGTTTGTAGAGGTGCATGCTTTTCAATAAGGGCTTCTAAACCAGACGTGTATGCTTCAACAAGTTCATCAACCCACCTTCGGTAGATTGAAGGGCAGAAGAAGATTGGATATCGTTGCTGAAATCTGGTATCAAAATTTCGCGGAATTTCCGGAAGCTCACCTTTTTCCTGATACGAGCTGGTCTTCTACAATTCAGTGGTGCTCGGATAGCAAAATGATCACCAGAGGGGTTTCCCTTAACATAACTTAGGCATGGATCAATAACTGAAATCGCTACATGAATGACAAAGTTTTCTTCCCTTGTTATGACCACATCAAGTGTGTGGCCGTGGGTGTGTGTAGCTTCTGTCACATGCTGAATCAGACCTCTGGACTCAAGTAGCCCTGAGAACTGGCGAGCATCATCATTAGAAAGATTGTCCAAGTGAAAATTAAAGTCCCTCGTGATAATCATCTCTTGTGGCACAACAACCTGGTGGTCTCAAAAGGTAGACCACTCGTCAAAAAACACAGTATGTCTGAGACCGTTCTGTTTAGATGGAGGAGGCCTGTAAATGATGCACAACCTAAATTGTTTATCATCGGCAATGACAGAGCAAGTCATGTGCTCAAAGTGTGTGAATACTTCATTATGGCTAGGATAGAGATGTTTCACACTTAGGCCTTTCTTAAACAGAACAGCCACACCACCACCACGTCTGCCGTCTCTAGCATTGTGGATGAATCCATAACCAGTTGGTATCAGCTCAGCAAGAACCTGGTCATCGATATCTGAACCTAACTAGGTTTCTGTCAAGGCGAGAATGTCAATGTTCTTCCCGTAGTTTTATTCTCCTTAACTGAATTACATCTTCTGATAACTATTAAATTTTAACTGGGAAGTAAAGAAATGACGTCGTAAATCATAAATGTCACGTATCAGCGAACATAGCAATACCTATCGTAAACAGGAAGCAGTGAACCAGACTTGGAAATAATATATTGTATGTCAGATGTGACACAGGAAATTGAAGTTTTGGCGCAGGAAGTTTTTAACGTATTTATAAAAACGTCTATTTCACATAAGATAACAAAATGTCTACCTAATGCTGACAACAACAGTAATTTAACTATCTACGAAAGAATACCAAAATGTTGAATCATTAAAAAAATTGGTTAATGGGAGATAAAATGAAAGCAAAGATCGCCGCTATATATACATGTGGAACTGAAAAGTCTACTCGGGGAATATGTTTTTTTAAGCGGGGAGAAATCAATAGGAAATACTTAGAAGCTTAGAAACTTGCTTATGTTACTGTAGATTTCCATACATTTGTACGTGTTTACACAACATCCACGGGAACTAATTAGCGTGTTAGACCATTCTATGTACACGTGTTGTCATGATATCAAACGCAAAAAATATTCGTTATTTGGTTATCTTGTACATAGTGAAAAAACCAGAATCTGGAACGGGTTCAAAACTTCGTTAAATATCATTTTTCAAGGCTTTTCTCTTTTGATGATCAATCTGATGACTAACTTTTTTCCTAATGTGTTATTTTGAAAAAGGGAGTTAATGGCAAAGCAGAAAATGCAAAAACCAAATTATGATGGCGAACTCGTTTTTGTGCTAGATGGTTGATTTTAAGTGAATTTGGCTGCTTTGACCAAGTGAGTGAGTGAGTGAGTGAGTGAGTGAGTGAGTGAGTGAGTGAGTGAGTGAGTGAGTGAGTGAGTGAGTGAGTGAGTGAGTGAGTGAGTGAGTGAGTGAGTGAGTGAGTGAGTGAGTGAGTGAGTGAGTGAGTGAGTGAGTGAGTGAGTGAGTGAGTGAGTGAGTGAGTGAGTGAGTGAGTGAGTGAGTGAGTGAGTGAGTGAGTGAGTGAGTGAGTGAGTGAGTGAGTGAGTGAGTGAGTGAGTGAGTGAGTGAGTGAGTGAGTGAGTGAGTGAGTGAGTGAGTGAGTGAGTGAGTGAGTGAGTGAGTGAGTGAGTGAGTGAGTGAGTGAGTGAGTGAGTGAGTGAGTGAGTGAGTGAGTGAGTGAGTGAGTGAGTGAGTGAGTGAGTGAGTGAGTGAGTGAGTGAGTGAGTGAGTGAGTGAGTGAGTGAGTGAGTGAGTGAGTGAGTGAGTGAGTGAGTGAGTGAGTGAGTGAGTGAGTGAGTGAGTGAGTGAGTGAGTGAGTGAGTGAGTGAGTGAGTGAGTGAGTGAGTGAGTGAGTGAGTGAGTGAGTGAGTGAGTGAGTGAGTGAGTGAGTGAGTGAGTGAGTGAGTGAGTGAGTGAGTGAGTGAGTGAGTGAGTGAGTGAGTGAGTGAGTGAGTGAGTGAGTGAGTGAGTGACGTCACTAAGGTCGTGTCACTTGAATGATTTTCCCGTGTGACGAAATGATTTTGTTATTTGATGCGTCATAAGGTTTCGGGAAATGACAAAATGTATTTTTATATTATAATTAATATTATTATCTTGCCAAAAGAATGTCACTATAGCAAGTCTGTAATGAAAATGTCTTTTTTATTTTGTCAATTTCTCACCTAGTATTGTGAGAAGGGAAATAACTCGTTAGTAATCCATAGCAATATGACTGCATACAACATCAACTAGAAGCCACACTATCCAACCACGTCGGTTAGCAGCAAAACATATGAGGGATTAGAATTAATCTGTTAGGACATATTTCCCCTTCCTATTCTTTCCCCGCATTTTTTATCCTTTGGCAGCTCCTGCGATATAAATGAACGTTTAACCGCTTTCAGTTTCTCGGGCCGTATTCCTCGGCTGTATTCACCGGTTCGTTAATGACCTGCTTTCCATTTGAATTATCCTCTATAGATATTGGATGATAAAAGGTCATCGTCAGACAAAGTAAGTTACTGAAGGCGAACCTGCGACCATAAATGTCAGTCATTGACGAGACTATTACAAACACATACGGACTTCGTCGAGTTTGTCTCAGCAGTTTTCGCCAATCGTTACCTAGTTCAATGTGTAAGGTTACATTCAATCAATATTTAATTGGGACATTCTATTTTGTGTTACAAGGAGGAGGTGAGAGTGTTCACCGTGGTCTTAATATACTTGACATAGTGCATACAACAATATTGGTTTTAATTTAAGAAAACCTTCCTCTATTCGCCTGGTGTTTATCACTAGATTGATATGTTTGGTATCCCGTCATTTGCCTGGTTGATGGTTTCGACTGGCATTAATATATGGAACTATTTTCAGTATCACGAAAGCCACTTTATAGATGTTACTCTTTCTTATCGTCGTTGAAGAACTGTAAAATCTGTAAGCATCATTTATAAACTTATCAAAATTATGACAGATTCAGTTGTAATTTGCATAGGGAAGATATGAGCATTCAAATTTATAGATAAAACACAGTGCCTTGACGTGATTCGAACCCCTAACCCTTGGGCTACAAACCCCGCGTTCTACTACTTAAATACTGTGCCTCTTCAAGGCCTCATTTATAAAGTCAAGGCTAAAAAGGCTGACATTTTTATGATTTTTGTAATAGGCTCAGAATCATTGCACTTAAATATAATATGATTGACTTATTGTTCGACCAATACCATTTTTCATAAAATACCATTCAAATATCCTGAATACCGTTGTATTAATATGATACAGTCCAACGTAACCACGTTTATACCTAAAACACAACTAACGATGGCTGGAATCAACACGTGAATTTGTTCTAGTATTTGACGTTATATTAGACGTGTCTAGTGGGTATCAGGTACCCTATGGCCAATAAAATTTCAAAGAGAACGCGTAACGATGCGTCTTAGACTTAGTTACGTGTGTGTTTAATCGGAAAGCTGTATCTTACCTTCGGGGTTTGTTAGATATAATGACTTTTCACACGTGTTTATATTACTTCAGTTCCTCTGAATTCTGTTTTTTGTCATTTTGTTGTGGTAATTTCTCTACTTCCGTTCACCCCTGATTGGTACTTTGGAATTAATTTAGGATTTTAAACGAGAAATGAGATCTGAATTGCTCAACTGAAACTATCAAGTTGACAAACGTATCTCTAATCTGCTCTGTTCGAAGTGGGTCAAGGTGAGATTTATTTTTATCTTTTCATTTAAAAGTATCACTACTTCACACATTATGGATCATTATTAGAACATTATAACGTATATTACTCATGCGACCTTCGAGATGACTTATTATAACAATCGTATAACTGTATTTCCAAGGAAGTTGAATGCTATATGGTATCATGATCTTTTTCAGAAGTGGTTTCAATATGGTTGAAAATAAGACCCCATTTTAGGTAGAGTTTTATATCGTTTTAATTGAGCAGGTTTGATGGCCAATTCAATCAATCCTATACGCTTTGTGATGGCGTTAGTTTGGGCAGTTTTGTTGTTGAATGGAGCAAGTCGATGGCCTTTCATTCCTGTACGTTTTGGGATATCATGATACTCCAAAAAGTAATGTTGTTTAATTGAACACAATTGTGATAAAGTGGTAGGTACATTTCCATTTGCTCTGCATCTTCCCATTTTAACAACTAGTGCCTAAGACTATAACAACATTTGTTATTGTGACGCCATCAATCTCTATTGTGACGTCATCGATTTCTTTGTTGTCTACACTTGCTTTGCTGTTCAAAATCGGTTCGAAGTAACTAAATAATTCTATCAAAATGTAAATTTAATTAATGTACCGGTCTTTATTTAGTTTGTCATCAATAGTAATATGTGTTATAGGACGGTAACAACATGTGCTAAAACATCCATTGCTTAAATCTAAGAACCTCGAAGCAATATTATTGTTATCATTATATACGAAACATATAGCCATTACCTCTGTTGAATTCTTTTGTAGTCATTTGTAAACCTTATAAGCTGTCATATACAGTCATTTCCTACTTGAGAGTGCCTTACCTACATTTGGTTATGATCCGTCGATACTAACATAATGTCGGTCTTAACACATATAGCTGGAGAACCACTACACTTATAGAGCAAACCTGTGGATAATATCGTCATTTCTCTCTCAGTTTTATTCAATCAAAACAAACTGGGAAGTCGTAGCGTTACAGTCAAATCATCAGGCCAAGGTGACTTATTAAGAAAATCAGATCTATTTACATGTATATATCGAGAACTTATATCGAATCAATCTAGAACACCCCCTACTAAATATATTTAATTTTACAAACGATTTGTTTTTCCACCCTGTACACCTCCATACCTTATACATTTACCAAACAGAAGAAAAACGTCATCGATCTCTCATTCCTACGAGGATGAATTTGTCGAGGAGCTTATCAGGACAGGTAACAAAAACCTTGCCGAATTCTTCAATTTCATTTTCAGGTATATCGACGATGCGATTTAGTTAATCGTACATAACCTTCCGGCCTTAAAATCATGGACACAACAGCCTCTATTATATCAGCTTTTAACCTCAACCTTTACCTAAACTATGACCAATACGGGCAAATTACTACTAAAGCTGTACGATAAACGTGTCTATTTCTATTTTCCTATCATGAACTTTCCCTTTCTCGATAGTACATATAACATTCCTGCTCCTCCATCATGTAATGTTTACATATCGTAGTTGATTCGTTATTCTATGGCTTGCTTTGTGATTTCGTAATAAATGTCAGCTGCTGACGAAACAACGAACGGCACAGGGATTCGTGATATTCAGGTTAATGAAGGCTATCAAGTTTTATGGTCGCCATCTTGGTCTCATTGAGAAATAATTTACATCCTTGATGATATGAAGATGGGCTTTTTGTATATGCCAAAATAAATATGTCTAGTTGTTGTGGACTTTATTTGGCGGAGTTTTGGCCCCTTTATGAACGAAAAATGTAACTTTTTTAAATTTCAATATATTACTTTCTTCAGGACCTTCAATGTTGAATTTTCTTTTATCAAAAGTACTCAAAAATAATCTAACTGGTTCTTTATCATAAAGATTGTTATTCTTGGTGTGTACATATATTTGACTTTTAGTTTGACACAATTTCATAAGTTGGTATAAAACCTCCTAAAACCACAACATCTGAACAATATCCTTGGTGAAGGGCACAGTAGTACCAACTTGGAACTAAATGAACGATTAATAACATGGGCCTTGTTGTATAAGATAAACTAGTTAAAAACTTTTTAAAAAAGTACGAATAAAGCGCCCTAAGGAGAGTCAGTAACACACATGTCTCTCTACAAAACGGCTGAAAGAATCATAAGCAGCGTAATAATCATTCTCTGGGGAGTTGTGGAGAAGTAACCTTACCTTCATGGGGTATATCTGCAATAAAATACGAACGGCGTCAGCAAAACCTGCTGAAAGATATTTCAAATTTAGAATAGTTAGAATGCTATTACTATTGCTGTGCAACACGTATGTTCCCCTACCTTCATTTTGATGCCACAGTGAAGCAATATAGTAATGACATAAACTCGGTAAGATCAATCAGGAATAAAACTTCAGTACCCTTCAAACCCAGCAAATGGCCTCACTCTATCACTTCAAATAGTTAATCTGTGTTTCGTATGCAACAACAATAGGGGTATCCGATAGCTATTTCCTTTTACATTCTTGTTGGGAGACATTCACCCAGAATTACGGGGCTGAAAGCAGCTTTTATGTCTTTCATTTGTATGTTTCTGTTTTTGTGAAACAAAGAATGATAAAGCGAGTAATCACATCAGAAAGGTACAATGCCAGGCAAGCCAGTTATCACATCAAAAAGGACACACAGCCAGGCAAGCCAGTTATCACATCAAAAAGGACACACAGCCAGACAAGCCAGTTGTCACATCAAAAAGGACACACAGCCAGGCAAGCCAGTTGTCACATCAAAAAGGACACACAACCAGAGAAACCAATTGTCACATCAAAAAGGACACACAACCAGACAAACCAATTGTCACATCAAAAAGGACACACAGCCAGACAAGCCAGTTGTCACATTAAAAAGGACACACTGCAAGGCAAGCAAGTTATCACATCAAAAATGACACAAAGCCAGACAAGCCAGTTATCACATCAAAAAGGACACACAGCCAGGCAAGCCAGTTGTCACCTCAAAAAGGACACACAGCAAGGCATGCCAGTTATCACATCAAAATGGACACACAGCCAGACAAGCCAGTTGTCACATTAAAAAGACCATACAGCAAGGCAAGCAAGTTATCATATCAAACATGACACACAGCCAGACAAGCCAGTTATCACATCAAAAAGGATACACAGCCAGGCAAGCTAGTTATCACATCAAAAAGGACACACAGCAAGGCAAGCCAGTTATCACATCAAAAAGGACACACAGCAAGGCAAGCCAATTGTCACCACAAAACGGATATACAGCAAGACAAGCCAGTTGTCACATCAAAAATGACAAACAGCCAGGCAAGCCAGTTGCCATCACACAAAATACACAGCCAGTTGCAATTATGAATAAAAAAGGTGCTATTCTCGTGCGTTTTTTGTACAATCCTTTGGAATTGCTGGTGGTAGATACTGCGGATGTTCCCCAAAGTTTGTCGCGAGGTTCATGCCTATCTGGAATTGAACATTTCTTTCTGTCTTTTTGTTTCCTGAGTACCTTCTAAGGCTACAATCTTAGTATGACTGAGGAGTCCTAGGAGATGAAAAAGCTGTACGATGCATTATTCTTCACTATTTGTTTCACTATTTGTTTATTTAGAAAGGTACACCTTTATTCTACTGTCGAAAATAATTACTAAACAAGTTCCTGTAAGTAGGACTGATTTGTGTGCTTAGAAAGAGACACTTGTATTGTCAAAAATTACCAATCAACTTCATTGTAAGTAGGACTGATTTGTGTTTTTAGAAAGGTACACCTGTATTCAACTGTCGAAAATTACCAACCAAGTGCATTTTAAGTAGGACTGATTTGTGTGTTCAGAAAGATACACCTATATTCTTCTGTCGAAATTTACCAATCAAGTTCATTGTAAGTAGGACTGATTTGTGTGTTTAGAAAGGTACATCTTTATTCTACTGTCGAAATTTACCAATCAAGTTCATTGTAAGTAGGACTGATTTGTGTGTTTAGAAAGGAACACCTATATTCTACTGTCGAAAATTACCAACCACGTTGGTAAGTAGGACTGATTTGACTACTGTCGTTGTGGCGTCTGTGTTGCTCGCACACACTTTCTGTGCCATACTCACATTTTGATCCAAACCACTTTTCCGCTGTCCTGCACTGACTACTGACAGGGAAGGGTAAATAAAGAAAACAAATCAGTCAAAAACGGTCCAAGCGTCAAGTAAAGGTAACGTGTATCCTTCAATTTTGTCGCTACAGTTTATTTTATAGCACTTATTTGTTTTCGTTTTGCTCTATCGACATGGCTTCAGATGTGTGTTCTGATGTGTCGAGGGTGTGATCGTATTTGTATAGTACGTTGTGGTTTATTTGGTCTTTCATGACATCCATAAACCTGTTGATTTCTGTCATAATCCACAGGACGGTGTCAGAAATGCAATGTTCTGCAATGTTTAGCTTATTCATGATAGGAGAATTTGCACTAAGCGAAAGAATTCTAAAAAAACTTATGTGGATGGTTCTGTCAAAAACATGCTTCTTCAAAACGTATTCCGACAAACTGCATGTACTAAGGAAATGTAATTGTGGGCAACTTGCTGTCTAAGTGAACAGCAAATTGTACCGTACAGGAGACAGAATGGATATGTCTACAGGTGCATGTCGTAAAGCTTCTCGGTTTTACATTGTCTTTGGGGAGGATAACGGGAAACTTGTGAGCCAGGCTTATTGTATACGTTTAAATGCCATTAACATTACTTACTTACAAGTGAACGTCAGGTGTACTCTTTGCATTAAATACGTCATCAGATCACATCGATTTATCAGATCTGTTATCGAAAAATGGCATTTGATTAAATACGTGATAAAGTTACATCTTTTTATCAGATCTGAAATCAAAAAATGGTATTTCATTAAATACGTGATAAAATTACATCTTTTTATCAGATCTGAAATCAAAAAATTGCATTTTATTAAATATGTTCTTCAAAGATGGTTTGATTTAATTATTTTTTAACTTCCTATTAACAGCTAGCCATTGAAGGACATGTCTCCAGCAACATCAACATGCATGTGTTTATGTGTGCTGGGTACATTGATGTACTTCCCTCCTTGTTATAGCACAGGTCTGATTCCGACTTATAGTGCTGTCTCACTGAAATACGATACCGAAGGTACCCAGCACAGCATTCAGTCCACACACATTATACAGCCATTGTGTTAACCATTTGTTGTCGCTGAACGTCAAGCAAGAGAACAAAACTAACCATTGTATGAGATTTGTCTTGGCATTTGGCAAAACCATGAACTTTCTTTACAGAGGCGAACGTTCAAGTGAGGCATCGTCAAGGGAGACAAAGGGTAGGGAAAAGTTCCTAAAAGCGAAGAGTAAATATCAGATTCCAAAATCAGTCGCCTCTTACGTATCCGTCAGTGGGAGCAGCGGGAATGGTGCTAACGACTTACGGCAGGTTCAAAGAGGATAAACAGCTGGCAGTTTCAAAAGGCAAGGATCACACATTCAACCTAAAATCGACATAAAAGGAACCAGCAGAAAACTTCATAGCAATAGAAAATAGGGAAACAATGTCACAAAGGGAAATCAGTAATATCCTAACATCAAAAATGAGATAACTGTGAAAGAACAGAAAATATACCATAGCGTCAACAAACCCATTATCTGAATTCAAAATCGATTAAGCTAGAGGGGAAAATGAACAAAGGAAAGATTTACATGGAGAATTGATCCGGTATTCCGGAACTCAGGAAACAGCTTACTATAAAGAGAAATAGTATGGATTGTGGATGCATTCCAATGATCAAACATCCCTCCATTCAATGTACAGTATGTAGCGGGATGACAATCGCAACTAATGGACAATGTCACCCAATGATTTCAGTTTGCATGTCAATTGTATTTTAATTATTGAATGGCATTAAATTTTTGTCTTTTCCATCCATCTTACCAACTGTTTGACACCTATGTTTGCCTCCTTTACTGTTATACTAGGGCGAACATTCAGCCACCGTCTGTCGTGAATATATTTTGAGGAATATTACACCGATACACCATAAATTTACATTTTCACCTCGCTTCGCCTCAATGGAAAAAAAAATCAGAGAATACCAAAGCGTCAACAAAACCATAATCCAAACTCAAAATCGATTAAACTAGAGGCAAAATAGAAACAAAAGAAATATTTACACGGAGACTCTTGTAAAAGCACAAGAGAATAAGACCAGGTCTTCCTGGAGAGTAAGCGTCTTCTCCTTCATCGGCTAGTAAACTCTTATTACTTCATTTCCAGATGAAAAAAGTGAGGTACGCGCTTTTTCGTTCCTGCCGAAGTAATAAATTTTATTTACATCGTTAAAGTTGTGTATAGTAATGTACGGGTGTACCACACCTAAAACAACTGTTTTACATGCCAATGATTTATGCCAGTATCATTTCGAAGATAGCTTTAATAATACTTGATCTGAAAATATACTGACAATTCGGAAAGCATTACTCAAAGATATAATTGTCCTAAATTCCTCATAGGTCCCTTCGATGATCGTGCGAAATGAGATCATCTGCCCTTCAGTCAGATTTTGTTATTTTATTTCATGTCCGATACTAAAATAAAACGTTTGAGATTGATCAGAAAAATCCGTTCACATTTATGAAGTTGCATACTTTCCATTTTATTATTCGACAGATGTAACCTGTTCGCGAAACTAATGACTACTGAAGGACTTAACCTTGAATTTGTAACACTTACAGCGTATTTTTTTAACCTAAAATACGGTGAATAATTTTATACTTCCGAGGAGTTTAGAGTAGGGTAGCATTTTAATCGCAAATTGATCTAAACCTCCAAACGTGTAACCAAAACAAATACCCTTAAAACATAAGTTTAGATTCAAAACTAGATGTAACAAATTCTCAGACACCTGTGATCCGTACCGTGTGCCTACCTTAAAAGCCTGCAGTTTTCGTTTGGGTTTGTCTCTTATGTCCCAAATTGAAAGTGAAAATCTCCAATTCACTAATCCAGTTTATTACTTGTCACCAATCTCATTCATCATACTTTCGTCAATAAGCTATGACACTATTAGGCCTAATGAGATGTTTTCAGTATGCAAAGGCCTAAACGAAATCCGACTTAAGACAACTTTATTTGACTCTTTACAGCTGTGACCATTTCACAACGTCGTCGTATTTACTCCTGCGTGATGAAAACGGCTCTAAAAATCATTTTATACTGGAAAGGTATTTCAATTAATTCATAATGAAAATCGAAGTTCGAAAGGTATGATTAAAGCACAAATAAAAATCGAAAAATAAAAATCTTGGCCCTGAACCACAATTTTTCTGTTACGTCGTGATGCGTGAATTTGCATACATGAAGATAAGTGTTCAACAATGTAACAAAAGTAAAGCACCGTGTGTTTAAAAAAGGTAAATATTAGGATTGAATATCCATTTTGTTGTTTGCATCGGCTGATGAAGTCAAGTGACCCTCGTGCAAATTTACTTGACTTCATCAGCCGATGCAAGCAACAAAGTAGACATTCAATCCTTAAATGAAGGTCGCGGCCACATATATTTTACTGCTTCATCGACATTTTATAGCATGTATATATTTTTCGGAGAGTTAAAATTGTGCATCAGGGGTTATTGATTGACTAATGCGAGCTGCATAAAATTAAAACAATGCAAAAATGCAAGTAAATTGTAACAAACAGACACGATAACACATCATGAATCGTCTGCAAGACATGAAATAGCGTATATCCTCTGTGGTAGATACCAGATACAGTACTGAGGGGAAGTACAGAATGCCCTGAGCTACATAATTAACAACCATCGTAGTTCTATCGACGGCTATAGTTTAACCTCCCAAGTAACACATTGAGGTGATGCGATCAACCGCTGTGCCATTCGGGACTAATAGCAATGACAAAGACACAAAGACTACAAGTGGATAAAAAAAAAGCTTCAGACTAGATTCCCCTCGGGAATCGCTGTGAGCGACAGTTCACAATTATTCGTGAAACTTCTATTGCTGCTTGTCAGCATTGCTTACCCGTATATGTTTCTTGGTATACTTACAGTTTTACACAGTATATTTGCTGCATGGTTACGTAGTCAAAAAGTCTTTCATAACGTACAATGTATGTCTGTCGTTAACACGTGCCGCTATGCTTTAGAGACGGAATCAAAGATCATTTCGTCACGTAATATTTCGTCACCACTGAACACTTTTTTCCATACTTCATGCATAATTTAATTTTTCCTACTCCCCCGATGCTTATTTTTTTAAGATGATATTGTATAACCTAAAAAAAAATCAGAAAACGCAAAAAGTCATATAACGCTATATTTGGTGCGGTTTTTGGTATTAAAACTGATAAGTTGAAGTTGCTTGTAAATAAGATTACTTCTCTTTGTTGTATTTTGTGCTATATCATTTCATTTGTGACAATACTCAAACACCAAACGATTGACAAAGAACAATAAATGTGCGATATACATTTCAGAAATGAAATCAAAAGGAATAACAACATTTTTGTGTAGGCTGTACGGTATATTAAAATAGAAATGTGCGCACTTTTTTGCATAAACCGCTTCGCGGATTTATATTAAATGCACACATTTTGTCCTGTATATACAGTACGGCCCACAAAAACGATGACCATTCCTTAAATAACCTCAGTTTTAGGCAAATCTTGACTTCCATCTTATATCCAGAACTCATCTTTGATTCCATTATTTGTATTTATATCGTGAACGATACAAGTTTTAACAAGCTTTTTAAGAAATATCGGGATTCATCCGTGATAAAATACTTTTTATTGTTTTGTGGAAAAGTTGCTGCTCTTTTTTTTTTCTTGTCTGTTTCTCGTATATCATTTATAAGAACAACGGATTTATCTTGCAACCTTGGAGTCAGCTAATAATATAATACAACATGAAATACAAGAAACAAAAAGGAACAGTTTTCGCTTTCAAAACATCTTGGTTATATATGAATATTAGATACGGTCCGACTTCTTTCAATTCTCATTGGTTAAACTATGGTCATATGAGGTCTATATTTTGTGTTATTATACCTCACTTTCATTTAAAATGACCTGATTGGATTAAACGTGATCACATGACATTGTATAAATGAGACATTTCACCGAAATTAGAGCATTGGGAAAAAACCCCGGAGAAATGACCTTTGGGGGAAACAACCCCAGGGAAATTACCCCCAAGGGAAATAACCCTTCGTGAGCCCCATAATTCCGTAGTCGAACGCGACCGGAAGTGAATTGTCGTCTGCAACAACAAACATGGCATGGTTTGGCAGATCGACAGAGAACGATGTGGCTAAAATTCTTGACGATAAAGATGCTGTCAATATAAAGAAAGCAACAAAATGTGTCATGCAAACGTTAATGGCTTACATCATTGAATCGGAACGCGATATTGATGTCAGTGACTGTAGTTCGGAGGATCTAGCTGCGTTGCTGTCAATTTTTTACATGGATGCAAGGAGGAGGGATAGCTCGCCCTACAAACTATCAGTGTTAAAGGGAATACGATTTGGCCTTTCAAAGTATTTCAAATCAGAACTTGACATTTATATCATCAAAGACGCAAAATTTCGAAAAGCTTATGAAATATTCCAGGCAGTATGTGTAGATTTAAAAAGAAAAGGCCTCGGTAAAATTGACCACACACCGGCCATTGACGAAAAGAATTGGAAAGGCTTTACACCAGCATGGCTCTAGATCCAAGCACACCTACTGGTCTACAGCAAAAAGTTTGGTTTTACTTGAGGTTTTTCCTGTGCAGACGTGGGCGAGAAAATTTAAGAGGGATGAACAGAAACACTTTCGCTGTCCGAAAAGATTCTGAGGAGCGGGAATATGTGTACCAAGTGACAGATGAATTGGACGTAACAGAAGGCAGAATGTACTCAAATCCAGGTATGTCCAGATATTTTGTTAACCTAAAAAGAAACTAACAAACTTAATGAAATTCATTTTGAATATTTTAATATGAATTAAAAAAAACTAGCCTAGAATATTCTAGCTAGGCCAACAGTATACAATGTAGATTTAAATTGTAAATCCCTTCGTTTTCTATTAAAAAGGCGCTAACTTGAAACCTATTTAACACATTTATTACATTATATTACAGGTAATTCCTTGTGTCAAGTTTTGACATACAAAACGTATCTTGAGAAAGTATATCCTGAAAATCCCAACCTGTGGCAACGTCCAAAAGATTCATTCATGATGACCAAGTTTGGTACTGTAAAGTTCCTATTGGAAAGAACAATTTATCAAAAATGATGTGTAAAATTTCAAAACAAGCCAAGCTTTCCCAGGAATATACCAACCACTTTATCAGGGCTACATCAATCACAGTTTTGGATCTAAACAAATTTGAGGCAAGGGATATAATGGCAGTTTCTGGACATAAATCCGAAACTTCACTAAAATCTTATTCTAATGTAACATCCACAAAAAGAATCATGGAAATGAGTATGACATTAACAAATGATGTGGTACAGGACGTTCCAGTTCCAGTACAAGAATACATATCAGTAGTTAAAGATGCTGAATATCAGCCGTTTGACACTGATAATATGGAAGAAATAGTTCTCACTGACGAAGAGTGGAACAGTCAACTTGGTGGGGAACCTGTTGATGTCAACCTAAATGCGACCGGAATTATTGCAAAAGAGGACACGTGTGGGAACAAGCCCGATGATAAAGAAAATACGCGTCCTTGTGCTGCTGATATTAGTAGTTTGCCATTGAAGGGATTTACACCTTATATCAGCGGGTGTGTGGTCGATTTCAATGTAAATGTGAACAATTGATCACAGATACATAAATGATATTGTTGCATTTATGTAATAATGTAATATCTATATATATGTTGATATAAAATATCAAGCAAATTTACAATTCTTTTTAGTTTTGTTCGGTATATAAAATATGTATGTCCCTCTGTTTCGGGAAACATCCAGAATTGTCTCCCTTTGATAATGTATCCCTCCACAAAGGGTCATAATTGTTTAATATTGACCCGATGTTTCTACTTTTAGAAACAGCAAGTCAATATTGCGTTTGGGACGTCATAATCATTCACCAAATGTCCATAATTGATAAATGTATCTAATTGAAAATGAAATGTCCTTGAAATGTCCATGTGAGGTAAGGAAATAAAGAGACATTAGCGACCGACTAATAACTAGGGAGATTTATTTCAAAAGGACAACATCACGACGTCACCATTACAAGCAATTCAACAATAAAAGTAACATGACGTCACAATGTTTCATGTTTGGTGAACAAACAAACGCAGAAGTTTATTGTCTATGACATGTCAAATGTTGCTAAATTATGTACAAAGTTTATCATTGTTGTTTATTTGTTATCCTTATTCCATTGTTCGCTCTTCTTATTGTATAACGCACCATTCACATTCTATATCATGTGCATTTTTCATTGTATAATCTAACAATTGTTATTGTATATCACTTATTCGTTTTCGATTGTGTATACCGTACCATTCATACTTTATATCATGTTATTTTCATTGTATAATCTTACAATTGTTATTGCATATTTATAATTCGTATTTGTTGTTTCGTTATTTTCTATTGTGTGACGTGACAAACATCTTACCAAATGTACAATCTTTTTAAATCTAGTTAATAATATATTAGTTTTAAAACCAATCGACCAATCCGGATATACCTTACGTAAAGAGGATGCACGTTTATGCTTGATGGCTCCGAGAGGATGTGGATTACCTATAAAGTTTAAGAATCATACTAGACCGCGTAATAGGAGCATTTCTTGTCAAATTAAATAATCAACATCGACTCTCGGGATGTATCCTTCAAATTAATAAAAACAAATGTGAATGTTGCCAGCTATTTACGGTGCTTCATACGGGGTTTCGGTCGATATTCTCTATCCTCTCTATCCCATGTGTCCAACTAGTCGACTCCATGTCATTGTTTACGTTTCCCCAACGGTTTGCAAAATTACAAAAACGGTTTAGAATACCAACGTAAAGACACACTATTTCCACTAAGACTGTTCCAGTGTAATTGTAATGTCAGGTTCGATTGTTTCAGTCCTTCAAGCTTCTCCAAAACCGCATGCTACCTGTACTATGTTTTGTTTTATTTCTGTTATTGTTTTACTAACTAGCGTCGTGGACACATTCAGATGTATGTTTCGGTGCGACAAACCAACCGTGGTGTTTTACTTTCTGATAGATCTGTTACTCGTAATATACACCGTACACCGATGCCACAGCTACTAGAGAATCGTTCTTGTATGTGGTGGTACAGAAGCTGTCTGTAGAAGCGTCCCAGATACACCGACTGGCCAATTGCAAACTCTGGTCGTTGCCCTGTCCAATGAAAACGTAAACGACGACTCTGTAACGCGCCATGTTGAGCCCCCTCACTCGGTTCTTTATAGTCTGGGAAATGTCACACACCAATCTGTTGCAAGTGCTTGAATTATACTTAACATTACCTAACGTCTGCTCCATCACTTCTTCGGCTATTGATTTAATCTGACTTATTTTGAAAGTTTGACCTGAGTCAGGCTGCATTTTGAACGTGTTTTCCATCTTTGGTTTGGGGGTTTTGGGTTCCTCTAATCCGGCAATGCTCAATCGACCCTTAGTTGCTCTCCGTACCTGTAGCAGAGATGTTATAGATGTTGCTACCCCTTTGAAAGTGGACCGTCTTCGATTGGAAACAACTGGTTTAGATTCATCAAGTGGAACCCCTGACGATGACTTGGACATTACAGACGCTCGCCGTTGTTTCCACTGAGTGACCAAACTTTCGCCATCCCCGTACTGAAGCTTAGAATCGGCAGTCGTTGCACTGGCCTGTGTGTGAACAAAATACATGTATCAGTCCGATAGTGAGCAGCAACAGGCCCAGATAGTATTAGTTATACAGTTTTTTAGTGACCTGATACGGAAACATATCGGGTCTAAAAAAAGTTGTATCAGGTAAGGTGAAGTCGAACGTGATACATATTTTTTTAGACCCGATATTTTTTTCCGTATCAGGTCACTAAAAGACTGTGTAACGAATTTATCCTGCTGACGGCTTATTCTCCTGTGTTTGATTAGAAAAAAAAAACATGAGTTGGCCTTATATTTTGAACCGCTGTCCTGCTGGCGTCAACATAGAAATGCCCTAACATTCCCACCTACCTCATCAAACGTTTCAAACGTAAAATAAGCTTTCAAAATTATGTTATTGAATGAAGAGTTCTTTCAGGAACGATAACCTGTTGCTCACGTGATACGCAATTTACTGACGTGTTACGGATTTTAGTGACCCAATACGGTATCGTCCAGGACGTCATGTGACGTTGTTTTAACCAATGGGATAGTGAGATGTTTGCCGTCAGCGGGATAAAGATTTAAACTGATACGAGATGAAATAGCTTAATTAGTATCGTTTCGTGCATATAGATGTTTAGACTTTATTAAGATATCCATTCACATCAATTGTTCATCGACTAAATGGAGAATATACAAAATAAAATAAAAAAAAACTTGGCGTAGAACATTCATTCATTAATTATATTTGTCTTCGTATAAAGATCTTTACAGCCTCACTACTACCGTTCATTGTCTTCAAGTTCACGTGATGGACATAAATACATTGACAGGAATAAATTGAACAATATCTCTTGTCAGTTTAATGTGAAACTTATTTCAAACATTTTAGGGTAACTTAACGTTAAACAAAAAGGAGTTTCATACTGATACACTGACTATTTGACTATTAGACGATTGTACGACTGTAATTTAACCTTTAAATCATCTAACTGGTTTTATTTTGTTTTTGTTTGTTTTTGTTTTCATGTTAATATTGATTCAGTGCGTCTTAACATTATTTCTGTAACATTTATCAAAGGGCACAGTTGCTTGAGTTTCTGTCAGTAAACGGTATATATAAGAACTATATATAAGGAGCCGCCCATTTCAGAATGTAATGGCCATTATATTCTATAATGGGCGGTTCCTCATATATATAGGCCTATATATTTTTTTTATTTACTAACAGAAACTGTGCATATGGATGTTAACAATGGATTTCTAATGTCTGGTATCTACGTAGCCATTCGGCGTGTTAGTATTTAAAGGTTTTCTGTCAATGGTAAGGACATACCGCATTAACAAGTTTGTACCCGTATGCTTTATGCATAAATATATTGAGGATAAGCTTTTTCACGACTGGATATCACTGGCTGTTATCCAACATTATGTTTTCGCTGTTCCACCTGTATCGTATACCTGACGATAACATCGGTATGGTTAAGGCAGTGTTAGGCGATAGAGATATTCTACATCGGGGAAATTTACTTGAAACACTTAAAAGATCACAAACCCTCATTTCTCCTTAACGTATAATCACCTTCAATTTTCAATAAAGTGAAGTATTTTGGGCATACTAAAAGGGAAATCAAAAAACTGATTCTCTTTGCCTCTGTGTAAAGGCCGACACTAAAGAACATTATCCGTAACTTAGCATTAAACAAGTATCGTGTGTATTGAAATTTGTAAAACGCACGTGATCATGTTTTATATCCAAATCGTATCTTCTACAAAGTAATGAAACCAACATGTTCAGATCACTCAGGCTAACATTATTTGGGAGTAAATTTTAGTACAAAAAACATTTAGACATATCCTGCGTCTTTTTTATCTAAGCCACATATTCTCCATTTAGCAATGATATTTAATAGCATTCTGATGTTTTTCTTTCTTTTTGAATTACTATCGCGAAAATATCTTATATGTAATTTCTTTCTGTTTTTCATATAAAGCATCTAGATTGTAATCGGATAAAAATGACAAAACTTCAATTTTATAATAATATATCAGTGTTTGTCAGCACAAATATTCTTAAAATGCATAAATTATCACAGAAAAATACTTTATAATTATTTTGAGTTTCAAGATAAAGTCTAATGAAAATCTGAGTAGATGCGTATATGAGGGACTGGCAGAAACCAGCTTGGTTATGTCCATGTCCCTAATGCTACACAGTTTAGTATTACATTGCATACCCTTAAATCAACAGGAAGTGATGACATGTTTTTTGTATAAACCAGAACTACTTTTTTAATTTTGTGCAAAATTAACATCTTGAATACCTAGTTAAAATTAAATTGTCCATTTAAAACGTGCTTGTTTGCTTGGTTTTGGGGTTGTTGTTTTTCTTGTTTTGAAGGATTTTTTTTTTTTAATTTTTTAATTGTTTTTTTTTTTTTTTTCTTTTTCTTCTTTTTAAATAAAAACATAACAAACAGGGATAATCCACAGTTTTTTAAAGGTGGTGAGGGGTTATATGGTATATACCGTAAACAATGTGTATACTTTGAATAGATCAGCGATTGCAGTCATTCTTAAATTAAGTGTAAGTCACATTTAAGATAATTAAAGACAATATAATGTGACAAATATGTACAGTATCATACTAATGTTCAGACCACAAGATTCATATTTGTAATAGTATAATCTTTAGGAGAAAAGAATCAGTTTACCTGTGATGGTGATTCGGGTTGCGCCATGTTTTTTTCTGGGGAAAAAAATAAAAGAAATTAGATATAACAATGTAAATATTGTGAAGAACTGAAAATAGAAATAATTTTAAATTGATTAATAATAATATATAATAATATACATTTATATAGCGCTGTGTATAATTTTTAAAATTACTCTAAAACGCTTAACAATATGTGGATAATAATTTGATACTTATGAATAAATAAAGACGTTATTACAATCTAAGCTCATATGTGATAATATAGAAATGCATACTAGATAAACAAATGTCAGAATACATGTCGTCTAAGTTGAGACCCTAAAATGCAGACGTGAAAATGTACGTCTCCAAATGTTTCTTGAATTGGCCAGAGTATTAGTTTTCCTGATAGCGGACACTCTCCCAAAACACCGGTTTCCATAGGTCACAGTACGAGATTTTGGGACACCCAACATTGATTCTGTCTCCGACCTCTGTGATCGTGACGGCTGATACAGGGTCACTAGCTCCCTTATGTACTCGGGAGCTGTTCCATCCAGTGCCTTGTATGTGCATACCAAGATTTTGTACTGTGACCTGTATTGTACAGGTATCTAGTGCAATGAATACAGCACAGGAGTGATGTGCTCTCTCTTTCGAACTCGGATTTGGTTCAAAGCAAAACGAGGTTTTCAGGGATAACGAAAGCTTATGTCAATTAAACACAGACACCGGACATATCGGCCAATTCAAAACGAGATTTTCAAAGATATACGGAAATTGTTATCGGCAAACTTAAAACGAGGTTTTCAAAGATATCGGCCAACTCAAAACAAAGAAACTGAAGTTCCAGATTTTAACATCGATCAAAACTAAACGAGCACAGGTAATGGTAGTTGATACTTAACCACATCTTTTAGAGAAAAAAGTAACAAATATAGATAATGAAAAGTTTATGGTATTCCTAACGACACGAAGATTACAGTATAACTGTAACTGAATAGTAATCTAAACAAAACACAGGTAGACCTAATCGAATGTTTAACTTCATACAAGCAACACTAAAGTAAACACAATATCGTATATGAAGGAGTCTCTACAACAAGGAATGATATTTAAGACAGGATTGAACAAAAGATATACAAGGGAATAGCACAATTACAATAAAATCGAGACAAATACTTAATTAAACTGTTTCAACTTCTTGTAGGAACAAGCTACTAAGTTGTACGTACAAGATACTTAATTGTACGTGCAAGATACTTAATTGTACGTGCAAGATACTAAGTTGTACGTACAAGATACTAAGTTGTACGTACAAGATACTTAATTGTACGTGCAAGATACTAAGTTGTACGTACAATATACTTAATTGTACGTGCAAGATACTTAATTGTACGTGCAAGATACTAAGTTGTACGTACAAGATACTAAGTTGTACGGACAAGATACTTAATTGTACGTGCAAGATACTAAGTTGTACGTACAAGATTCTTAATTGTACGTGCAAGATACTAAGTTGTACGTACAAGATACTAAGTTGTACGTACAAGATACTAAGTTGTACGTACAAGATACTAAGTTGTACGCACAAGATACTGAGTTGTACGTACAAGCTACTAAGTTGTACGTACAAGATACTTAATTGTACGTGCAAGATACTAAGTTGTACGTAAAAGAGACTAAGATACATTCATTTCTAAAGTGTCCCTAAAACATCGCTGTAAAATCCGCATAGCGAGTTGCATTAGCACTGAAATTCAATTAATTTCAAGAGAATTATTGAATAATTTCAAATTAATATCAGGTATGTGACTAATTGTATATATTTTGAACCGTATTACTATTGGAATGAATTAAAACGTGGCATGCATGTTACGGCTAATTTCGTGTACTTGAAGTACAAAAAACACAAAATGATGAATTTAACTGCATCACACAACTATTTTTTTCATTCTAGGATTCGTCAACGATGCTAAACAAGAACTCTAAAAGGGTTACCATTCTATCCACTGCTGTAATACTTCATCTTTGCATGTAATTATGTTTTCGCAAAATTTCTAGAAATTAGGTTGGTGTATTTGTAGAACGTAAGAGAAACTACGGTATTAAAAGAAAAACAAATACATATGAAAAGTGTGTCTGTCTAGGTCTTGCATATTCAAATTTTTTGTCACAACTAAGAGTTTTGTTGCATCGAAAAATATTCTGTATCTTTGTGTGATATGAAGATGGACGTTTTTGAGTTTGCTTGTTAGTGTGTTTACTTGTTGTGATGACAATGATGACTCGGTTCTCATTTTGAGGATTGGTGCTTACTTGGATGTGACCAAGATTTACATGGCGGGTGTCGTCGATGAAGTAGAAGACGCTTACTCTTCCGCGACACCTGGTCTTATTCTCTTGTGCTTTTACTAGAATTTCCATGTAAATCTTTCCTTTGTTCCTATTTTCCCCTAGTTCTGAGTTTGGATTATGGTTTTGTTGACGCTTTGGTATTCTCTGATTTTATTTCTTTTTTTTTTTTTTGTAATAGTATTCATATGTCACGAAATACTAAACACGATACTAAAATTACCCAAAAGGAACACACCTTTAACTCTGGGTTTTCTTTT
Source organism: Mimachlamys varia (assembly GCA_947623455.1). Classification (NCBI taxonomy): domain Eukaryota; kingdom Metazoa; phylum Mollusca; class Bivalvia; order Pectinida; family Pectinidae; genus Mimachlamys; species Mimachlamys varia. The sequence continues at coordinate 33,559,585 of OX392531.1, read as the reverse complement.
CAAAAATAAATTCTATAAATGTTGTTAACATAACAGAGGATTTAAGATTTAAGGGAAGGCGTGCATACAATGGTCATGATCCGTCGTTCAAAGTATCTGTTTCTGTGATGCTGTTCCTAAAGTAGATGAAATACAGCAAATGTAGATACAAGCTTTATTATGAAGAGCAATACATTTCATTCTCCTTATAAGGGAACATACGTTTTGTATTTTTCCACATATTTGGATATGGAGAATTCAAAAGCACATGGCACGTGAGATCCATTGCCATTTATAGTGTTTCATTTCAGTATAATGAATTATTAATTGCCCATAAAGGAGGGAGACAATACTTTTGCTTCACCTTTGCGAAAAGAAAGAATTGATTTCCTCCTTTCATATATATTGCCCTGTTCAGGGTGACTGGAATTTCTCTCATACTCTCGTAACCCAAATGGCTGAACGGAAACATTCTTTCAGAATCTTTTTTAGTGTCATCCAGTTTAAAAAGAAAAATGTTAAGTTGTACGAGAATACCAGAATTACCTTGGAACAAGGTAAGTAACGGGAAGTAATTATAAGCCCGCAGCAGTGTATCCTACACACACTAAGACATCGAGTCTGCTTTAACACCTTCCACTGTTTCGGTATGACTATAATACCTCGAGTCTGAAAGCCAATGGTGTTACTCCAGACGGAAGGTACGCATAATTACCTATCAGAAAACTCACTAAATAAGTATAACACTATTACGAGTCCATCTAATGATGTACATACTCCGGTTATCAAATTAAAGGCTTGCAATGCTGACGGTAACAAATTCAATAACGCCCTGGAGATTTCATATCCAACTTTCATCTTTTTGTATAGGGGATAATAAAAACAACCAATAAATGCATTTTATTGCAACAGTATATATACAATTCCGTTTCACTGTAACGCGTTATAGTTGAACATTTTGTTTTCCCATGCAAACAGAAACAAGTGAAAGTAGTGGCCGACCGGTGCAGTTGATGGCCTATTTGCCTTCATTTCATTTCAACAATTTTTTTATTGACATAAAATCTTACAAGTTAATGTGGATAAAATAACAGGCAAAGCCTATGTTACTTCTCTCCACAAGATGGCCGGATAAAACTCATATAATTAATTTTGATTCGATATAATAATTTCAGAAAAAATGAAATGAAAAACTAGTACAGTGGACATGTAAATCAAAATAACACAGGGTAAAGGGAGGTAAATCTTTGAAAATGAAGGGGAGGTAAGTCGTAAAATACACGCTCACACTTCGTACAAACTTTACAAACCATGCATTATACAATTATATTATCATAATACTATCAACACTATCAACAGTAATTGACAGAGTGGCCCAAAGTTCTTGTGTATGTAACTGCACGGCCACACCTGTCAATTAATGAACATTTTATTTTTCTAAAACACTCATATATTCAATATGTAATTGCATTTATCATCAGCCATGCTTAACGAGTATTCTTATCTGTAAAATTTATAAGACAGTATTTAATATAACTTGGCTTCCTAACTCATATATGGATTAAAGCGATGGGATTTTCCAATGAAAAAATAAAAAGCCTCAAGTAAGATTCTGTTTGTAAGCCATCACAATCAGGACAGCCCTGGAGTAGCACATGTACAGAGTAAGCCCATCACAATCAAGAAAGCCCTGGAGAAGCACATTTGCATGTATATGATTATGATTAACGTGGCTATTAAGAGACGAAAATAATGAAATTCTTTGGTAATCATGCATTGGCCATTCCAGAAAGTAATTAGATACTGTTTCATATTCATCTGAACAGTTACTAGCAGGACTGTTAGTTAAAGGTCCAATATACGTAACTTCAGGATATTTTTCCTCATTCTGAAAAATTCTGAAAAAAATCCTGTTGATAACCATGAAAAAATAAGCCTAAAACGAAGTAAACCTGAGCGGTAACTAATAAGAAGCTCTTGACAGAAATAAAATAATTCAGGTGTGGCCCACTTCAACAACAAGCTGAAGTTAGAAGACAGTTCAAAATTGACGCGTGTTTACAAATACCAGGTTTCAACTGCTGCTGTACCGGTAACCGCGTAAGAATTCATCTTGAAAATTGCTGATATCAGTTAATCTTAACTAAATCTATAAATATAGTAAGCTATTAGGCTTGATTTTCGCTTCAAGTTTTGCCGAAAGTTACGTATATTGGGCCTTTAAATAATAAAAATATAAATCGAAAGTTAAGTTACTACACGAGTTTCTCAGTTGACAAAGAGTGATATAAGCTAGTCTGTTACCTTCAATTTTAAACATTATAGAGGATTCCTTTTCAGAATTATTTTCTTTATTTAGATAGTTTTTCAGTGCAGCAGGAGAGGTAGAGTTAAGAATATCAGTGTATTAGCAGTATTTAATGTGTGACACATATAGGGAGCATTTGTCTTTCATGGAGGCGGCCGGAGTTCGATTCCCCGATTGGACGGAGAAAGATATGGGTAAAGGTCATCTGCCCAAACACACGGGTTTTCTTCGGGAACTCCGGTTTCCTCCGACATTGAGACCAATGTGTGCTAATTGATACACGTATCTCCAACATGAGTGATTATATATACATGTAAGTTGAAATAACATGTTTTGTAATTGTTGTGAAATAGGTGGGGAAAAAAATTCTTTCATAACTGAATAGTAGGATTTGTTTCATTTGTAGTATAATGCATTCGATAAGCACGTGAATCGATTATAGGGTCATTATATTAATAACATTTGTCCAAATGACTAGATAATTTATGAACATGCTCTTAACACTTAAACATACACCTATAAGCATGTTATCGAATGATACAAATTTGTATAGTTCATGTAAGAGACGAATGTGGGAATTCTGTAATGGATATTTGATGATTTTTCTAATTTTACTTTAAACAGAACACATATTTGCAAATTTTTAAAGTGCGTGTATTAATGATATCCCACGAATCGTTCAGATATCAGTCTATGTCATCATTTATAACAAAGATTTTCAATTTGTTGGTATGAAAAAAACGACAATAGTCCTTTTAGGGGACAATTAAGCGAAGTTTGCTTATTTTTTTTTTATAATATCACCAAATATTTTATGAAATTGTAGTTCGGTCATCCTTGTAAACTATTCATATCGATATATTGACAAAACTTGATTTTTTTCCGTTCGGTTTTCAATTAATACATGAAATAAGGACATCCTTAATCGTCCAACCCACACAAATGAGACATATGTTTACAATCATCCCTGAGCATTGTGACCCTACAGAGCATGCGTGTGTTAAGGTTAAAAAAAAATCCGTTCAGAGGGCCCCTGTGTGTGCGAGCTTTTAACAATATCTGCATTTGGTTAGTTTGAAGTAAACCAACACAATTTCTCGTGGGATCTAATGATAACATTTTATATCATAATTGTTGACAACGTATTTCGTTAATCTAACATGCCCTGAAAGAAGTACGCGTGAAATCGAACTCCTCCTGTCCTCGCGTCCAATTGATTACGACACACATACATGTACATTGACTTATCAGGAACATTTCATTAACGAAGCAAGAAAATGTCATTGACTTACGAGGAACATGTCATGACGTACGAATATCCTCAGCTTAACTGAATATAAGCAGGAACTTATCAGTAACTTACCATCACACTTAGCAGGAAAATGACGGAGAGAAAGAAAGATCTAGAAAGTGACGGACTCTCTTGTTGGAACTTGAAAGACAGTAACAGTTTAACTAGATACCGTAGCGTACCATAGGATTAAGGTGGGACTAGGTTTAAAGCATAGAAAATAACGTTTATGATTCTAAATTATTCAGTGATATGTAAGAAATAGAACGTCTTACAAATCCAACAAAAACAGTTAAGGTGTTAGTACGAACAAAATAGCTGTGCTTATGGTAGGTCAAAGTCACTTGCATCATTGAAGCTTTATTTACATAAATCACACATCAACACAGATATCGATTTCACACTAAGCCTAATACCTTCTATATTTTTATTTTTATAGTTTTGCTAACAATACACTTGTGGAAGTTCTAACGAGCTTAACACACATTAAATCTCATTGTAACTTAAAGTAGAAGAGGGTATTGCAAACTTAGACCACCAACACATACGTCAGTACGTCCCGTATAGCCGCTATGTCTGTAGATTAACTATCAAAGAGCCGTCGTAACCGACTATTGACTATTTAGAACTGTCGTTACAGATTATTGACCATTTAAGAGCTATTAAGAACAATGAAGGCATTAATTTAAATGTATGAATGGTACGTACAGTCGGAACACAACGTAAACAAAACAGCCGTGCCGATAGGTTTAGACATAGTGATGATGGTGCAGTAGTAAGCGCACTAGCCTTTCAACAATTAGGCTCGCGGGATTTGGACCCCCGATCGGAGGTCACCTGCCCAACAAGGTGGGTTTTCTCTAGGTACTCCGGTTTCCTCCCACAATAAGAACTCCGTGTGCTAGCATCCGGACCAACAGTTTACAATGAGTTGAATAACTTGTTTCATAATTTTTGTAAAATGAATAAAGTTTATTAAAAAATGAACAGCTAAGGATAGGTGAAGATGGGTTAGTTATGAGACATTACAGACAAACATAGTCGGAATTATAATTCAGCACATACGTACTATTCATGACACTAATAAAGTAAAAATGGGTTTTTTTATTCAGAATCAAAATGAATGAGTCTAAACTATTCTACACAAGTATGTGCTTTGTATTTGAGCGATCTATTTTATAAAAACATGGACTGGGGATTATAAAACATAGCTACCCGTTTTAATTGGAGGGTTCGTATGTAGAGACATAGACCTATATTTATAGGCGAAATGAGTAGTAATACGAACGTGATCAATACGTAAACAAAACATATACCCGCGGTATTGATCAATAATTGTGATAAAATATCATCATCAAATGTTGGCATTGTGCATTATACACTTGTATCTTAAATTGATATTTTTTACACTTTCTGATTGGCTAAGATAGCACCACGTGATTCCCGATAAAAAAAGTCATATTGACCAGTCGTGCAAAAAAAGCTGGTAAAAAAGCTGGTTGACTGGGTGTTTCTAAAAATAGAAATATGACGTAACGTCAAGAGCTCCGAAGACCTTGGCACTGCTTGACAACAACAATGGTAATGGCAGACGGCTGGTTCGCCATTCTTACAAATAATCCAAAAGATGCTATTCTCGACGGCGTGGAGAATAGCATCATCAAACGGAAAACATCAATAGCTGTTAAAGTGGTCAGGAAGTATCTAATATTGTATTGTTATAATATTGTTTTGAGAATTTGATTAAATGTCGTTGAAAAAAATCTGAGTTCAAATAAAAAATATTGATTTATAATAAAACTATTATTGCCTTTTGATTTCGGTCGATACATGGTTTTATCGACCTGAGAAAAAAATCAACCTCGGACTTCGTCCTCGGTCGATATTTTGTCTCCGGTTGATAAAACCATGTATCGACCTCATCAAAAGGCTATAATTGTATATTATATTGTTGTTGGGTTTTTTTTTAATACAAAATGTTAGCATCCCAGAGAATCTTAGCGGAATTTTCAAGTTTAGTTTTGTAGGTATCAGCAAAAGATGTTTTAAAAAAAGAAATGTGTGGGTTTATAAATATAAGCCTTAAACTGCTTTCGTGTATTTGGAGATGCCTCTATTTAGATTGCTTATATATATATATGTTTAAACAATAATGTAGATACATGTAATCAGCATTATTTTGTTAACGAGCAAGTCGATAGAATTACTGAAAAAAATGTATGTATATGCACAATGTACCAACGATTATCGGTGTACTCCTATTAAAGATCTATGTGTAGGTATATCGTTTTGTTGTTGAAGAGTGGGTATGGCACAACTCAGTCTAATAATTTACTAATAAAATTCATTGAAAAACTACCAAGGACATATCCGTTCACCCATATGTAATGTAAAATCTTTAAAATACGCTTCGATGATCAACAAAGGAAGTGAGCTATGCTACTATTTTATACTATAACAGTAGTTAACAGTGTATAAAGCTCCTTATAAATATATATTACAGAACATCAACCGCACCTGAATAAATGACATTTCATTTCAACACAACCCATGTTCAAATAGCCTCTCGGGGAGGCGAACAGCGAGTATTGGGATCCGATATGTACTTCTATTTCGCATCACTTAATAAATGCAAATCCAGGTATGCTCTTCATTTAATAAACATTTAAATGAAGTATATAAAGTAACTTTTAGGCTTGGGTGTTCGATGGTGTACGTGATGCTTGACCCGCGGGATGTTTAATACACTCACGGGTCAAAAGTCTTTCTGCATTTGTTTCTTTTCCTATACATTCTTTGTATTTACACCTTTTTCAGTTAATTTTCCTGACTTTGATTATTAACGGATTTTGGCATTATTTGGTTATTGTTTACAGAAATATCCAACGTTTCTTCTCACAATAATCATTTATTTTTCTGTTGTGTATTTGTTGAGCAACACAGAATTATCCACACCGCTAATTTCTGTGTGACGCAATTTCTCTGTATGGCGCCACCAACATAACGTCGAAATGGCGACCAAAAAATTGGATGCTGTAAATAAATTATGATTTCTCTGGACGAACACATCGGAAAACAGTGAAAATATACTGAGATGAAACAAGAAACAATTCTCTAAGACTGTATAAAATTTCATTAAAAATGCTCCATAAATAACGCCAGGAAAATTAATTGGAAAAAGGTTGGTAATACAAAGAATATATATCAAAATAAAAAAGACTTTTGACCCGTGAGTGTAGTAGAGTACAGAATCGCCTATATATATAAAGATATATAACGACCGATTTGGTTACCTTTGCTGATGGCAATATTTTTTTAATTCCGAAGGAAGTACGTAAAACAAGATTGAAATGTATTTGGCCGGACTTTATATTACAGTAGAGGGATTCAACGTAAAGTTATATAGCTGCAGTAACATGTATAGGACTTTTCGTGTTTAGAACTGTGTTATACTCCCTCAAGCACCCATGCGTTTTATAGATGTTTTACACATCTCTTTAGTTGTAGCTTTTCGAATTAGTCATAGACGGTAGAAAGTAGAACACTGTTTTGATCAACGATCTATTTCTTTTAAACATAATTTATCAAGAAAAAAAAATTATTTTCCAAGTGTATATCTAGTTTTTAATCAAACGGTATATATTATTGACGCACGCGAAATTTTCTGTTATTTATATATTTAGGCGAGTTGTAATCACCCAACCAACACCAATTTCCTCTGAAGTGACTTCCCCGTATATCCTGATATTCATTTCTAGCTTGCTCCTGTTAACCATATGATCTCGCTCGGCTGTTAACTCGTGTGTCTGATAAAGATTTCTCCTTTCGCCGCTAGGGAGCCGTTTACTTTACTTAATCATTTATTGGTAATTCGTGGGTTCTTTGTTAGAAAGTGCTTCCGTTTCGGGGTAAACTACTTATGTGTCGCACGTATTCTCCACGTACCTGCACACTCCCCGCAGTCTGTTAAGATGTAGCACACAGACGTTTAAGTGTCTAAAACCCCTGGCTAATTAAGTTTGTGTACATGTCGGAACCTTGTTTATTGAGGTGAACAAGTCCGTACCGATCCGCTGTGCATTTGTTCATCGGTTTTTATCACATATACATAGTGAGACCAGCGAGAAGAATGTCTCTGCAATAGCATGCCAAATGAGATTATCTAAGTTTGTTCGATGCCCTGAATATAAATGTAAAGTGACATTTAAAATATGGCATTCGGGATGAAGTTTTTACTAAAATCGAAGGCGTCTACGCTGGTGATAGTCCTCTCTCAGGCGAGAAAACTATCCAACATAATACGTTGTCCTTGTCAAATGGCTTGTTGAAGTAATGTATCTCGCAAGTCGAAGTTATTTCATGTTAACCAAAAACAGCATTTACATCTCGAAATAGGACATCGCAAAAACACGAATTATCTCGAATTGAGATTTATCTAAAATGACATTTACCTCCAATTTCAATGAACTACATGTACACAGTTTACCACATATCAGTATTACAAGTATCACTATCAATAGTTTACCACATGTCAATAATACATGTACCACTATAAATAGTTTACCACATATAAGTAAGACGTACATGTACCACTATCAACAGTTTACCACATATCAGTATTACATGTACAACTATCAATAGTTTACCATATATAAGTAAGACGTACATGTACCACTATCAATTGTTTACCACATATCAGTATTACATGTACCACTATCAACAGTTTACCACATATCAGTATTACATGTACCACTATCAACAGTTTACCACATATAAGTAAGACGTACATGTACCACTATCAACAGTTTACCACATATCAGTATTACATGTACCACTATCAACAGTTTACCACATATAAGTAAAACGTACATGTACCACTATCAATTGTTTACCACATATAAGTAAGACGTACATGTACCACTATAAATAGTTTACCACATGTCAATGTTACATGTACCACTATAAATAGTTTACCACATGTAAGACGTACATGAACCACTATAAATATTTTACCACATATCAGTATTACATGTACCACTATCAACAGTTTACCACATATAAGTAAAACGTACATGTACCACTATCAATAGTTTACCACATATCAGTATTACATGTACCATTATCAACAGTTTACCACATATAAGTAAAACGTACATGTACCACTATCAATTGTTTACCACATATAAGTAAGACGTACATGTACCACTATAAATAGTTTACCACACGTCAATATTACATGTACCACTATAAATAGTTTACCACATATCAGTATTACATGTACCACTATTAACAGTTTACCACATATAAGAAAAACGTACATGTAACACTATCAATAGTTTACCACATATAAGCACTATATGTACCACTACAAATAATGTACCTCATATAAGTACTATACGTACTACTATAAATAGTTTACCACATATCAGTAAAACATGTACGACTACAAATAGTTTACCACATATCAATAGTATAGGTACCACTACAAATAGTTTACCACATATCAATACTACATTTACCACTTTAAATAATTTATCACATATAAGTGCTACATGTAACACTATAAATAGTTTACCACATATCAGTACTACATTTACCAATACAAAGAGTTTACCACATATAAGTACTACAAACACCACTTTTAACTATATTACCACGGATAAGTAATACATCAATCACTACAAATAATTGATATTAGAGCACTGATAACACAGTAACACCTATTTCTACTGTACCTTTAGAAACAATAGTATAATGGCAGTGATAACACAGTGACACCTATTTCTACTCTACCGTTAGGGACTAGAGTACTGGGACACTGATAACACAGTGACACCTATATCTACTGTACCGTTAGGGACTAGAGTACTGGGACACTGATAACACAGTGACACCTATATCTACTGTACCGTTAGAGACTGTAGTACTGAGACACTGATAACACAGTGACACCTATTTCTACTGTATCGTTAGAGACTAGAGTACTGGGACACTGATAACACAGTGACACCTATTTCTACTGTACCGTTAGAAACTATAGTATAAAGACGCTGATATCACAGTGACACCTATTTCTACTGTACCGTTAGAGACAAGAGTACTGGGACACTGATAACACAGTGACACCTATTTCTACTGTACCGTTAGAGACTGTAGTACTGAGACACTGATAACACAGTGACACCTATTTCTACTGTATCGTTAGAGACTAGAGTACTGGGACACTGATAACACAGTGACACCTATTTATACTGTATCGTTAGAGACTTGAGTACTGGAACACTGATAACACAGTGACACCTATTTATACTGTACCGTTAGAGACTAGAGTACTGGGACACTGATAACACAGTGACACCTATTTATACTGTACCGTTAGAAACAATAGTATAATGGCAGTGATAACACAGTGACACCTATTTCTACTGTACCGTTAGGGACTAGAGTACTGGGACACTGATAACACAGTGACACCTATTTATACTGTACCGTTAGAGACCAGAGTACTGGGACACTGATAACACAGTGACACCTATTTCTACTGTATCGTTAGAGACTAGAGTACTGGGACACTGATAACATAGTGACACCTATTTCTACTGTACCGCTAGAGACTAGAGTACTGGGACACTGATAACACAGTAACACATATTTATACTATACCGTTAGAGACTAGAGTACTGGGACACTGATAACACAGTGACACCTATTTCTACACTACCGTTAGAGACTAGAGTACTGGGACACTGATAACACATTGACACCTATTTCTACTGTACCGTTAGATATTAGAGTACTGGGACACTGATAACACAGTGACACCTATTTCTACTGTATCGTTAGAGACTAGAGTACTGGAACACTGATAACACAGTGACACCTATTTCTACTGTACCGTTAGAGACTAGAGTACTGGAACACTGATAACACAGTGACACCTATTTATACTGTACCGTTAGATATTAGAGTACTGGGACACTGATAACACAGTGACACCTATTTCTACTCTACCGTTAGAGACTAGAGTACTGGGACACTGATAACACATTGACACCTATTTCTACTGTACCGTTAGATATTAGAGTACTGGAACACTGATAACACAGTGACACCTATTTCTACTCTACCGTTAGAGACTAGAGTACTGGGACACTGATAACACAGTGACACCTATTTATACTGTATCGTTAGAGACTACAGTATTTGGACACTGATAACACAGTGACACCTATTTTTACTGTACCGTTAGAGACTGTAGTACTGGGACACTGATAACACAGTGACACCTATTTCTACTGTACCGTTAGAGACTTGAGTACTGGAACACTGATAACACAGTGACACCTATTTCTACTGTACCGTTAGAGACTACAGTATTTGGACACTGATAACACAGTGACACCTATTTATACTGTACCGTTAGAGACTACAGTATTTGGACACTGATAACACAGTGATACCTATTTATACTGTACCGTTAGAGACTAGAGTACTGGGACACTGATAACACAGTGACACCTATTTCTACTGTATCGTTAGAGACTAGAGTACTGGGACACTGATAACACAGTGACACCTATTTTTACTGTACCGTTAGAGACTGTAGTACTGGGACACTGATAACACAGTGACACCTATTTCTACTGTACCGTTAGAGACTTGAGTACTGGGACACTGATAACACAGTGACACATATTTCTACTGTACCGTTAGAGACTAGAGTACTGGGACACTGATAACACAGTGACACCTATTTCTACTGTACCGTTAGAGACTTGAGTACTGGGACACTGATAACACAGTGACACCTATTTCTACTGTACCGTTAGAGATTAGAGTACTGGGACACTGATAACACAGTGACACCTATTTCTTCTGTTCCGTTAGAGACTAGAGTACCGGAACACTGATAACACAGTGACACCTATTTCTACTTTACCGTTAGAGACTAGAGTATTGGGACAATGATAACACAGTAACATCTATCCCTACAATTAAAGAGGAGTTTGTATGTCCAGATTCTGAAATTCGTGTTACAGATCAACCAATATTTTCTACATTACAGCTCTTTTCATATCCCTTTGCTTCCCGATTTAGTACCAAAACCGCTTGCCGGGTTTCCCCATACAGATACACATTTATATTCATATGAATATGTGAAAAGAAAATATATGTATACACAGGTATGTTTCGTTATAAAACAGATACTGTCCGAAAAAAAAGGAAACATCGAGAACTCACCGTACTAGGCACTGTTGTTTACCTGACAGTTTCACCACTTTCCTTCGTGTGTTTTCTCTTCAACGCCAAAAAAGGTTTTAAAAGATTATCCGTTAATGAGTCTACGCGACTTATGTACAGAGATAATCTACCTGTACTTGACAGGAAAGTACGAACTAATCCAGGCATTACGTGTCGTAACGGTACTTCATCCAGTCACGTGATGACATCGCGATATACATATAAGGTCCAATTAGAGACCATTCAATGAAATGGCATTCTTTAATTACTTCAAATTAATGTTGTATATGTCACAGGGACCTGAGAATTTGTTACAGCTAGTTTTGGACCTAAAATAGGGTGTTTAGAGTAATTTTACAAATTTTTGGGGTTAAGATCAATTTTCGATAAAAATGCCCCCACAATGGTCATAAAAGCTATCATTGAGGGGGCATTTTTATCGAAAATTTATCTTAACCCCCCAAATTTGTAAAATTACTCTAAACACCCTATTTTAGGTCCAAAACTAGCTGTAACAAATTATCAGGTCCCTGTGGTATATGTCCGTAAAAACATCTGTATTCAGTTACAATATATATCTGAAAAAAAAATATCAAAAATGTATATAAGATATCATTGTTGCATAATATTTGATTTATAATCAACATAAAGAAGTTGTACAGCAAAAATGAACTTGCTATGATGAAAAATGGCGACATACTGACGATTTTAAATGATAAATCAAGCTAAAATTTTGGACCGTGATTCGTAAAGTGCAAGAAATACAGAGAAATACTTATTTTCAAAATGGCCACCATTATTGTCATTTTTATTAAATTGTTCTAAAAAAAATGTTGTATAAACATACAACTACTTTTTGCTACATTTTTCAGATGCATATTTGCTATCAAAATTGATCATACATTGTTAGATATTGCAAAAATATTTCACGTGAGATCAAAACGAGATGTGAACATGATTGAAACCCAACAAGAGCAGAACCTTAAGAAAAAAACAGCATATAAAAAGGACTGGCTTATAGCGAAGAAAGTAAATTACATGTGTAATAAAGGAAAGGAATATAACAAAGAAAGTAAATACAATGTATAACAAAGTAAAGGCGTATAACAAAGAAAGTAAATACAATGTATAAAAAAGGAAAGGCATATAACAAAGAAAGTAAATACCATGTATAAAAAAAGAAAGGCATAAAACAAAGAAAGTAAATACCATGTATAAAAAAAGAAAGGCATAAAACAAAGAAAGTAAATACCATGTATAAAAAGTAAAGGCGTATAACAAAGAAAGTAAATACAATGTATAAAAAATGAAAGGCATAAAACAAAGAAAGTAAATACAATTTATAACAAAGTAAAAGCGTATAACAAAGAAAGTAAATACAATGTATAACAAAGGAAAAACTTATAACAAAGAAACAAAAATACAATATACAACAAAGAAAATGCATGTGACAGAGAGTAAATATAGTACACGGAAAGCATATAACATCAAAGTAAATATAGCAAAGGAAAGGCATATACCCATAACAAAGGAAAGGCATATACCCATAACAAAGGAAAGGCATATACCCATAACAAAGGAAAGGCATATACCCATAACAAAGGAAAGGCATATACCCATAACAAAGGAAAGGCATATACCCATAACAAAGGAAAGGCATATACCCATAACAAAGGAAAGGCATACAAAGCCACCAAATGCTCGTCTGTACACACATACATGTAATTTGCAATTCTACGGCGTAATATACATAATGACAGTTCAATATGTTATGAAGATTCATAAGAAAATGTCCAGTAATATGTTCAATAAACCTCTACTTAAGTGGCACACAAATCTTTAATGTGGCTAGTAAAACAAATAAAGAATTTGAAAAAAAAAATAATAACAAGTTTTCAATTTTGCTTCAACTAAACAGGGGACGTATACACTGTATGTTACATATACATCCCTGACTAAACCAACAGTAGGACCCGTAAATAACTTCCATAGGAATTATATAAGCACCCTAGTACAAATATTGAATAAATGACAAACCTCTGTATTACTGTACGTGTACAAAAACATTAATGCTGGAAATGATCAGAAAAAAAAAAAACTTAATCCAAAACAGGTAAAAATTGAAAGAACAAAGCAATCCAATTTTGCCCCACTACACCAATATTAGATCATTAAAGAACCTTCACGCTAAATATTAGCATCTTAGTACCAATATGAACGAATAACAAGTCTTTACATTACATGCTCCAAACTGTAACGTTGGAAGTGGTCAGAAAAAGTAAAGTTCCTTCAGGTTTGAGGCGGCCCGGGTGTGGAACAGTCTGTCGAATGACCTTAGAAGGGCGGAAAACTATGGAACCTTCTGCAGGCTGCTCCGCACCTGGGACGGCGACCTGTGTAAATGCAGGATATGTTCCCAGTAGTCTTTTGTTCAGTTGTTTGCTTCAGCTTTTATGCTTTTTTGGGGTTTTTTTGTGTGTATGCTTGCTTTTATATCTAAATTCTAAATTCCTAAATCATAAAATTCTTAATATTTGAATCTGCTGTCCTGTCTCTTTTTCATCCCCCCCCCCCCTTTTTGAATTAGTGCTTGCTTGGGGAGGTTAAGAGAGGCCAGGGCAAGTTTAGTAGGTAGGGGCTGCCCAAGCACTTGCTTGCTCAGGCCTCTTTTTTCCCAACTCACGTCACTTTATAAAAACCCCAAACTACTAGGGGAGGTAATGTGTAACACCTTTTCTTTTTTTTTTTAGAGTTCTCTCCCATTTACTATTATCCTTGTTATTTCTTTTCTTTTTACGTCAAATAATTATTTATGAATATCTTAACTTTAATATCATGCAGCACTTTTTACATTAAACGTTTCTAGCTCCAATATTCTTACTTATAATTGATATCAACATCCCATTTTAATTCACACTATATTAGTGTATATCCGGTCAATTTTTACACTTTGCTATATTAGCATGTATGTATATTACACTATCATAGTGCTTTAACATCATCAGTAATACTTGTGTTTAACTATACTAGTATCCGTTTATTACCTCCTTTTCGTACATTTATATTCAATACAACTGTCTGTGATAACTTATATATACATGTATGTGTTGCTGTCTTTTCTTTTCCTTTTTAGCATCTAACTTAAGCAAAAGTTTCTAATTTCTGTGATATCTGCTTACTGTTACTCGTCTTGTTTTACTTGCATGTTTGTTATCCATGTCATGTTATATATTAGATTGTACCATTTAGTTTGTCGCAATAATAGCACTACAGTGCTAATGTTTATTGTTTTAAATATGCGACTTTAAATAAAAATTCTTGTATCTTGTAAAGTTCAAAACATGTTAAAATTAGGGGGGGGGTCCCGTTTGACCCCATGTACACCAATATCAGAACACTAAAGAACCTTTCTCCAAACATAAGCATCTTATGGTAGCACTAGCAAATGAATGAAAGGTCTGTATCGTAACTTGCACCAAAACCTTTCACGTTGAAAGTGGTCATCGATTAACTTTTTCTGACAACAAGATATAGACGGAGGCAATTCAGTATACGTAGTTTCCCGTTAAATATCAAATATATATCACAAGTATGGCAGTTTTTTTTATATTTTCACGAGTGAAAATATTTTTAAAATCTGACATAAGAGTGAAATAAATTTGATATAAAACGGGAAACCATTGAATAGCCTCTATTTATTACATTTTCGACATTCCTATAAGTCTGATTTCATTCTTAAATTTTGCGGTTATACAACTGATCAGGACGGAGTGCCTAGGGCTTAGAGAATATTTATACGCCACAGGATGAATATTTTTTTTTGGGGGGGGGGGGGGGGTATTCAAAATGTGGTAAAAATGCAAAAAAAAAAAAACATACATGTATTAATAAAATCAATTAGCTATCGATATTTTTGTGTATCTACCTATTTCAATAATAGGTCTACTATAAAAGCTTTTAATTTCCCTATAAAAAATGAAATGATTAAAAGATTAAAAGGCATAAGAGAAAGTTATTAATAAAGCTATATTGAAATAAATAATTATAATGGTTCAGTGTTACCATTAAAATATGAATATTCCTCATCATGATGACTAGCTAGAGTTTTGGGAGACATCCGGTTCCCACAAAGGTTTATAGTCAGAGAAGTAGGTCTCAAACACACCCATTCACTTCTTGAATATCACGAAGGGCAAAAAAAAAAAACTCACAGAAATACGCATTTTCAAAATGGTCGCCAAATTGTTTTATTTTTTAAAATTCGCGTAAACAAAGTCCTACAAGTAACAGACACCTATATTCTGGACACAATTCTCATATGCATATATATGCTTTTATTAATGTATGATCCCGGAAATAATAGCGACAGAACGGACAAAAAATTTGTCAAATTTTCAAGGCTATCCGCCCCTTTATCAAGTCACATAAATTACACGTTACATCACATAAACAGAATATATATAAAACATGAAAAAAATGTTTAAAGGCATATAATCCCTTCGGCTGATCGGACGCCGAAGGTCCCACCAAATCAGCAAATAAACATTCTAAGGTGATGTTAAGAATGTTTAAACTTCAGCCAAAAATTTTGTTAAAAATCGTGGATGACAGCTACTGAGCGTATCTATTAGGTCGTTTTTTAAATTTGTTTCAGATTGGGTCGAACCCGAGAAAGTCAGAGTCGGTACATTTTCGTCCCACTCGAAATAAAAAAATAGATGTTAATATTCTGAAAATACATCGTCAAAGGTTATATAAAAGTATGTTGAATTAGTTTTAAAAAGTTATTTAGGAAAATATACATTAGTGGCGGGCAAATTAAAGTTTTTTGAAAAATGGTCTGGTGTGTGATGACAATCTCGAGAAAACGGAGTCGGCACATAAATGTCCCACTCTTAATTAAAAGTTGAATGGTTTAATTATTGGAATTATGTCGTCAGTAGTAAAATGACAACACCTGGTAATAGATAAAATGTTATTATGCTTTTATTAATGATTAGACCTAAACACTTTCTTCAATATGAAATCAAATCTTTAAATGAGATTAAAACGACACTTGAGCGTGACTGAAACCTCAGAAGAAAATATTTATTGTAGCTAATGGATTTATCGTTTGCATTTTTCCATTTCCAACTATAGACTGTATATTATCGTATGATAATCATAAAATAAATGGATTTTTTGTAATAACACGTATACATATGCGTCGCATACATACGTCCCTGGTAATAACAAAATGTTTGTCAGTAGAGTAACGCTAACTACCATGCCGTTAAAAAACGACCAAAATTAATCATTAAGAATAAAGAAAAAAATGATCGTATTTTCTCTTTGTTTGTGATACACTAAACAGTGTAACGTTATTTTTCCTGGCAAAATCCACTTGATCCGGATTTGAATTACGTCCCTGTTTCCATAAAAGTTGAATTTAGTATGTCACTTCCTGTCCTCCCTGTAGACCCACGTGGAAACCCCTATGTACTTCCTTTTTCCACCATGGGTTTGCAGAACAAGGTGCTTGTGAAACTATGTGGTTGAAATCTAGTATATTTTACCATGTTCGGTGATGTAATAGTTGACTAAAAAACAAAACACATATCGTGCTAACTTTTTCAATGATAAATAAACCAAAATATGGGGAAAAGACTTAATTGCACCATGTGGAATTACTCGAACAGTGGCCAAGTCGCCTCGTGTCTAACCGACCGCCAGTGTATAAACGTGTTTTTGTCGATTTTCTCTGTCAAGTGACAGAATGAAATGTTTAACCGTTTATGAATATGTACATATTCATATTTTACAGTATTTGAATTGAGTTTTACCACATTTATGAAGTGACCAACATGCCTTAGGATAACGCCGTTTTGCCCTAAATATATTAAAAAAATAAGCACAATATTTGAGTTTCCAGTATTAAGGAGTTTAGAATATATCAACTTCGATTAAAAAGCAACCAAAATAATAGTCCTCCATACTGAAAGGTTCGAAAACTTTTGTCAATAAGTCGATTCCAATCTAACCAGGTCGGAGAAAAGCACATTCGCAAATCAGGGTATTGATTTGTTAGTAAAAATAGCTCAAATCACTTCACTCAGCTCTTTCAATTTTCCTGTCCAAGTCGCATTATTTTATGACAAAGTAAATAATGTTAAGCTGAAAGGTGTTTAATGGAATAATTTGCTACTTGGAACTAGAAGTAACAATCGCAGCCTTAGTTATCCCATCGTAATATTTGGGACTGATATGTTGCATCACAGATTCTGTTTTCGGTACTTTCCCGCACGCAAATAAAGTTTTAATTTTTGTATTTCCCCAATCGTTGTATAATAGGCGATTTGGTATATATTGTATCGAATTTGTGGTTTTCCTCGACCTGCTAACTTTCTTGCTTCATAGAATTACATTTTATCTCCATTTCCCACAAAAAACTTTCACAATTTCCAGGCTTCAAAAACTTTTGTTGGCAATCATCACCTGAAGAATGTTTACTCGAGGTTACAAGAGTCGCTTGGTGATATCACCAATATTTTTATGCATCTTCAAGTTAAAAAAGTCAGAGTTTCCTCTGGCCCTGACACCATCTAGTAAGTCTGGTGTGGGGATAGAGCACACTGCTATATAAAAATGTGGAATTCTAACATCAAACCATGTTGGGAGTGGCAAAATAACAGATGTGGTCCAGAAATCCTCATTACAAGAATAACATTTAAAAGTTTTTGGCCTGATTCAGTACAATTTGTTGCTCATATAACTTCCACTTGCGATGTAAAGAATAATTGTGATCACTCGTTGACTTGGGTGAGAAGTTTGGAAATAATGATAATTCAGGATTCTACTCGAGATATTTGGAAGCTGTTGGTATGAGTGCTTTAGGATCAATAAATAATCCATTTGTTGATATTTGTGAGATGTATGACCGAAAACCCATCTGATGCCAATCTGTGTCATATAATTCCAGGTTTTCATAAAGCAGTGCCACTGACATAATATCTGTGGAAATGTCTCTGTCCGTTTGCAGAGCCAAAAGAAACTTTGGCTATTATGGAGGGAGCTTTGTTTTATATTCAGTTGTCTCTTCCTGTTTCAGCCCATCGTCATTGACGCCAGGGGCCATTTATTGGGCCGATTGGCAGCCCTTGTTGCAAAGACCATTTTACAAGGTACTTACTTTTTCAATACAGAAAATTGATTATATGGATGACAATTGGAGACCAAATTTGTTGTAATGAATCCAATGATGTTTATTATTCTTAAATGTCTGAACTTCTGAAATAAATGTGAAGTTATCTGTGAATACTGAGGATTCAATTTTTCAATGTGCTGTAACTTTTAAAGAGAAATGTTGATAATGAATTGATTGTTGTACTCAAGACACCCTGTAACATTTCTACTGTAGAGCTATCGCAAAATGTTATTCTAATACAGGAACTGGACTGGGTCAGACAGTTGTTGGCAACCTGATCTAAGAAGCCCCATTGGCTGAGTGTCCATCAATAGTTAGGAACGGCCCAGGTTCTGGTGGATTCTTAAGCATTTTTCCTCTCCTGTTACACTATATATATGTATATACTGGTGCCTGTGACCAACCTTGTTTCAAGCATTAGGTGAATGCTGGGTAAGGGGATACCGAACCTAGGTTGTTAATATAGTTGTCTTTGGGGGTTGGTCATCGGTGATCACACAAAGCTCATATGGTTGAGCATTTATCAAGAGTCTGAATGTCCTGATCACAAATCAAGGTCTGGTTGTACATTTTTCCTCTTCTGGTTGAAGATGTACCTTGAGATGTGTGCATATAAAATTAACAGAATACTTTTCAATCAGGAACAACTTGCATTATTGATTTCTGTACAAACAAGGAAATTAACATTAAGCATTTTATGATGTACTTGTATGAATGAGTTCAATGATGTGTATTACCTACATTGTCTGATTCTTGATGTTAAAAAGATCTGAGAACTCATGGGAAATTTAAATTCAGGTTTTAGTCAAAAATCAAATTATAAGATAACCTATGAATACAAAATTGATTGTCCTCTATTGCTCTTGTTCGGTCCATAGATTTTTGGGTAACTTAAATGCATCAGTAAAATTTAGTTCATTCATGCACTTGCTGAATACACAATGGTACTGAGTGGATATAGTCCACAAAGTGAAAGGAGCATGATACATATCGGTGAATAAATGCATTTCTGCAATATAGTACATGTAGTTTTTTTCAAAACCAATGGTAAAATTTCTGTTTGTAATGAGGAAGTGATTGTTTGTACTCGATACAAAAGTAAAATTTGTCTTTTAAGAATCCAATGATGTGTATTATTCTTAAATGTCTGAACTTCTGAAATAAATATGAAGTTAACAAAGAATACTGAGGATTCCATTTTAAATAAAAAGCGATGTTACAACATTCTTAACATCTTTCTTCCCCCACCACCCTTTTTTATTTATAAGGGGTTAAGAACATTAGATATAAATATTATGTTGTATTGGAATGGTTAATGACACAAAAAGTCACTAAAGACCACTTTTCTCTTTTAACAAAAAAGAATTTCCTTTAGCAATTTTTACTCATTAGTAGAGTCAAAATTCAAGTGTTAATATTTATATAAGTTCTGATGTATTTAACATACCATTCATTGAATTGGATCAAGTCTAATACATTTATAGGGAGTCGGGTGTTTTTGAAAATAGTTTATTCAACACAAATTTCATAATAGCAAAAGTAGTTAAATGCGTATATTTTCTTTTAGCAAATAAGCATTTAATTTCGTTAATAACGAAAATGCTAATGGCTCGAATGAGCACAGGCATCATACATGCCTGTCTGGGTATATGGTCGGACACAAAACAAGACGACTTCCCGAGTCTGACCCGACGGAAATTCTTTGGAGGTGGAGGTTATATTTTTAAAAAAAAAATGAATTTCTGTAAAACTTGATGTGTGATGTTTCTTCACAGGACAAAGAGTTGTTGTCGTGAGATGTGAAGGTATCAACATCTCCGGAAACTTCTACAGGAATAAGCGTAAGTAAAACTGTTGTGGAATTTGTGGAATTAAAAAAAAAAATTACAGGTGCAAAGGGCCAGTTTAAGAAAAAAACAAAAAATATACGCTCGTTAAAATCACTGAATAGAATTTTTTTAATCTAAACCTAAAAGCTATGTGATATGTTCTGTACTTCAAATAAAAGCTTTACAAGCGTGATGAAATGCTGTGGAAACCTAATAGTTCATCTTTAAACCCTTGGCAGTGGCTAATTCCACCCCTGCTGTATGATTTCTTTGTTTATATTAATAAATGAAAGTATCCTGATAGCTTAAGTAAACCGATTAAAGTTATTTTTCAAAGGCAAAATATTAGTCGACATACTAAGCACATATTGTGATAATGGAGTCCCAGCAGCAACCATCTATAGGCACTATCTATTTTAGAAGGCATTTTTTTCAACTTGTGATAGTGCAAGTGTGATTGATATTCAAGAAAATTAAAATTTAATCAAAAGCACAAATATGATGACCAAAACTTACCTACATTGTCTGATGTTATGAAGACAACATTGATTCTGATTGTGCTTCTTGTGAATGGTTGAAAAATTCTTTTCCTTGGCTCCATTTTGTAGGTATGCAAATAACACTGCTGTGATTATTCAATAAAAATGAGGAGACCATTAACTCTATATCTAAATCATCATAATTCAATGCCATTTGTTGGTCCAGATCAGTCTCGTATTGATAGTCACCTCTGTTTGACTTGCATTATATCCTACAAAATTGTGTTGCTCGGGTGGGAAATTTGAATAATTGAAAACCCAAAGATTTACTTATAAAATATAGCAACTGTTGACGATCAGGTTAGTTTCGGATCAATGAAATGATTTTGTAAGTCGGCATGCGGCTTAAATACAAAAAAAATATCAAAGGAACAACATGTATTCATTCATGCATGTACAATTGTGTGCTCTGGTCCAAAAACCAGACATCTGGAATAGTTTTTGTGTTTGTCATTGAGTAGTTATAGATTTCTATTGATGAGAGATTGATAATGGGTTGGGACAATTAGAAATAGAACCATAATACAGCAATCGGTGCTCAAATTCACAAACAAGTGGTAGTATTCCTTTTCTTAGTCTTTGTGTGTTGTAAGAATGGGGAAGAAATTAGAAAAGGATGGCACAAATGATGACCAAAACTTACCTACATTGTCTGAAAAATGTTGACGACAATCTTTGTCTGAATGTGCATGTCTCGTTTAAATAAATTTTAGTCAAACAGGTAATCATTTAAAATGTATCCAGGTATTTGTATAACTTTTTATCCATTTCAGTGAAGGTATTGAAGTATCTGAAGCTGAGGTGCAATGTCAAGCCAACAAGGGGACCTTACCATTTCAGGGCACCAAGTAAAATGTTCTACAAGGCAGTAAAAGGTATTCTAGGAAATGTTATAGATAGATTGTCTTGAGTGAGTGTCCATATAATATGGAATTTATTAAACGAGTTCCATAATTTTATATGTCACAAGCCTTTTGGCAAGTGACATATTAAATTCTTTTAACGAATTCAACAGGGGTGTAAAAATATTTTTCAGTCTACTAGCCCAGGGCTAGTAGGCACTAATAATCCACTAGCCCGAAAAAAAAATCTGCTAGCCCGACAAATAAAAAATGGCTCTAGCTGATAAACAATCTCTTATATATCATACAAAATGTATATATATCATAGAATGTAGATATATGTTTTCCTTTCAACAAAATTAAATTTATTTAATTTGTACTTGTTATTCATCAGTGAATACATGTTATCAAAAACTGAAAAGAAAATATTAATTTTTTTCCCACTTCCTGAAAATTGGTCCGGATTCCGGTTTCACTATTATAAAGCATCATTGTAAACAAACATGGCTGACCTGCATTGCCGACTTTTGCAGAGATGAGTTTTATTTTTGCACCCTACATGCTTAAATCAAATAAAAGAGAATGGTTTGGAACCTAGATGGCCATTTTGGTGGTTAGTATACAATAGACTTTCAATTTTAACTCAGCTGTGAATATTTCTTACAATCATACAAAATGCACATGTGAACAGCGATGTCTTGCATCATCATGCTGAGTTACGGCGAGAATGACTTTGTATTCCAATAAATATTGTAACAAAAATACCAAGGAAATAAGAAGTTGAACATGTTAATTGGTTACCTTTATTATGATAAAATAGAACAGAAGCAATTTTGTTAGTCTTGACATGATAAAAACATCACTAGCCCCGGGCTAGTAAGCCTCTAAATTTCACTAGCCCAAGCTGAAAATCTGGTAGCCCGGGCGTCGGGCTAGTGGATTTTTACACCCCTGATTCAATAAATTCCATGTTACATTGGTCATGACACGAATGTAAGATTCTTTTTATCACATAACTTAAATTCACGAGAAAGTACACCCAAAACTCTCAAATTCATTCTATGTATCAAAAGCAAATTTATTCTTTGACGGTACAATTTTCACTACCTATCATTTGATGTCATTTGTTTATGACATCACAAGTGCAATATCATTTATAACATGGCTGTATGGCATGACTGAATAGGTCAGTTATGTTATGAAAATTTATATTGATAGATATATATAACTCCAGGCAAATATATGATGACACATCCTTACCTACATTGATTTAATTATGAAATCAATTATCTTCTCTGATATTTGTCTGTAAATAATTGATATCTATGTAAAATAAGAAAGGAAAATCAACAATAACAAAAGAGCAAATTATAAAATATCTGTCTGTAGTGGATAATATCTGCTCCAAAACCCAGCATTCATCATACCCTTAGAAAATATAGTAAATGTTACTTAAGTGCTGCATACTTGGATCACTGTACCTTGATGTCTAAATCAATATAAGAAAAAACAATTAATTACACCTAGTGTCAATCTGATTAAAATCATATCTTGACCTCTGTGCCATTCTGTAAATTTCTCTCTGCTTCGTCATGATCTGAAAACATCCCATAGGGGGTCACGTTCAGGTGACCTTTTATATTAGCCAATCAAATTCTGAAATGTGAATTTTTGAGGTGAGAAAGCTTGCATAAAAATTGTATCTGCGTTTAGTCATTTCGTCACAAGAAAGTTAATGCAATGTTGTGACGAATTGACTTTCTGCAGATGACTGCGTCATTGGAAATATTACTAGTGTGAAGTAAAGAGGTGACAAAGGTCACCAGAACATGACCTCTTATGGGATGTTTTCAGGTCCTTGTGTAACCGAGTGGGTAAGGATATGCATTTTCATCTAATTGACCTTGTGTTCAGTTATTTTTTTATTTGATGGGCATTAGATATCGACTGTTTTGATTTTAAAAAAAAAAGGATACAAAATATTTTTATTAGATTAACTTCGGTTGTTAATCAGACAAACGAATGATGATGAAACCTTACCTACCTTGATTATTATATGAAATCAGTACTAAATCTGAAGTTTGTCTGATGCAACTATTACATGTTAATAAAAACTTAACTTGGAAAAGAGCTTTTACATTTTGTGAAATAACACTTCTAGGCATGTTACCACACAAACTTGCAAGAGGAAAAGAAGCCCTAAGCAGACTGAAGGTGTTTGAGGGTGTTCCTGCCCCCTATGACAAACAGAAGAGGATGGTTGTTCCCTCTGCTTTGAAAGTTCTAAGGATCCACCCAAGCAGAAAGGTACTATTAAAGCATTAGTGTCCTTCCTGTACAGCAGGAGGGAACCATAGTTTGAACTCTTATTCATGATTCCATCCTTGTATCCGACTCCCTGAGGCATAAATCATATTTTGTCTGCTTGTGCATGTGTGTACCTGGCAGTGTTTCATGCGTTACCAAATTAGAGTGTATGCTTGTATCACTGTACATCTATTTTGAGTTGTGGCCTTTTTAACTTGTGATTTATATGGTTTATATATAGGTGAGAAAGCTAGATTTAAACGGTGTTTCTTTGAAAACTGCCTGAAAGGCCCAGTATATATAACTTTTGGCCAAACTTGAAGCCAAAATGAAGCCTAATAAGAAAAATGATGAATTATATTTATAGATGTAGTTCAGATCAACTGATATCAGCAATATCCAAGATGATGTCTGTTGTTAAAACCAAAAGGTTCTAGTACGAAATTGGTAGTCCCCAAAATCTCTGCAGTTCATTTCCAAGCGCTAAAATTAGTGTTGGGAATCACTTGGAAAAATCGTGATCGATCATCACCGTTACACAAATGAAAGATGATCGACTAATGATCGATTATTGCAGAAAAGAAAAATGATGAATACAGACATAACACAATATAGTCTAAATATCATTCAACGAAATTCCCGATCAGTCGATGAACTATAATGTATGTGACAGGAACCGAACACAGCATCAGATCAGTCACATTTTCTGCCAAACATTTAATTAATGTGTCAAAGATTGGCACGTCGTGGTACCTAAACCTTAAATGTTTACGACTTTCAAACAGATAGTCCCAAGATGATATTTATTTCTAAAGGCCTTTAGTTCAGTACTGTCATTTTGATATTGTGTTTCATGCCGCATTACAAAATGTACATCAAAACACTTGTTCTGATTGGTTGCTGGATAGTGCACTTGACCAATCACAGAAACTGTTAAGTACATATATGTAGGGCTACGGTTTTTGGTATAAACAGACTTCCGCAACCATGTTGTCAATATTCATTAAAGAAATTAAGATAGGCCAATATGAAAAGCTGAAATTAGTCAAACCATGTTCGATCGTGATGAACAGTGATCGATTAATCGATTTTCAAGTACAAATGACTAGACATTGACTAAATTGATAAATCGGAACAGCACTAGCTAAAATACACTTATATACCAAATTTCCTCAAAATCGGGGGAAAAAAGTAGCATGTACACATACTGTAAACATGTAAATAATCACTTACTACTGCTTGTTCATGATGAATGAACTTCACCGATTCATTTTACTATGAATATGTGATCATTTTCTTCTACCACCAACTGAGGCAAGCATATAAAATAATCGGACTAAAGAGATAGAATCAATATTTCATTAAAGTCATTTAAAACTAAATTTTATTATTAAATTTTATAAGTTTAAATGGAATTTTATGTTTCAAAATCAACCTCCTTCATTATTTCACTGCTTCTTTTATAAGAAGAGACCTTTTTGTAAAAGATTAATTAATGTGTGATTGTATTACCCGGTATTGACAGATTTTTAAAAGTGCTCTAGGTACAAAAATGATTTTAATAGAATAAACTTATATTTTGTTTCATGAAGTATTTAACACTAATTTGATAACTTAGTTGCTTGTTAATGATGAGAAACCATGTCACCGAATCACATTGACATGTCATGAAAACAGTATCATGTACCACCAACTGTGACAAGCACTGAGAAACCCAAAACTTGCCTGATCTTCATTATTACTTTTGAAAAAAAAATTATTCTACAATAATTTTGAGGTCGGTAACTTTTTACAGTAGATGTGATTTCTATAACAAATTTTTTAAATTAAGTCTTAAATTGTGTGATTAAATAATGGACCATTCTTACTTTGTTGAACAATGCACTTTGATGAAAACTTAAAATTTAACTGCTTAATGTATACCTGTGAACAAAACAATAACTTAAATTAGAAAGTGTACTGTGTGTACCATCCCTTTGCTTGTAAATGATGAGAAACCATGTCACCGAATCACATTGACATTCGATGAAAACAATTCATGTACCACCAACTGAGGCAAACAGTGGGAAATAATTACTGTCATTCCTTTTGTGTAATGTTACTGATGATATATTTATTATAAGGATGTTGAGGTGTCAGAGTTATTTCAGGCCTTAACCATTCCAACCGCAAGTATAAACCAAAGTTTCAAATCATCCTGTAGTGGGAAATAATTACCATCATTTTTTTTGTGTAATGTTAATGATGATATATTATAAGGATGTTGAGGTGTTCAGAGTTATTTCAGGCCTTAACCATTCCAACCGCAAGTATAAACCAAGTTTCAAATCATCTTGTATACATACTGCACTTTAATTGAGCAATTAGATCCAATAAAGTGGTAATCATTTTCTATGATCGATTGGAGAATCTATGGTAAAACATGAACAATTTGACACATTATTGATATCTATGAAATGCATGAAACTAGCATGGAGACCATGAGAAAACAATTTAAACTAGGAACATAAGATTTCATATGCTTCCACAAAAGTTACAAATTAACATGCAGTGCAATAGAAGTGCTTGTTAATGATGAATGAACTTCACCGATTCATTTTACTATGAATATGTGATCATTGTCTTCTACCACCAACTGAGGCAAGCATAAAGATAAGTATTTAATAATGGGAACATGAGTTTTAATACTGATTTTCCCCATTAATATTAATAAAAGACACAATTTTAAAATTATATTTTATAATTCAAATAGGATTTATGCATTAAATATTTTAGATTTTGAGAATATGTTTATATCTTGGTATTTGATATCTATGTATAACTAGTGCAGAGAATATTGTGGAAAATAAGGTTTGTAAGGATTTTTTGAAAGTTTGCTTCCAATATGATAGTCAGGGTGAGAAAATGAAGATGCATGAAGTTTAAGATTGACAGACCATCAACAAATTTGTACTTTTGAGAAATGTGTTTGATGTTATGTTGCTTGTTAATGATGAGAAACCATGTCACCGAATCACATTGACATGCGATGAAAACAATATCATGTACCACCAACTGAGACAAGCACCGATAACTTGAGAATTCTTTGGGTTCTAATAGGAGCCTATTTTTTTTAGAACAATTTTCTTTACAATTTAGATGCTGAAAAAAAATTGTTAATAAAATTTTCACAAACTTTTTCTTTAAAAAACTAGTGAAATGTTGAGATGGAATGCTGTCATAATTTTTACCTTTAAATAAAAAAAATAATCTACTTTCTTCATAATTGATGTAATAAACCCTTTAACTAACCTGTTGCACAAGAAGGGACATCTATATTAAATTGGGAAATGTACAGTAAATCAACTCTGCTTGTTAATGATGAGAAACCATGTCACCGAATCACATTGACATGTCATGAAAACAATATCATGTACCACCAACTGAGACAAGCAGTTAAAATATTTATCTTCAAACTAGTGTGAATGGGAATATACACCCGATACATCATAAGGATGTTGAGGTCTTCAGGGTTATATCAAACATAACCATTGCAACTGCAAATCAGTTGGGTATAAACTAAGTTTCAAATTATCCTGTATAAATACTGCAGTCTTATTGATAAAGTAAGTTAACCCAAAGACAATATTGAATTCAATTTTGTGGTAGTCATTATCTATGAGTGGAGAAACTATGGTGAAACATTGACAATTTGACATGTAATCAGTATCAACAAAATACAGGAAACGTGCATGGAGGCCAAGAGAAAACCGTTTTGACTAGAAACAGGATAACATTGCAATTGGTCTACTTGATTTCATATGCTTCTTCCAAATTCACAAATTAACATGCAGTGCAATAGAAACGCTTGTTAATGATGAATGAACTTCACTGATTCATTTTACTATGAATATGTGATCATTGTCTTCTACCACCAACTGAGGCAAGCATTTAGATTGAGATTAATTTGGAGATTACAATTCAAAATGATTCTGGATTTGATATTAGGAGATTTTGAGAATTGGTTATTATTAAAGTATTTGACTATAATTACCAGTGCAGTGAATGTTGCGATGTTTGTTAGGGCTTGTTAGCCTTCCAATATGATAAATATAAGCCGGGTTAGAAAATGAAGAGATATGAAGTTTAAATAAACAACCATATACATGTATGCTCAGTGATTTTTTTACCCCTGTTAAAGTGCCGACTTTCGGTACTTTCCCCTCGTGGATTTTATCCCAATCTGACCCTTTTTTCCCCAATTGGCTTGTAAAATAGTTCAATGAAAGGTTAAAAAAAATACCTTAAATGTCCGTGTTTTAAGGTCATCGGAAGCAATAAAATATTTCCTAGCGTGTTTGTTTATAATCTGTCGCTCTCCTTCCACACGAATACGCTTTCATACATCTCGGTCACCAAAACGCTTCAAATAATACTAATACGTAAATACCAAGCTTCTCTAAGACCAAGACCACCGCAACGAGTCTAGGTCACCGAGACAAAATTAAATGTCTCACAACTCTAGGTATTACACGAAGAAAAAAAAAAACGTGACTTACAAGGCCTATTGCCAATTGACCAGCTCTTTAATCGGCAGAAACTGTCCAGCACGGTATGTGAACCTAGTCCTAACGTTACAGTTACTAGTGAGAGTGAGACTGATGTTTTGTTAGCGAATGATCATGAGTCTGTTGCGATCGGCGCGAGTGGTTCCTGTGTTACTTTGACGACTTGCAAAACATTGAAGATAAATTTGAAACGTCCAACAATTACATAAAGCCAGTGCCTGAGGAACCCGAACTTGCCGAATATCGTCATGACGAGTCACAGTTAATGAAAGTGCACCTATATATAGCTAGAAGCCAGTGATAAACGGACACCGGTTCGTTTAAAATATGAGTGCAGTTACTGTGACAGACAGTATACTGTTCAATATAAAAATCTTTATCATGAATTCGTTTGTTTATTTATTATATTAGCACACAAATAAAATAACTGTCAGATGGTATACTCTAATAACTTAGCATATTATGGTAGGTTCATCGTCGTAAAATTCCCAATTTGAACTTTTCGCGCAACAAAATTCCCAATGAAAAAGGGCATGGGCATTTTAAATGAAAATGTAAAAAAATCACTGATGCTAAGTCAAAAATGAATTTGTGCTTTTGAGAAAATGTTTGTTGATGCTCAAAATGCTTGTTAATGATGAGAAACCATGTCACCGAATCACATTGACATGCAATGAAAACAATTCATGTACCACCAGCTGAGACAAGCATCGATAACTTAAGTATGCTTAGAGTTGAATAAGACTCTCCTTTTTCAGAACAATATACATGTATATGATCTATAAAATAATGTCCCAAAAAAAAAACTTTAAATAGAAAGGTTTGTGATACAATTTTAGTTGGAATAAAAAGCAATATCTGGATTTAGATTTTGAGGTGTGCTGTACATAAACACTTAGCTTTCAATTGTTAAATGACGAGAAACCATGTCACTGAATCACGTATTGATGAGTATCATGTACCACTAACTGAAGCTAACACAAACAGTGGGAGACATTTACTTTCAAACTTGTGTAGAGTTAATGATAATTAATTGATAAAAAGTTGAGGTTTGTTCCTGATATTCAGTAGATAAACTCCATCATTTTATAATTACTCAAGAACTTCATTCTTTGACATGTTTTTATAAAAAATACAAACTTCAAGTATGAGTATACTTCGGACATCATTTACTTCAATGCCAAGGTCACGATACTTGTTAGCTCACCTGGTCCGAAAATCAGAAGTAGCAGATATTTTCTAGTTTTCGAACCATGTTGTAAATATATGAATTCAGCATAAATGAAGGAATTTATGAAAATTGAAGATATATATATATTTATAAACAGAATTTCTTCTACAAAAACAAGCATGTCTACTCTAAATTTCCTTGCATGCAATCTCTTGGTAATTCATGAATTTGACATGTGTTGTTATCAGATGATTTTTTTATATCAAAAAAAATTACAGGTCGTGTAAAGGAAGCAACATGTAATATTGGTTAATAATTTAAATTAATCATTTCATTTGCTTGTTGATGATGAGAAAACATGTCACCGAATCAACATTGACATGTCATGAAAACAATTCATGTACCACCAACTGAGACAAGAACTGATGACTTGAAGAATGCTTTTAGTCGAGAAAAAAAACCACTTATTTTTCAGAACAATTAATTTTCTTTTTTATTCAAAGACTGAAAAAAAATATTTAAAAAACTTTACACAAAATTTTTCAAAAAAAAAAAAATAGGGAAATTTTGAAATGGAATGCTGTCATAATTTTTACCTTTAAATAAAAAATAATCTGCTCTCTTCATAATTCACATGATCAACCCCTTTGATTAACCTCATGCATAAGAAGGTATAATATCTGCAGTTAAATTGGTAAATGTACAGTAATTAAACTACTTGTTGATGATGAGAAAACATGTCACCGAATCAACATTGACATGTCATGAAAACAGTATCATGTACCACCAACTGAGACAAGCACTGATGGCTTCATAATTCTTTGAGTTAAAAAAAACAGTAATATTTTTTCAGAACATTGAATTTTCTTAACAATTTAGAGGTTTAAAAAATTCTCAAGAAAATTTCAACCTGCAACAATACTACAAACTGGAAGTACCAAACAAAAGTTTTTCATTTAAAAAAAAAATGAAAAAGTTATTGGATGGATTTTTATGTTAGTCTTAATTTTTAGCTTGAATAAAAAAAGTTAACTGCTTTCTAAATAATTCTGGCAATAAACTCTTTAATAAACCTCATGCACCGGAAAGGATATCAGATTAGATTGGGAATTTACATGTACAATAAACTCCTTGCTTGTTAATGATGAGAAACCATGTCACCGAATCAATATTGACATGTCATGAAAACAGTATCATGTACCACCAACTGAGGCAAGCATCTATTGATACATATTTAAAAACAAAGTTTTTACAGAATTCAAAAGTATTGTTGCGGGTGTTAAATCATTCACCCTTAATGGCACATTTTAACTTTTCCAATATAAAGGATGGAATAGTTCATTATGAAATTCCAGGTGTGATTGAGTTAATGCAATTTTGTAAAATGGGTAAAACTTGTCAACAGTATCTTAAAGGCCCAATATACGTAACTTTCGGCAAAACTTAAATCGAAAATCAAGCCTGATAACTTTTAATAGTTATAGATTTAGAGATTATCAACTGATATCAGCAATATTCAAGATGAATTCTTGCGCGGTAACCGGTACAGCAGCATTTGAAACTCGGTTTGTTGTTGAAGTGGGCCCCACTGAATTATTTTCAATTCTTTGGATTTTTCTGTCAAGAGTTTCTTGTTAGTTACTGCTCAGGTTTGCTTTGTTTTAGGGTTAATTTTGCATGGTTATCAACTGGATTTTTTTATTTATTTTTTTCAGAATTTTTCAGAATCACGAAAATTTTTCTGAAGTTATGTATATTGGTCCTTTTAAGGAAACAATCGACAAAATTCGCTAATTTAAATGTCATATCGCTGTAATTTATTATTTACTTTTCCATTTTAGTTCTGTGACCTGAACCGTTTAGCACATGAAGTTGGCTGGAAGTACCAAACTGTGATTGCAACACTGGAGGCTAGGCGAAAGGTCAAATCAAAGCAGTTCTACGTAAAGAAGAAGGAAGCTGCAGTAAGTTAAATATCAGTGAAACAAATCGGCCAAATAAAAACTTCAAATTTTACTTATTGTTGACACTGAAGTACGTTCTATTTTCATTAAAATATTGGCTTTTACATCTTCGAAGAAGTGTCCAAGTGGTATAACCATTATTTACTTTATAACAATTATGAATTAAGTTATTCAACTTATTTTTATTGCTTTTGTTGGCCCGCATTTGTTAAATTAAATCCTTGGTTATCATATTTGAATTAATTTGGGTGTGATGCACATTTTAGAATTATTTATATATCTAAAATTGAGCCCTTGATACATCAATCATTTTTTTCAAGATGAAGATTCATCATTTAAATTCAGTTGCTGTCAGTCTGAAACAAACCTATTATTTCATAATTTGAAGTATTTATAGGCTAGTATATTACCTTGAACTTAAGTAACTATTCATTTGAAATAAACTTATTTCATTTACCATGTTCTGATGTGCATGCTATAATTGGACTTTATTTGTAATTCTGCACTTTTACCATTGTAGGTGTTGAGAGCCAAGGCTGAAAAAAATGTGGCATCCAAAATTGCACCATACCAGAAAGTGATTGAGGCCTATGGTTTCAGTTAAACTGTGTATTATAGACTAAATAAAGCCTGTGGACAGAGATGTCTTGTTGTTTTGGATATAGTGATGCCTGTTCTGCTTATAAATGAACAAAGTATTGTTAGGTCACCTGAGACGTTCAAGTGACCTATTCCAATCACTTTCCTCTGTCTTCTTGCGATATGCGTAAACTTTTTACTTTTTCGACTTCTTCCCCAGAACCAGTGGATGGAATCATTTCCAACTTGACCAAAACGATCCTTAGTTGATGAGCATACAGATTTGTAAAATTCGGATTCCTGCCCCTACCCAAGGAGCTAGAGCGGGGCCCAAATTGGGAAAATTATCCTAAATATCAAAAATTTTCTTCTCGATACTCTTGAGATACTGCTGCCTATATCTCTACATGGTTAGAAAGATCATCAGGGGTTCTGTTTAATTTGTAAATTTCAGTACCCCCGGGCTATCCGTTCCCCCTCAGAGAGGGTCCCGGTAAAATTTATATAGGGACAAAACACTTTTGGGTATATTTTGTCCATATTCTTTGAGGAAACCATTCCTTCTTGGTGACAATCATTTCAAAAGTTTTAGAATTCTTTTCCTGTCATGACATGACAGATGTTATATTTTACCTAGTTAAATTTCATCATTAAAATTGAACTACCATACTCGAATATTACTCAGGTGACCGCTAAGGCCATTGGGCCTCTTGTATAAATACTTGTGATGTTCCCCAAGGATAAGAAATATAAAGATTGTTCAAATGAATTACTTTGCTCTCGACAAATAGGAATAAATTCTTGCATAAATTGACAAAATATGCCCAAAAGTGTTATTTCTCTAAATACAAACTACAGGGGGGGGGGGGGGGGTGTACAGATGAAACAAAGTCCCTGTTGATCTTTCCATCTGACATGTAAACAGAGAAATGGACAGTAGTGTATTGACACATTTGTGACCTAATCTGAAATTCAGACAGGAATCCCAATAACACAAATGTATATGCATCTGTCATGAAAGATGGTTTCGTTAAGTTAACAGTTTACTACTGAAAATTGACATATCCTAAAGTGTTATTTCCCTTTATACACCATAGTGAATATTTACCCCCTCCCCAGGGGATGGTACAGAAATTTACAAATTGAATAACCCCTGATGGTTAATAGCCCAATATACGTAACTTTCGGAAAACTTGAAGCGAAAATAAAGCCTTATAAGTATTTATAGATTTAGGTAAGATTAACTGATATCAGCAATATTCAAGATGAATTATTTCGCGGTTACCGGTACAGCAGCAGTTGAAACACGCATCCATTTCGAACCGTCTTCTACCTTCGGGCCCCATCAGCATTACTTTCAATTCTTTGGATTTTTTTGTCAAGAGTTTCTTGTCAGTTACTGCTCAGGTTTACTTCGTTTTAGGCTTATTTTTGCATGGTTATCAACTGGATTTATTTTCAGAATCACGAAAATTTTCCTGAAGTTACGTATATTGGGCCTTTAATGCAGAAGAAAAATATACCAATACCTCGGAGGCTGGAGATGTGGAAAATGTTTTAAAAAGTTACAACAACGGACAGAAATCGACCAGTATACATTTTTGTAGGTCGCGAGGTGATCTAAACTGCAGCATAATGCGCCTGCGTCATTCCAGAAAGATATTCACATACACAGAGAGGCCATACCACATCCTCCCAAATACCTTCTGGTCGGGAGCAGCAAACCTGTGAAGTGTGGTACAGATCAACAATAAGTTAAAAAAAAAAAAAAATTTGCCTTGACATGGTTTCAAAATCTTGCTAACCCCATGGCCTTGGAGATTAGACCTTTGATCAATGTCATGAAAAACGATCAAGACAAGTGTTCAAAACAATTGCCCAGATAGCGATGTTGACCTTTGACAAAAAATCACTTTCGGTATTGGGTGACTTTGATTCGCACATGGGAAATTTTTTTTGCTAACATGTAGATAATAATTTGATACTTACAATGCATAAATAAAGAAGTTATTACAAGCTAAGCTAATGTGATATATAAAAAATGCATATAAATACGAACTAGATAAACAAATGTCAGTATATACATTTCGGCTAAGTTGATTAGGTACGTCTTCAGATGTTTCTTGAATTAACTAAGAGGCCCGGAGTACTTTTACTTCGCTTAATAAGTACCTAGCATGAAGTACTTCAAAGAATTCTCATTAAAGGCCCAAAATACGTAACTTCAGGAAATTTTTCGGGATTCTGTAAAATTATGAAAACAAATCCATTTGATAACCATGCAAAAATAAGCCTGAAATGAATTTAATCTGAGCGGTAACTAACAAAAAACTGTTGACAAAAAAATCCAAAGAATTGAAAATAGTTCAGGTGGGGCCCACTTCAACAAAGCCGTAGGTAGCACAGGGACATGAGAATTTGTTACAGCTAGTTTTGGACCTAAAATAGGGTATTTAGAGTAATTTTACACATTTGGGGGGTTAAGATCAATTTTCGATAAAAATGCCCCCTCAATGGTCATAATAGCTAAAGGGTGGAAAGCTTTCCAGATCGAAAAATCGTCCCCACCTACCTTTCTTGCATCAAAAATCACATTTCTAGTTGAGGTACGAAAATTTTTTTGGTCGGAAGTATTAATTCGTAATTACAGTGAAAATCCGCCCTCTGGATATGATAATGTTATATACTGAATGCACAAACTTGATCGATTTTCTTACTTAATATTGTACTGAGTATACAATTTTTAATGAGACATTATCAGAACTTGCATAATGTACATATGAATTAGCAAAACACTTGATTTATTGAAAATAACACTTATACTTTTCTATGGCGAGCAAAAGCTCTTGATTTCATAAATAACATGTACGTTCTCTGTGCTTCACATATCACTATACACTGTAGGTTCACATTTTTGTTTTAACCAAACTTTATAAAAGCCTGTATAGTGTACATAGCAATTGACACAATATAAGTTATTTATTAGAAATAACTCTTATATTATTTCTCTGATGTGCAAACACTTTTATGGTGTAATTTCCCGTAATTATGTGTGGCCTTATATAGGTCACGGCCAACATACATGTAATTTCCCCTGCTTTGTATATGATAATTGATAATAAGGCCTTGAGATGTTAGTGAATATGTATTTGCACACTATTAGTTTTCTCCAGCTTGGTAAAGATATCGTAATAGGTCGTCGTTCTTTTGGAACAACAATTTGACTGTTTACTGGGATATTTGATGAAAAATTTGATAGTAAGTTCAAACTATCATTTGTAACGAGAGATATGTTTGCGAATCCTTTTATTTTTATCTTATATCCATTGTGCTTATTACCAGCAGCGTTTATTTCAATGATTCATTCACCTTTCTCCGAACGATAATGATAACCTGAAGTTTTTGTTATTGTGTTTAAAACATCTTTAGTCAGTTTCTCAAATTGCATATGTAGGTTTCACTTTGTGCTTAGTTATTCCCGTTTGATTTCTTACTGATCAGTAAAAACAAAATGGCGGAAAGGCGGCTACCTTTGATTTAGGCATTGAAAGATTGGTAACTAATTGACAACTACTAGGGATCCCTACTGTTGTGCCCTTTTGATTTTGTAACTGACCAGAAAAACAAACTGGCTGCAAAACAGGCATCTTGGACTTTGACATTGAAAGATTGAAATCATTATTTCTTAAAGAAGTAATGGATGGACCTTTCTCAAATTCCATATGTAGTTTCACTTTCGTGCCTAGTTGTGCCCGTTGAGAGATTTTGAGACTGATCAGATAAACAAAATGTCTGACAGGCCGCAATCCTGTATAATGAGTAAATGGATCTTTCTCAAAGGGCCTGTTTCCAGTAATGTTAATTCTCCATAGGAGCCTGCCCCCGTATAATTTCTTATCTAGCTCAACTACAGTTTGTTTCTTTTCCGAAGAATACTTTTACACCTTTCCGACACCCAGATTTCATAATTTCAGTGAAAATGTATTTTTATAAAGTTGTCATTTTGAGCTTTAAAGACATAAGGTCGTAAATAAAAGAAGGTTATCTCGAAATAGTAATTAGCAACATAGTATAAATTTTTTTTGATAAATATTTGAAAAACATCGTGTTTATTCATAAAACATAAAAAAAAAAAATCTCGGATGAAAATGCACTTGCAGAGACACAATTAGGAAAAAAAATGCCATACAATTGCAATTTTCTCCCGTTATATAGTTTTGGATGCAAATTTCCATCACAAAATCGGATAGAGCTTAACTTGTTTCATATGTGTACCAAAAATCAGCTAATTCCATGTGGTGGAACGTTCTCATATCGCCGCCTGAATGTGATTGATAATTGAAAGAAAAGGGGAAATGAGTAACAACCTTGTCTGAAACCCTATTATATAGCTTATTATATACAAAATTTTATATTGAATATCAGAGCGAATATTTTCATGACAGTTTTATGATATCTAACGACTAAATAAACAGTATCGATATAAAGATTTACACTGATGACACCCTGATACATGAATATTTTTCTATCTGAAGTTGTCCTCTTCTGAATTTTCTGATCGTGTGACCTTAAACATTTATCCGTATCTTCTTGTCTTTGTCTATACGTTTACGGAATCATTGACTCGACGCTAGCTATTCTTGTCTCACTTTCCATGTTTTATTGTCCCATCTCCAAAGCGTTGTGGCTCTGTCAGGGTTGGGACCCTGACTTGTTTCACTTTCTTTGTGCCTGCCGACCACGCCACATCGATTAGATAGATTGTCCATATGAAATACTTTATTTTGTTCTAAGTAATCAATCAATTCCTTATTATCACACATTTTCGCATAATTGTTCCACACTACTAAGTATTAGCTGTTTACAGCAATCATCGTTGGCTTGCTATTTTGTTACTTTATCGACGCTTCATAAACCATTCGTTATTGTTTCAAGATGGAGGGTAAATGTGTTGGAGAAGGCTGTCAACTATACTTCAAGAAACGTAGTGGCAATAAGAACAGAAGTGCACGCAATGTAAATATTCCACAATATAAATGGCTCCTAGATACGCTGGTGCAACAAGGATTGATGTCAGCAAAGGAACAAGCACTCATTTGCCAGAAGTGCTACATGAAGTATCTTCGGAACAAAAATCAGCCTGAACCTGAAACCGAGGAGAACCAGGAAATAGAGGAAGAAGACGACTCCCCGTCCCATATCCTGCCGTTGCTGACCCTTCATGATCTTTTGAATGGATCATCTTTACACAAAAAATGCTGTCTCTGTCTTGTTACCTTTGCAATAAATGGAACAAAATCAAAGACATCACCTGATCTATTCACACAATCTGTGGTGTCCCACTTCATCCCGCATCTGCTCCATTCACCTTATTGGTAACGACTTAGATCCGTCTACAGAGGTAGTCCTTTGTGGTAGAGGTTCCTTGGAATCTCAGTTACCATCAAAATCGTCCGAAATCATTAATGACCTCCTAGAAGTGTCGCACGTCCTTTCACAGAATCAGTCTGCGTTTGCAATAAGCTTTTCTTCTCTTGATGACTCGGCATGCATGACCTGGACAGGTTGGTCCAAAGATCAGTTCCTCGAAATCCACTCGCACTGTTCCCCATATCTTTCATCTGGTATATATACCAAGACTACACACGATGCTCTACTACTGTTCTGGGTAAAACTGAAAACCGACATATTCTGGAGTCAGTGTTCTTCTCCTTTTGGAATTTCCAAGTCAAGTGTGTCCAAAACTTTCCACTCCATAGTACAGGCATTAGACACATCGATAGACCCACAATTTCTAGGTCCGGATCACTTGACAAAAGAACAGTTGCTCGGGCACAATACTGTCTTTTCAGAAGGATTTTTTGGAGATAAAGCCACTGCCATATTAGATGGCACCTATATTTATATCCAGAAAAGCTCCAACCACAAGCTCCAGAGAATGTCCTACTGTAGACAGAAGAAGAGAAACTATCTCAAATTCATGAGCATCGCCTTACCAGATTGCTACATTCTGGACACAGTTGGACCATTCACTGGCAGCGAAAATGATGATACAATTACAAAAGATGTCATGAACAAGCTAGTTACTTGGCTACAACCAGATGACAATGTTGTCGTTGACCGAGGTTTTAGAGATGTCCTACAAGTTCTCGAAGCCTCTGGCCTCAATGCTAGCATGCCGTCATACCTGAAACACGGTCAAACTCAACATTCTGACGTCCAAGCAAATCTATCACTATCAGAACTATCACCAAATCGAGGTGGATTGTGGAATCCTATCATGGTCGTCTGAAACACTGGACGTTCTTCCGAACGCAATTGGTGTCTAACAGCTTTATCAATGTCATCGAGGCTTTGCTTCGAACTGTCACAGCCTGTGTGAATGGTTATAGAGGACCGATCTACCAGAGATCTCCAGACAGAGATGCCAAAGATAGGCTAATGACTGAACGTATGAAGGCCGTTTGACAACACCGAATGGTTTAGCTCATAGAGTCAAGACAGATCCAGATCTATCTAGACGGGCAAGGTCCGAGTTTATCAAGATGGATGCATCTTCCTTACTGTTTCCCCGTCTCGATCTCGATTACTTGAGAACCTGATTATGTGTGGAACGTATCAGATATCTCTGGCTCCTGGTTACATCGCCGAGCATTTAGGTGATGACGGAGACTATGAGGTGTGGCTTTACCAGTACTCCCCAGACCTTCTCCGATGTCAAATACATTCTCGATACAAAAGCAAAACGAAATATAACGTTTGGGTACGGTTCACCGTTTCACCTGATGATGAGGCCCCAATAAAAGACTACTACTGCCAGTGCCCAGTTGGAGAGAGAACGATGGGAATGTGTGCGAACATCTCCAGCATCTTGTACTACCTTCGGTATTACAGGGCGCTGGAAAACCCTCGACCATTACAACCACAGGTAAAGAAATTCAGACAAAACTTGAAATAGTTTTCCATGCGGCAACATAGTGCATATGTCGAAAGTATGTTTGGGGCTCGATATGAAAGATCCCCGTTACCATGTGACTAACCAAACTTATAAATATAGGTATTATACAATCGCCCGTAGCTATGAACACTCTCGTAAATGCAAAAACCAACCAAAATCATAAGGAACATGTTTTGTGTGTTGTTCTGTCTATTTGTCAGCCAATGTCTTCAACCACGGGGACTTGTGAAGTAGCCATCTTGGATTTCTTTCATGAAAAAGTGTTTCTCTCACTTTTTTTCATATCTGTGTACATATTCTCAACATACCGAGCAAATACTCTCGTGTTTTTGTTAATTATCTAAAGAAAGTCGAAAATCGGCAATTCAACCATAGGCTAATTCAAGATTTGAAAATGTTCCACCACTTACATTTTGATGATTTTTCCTCTCATCAATAGCATATTACGTACTGTTTGATAGGATAAAAATTGGTTTGCATCCAACGCCCATAAAAGGGTGTATTCTCTAAAAAACACAGTTTTTGTGTCTAAAATGTTATCTTCGAAAATGGCATTTTTGAGATTGTTTCTTCCATAAAACAGCCAAATGGCGCGATGGAAACATGATTTTTTGTCACAATCATGCCATGAATGTATTCTTTACGGTGACTATCATTTGATTAGATTTTCATTAATATTTTACATAACATGCACATTTTATCAACACTTTGAATTTGAACAACAAATTTGAATCAGAGAAGGGGCCATTTTGGAAACAGGCCCTTTCATATTTATGTTCCTCTTGGTCCTTATAGTTGTGTTATTTAACAGTTCATAAACACATTGTGTACACACAGTTGATCCCATATGTTCGCCACAGACCCAAACATATAGAATATTACGGACAGTAACACGCGAAATGCATGTTCATGTGGTTATAGCCCTTTTCCGACTTACTTTTTCAACATGGCTCCTCGGTGAGTAGAAATTGGTAGAGAGGCGTCCAAATGGAAGTAAATGCTACAGGAGTTTGTTGTTTTCCTCTTATAAATCATAGATAAGTTTCCATTTTGTTTTAACCCCAAAATCACATTCAATTGTCACTTCCGGCAATGTTTTCTACTTCACTTCGGAAGAAAACATTATTTGTTTGTGATCGAGTGTTTGGCATGAAATTCTGATTAAATCATGAACCTATGCAAAGGAATGTTAATTAGAATTTGTTGATAATTCTAATGTAAGTGACACGCTTTGTCTTTGTCAAAATTATCTCGCCGTGTAAAACATCTAACTATATTTACATTTGCACTGCAACCCACTATATGAACGTTACCAGCAAAAATGCCTTTCATAAAAGTATGAAAGCAATGGTTCTCGAGACGTTGCACGTGGTTTCATTATGACTTCATAGATCAAGCTTGTTCAATAAGAGTCTTGTCGCGCCGCTTCGAATAACACGGAGAATGCCCTTGCGTCAAACGCTCAAATGACGAATTATTGTCATTGGCGCCAATTTAATTCAAGCTGGGCTGTTCCGTCCATGTCGTTACGACACATATATACAAACGTATATATCGTATATATATAATATTCAACATGAAGTCCTAGCGGGCTTCATTCACTATGGATGTAACGGCTGACCTTTCATAGCTCTATGAAAGTTACAAAAATGACTTTCAATCCTTATTTGTTGGAGTAGATCTACTTTATCCTAGAAACATCCAGAATATCCCAATACGTTTGTTAATCAGCAATAATCATCCTTCAGATAAATCAAGTGAAATACCCCTGTAAGTTCGGAGGATAGACTATTTATGTTTGAAAATGAACAACCCTATATATATAGATATTTTCATTTGTGCTTCAAACAACTATATAAACATTACCAACAAAAATGCATATCATAAAAGTATGAAGAAAGAAATGGTTCTCGAGACGTATCACGTGATTTAATTATGACGTCATAGATCAAGCTTGCTCAATGAAAAACTTGTCGCTCCGCTTCGAATAGCATGGAGAACGCCCTTGCGTCAAACGCTCAAATGACAAGTCATTACCATTGGCGCCAATTTTTTAAAACTGGGCTGTTCCGCCAATTTAGTTTAAATGACGACGCATATACAAACACAGGTGATAAACTAATTATTGGAACAAAATATAAATGAAATTAGGCAAATGTGCTATAGTGAAAATGAAAATGTATGGAATGAAAATCATTTTTTTACTTTCATAATGCTATGAAAGGTCAGCAGTTACATCCATATTTAGCATGAGGCCCGGGCTTCATTTAATATGGGTTTTTGCAAAGCTGTTAATGGGTCATGAATTACAATACCTGCACCATTTGAATAAGGGCTCCGAGTTTTGAACTTCCAGCAATTTTGTCATGCTTGAAGGCTGAGCTGGTCATACGATGGCGATTTGCAGCAAAAAGAATGAGGGACAGAGCGAATGTCGTTTATTTTTACAGTCTTTAGTTATATATACCAAATATGTAAAAAAACAAAAAAGAGAGAGAGAGAGAGAGATTGTATTTGACCCCTATGGCCTTCATTGAGCTTGAAATAATTAAAGCCCTTACTTCAACAAGCTACATATTGAATATCGTGACTCTGACCTATATAATGTTCTTATAGAATATGTTGGAATATTTTAACATATCTCACTCCGATACTTTGAATTTACCGGGTAAATCAAACTCATTTATGTACATGAATCAAGCTACATGCTAAGTAAATAAGCAATACATAAGAAAAAGCTCTGTTGTTCGAGTCGTTAATATTGGTTAATATTGATTCACATTATAACCTCGGTGACCTTGAAAGTCGACAAAGGAAGCATAATTGACTAAATCCGATATTCCTTTATAATGATAAACTGTCATTCAACTCTGAACAAAATCATGGTATCCGACCTGTGTCTTATATATGTATCTTCAGAAATGAAATTATAAGGAACTACCAATATTTTTTTTTAGGGTTTTACGGTATAGAGCAAAAAAAACTTCGCGGATTTATGCAAAGTGCATACATATTTTCGGAATATACAGTATAACCCTTAAAAATGTAATTCCTTAAATAATACATTCAATCTGTATAACTTTTGGGCAATGTCGTTAAAGTTTTTATATCCCAGTCAATACCCATTACCATATGGTAATAGGCGATCATTGTATTTTAACCAGTTGGAAGTTGAGATATGTCGGAGCCAAAGAAATGTACTCTTACACCAAATGATTTATACGAAGACGGGGTTTGCTTTTAATTGTTTATTTTATTTATTAGCAAAACAAATGATTAAATGTTTTAAAGATGTATAAGTGACGGGATTACATTTTAAGCCTGTGTATGATTATAAGCAATACGGTTTTTGGGCTGATACATTACAAGTTGTTCTCGAAGCATTGGAATTCCTAATACGCTAACATGTGCATTACAGAGGACGGAGAGTTGGTCCCAAATCGTGATTGTTCAGTAAAAAAATATAAAGCTGCCGGGTAATTGATTAAAGAAACGCTTAAAACAATACATATACATCAAAATATAAAGCTACCGAGTATGCATGCT
This sequence comes from Mimachlamys varia, assembly GCA_947623455.1. Lineage (NCBI taxonomy): Eukaryota > Metazoa > Mollusca > Bivalvia > Pectinida > Pectinidae > Mimachlamys > Mimachlamys varia. The sequence goes on along the minus strand of OX392531.1, from coordinate 33,516,301 downwards.
GGAAGTAGACAGCCATTTACATGTACGTAATAACTTGATGATACTAAAACTTAATTGCTTTTAATACAATATATATATATATACTCTCATTTTTTTTACTGAAAATTCAACAATGAAAATGATACTTCCAGTTTAACACTGCCAATGCTCAGTTTTGTAACAATACAAAACCCAAATTAGGTTCCAATAAATGGCGATAATAGCTCAGTGATCAAAAATATTTTTGAAAATATATTATATCAATATCATATTGTGTCAAATTAGAACAAGGCCAGAAACTTAATCAACACTGCCTATGCTCAGTTTAGTAACAATACACAAACCCAAATTAGGTTCCAACTAATGGCGATAATAGCTCAGTGATCAAAAATATTTTTAAAAATATATTAAATCAATATCATATTGTGTCAAATTAAAACAAGGCCATAAACGTTATATTTGATTTTCGAATATGTCGAACGTAAATACTGTTTTTAAACTGGAAACTATAGTTATCATCGTATTTTGTGCCAGATATTAAGATTGCAGACAATGCAACCCCGACATCCGTACGTAATGATATTCATTTGTACTACTCGTATACTCTCAATAGTATACTTAAAGGTTTAGAAATTTGATGGTGAAACCAACATACCAGAATTTATTTTTTCACGAACATATAAATAATTAAGAAGAGCTATCGATGAAATGGTTTGTATATTAAATACTTCAGTTGTATTTTAAAGAGGATTATCTATAACCGTTAGCATTATTCAAATGAAAATGCTCAGTAATCTAAATATGACTTATCACTATCAATATTTTGTAATATAATATGTAAAGCATCATGAACAACTACAAGAAACAAGTTATCAATCTCTATCTAGCTAATGTATTTTTCACTACTATGATACAGCGTAAGTACGCTCTACAAATACAAAGTTAACTTATATAATTGCATGACTACTTCAGTCTATACGTAAAGGATATACCTAAGTTGAAAACTGTCTATTATTTAAACTATTGGACTGTCTGAGGCGCGCTTTCTCTTTTCGTCTGCATTCATCGCCAATCCTCGTACACACTTTTATTCGGATAATTTCCTCGGTCTGTATCTCAACATTGCAAAGTTTACACAATGTCTTTACTTGCTCATTCTCCTCCGAAATAGTGTTCCTCGAATGCGTTCTCTTCTACTTACTTCATTCCGACATCAGCTAAAACAAAACAATCGAGAATATTCATGGAGGCTCCACACTTTCGTAATTAACCAGAGGAAACTGTTGAAACGTTCACGAAAAAGGTAGTCACAATGTAGAATTTTTGTGCCAGGAGATCACAGGGATCTTTGCGCCTACCTTTGTTTGATATTCATTTGGTCTTTAAAAGATTGAACTTCCTTTCTTTGCTCGTTTTCCCACTTATTTGTCGTTAAATGTATGAAATATGAGAATTCCTTTACAGAAAAAAATGTCTTTAGCTGTCAAAATCCAACATAGCCGTCGGTCAGCCAATTTCTTTTTCTGATCTGTCCCCAAAACAATAGGGGACAACTGGGGACAGTGGCAAATCTACATATTAAGCTTGTGAAAGCCCTTTTCACTACTTTTGAAGACATAACGATAACAATTATTGTTTGGCGATGGACACACGGACAAGAATGCAGGGCAATTTGATGCACAAAATCATTTTTTCAAAGATAAGGAAAAATAATAAAATAACTATTATCTACATATTTATACAATGAATAATATGACAATGAAATAATGATTGATCTTTTGTAGATATCAAACAAATTGTATGGTTAAAATTTAGAGTTAAAACCATTCAATCTAAAGATGATTATTTTTAGAGTGTGAAACTTATTCGTTGGAGAAAAAAACAATGATTTCAATATTTTGATGATATAAAATTGTTTTTATCTAATTATAGCAACTATCGAAAAGTTCTGACATATTCAGAAGAGAGACATGTTTTCCTGAAAAAGTGGAAATGTCTATTCATATGATTGCAATTAGAAATTTAGAACCGAAAGTGAAAACATTTGAATACTAATCTGTTGTGCGATCAGAATTCATTTCATTTTTATTTTCACCCAATGGACTTCAGTGTGCTTTTAATATTGTCCTTCACTTATACGTTCTACGTCATAAACTGTGTAATACTGAACACCGACGCTTTCATTCGAATTATTTTCTTTTAAACTATCATACCCTAACACATATATGACTTTTAAATATTTTATCTTTTTTTTTTATTTATTTCATTTTTTTTTCTTTTGAAAAGTATCATTACAAGTCAATTATATAGCTGACCACAAAAGTTGCATTGTATATATTGTAAATATAAAAGCAGTTCAACACATATTTAAAATGTATATATATTAAATAAAATACAAAATAAAGTTAATAACTTAAGAATCGGCTACTTAATGACTGTGTATGCATTCTATTAAACATGCTTTCTTCATTATTTGATAAGAAACATGCACAAAACAGCTATGGCTGTCCATTAGTAATAATGGCCAAAATAAAATCTTCCACTGTGTCCTCTGTTCCTATATCACCCGTAAAATTTTCCCGTAGGAATGTATACACATTCCCCCTAAATCTCCTCAATCGTGCTTCAGATGAATTTGCTTGGTTTCTTGAATCGGTTACCTGTCGTGCTGCCTCCTGAAGTTGTCTCGCAGCCATGGCTACTTTTTTCTCGTTAATTTCTGCTCTTCTATTAGCATCTTCGAGTTTTTTGTTAGCCTCTTCTAACTTTCTATCGGTTGCATCCACTTTTTTAACGGCCTCCGCAAGCTTCTTTTCCGTGTCCACGTTTCTTTTCTTCTCTCTATCTATTTGCATCTGTAATTCTTCGTCCATCTTCATACATTCTTTATTGCACATTCGGATCATTTCCTTGGTTTGTGTCTCGGCATCACGAAAGTTACACAATGTCATTACTTGTCCTTTCTCCTGCGGAATCAGGTTCCCCGAAGCGTTGATTGTTTGATTCACGTTTACATTAGCAATCTTCTTTCGTTTAGCAGGTATGTTGCTACTACAAGCTCCAGTACGAGAACTAAAACAGAGAGTACAAAAGAGACTGTACTTGTGCAATGTTACTGGACACTAATAGCGTGGTGTAGAGCCACCTTTAAAGTTCTTTAACTTTGTATCTTTACCTTGTGTAACATACTCAAGTTTATTTGGTGGCTCACAGGACCTTTATAATTCACTCGTAAAATGATGGACGTGATACCAAGAAAACTCATACTTCCGGTGAAGTATCGTATACTGTTTTATTTTTTATTTTTTTGCTCAACTAGCACAAGTGCCACTGAAACATATTGGTTAAAGGCAAAATATATAAAACCTTTTAAACTACTTCTTCTGGATAACAAGGAAGTCCACGTTGATCATGCCTGCCATGTAGAGACCTAGAACTACTTCAAATGCCACATGCATAAAATATATCTAAAAAAGAAACTTAAAACAGCAACGTACCTTGAAGGTGGTGTCATTGCTGTAGAAGAGTTCATCACGTTCTGTAAAGAAACGCACAAACCTGTTTGATTATTCAGTATTGGTGTGTCTTTAGCAGGATCAAATACCTATAGAGACTTATCATAATAACACAAAAGTGGAAAACAAATCAAAGGGATTCAGCACAACTTTTTACAACTTTCAAGGCATTTTCCAATAACAGGTTATTTGATTTCGAAATTTAAAACAAAACGTTAAGACAACCAAGATTCCCACCTCTGTTGTAACTGCAGTACCGGTTTCGTCAATGGCGTTCCGCTTTCTTCTAAAGTTTTTCAATGGTGGCCTTTGTTCTGGTCCTGATGTCTGTAAAGAATGCAGTATGAGATAAATATATCAACATGAAAATAGTTCTTGTCATGAAATATTTCAATGACCATTTATTCTTACTTGAGACAGAAAGTATTCAATTAGGATCATTACCTAAACTGTAGCTATATACATAAGGAAAAAAATATAAATAATTGTCCTAATGATCCAAGGAGGTTCGACGATCGATGCATACTTCCATTGACGTTTAGATTTCTGCTAGGGTTCATCAATGACTGCCGGATCTGTTCTCTTAAAGTCTGTTAATAGTTGTAAATTTATTCATACGAGAAATGTCATAAATATGATCAAAACAAAAAATTAATTTAAAGAATTGTTTTCATAAAACAATACTACAGGCTGAATTATATGAACAGGTAAGAATTAAATCTACACACTTCTCCGTCGATTGATCATGGAGAGTATTTCGGTGGAAGAATTCTTTCATTAACTGCTTGACTTCTGTTTGCTAAGAAGGATTTGATATAAAAGTGGTCAAAAGATCAATTTCTTTTTGACAAAGATCAGTTCTTATAATAAGAATTAATAACTTTTTAACGCCTATTATAAAAAAAACCCATCTGCATACCTGTCCTGCTGGTTCCAAGGTACTTTCCGGTCGATCCATACTTTCATTTACTCTTTGACTTGTGTGGGGACTGTTCCCCAAAGACTGCCTTGGTTGCATTCCAGTCTTCTGAAAAAGGTGACAAGGAAACCATTACTAATTTGACAGTTGATGCAGTTGATGGAGAAAACCTGATTGCGAAAGTTTCAAGTTATCTAAAAACCAAACGATTTTTTTGTTTTGTTTTGTTTTTTGAGGGTATTTATTCATTTATTTATTTTGGCCTTTCTCCGTTTTGAATCCACCTAGTTAGATGATCAGATGTACACTATAGTAGTGTAACTGAGAAAATATAAAATATATCATTCACGAAAGCAATGACCAAACAAGAACTTACTATTCCCGGTATTTAATTTGTAAAAGCGGAGCGTTTATTAACACAAATAAAAATATAGCCAATACATGCACTAGATGCCATTGTATAGGTACAAGTTTGGACAGCAAAATAAATATGCAATTTTTTGTGTTCGATAGGCGTCTTACATACCTCCAGTTGTAGTCGTTGGTTTTTTTTCCTACATGAGCAAAACATAAAATATATGTAGCTTCTTTCACAACATGATATCCTATTTCGTCCATATTTGAGTGTATTATCTTAGATGATATCCACTAGAGCCATTATATTACTTAACCATTATAACCATGACTATTGGATTCATAACAACGAAATAACGTTTATGGATTCAAATGCCGTTTTTACAGTAAACACCAAAGGTCTGACAAAGCAAATTTCAAGATATGCGCTGCGTTATTACCGCTGGTTCTCGCTATCTTTAGATTATGAAAAAATATTATGTTGGCTGGTTTATCTTGTAGGAATCAAATTATCCCTACACTTTTCAAAACGCTGTTAAGATTTACATACCCGTTTACATGTATTTAAAGCTTCGCTACTATGATGGAATATGTCTGAACGGAGCTGCACTACATACATTTCTATGCCAAAAAGATACATATAATTATATATTTCGTTCTTTAAATATTAAATTTCACAGCTACATGTTACACTGGAACCTTATTATTGATTTGGATTGTTTCATATTACTGACGAACCATACATACATTTTCTGATAATTTCGTCTTTTTTCTTCTTCAGCACCTTCGGTCTCTACTTCCTCCTCTATGTCACAACGACTACGTTACATACAGAGAAAAGTGATTGAATATAATAATGGCATGATTATAAGAACAATTTTACTTTTGATTTTTAATTTAAGGAAGTGCGTTTATGCCTACAATTTATTCACACACAAATTTCCCCACAGAACACAAATTCATTTTTATTTATATTTACAAACATTAATCGTAGAGACCACACCTTAGATTTTTAATAAGAAACACATTTACTACTTACTTGTATCGAAGGTCCTCATTAAGACGACAGTACCATCTTTCGGGGCGATCTTCTTCTTTTAAGCCATGGCACAGGCGCCGCCATTTATTGCAGTTATCGCACTGGAGCTCATTTATCACGGAATCATCACTGTTTGTTTGTTCATCTTCCCTGCAATACCACCAGGTAGCAGTATGAGCAATACACAAATCGGATATACGTTTGAAAAACACTCCGGAACGCAATCACGAATTCGAATAATTATGTTTATATGTGTTAGCTATAAAATAATTCAAATGTTTTATGTTAACATTCTTAGATTTGTCAAAGTTCGATCCGATTGATTCAAGTTGAGATATAAAAATCTCTTTTTTTTTATTATTATAAAATTTTATTTTATGTACAATAAATGGATAGTTTATATGAAGAAAATCTGCTTTTGAAGCTTTGCCGTTCCTCAAAAGTTGTAAGAATAGGATTAACCACTCATAGTTAATTTATATACTACATTTTCTCATTTTTCACTTTTAGTTGTACATTGATATTGAACGTTAGATTTCCATGCTTCGAATTTTCAATTTTGTTAGTTACATGTTTCTATCAAATTCTTGGCGTTCTCAACAATGTTTTTAAAACCATATAAATAAGAGTGTTTATGAACATTCCCATCATTTTCAAAATGAGTTTAGAAAAATTAGATTTTCCACTCTTTTTGGTCCCGAACATCACCGATGAGTCCTAGAAGGACGAAACAGTTGCATGGTTCAGTGTATTTCATGTTTTGCATGTTATATCGATAACTAAATTATATAGGAGTAGTTACATGTGTTAGTCTACCATTCAAACGTTAAAATTGTATAAACATATCTTTCTTCTTGGATTGACTTACATGTCGACGGCGTTGCCCTTTTTCACGTTCCAATAATCTTTCAGCTTTTTTGATATATTTTCCATTAAGGTGCTGAAGTACAAAGGTATCATATAAAGCCACATGTCAGAAATATTGCATATTTTGTGCAAACTCTTAACATTAATTTGCTAAATTTGAACATTTCAAATTTCATATCATATGTGTTCATCGACAATAAAGCAAGTTATTATCATAAAGCTAACAATTCTGACTTATGCATCACAGAGTATTAAACAAGGATTCCCTATAATACAAATGATAGCCGAGAAAAACAAAAGACCCAAGGGCCTTAACAATCATTTTAATATAAAAATCTATATCATTGTTCTGTTGGTTATTGCAAAGTTGTTGAAAGTAAGACCTTTAACCCCTGTGACCTTAAAAGTGGGTCAAGGTAATTCATTTGAACAAACTTTGTAGCTCTACACCCAAGCATACTACAGGTCAAAGATCAAGTACCCTTAGACCTTTTGGTTATTGAGAAGTTTCTTGAGGATTTAAAGACATTAGACCAACATGATCTTTAATGTAGGTCAAGGCCCTTCATTTCAGCATGCTACAGGCCGAATATCAGAACATTGGGCCTTTCGGTTATTGAAATAAATGCTTAAATATTTTAAGACATTTGACCACAATGACCTTACGTATATTTGGAATCACGGTCGAAGTCTTGCTTGTTGTTTTTGACTTTAAGAGTGTCGGCCTCAACCACAGCAATCACATCATTCCCAATGTCGTTTGTCTGTTAACAAATTCAAAACCAATTCATCAATACCAACACCGTCTGAATGTAAACAGGATACAGTGCTCACACCAATACCAACGTCGTCTAACTGTAAAACAGGATACAGTGATCACACCAAAACAAACGTCGTCTGACTGTAAACAGGATACAGTGATCACACCAATACCAATGTCGTCTGACTGTAAATATGATACAGTGATCACACCAATACTAACGTCGTCTGACTGTAAACAGGATACAGTGATCACACCAATACCAACGTCGTCTGACTGTAAATAGGATACAGTGATCACATCAATACCAACGTTGTCTGACTGTAAATAGGATACAGTGCTCACATCAATACCAACGTCGTCTGACTGTAAACAGGATACAGTGATCTCACCAATACCAACGTTGTCTGACTGTAAATAGGATACAGTGATCACACCAATACCAACGTCGTCTGACTGTAAACAGGATACAGTGATCACATCAATACCAACGTCGTCTGACTGTAAACAGGATACAGTGATGACACCAATACCAACGTCGTCTGACTGTAAACAGGATACAGTGATCACATCAATACCAACGTCGTCTGACTGTAAACAGGATACAGTGATCACACCAATACCAACGTCGTCTGACTGTAAACAGGATACAGTGACCACACCAATACCAACGTCGTCTGACTGTAAATAGGATACAGTGATCTGACCAATACCAACGTCGTCTGACTGTAAACAGGATACAGTGATCACACCAATACCAACGTCGTCTGACTGTAAACAGGATACAGTGATCACATCAATACCAACGTCGTCTGACTGTAAACAGGATACAGTGATGACACCAATACCAACGTCGTCTGACTGTAAACAGGATACAGTGATCACATCAATACCAACGTCGTCTGACTGTAAACAGGATACAGTGATCACACCAATACCAACGTCGTCTGACTGTAAACAGGATACAGTGACCACACCAATACCAACGTCGTCTGACTGTAAACAGGATACAGTGACCACACCAATACCAACGTCGTCTGACTGTAAACAGGATACAGTGCTCACACCAATACCAACGTCGTCTGACAGTTAAACAGAATACAGTGCTCACACCAATAACAACGTTGTCTGACTGTATATAATTATATACGATCGATGTGGACAACAAACTTCTTGTTACTGATACACATTGCATCGTCGATTTTATATCTGAAAGTGAAAATTTGAGATTTGATAAGGTTTTCTTTTTTAACTTGTCCTGATAAGCACTTCCACAAATGAAGCCTTTTACAAAAACAAGTCAGCTAAGAGTGGGGCACAGTTTGTTCCAATCGGAATGCCAACGGTTTGTTGGACAATCCCTCCTCCAAAATGTCAATCATTCGTACTACATCTTCCTCAGTATATTTCATTGTCGCTTTTGGCTTTGGTTTTTGTTTTGTCACAGAGAATGTTCCAAGATAGAACACAACCGAAACCATGCATTTGTCCTGCAAAAGAAAGCTCTCATAATGGGAGATCAAAGACATTAGGTTCAGTTTTGTAAGGTATGGTAGTATACAAGGTAAAAATGTTTGACAGATGTTTCTAAAGGTTGAAGTGGTAATATTACTACTTTTACCTGTTGTAACTATCAATGAACACATTATTCTCAGTGTTACCTGTTTCTGGCATCCTATTTTCTCGTAGGCAAGTATCAGGCGGTTGAAGTGGTACAGCATCACTCCATAATCGTCAAAACGCTTCGGAGCAAATCCAAATGTAATTGGAATTTTATATGGCTTGATATAACTAAGAAAATTTGGAAATTGAAATAGTTGCAGTTTGAATAAAATGTATCTTTCTTTCACTTACATTTGAATATGTAACAATTAAATCCTGCTTATAAGCTGAAAGTTTATTCTTAGCTTAACATCAGTGGTGTTGTAGTTGATGTGGAATATGTAATACACACAAGTATACTGTATTGTGAAAAAGACCTTTCCTATTGTTTCATAAATCGTATCTTAACTACATTATGTGGCTGTATCATTACCTCTAATAACTATATCATTGTCCCAAGTAATCATAGCACTGTCTTGAGTAGTTACATTATGACCTCGAGTATGTATAGCACTGTCTCGAGTAGTTACATTATGACCTCGAGTATGTATAACACTGTCTCGAGTAGTTACATTATGACCTCGAGTATGTATAGCACTGTCTTGAGTAGTTACATTATGACCTCGAGTATGTATAACACTGTCTCGAGTAGTTACATTATGACCTCGAGTATGTATAGCACTGTCTCGAGTAGTTACATTATGACCTCGAGTATGTATAGCACTGTCTTGAGTAGTTACATTGTGACCTCGAGTATGTATAGCACTGTCTCGAGTAGTTACATTATGACCTCGAGTATGTATAGCACTGTCTTGAGTAGTTACATTATGAACTCGAGTATGTATAGCACTGTCTCGAGTAGTTACATTATGACCTCGAGTATGTATAGCACTGTCTTGAGTAGTTACATTATGACCTCGGGTAGATATAACACTGTCTTGAGTAGTTACATTATGACCTCGAGTATGTATAGCACTGTCTCGAGTAGTTACATTATGACCTCGAGTATGTATAGCACTGTCTCGAGTAGTTACATTATGACCTCGAGTATGTATAGCACTGTCTCGAGTAGTTACATTATGACCTCGAGTATGTATAGCACTGTCTTGAGTAGTTACATTATGACCTCGAGTATGTATAGCACTGTCTTGAGTAATTACATTATGACCTCGGGTAGTTATAACACTGTCTTGAGTAGTTACATTATGACCTCGAGTATGTATAGCACTGTCTCGAGTAGTTACATTATGACCTCGAGTATGTATAGCACTGTCTCGAGTAGTTACATTATGACCTCGAGTATGTATAGCACTGTCTCGAGTATTTACATTATGACCTCGAGTATGTATAGCACTGTCTCGAGTAGTTACATTATGAACTCGGGTATGTATAGCACTGTCTCGAGTAGTTACATTATGAACTCGAGTATGTATAGCACTGTCTCGAGTAGTTACATCATGACCTCGAGTATGTATAGCACTGTCTTGAGTAGTTACATTATGACCTCGGGTAGTTATAACACTGTCTTGAGTAGTTACATTATGACGTCGAGTATGTATAGCACTGTCTCGAGTAGTTACATTAGGACCTCGAGTATGTATAGCACTGTCTCGAGTAGTTACATTATGACCTCGAGTATGTATAGCACTGTCTCGATTAGTTACATTATGACCTCGGGTAGTTATAACACTGTCTTGAGTAGTTACATTATGACCTCGAGTATGTATAGCACTGTCTCGAGTAGTTACATTATGACCTCGAGTATGTATAGCACTGTCTCGATTAGTTACATTATGACCTCGAGTATGTATAGCACTGTCTCGAGTAGTTACATTATGACCTCGGGTAGTTATAACACTTTCTCGAGTAATTACATTATGACCTCGAGTATGTATAGCACTGTCTCGATTAGTTACATTATGACCTCGAGTATGTATAGCACTGTCTCGAGTAGTTACATTATGACCTCGGGTAGTTATAACACTATCTCGAGTAGTTACATTATGACCTCGGGTAGTTATAACACTGTCACGAGTAGTTACATTATGACCTCGAGTATGTATAGCACTGTCTCGAGTAGTTACATTATGACCTCGAGTACGTATAGCACTGTCTCGAGTAGTTACATTATGACCTCGAGTATGTATAGCACTGTCTCGAGTAGTTACATTATGACCTCAAGTACGTATAGCACTGTCTCGAGTAGTTACATTATGACCTCGAGTATGTATAGCACTGTCTCGAGTAATTACATTTTGACCTCGAGTATGTATAACACTGTCTCGAGTAGTTACATTATGACCTCGAGTATGTATAGCACTGTCTCGAGTAGTTACATTATGACCTCGGGTAGTTATAACATTGTCTCGAGTAGTTACATTATGACCTCGAGTATGTATAGCACTGTCTCGAGTAGTTACATAATGACCTCGAGTATGTATAGCACTGTCTCGAGTAGTTACATTATGACCTCGAGTATGTATAGCACTGTCTCGAGTAGTTAAATAATGACCTCGAGTATGTATAGCAAAGTCTCGAGTAGTTACATAATGACCTCGAGTATGAATAGCACTGTCTCGAGTAGTTACATTAGGACCTCGAGTATGTATAGCACTGTCTCGAGTAGTTACATTAGGACCTCGAGTATGTATAGCACTGTCTCGAGTAGTTACATTATGACCTCGAGTACGTATAGCACAGTCTCGAGTAGTTACATTAGGACCTCGAGTATGTATAGCACAGTCTCGAGTAGTTACATTAGGACCTCGAGTATGTATAGCACTGTCTCGAGTAGTTACATTAGGACCTCGAGTATGTATAGCACTGTCTCGAGTAGTTACATTATGACCTCGGGTATGTATAGCACTGTCTCGAGTAGTTACATTATGACCTCGAGTAGTTATAGCACTGTCTCGAGTAGTTACATTATGACCTCGAGTATGTATAATGCTGTCTCGAGTAGTTACATTAGGACCTCGAGTAGTTATAGCACTGTCTCGAGTAGTTACATTATGACCTCGGGTATGTATAGCACAGTCTCGAGTAGTTACATTATGATCGAGTAATTATAGCATTATCTCGAGAACCTATATAATTGTCTGGAATATGTATACAATTGTCTCCAGTATTTATAGCATTGTCTCAATTAGTTATATTATAGTGACCTTGACCCGACAACCCTAAAACTCAAACTTGTCAAAGATGTTTTGATTCTTTACAAGTATGTGGAATTTGATGAAAATCCTTGAAGAAACAAAGCTACTAGAGTGCTGACATTGATTTATTTTTAATATCGACAGCGACCTTGACCTTGACCCGACAACCATGAAACTCAACGTTGTCGAAGACATTTTGATTCCTAGGTAAGTCAATGCAATTTGATGAAAATTCATGAAGAAATGAAGACACTAGAGTGCTGACAATGATGTTTTATCAATAGCAACAGTGACCTGAACATTGACCAGAAAACTCCAACTAATTTCACCGGTAGAGGACAAATAAATATCTGAAGTAGGACCATTTTGAATTTTTCAATTATATGGGCACTTAATGTAAATAACCTTTTTACTTCTTGAAGAGAGACCACATACTGATGATAGCCACTAAGTTAACGATAGCAATATCAAAATACGAAGAATAATTCCGCATTATTGATGACCAAGCTTATTTATTTGTTTGATCAGAAGGATGTGGATTAATCATGATAATAAGTTATCAGTCTAAATAAAAATATTATCAATAATTTGTTTTCTGCCAATGACTTATCTTCCGAACAATTCAAGCACCGTCCCGAATCACTATTTTACCTTTGGACCCTTATTATTTTCAAGTGAGTAATGTGTGCAAGAAGTCGCTAACAATTTGATAAGAAAGGATACACTCCACGACGGTTTGTAGGTGTCTACTTGACTTCTTGAAAGATTCCTTGGGATGCGTAGCGTTACCACCTTCTTCCCTTGTATCAATATCTTCATTCTTGGCTTCAGGTACAATATTTTGCAATATTCCTTAAACAAATAGTTTAATTAATAAACATAACTATGTATAATTAGAACACTGAGAGCGGTGATCCTTCAGTATCTGAATGACGTCACTAAGTAACAGCATAACAGATTACGTCACAATTGTAACTCTAAAATAGAATCAGACCAAAATGAAAACGTTTATGTTTTATTTGCATTTCTCTCTGTTTCTTAGATTAAAAATGTACTGTTTACTAAGAATTGTATATACAATACATGTTTATAAATATTTATTGATATTTACGTCACAAAAAAAAATACATAAAGTGCGTTAGTTGAAGAAGGGTACGGAAAAACCAAATATATTTATCTGATCTGTCATGGGGAGGTAACTCACAACTGATTACATAACTAGCACACACAAAAAATATACATACATTTAAAAATCACCATGCATATGTAACAGTAATGTAGTTATCTGGAAGACAGCGATGTGAGAAAAACATATTCTACTGTATGTATTTAGTTAGGATAATCACCGCCGTGTAGAGACATGCATTATTATTATTGAAATTATGTTAAGTATAAAGGTAGTGGACAAACCTTGAGAGACACCATATAATGACGTTTCTGTTCGCACGCGATGGAGCCGGTTTCCTCTGCATTGGTGTCTCTCAGGTGTGTATCGGGATCTCTGATATCTGACGGATCACTATGGAAATCCAATTCCAACAGTTGTCCTAACCTAAAAGGTGACACAAACATATTTATCACACAATAAAGTCATACAGTCAAACATTAAACAGTTTCGACGACATTTTGCCAACTTGGTCAGTGATGACACTAGTGATATGGATAAGAAACGTACATAGCAGGGACCTTACAGAATAAACACAACTAAGAACATATCCCCTGCTACCTGATCCTTTTCGGTACAATAATGTGCTGAAGTTAACGCTTATTTGAATACAACAATGTCAGTAAAGTATTAGTACCATTATATATAATAGTGAGGCATATTTACCTGCGGCTAAGATTGTATATTATGATAGTAGTTCCACTAGTCGTTTCAATATCAGCCAGCTCTTCCAGTAAGGCCTCTTCAGTATTAAATATTGAATGTTCCAGGATAGCATTCAGACTGGCAATCACACCGGGATCGGCACGTGTCGTGTCTATGGTATATTAAGACTAAACAACTGCTTACATCGATAATAGTGGTATTTGCCTTGTACATTTATATTCAGAATGTGCAGATCATACCTCATCTGATGTACTATCAGTTAGCCTTTGTACGAATATCAAACCATTTTTACGGATTTAGCCAATGAAGAAATATATCTAAGGCTTTGTTAACATGAAAATTACATTTTTGTTCCTTATTAATCTATTTTAGACATTATCGTACTCAACATGTGCTATGGTACAGTTGAAAGCAAGTCGATCAGTAGAAACAAATCAAGGTAACAAGTCACATATTTTTCATGCATTATAACTCAGTTCTAAAAGTCGCTTTTATGAAAGAAACAAAAGAATCACGTCCTCCGCAAGGACCGATTTGCAATACGGTGTTATCTATTGGGGAAAATATGATTTATGTTGAAAATATGGTAAACAAATTTAGACTGTTAACTTAAACATCTTATCTATATATTGCACAGCATCACATACTATACGAATAGCAATTACAGTGTCATGATATGACATTCGACCTTAATAATTAAAATTATAAAAGACATTCATTTTTACCCGGTTTCGATATCTTCCCAAGTGACAATCTCTTCAGACCATCGTATCTAAGGAAAGCAAACATATATTTTGCATTTGCATAGTATTGAGAATTAGTTTCACTGGTTATAAAAACCGGAATGAACAAAAATCGGAACAGATGAGGAAGAACTTACAACCATAATTGTTTATCTCAGTAAAAACATTTTTAACACGGACCGTCAGCTTTAAGACTTAAAAACATTCTATTTTTTGCATAATGGTGATCTATTTAAAGGCCCAATATACGTAACTTTCGGCAAAACTTGAAGCGAAAATCAAGCCTAATAACTTTTTATATTTATAGATTTAGTCACGATTAAGTGATATTAGCAATATCCAAGATAAATTCCTTCGCGGTTACCGGTACAGCAGCATTTGAAACACGCTATTTGTAAACACACGTCCATTTCGAACCGTCTTCTACCTTCGGTTTGTTGTTGCAGTGGGCCCCACCTGAATTATTTTCAATTCTTTGGATTTTTTTTTGTCAAGAGTTTCTTGTTAGTTACTGCTCAGGTTTACTTCGTTTTAGGCGTATTTTTGTATGGTTATCACCTGGATTTTTTTTTTTAATTTTCAGGATCACAAAAATTTCCCTGAAGTTACGTAACGTATATTGGGCCTTTAAACTGTTCCACTACAAGCGTTTGAGATGTTATGTAAGATGCTCTTTTGTCAGTTCAAGAATTTTCATTGCTGTTCTCTTTGATTCCAACAAGAGTCCCAATGGGCCTGCATCGCATGGTATTGATCTAACATTTGTATTTTTAAGTGGTCGTCTAAAACCTATAATTAAGTCATTCTTAAGAACCAATTAAAATTTTAACAGTTTTGACCCCTGTGACAAAGAAGGTACGTTAATGCAGTTTTACTCGGTTTCTGCTAAAAAGGCATCCAGTCCAATAACATGTCTATTTTTCTGTATTTCAGAAGATGTCGTTAGAACGTTTCGACAAATTTGGCCCCTGTGACCTTGTGAGTAGGTCAAAATTGGATTGTTTTTTTTCGAAAACTTTTTTTATATCCTTCCATGAATGCTACCGGCCAAATACCATTTAAACTTTGTTCGGCTCTTTTCAAGGAAGTTACCAGTCAAATATAATGTTTCTAAGCCTTTCGGTATTTCGGATGAAGTCGTTTAAAGGATAAGGTAATGGACCCATGACGGACGGACGACAGACCCCGTACCATGACATAGGCTCCTTCGGACAAGGTGAACGAAAAAGGATACGGCTAGGCAAGTTCCATGTGACGATGGGCACATATACATTATCAGCGCCGATGTTGATGAGATAAGTCTGTGACAGGAGACCCACACTCATAGATTTCTTTTGTCGAGTAAACACCATGGCGTCTTTGCCGAGTCGCATTGCGCCAGACTTGAAACCGTTACCATATCGTCCAATAGCTTGATGACGTTGGGTTTCAAACTTATCTTTATCATTGAATCCAAAACTAGGTAAAAAAAAATTAAGAATGGTAAGATAAGATATTTCCTATCTGCATGAAAGAAAAGTATCAAAACTATATGACGTTGTGCTATAAATTCATATAAAATTTCATATCGAGCAGGATAACGTACTTGTGTTACAAGCATTACCTTCAAATCTCATCATTACCAGTTGGCAAAATGTAACCAGCTACATAACCCAAATGATCATTTTATCAAAATCACATCCTGTTGATATATAAGTATACGAGTATGCAGATAGCGGTTTATTTGATTTGATTCATTGAAATACTGTATATATGAACTTACAGCACTAACTGACAAGAACAACAATCTGACAGAACACAGCACATCTTCCATCAGAAACCATGATAGTTACAACGGGTAGAGCAGACGTCGCGATTGATCTTAATACTTCAGTTGTATATGAGGAGATGTTACTACCAAGGAAGGGAAAGGCCACGATCAGAAAATCGAAATCGTCACGTTTATGTGTCGCTTAGAAGTAAGCTGTCTATGTTGATCGGTTTAAGTAAGGATCTGAGTAAACAGCTGATGCAGAAAAGTCTATTGTGTCATTGATTCAAAGTTCAGACAGATTAATACGTAAATACGATCGATTAGTTTTTGTTACCTGACTTGATAACCCCTGCGACAAATTCTACCTCGTACGAAAACAAAATAAATCATCTAACAGTGGATACATTCTGTTCACATTAGAATGCCAACAGTTTGCTGAGAAAGCTTTCATCCAAACACTTAAACATATATCGGCATCCAATCATTCGTCCTAGATCTTGCTTGGTATATTTCATCCTTGCTTTTGCTATGTTTTCACAAAGGATGTTCTGTCCAAGACAGCTCACAACTTTATATTTACATTTGTTCTACATTAACACCCAGTTCCTCAAACAACAACATTTGCTATTGAGACGTAATCAATCTCATCACTTTCATTGTTGTCACTCAATTAAGCACAAAAAGTCTATCAAAATGTATAAGTAATGAACATTTTAGCAAACATTGTAACAGCCCTATAACACACATAGTTATTGCCGACAAACTTACATAAAGCCCGTTTTGTCATCAAAAGCAATGTGTTTTATAGGACTGAAACAACATTTGCTAAGATATTCATTGCTTAAATATTTGTAGTATCATTGTCAACCTTTATTGACGAAATAAGCTTTCATATTGAGTGGTATGAAGAATGATAGTGTACATGGTGAAAAAATCAAATGTTTTGATAGACTTAACATTTCTTGAGGTAGGGAGTTCAAAATTGATTATAAGATCTTTTGAGGTTTGGTGTTCAAAATTGATTATAAGATATTTTGAGGTTTCCCCCCCCCCCCCCCTAAATCAACATTACGTTATTCCGCTTCTGCAGTTATATACAACCAAATGAATGTCACAATAAGACTGTAGCTAAGAATAGTAGTTAAAAATTTTCGATAAAATATTCGGTTGAGCAGTAAGCAGGGTCAGCGATAAAAAGTTTTTTTTTATAAAAGTTTCGATATCCAATAAAGACGAGATAGGTTATCGTCTTTCTCATTAACCGGTATCTGGAAAAATACTGATGTCTGTTAGACATTATTTCATCTTTCGATGTCAATGTGTAAGTAGGATTACCTTGGTTATCAAGCAGGCCTAGGTATAGCGTTTGCAATTATGGATTGCGTTATTACTTAGTATATGCCTTGTCTACAGACAAAAGCACAAACGTCATGAAGATCGTTGATTTATTTTGTAACGCTAACTACTAATTCATTTCTGGATAGAGGACCTGGTATAACCTTCCACATATTTCACATCTAAACGTTTAACTAATGTAGTAGGGTATGTTTGTAATACGGTAATTATTAAATGTATTTGTATAACTACACATCAAAGCGGTAAAACAACTACCTCATCATATTATGAAGTCTCTCATGATTCATGCCATTCCCATTGTCCGTGAATGTAAGACAATCTTTGTCTTGAATCTGTCGGTGGTCTATTCGTAGTTCTCTAGCTTTCACATCAGGGTCATTTGCGTTGTCTGAACATGAATAATGTATTAACACCCAATTCATTCAATAACATGATGCCGAATATGTATAATGCTACAATCTCTGAAATTATTAACCAATATAACATGAACAATTTCTGAAACCGGTATACATGTAAGTACATGTACACAGGTATACTCTTCTCAAATACTCTCGAATTGCCTTTTTTGTAATAAAAACAATAAAACTTTTTTTAAAAAAAAAGTTATTTACTTTAGAAATACTTTCGAATACAATGCTTGAATGGAAAACTGTGGGACTACATAAAGCTGAAATAATTATGCATCAATTGTTTTGATATCATAACGTTGCATAAGCCTGAGATGACAACGAACAGAGAGCAAAATATATTTAGGGTGCAGAGAATAGTTTTAAGAATAGTCAAATACCTATTAGTTCAGCAATCGCGCTAAAGGCCCAGGTGTGGACAGTTGCGTTAGACCTCAGGTACCTAGGATGCACCTGAAAGAGAACACAGTTTATTCTTACAAAGCATCATCTAGGATTTTTTTGAATTAACAAAAGAAGATTTCTTACTTGTTTTTAAATGATTTATATATAAGACGCAGGAATATTTTTGCAATACAAAAATATAACATAAAAGTTAGTCGACCATAAATTACATATTTAACAAAACACGTCAAAATTGAAGCTAGAAATAGGCAAATGTAGAAACATGCTGATATCATTCCAAGTCGATACATGAAGCACACCACTTTTATTTTAAACATGAAATGAAATTTGTTTTGTGCTAAAACAGGTGGCTTGCAGTTTAAATCACCAATCAACATATTTACCATAAAAGAAATGACACAAGAAATTATAGTATCTGTCTACTATTTTCACCTCTTTCGAGGTTCATCAGGAGAAAAGTAAATTAATGTTGACAGGTCAAGTATGTCAGTATACACAAGAAATAATACTGTATACGTGATATGCAAGACAAAACAATCATCAGTCGATCTGATTAAAATGCATATCCGTATTCTCGCTCCGTTGTAAAACGATCCGACAACATCCTATATGAGGTCATGTTCTGGTGACCTTTTGTAATAGCCAACAGAATTACCATAGGCGGATCCAGAGGGGGTGCCCCCCCCCCCCCTAAAATTTTCCAAGTGACCATATCTTCCAGGAATTAAAACTTACCTTTCCATCATCAGATAGCATTTCAAAGCATAAATTGGTAGAAATATTTATAAAAAAATTCCGGGCTACGCCCAAAATCAGACAATATTTATACATGTGTATATTAATTGACTGTAATATATAATATAAGCCTGACAATTAATTACCCCCTCCCCAACCCCTTCCATGTTTCTCTTTCCTCACAATTTGGCTGATAACGATCACACGATGTCATACAAGGGGTGTTCGAAAACTTTGACTAATGACCTGTTTTGTCAAAATTTGAATGCATTTTGTCTAGTTACCTTCTACATATTCCCCTTTAACTTAACACACCATTTCAATCTTTGAATCCACTTTTTGAAACAGTTTTCATACTCCTCTTTGGGTACACGAATCAGACACTAATGAACTGAAGATTCCAGCCTCGCTTCTAGACAAATATCTCTTACCAGATATGTGGTGCTGTTTCTTATTTCGGAATGAGGAAAAAACACACTGGACAAGGCCTGGGCTGTGTGTAGGGTGTGGCAATACATTGACCAGTTCGGACTTTAAAAATAACTTGACTACAGTTGCTGATTTGTGGGCTGGGGCATTGTCATGTAACAATTGGACATGCTAGAGACCTGTTTAGGACGAGTTTTTCTCACTTCAAGACATACCCCTACCTTTTGGAAGAGCAATTTGCATGATTAGTGATCCACTAGTTGCAGTGATCAATTTAGGGTTTATTTTCATCGGTCCTTTAGTTCATATTGCTTAAAACTATGGGTCCCACAATGTTAAATAAAAGTCTTTCTATGAGTCCTATACTCATAATTACATGAGTACAGGACTCACGATTGCACCTTAATTGATCACTGTATTTCTGAAGAATATTATGTACAACACCTTCTTTGCTGTCAGTGTTCGTTTAGCAATATTGGGCCTTTTGGCATATTTCAAAGCCCATATCCTATTGTCAACTTTCCTCTTAGGCTCATAAATGCACACATATCTCATCACCCGTTATGAGACTATCAAATGCCCTTTTCTGATATTTTTGATACTTTAGCAGTTTCTTTGCCATTGTACGCCTCTGCTTGCCAGTGAGTAAATACGGGATCCAACGAGCACTTTTTTCCTAACCTTGAGCATTTTCTTCAGAATGAAGTGAAAAGATTTTAAACCTAAGTTTGTCATTCGTGCTAGCTGTCTGGCCGTATAACGCGCATCTTTCCGAGTGATTTACTTGTTTTTGTTGACGTTTAATTTCATAACCGCTGGCCTAGGTATTCCTGAATAAAGGGTATCTTTCACCGATTCGTGACCAGAATAAAATTTAGTAAATCATCTGTAAACTGTGAAAAATTACATTCGTTTATTCCCGCAAACAGCACATATCTCATCATGTATATTTTTGACGCTAAATTCCAACTTACAGTGGGCTTTTATATATCACCTGATTTCAGTGACATTTTCTATTCGTATCCAATCATTTTCAACACCGTGTATGTTGCAAGGGATCCGATTAGCCGATTTCAATGATATGCATATAACAATATACAGCGATGAGCGAGCGGTGAACCAGTTTATACCGGTTTAAGAGTCATCTATATAGCATATCTATAGATAGTTTACAAGCTTATTAATCACCATTTAAGGGCCCATTTATTAGAATTAACTTGATCAATTTTCGGTATAGATCATGGCAAACCATGGACCTTGCTTTTGACATGTAATTTGCCTAGGTAGTTTTAAAATTTGGCAAAACATGCGAAAAATGTATATTCCAGGGCGGAACAATTAGTTCATGTATATCAAACATCTTGAGCAAAAGAACAATGACGTTGTACTCTCAAGTGTCTATAGCACACGATAGGGACATTTGTTTGACTGGATATATGGCTCTATCAAAGCAAACACATTGATTGTGTTTTGACCTTGAATTGCAAATGGCGACTATATTTGTTTTACTTAAATATGCATACATGGAAGTATTTTAATTATTAACAAGGTTCCTACTGGATATTATTAAGACTTCTAAACAAAGTGAAAAGATTGTTTTCAAGACAAATGTTTAAAATGTTGCGTTTGGGACTTTTTATGAAATCTGGGGTTTTTTTATCTTAAACACAGCGGTTAAACTATTTTCCCTCAAAACAGGAAGTTATTCACAACCGCCATTTGCATTTTAATGTCATAACAAAATCAATACGTACGCTTTGAAAGAGCGATATCCAGTCAAACAAACATCCCTATCGTATGCTATAGACCCTTGAGAGTACGATGATATTGTTGTTTTTCTGGTTTCATATATTGTATAACTTATAATTATCCCATGCTACATCTTCCCACAAAGTCACTTTATTTAAGAATCTCTTATCATATAGAGCTCGTGTTTAAATATAAATTAGAACGTTTTCGTAATGACATAAAAATTTGGTATATTAAATTACTATATTGGTGCCATACTTGGTTGTTTTCTGTTGTTTAAAATTCAACATAATTTGTCTATTTAGATGTTCCTTAATGCACGTACAACAATTTTCCAACACTCTTCGTATGAACAAAGATGCAATTTATAATGTTGTTGTGAACTCAAGGTGGGTGAGAGGCCGAACATGCTATACACAAAAGTTCATTTCAGAAAACAAAAATGTACGCCATGATATGGGATGTTGACAAATCATTTAGGCCTATAACGGAGTGAGAATATGGATCTACGTTTTAGTCAGATTGATTATCAACTAAAGATGTTGACCACAATTCCACCTTCCTCTTACCTTTCCTAAAGGGATTTCGTTCATGTCTGAAGACATGGCTTCAACCGGATGTATGGATTCGGTGTGGGACTACAAATAGGGAAAAAAAACATTTTCGGCAATCACACACAAAAGCAAGTACACCTCTTGTACTTTTTCGATGATGTACAAAAAACAACAACACAAAAGCAAAATCAGAAACATTTAAAATGGAAATACGAATCATGTTTTGTTATAACGCGGCCGTCCTTGACACTCTACACAGCATAACTGACACAATACACTTGAAAATACACTATTAGTTGTTTGATTGATCTGACAAAAGAAAACCGCTTGGCTAGATTGACATCAGACTTCAAAACCATTCAAGTTTGCCGTTACAGTGCCTCGGATAAGTTTGACGTTCCAAACTATTTTCTGTGTTTCATCTACAAGGTGGCGCACACTGATCATTCAATATGGTCTTGGAAGAGACGCTTTACGTACTTTCAAAATATTAACTTTATCTTAAGTTGCAGATAATTTTACTCTAGAGAACTTTCTTGGTTCATCCTTGCCATTCAGGGGTAAAAATACGAAACCTGCATGTACATCTACACATGACCGTATGTAAAAGTACTTGTTCTACACCTGCATGTCATAGCGTCCTGTGATCGTATTCTAATTTCATTCGGTTGTGGAGAGGGCCGCCGCGTGGCCTGTAGCACATGCATGGGCTCGGTTTCGGGATTTTGAGCGATACATAGCGAAAAATACTTATAAATTCGCTTAATAATTAAGGTTTGCACACCAATAAATTATATCAATATTTTTTATCCGCGGTTTATACACATTCTTAAACTTTGTAAAAACAAAGGGTACTACGGTATTAAACGAAAGCCGCCATCTTGGATCAGGAAGTACCTCAATTAAAACGATACATTACGACAGAAACACGTGTTGTCATACCGATCATTGATCTTCGTGACAATATAGTCTCTATATCCGATAAATCCGTTCGTTCAATCAATTATTCGTACAAAAGCTTACACGCTTCTTACGAAAAGCAAACCGCCTGCTTAAACGGAATTAGGACGATTTCACTGATACATTAAAATGGTACATTAAGGATATACAATATACCAGGCGCATCCTGTGAAGTAAGGACAATAGACGTATACTATACCTTCTACAGTTAATGCATTAAGTATACATATATTATGATTGTTGTGAGTTTGATGCATCAGGGGGTTTATCACGTCTGTGCTAGCCACCGTAGAGATACAGGCGCCATTTTCCTAACAAGTGTATACGTAGTAGGCGGAGTCAGGAGATATGAGAGTTTGCCACCACAATTGACTTCGTGTTATGTAATTTCAAATGTGGTACAAAATGTACGGACCGTGACATAAAACCTGTGCCTGTGGCCAACAGTCACCTTCCGGTTCTTTTCCCTTAGATTAGTCGAAGTGTTAGGAAAGACCCACAACAAGACTAGAATCAAATTCCACCAGTTTATTACAGAATGACTGAGCACTGAGCTTTAAACAATTACAAAAGTATAAATAAAACAAAGGAGACTATATATATATATATATATATATAAGCTTATATAGCCCTAACCCTGTGACCCCAGTGAACCTACCCGGATTAAAACCGAGAGTAACTAAAAGACTCAACGACTGGCTCCGCCGCCGAAGCCTACTGCCCTCGGCCCACCTCGCAAGATGGCCGATATAACAACCCGAAGCAGACAAACATTAATACCGACACGATGTCTCTCCGTAAACCCTAGCATATACCATCCCAGAGTACTACTGTTTCGAGACTAAGGGTACGTACACCTAGTAAGAGCCAAAACCACTACAGGATCACCTGTCATTACACAATACGATCGTATTACCGTATTACTAGCCAAGTCACGAACGACGGAAAAACCGACTATACCACACAAGATAAACTTTGACACGGAAATGTTTGAGTGGTTTACGACAGAGCATGACCAACCAGCAGACAATGTTGCGGTAGGGGCGGGATTTATATCATTATGTGTATATTACAAAAGAAGACGTAACACACACAT
Source organism: Mimachlamys varia (assembly GCA_947623455.1). Lineage (NCBI taxonomy): Eukaryota > Metazoa > Mollusca > Bivalvia > Pectinida > Pectinidae > Mimachlamys > Mimachlamys varia. The sequence goes on along the minus strand of OX392531.1, from coordinate 33,492,093 downwards.
ATGCTGCACATTTTCAAATTTACAAAACTATTCCCCTCTGAGGTGGGGATCACTTTGGGCGAGATTTGGGGATTTTTGCCCTTATTGTTTCTGAAAATCTCATTAAAAATTCAAATTGTTTTACTTTAAGAGAAATGTTATAGAAATTTTGCTAATCTCATAAAATCCCTCAAATTCTCCCATCGGTTTTAAAAGCGATAATTCTCCCCTCTGAGGTCGCGGTTAAGTGTATCAGTGTGTATACGTAACAGGAATCGACTTTCTGAAAATGTCCCGAGATTGCGAGATTCATGGAAAGGAATTCGCATGTACTTTCACTTTCACTTTTCTATTTGAATACCATTGTAAATCGATTTTTTGTTGTTATTATTCATAAACGAAAGCGTGAATGTACACATATGAAGAAAAGCGAATACATGTACATACATCACCATATGGCCACATATGAAACATAAAAATATGCATTAATACATAATACACACATATACATACATATATACAGACAAGTGTAAAATATACACACATGGACATGCGTTTCGACCCATTACACAAGGGTTCATACATGCATGCATATACACATACGCATTATATGCACAAACATGCATAGATGTACATTGCATCATACACTCAATCAAAATAAAACCAATTACCTTGAAGGATTGTCATTGCTTTGACGTTTTTGCTATTTTCGATCCATATATTGTTATCCGTGTCCGCCAAATATTTTATAATATTCAACCGATATAGTAGTTCATAAAAAAAGATAGCGTTTCTTTCATCACAGTGAAAACCTTCCTTAAAGCAAAAAGTCTTCAAAAAATCATGAAATCAAAATACAACGTACAAAGAAAGTGATGAAATCTTACCAATCATGTTGATTACAGAACTCATTATTTCCGTACGTCATCTATCAAGATGACCTTGAATAATTAATCAAATAAAAAAAAAATATGTTTTGGTGTCATAGGTTCGTTGAAAACTGGAAGATAAAAGTTGTCTGGTCCATCTTAATCAGGGATTTCATAAACATAATCAATAACAGGAAAATATGGCGTTGCATACTGACGGCAAACAAACGTACGATAACGGTATAGAAAGGTCAAGTTGTACAAACATTTGTGACTCATTGTCAATCTATCACCGGCTGAAACACGTACGATATGTGTAAACGCTTGCAACATGACCTTCTGCACAGCACAGAACAAACCTACAGATTATCTTACCTTCAACACAACGCAGAACAATCTACAGACTCTCTTACCTTCTACACAGCACAGAACAACCTACAGATTATCTTACCTTCAACCACGGACTTAGATAGCAGGGATTGGCAACACCACTGTCATCTAGCGTATGTATTGTCGGACGGTGTCCGGTTAAAACGGCCTCACTGCAGTAACGGCCCTAGTAAAAACGGCCCTAGTTGAAACGGCCCTACTTTTATATAGGATATATACCATTATTGTTTGTTAATAAAGGTACATGTACTATTAATAAATAAAAATGTGTACATGTACAGACAAAAACATATAGATGTGTTTGTGTTTTTCTTGATATAATTTTATTGATGGTAGAATCATTTAACTGTTCACTCACGGACAATGTATTCTACTAGAAAGTTTCATTAAATCAACTTAAAGAAATATATTGAAAATAAACATATAGAACATTTAATAGAATATTAAACAAATAATAAATTTATTTACAAAAATGTGCAATTATGATTTAGGTAGGGGCTGGTTCTTTATTGTTGTTTTAACAAAGTACCTCACAATCGGAGTGACTCAATTAAAACAACAGTTAACCGGATTGGTCAGAGGGTGTGATAAAATAGACAATGTACGTTGAAATCCTCATTCTGTGATTTATACTCGTGCTGATAGTACGTATAGATCGCGGAATCATACACTATCTTTCACGGCTAGCTTGGGAGGGCAGCCGTGCATTGGCAGTTTTCTCCTATCTATCTTCTCTATCTTAGCGTTGGCATCACATCATTCGATTGCGTTATACAAGCATTCATTCCGTGTATGAGATCATTACCACAGATAGTTAGATCTATCTGTGGTATTACGGCCGTACCACAGACAGTTAGGTCTGTCTGTGGTACCGGATCTCTCCGGCGATTTCTTGCGATCTTTGCGATTTCTTGCGTTATCCTTATTGTAGAATTACGGTTTGTCTTGACTTGTTTATTTGTTATACATATTATTTACATATTTACTTAATTAATTAATACCAACATGCAGCAGGACCAACTTGCTTTGGAGGAAACCACATTGAAGGAAACCACACCAAAATCTTACTGGGGAGATTACGAGGATCACCTGGCAGAGGCCCTCGAAACGGAGTCACAGGTGAAGACTCAGACTCAGGTAAGCGCCTCTAATGAGGGTTTCGATATAGAGACTGATTTTAATTATAGTAGTATTAACGATATCATGGAAGATCTCATTCCAACTACAGGTACGTCACAGTTTGCGGATGACAGCGCCATCTGGCGGGCACAAAGAAATTGTATGATCTTATGTAATGGCAATGCATTGTTGGCTGACACCCTCTATTTTTTCAATTTTTATATATTTTAATATAAGTAACAATAATTTGATTAAATTCAAGTTAGATCACCTACAATACATCATATAACAACACTATATATAAGTAAGGCCGTTTCAACTAGGGCCGTTTTAACTAGGGCCGTTTTTGCAGTGAGGCCGTTTTGACCTATGTCCACCTCTTGTATTTGTGCATCGAACCGTGACGACCTGTAACTCTCTTGCTGGAGCCAATTTACCTGTACTGCGTTTGCGTGCTTATCAAACAGACTCGTTTCCGGTATCGATTACCACGTTGTTTACCTCAGTAACGAACTAGAGAAGCATGGTTTGACAGTTTAGTACCTTTAGCAAACGACTGCATACTCGTGGTGCATACAAGTAAGTTCGTTTTTTTTATTGTTGTAACATTGTATTGAGGCTGAACTTTGTAAACATATGCCGTGATTTAGAAAATACCCACTAAGAATTTGTGTGTTTTCTGTGGACATGCAGTGCTCAGTGCCCGACCAACTGAAATTTGACAGTTTTCTGTTGTTTCATGACTTCTACAGGAAATTATACGACATGACACATAGTATAGTATATACTAAATTAAAGGGAAATTAATTTTATGTCGATCAAAGCCACTCCTGTCAAGATATCTTGAACGGTTATGTCAAAATCTTATGTTTCCCGGATTTAGGTCATGTCACCGGGCCGATGGAGTTCAGTTACATGTAATTTAATTGTTTACATCACATCGCAATAAGTCCATTTCATATTGTTCTGCACCCCCCCCCCCCCAAAAAAAAACCCAAATAGGATATTAATTGATTAATATTCAGAGAATAATAAATTATCATACAAACTATACAGTACACACATCTTAAATGTATTTATTTTGGTAATAACTCCACTTTGTCCATTAACATTTTTTACTCTTTAATATGTATTCTATGTGATATTTACTTCTGTGCCAGCACACAGGGACATGGGAATTTGTAACAGGAAGTTATGGACCGAAACTAAGATGTTTAGAGTAATTTTGCACTTTTATTAGGATAAATCATAGACGCAGGCTGGTAGCCTCTATGTCGATATCAATGAATTACAAAAAATATATTAAATCATATCATTTTGGTGCAATGTACATGTAGCATTTGAAGGATTAAAGTCTTCATATAAAAATTGAGTATTTTTCCAATATTTGTCTAACAGGATTTCAAAATGAAAAACAGTTTCTGCTTTGATGACATACTTGTGCCACAGTGAAAGACTGTTCCAGAGATCAATAATTTCTTAACTGAAGGAAGTGTTTCCTTCCATCCAGTCGACATCGCTTTTTAAAAAAATTCTGACTGAATAATAAAATCTTTCATTTATACCTGTTGACATATTTAGGTTGACATCTAATTTACAATATGGCCCTGGCCCAATATGACAATTATTGTCTAAATGGAAAAGGTTTTTGTTTTATAACTGGAAAAAGTTTTTGGTAACTCTACTATCATATATAGTGTTCATTATTTTAAAACCATTTATAATGTCAGCCCTGGTCCCTGTATGTAAAAGTTTTGGGAAGACTTAGTCTTTCCGTGCGTTACGGATAAGTTTAGTAGCCGTCCTCTCTCTGCACATTTTCAATTAGATCAATATCTTTAACTTATTTTTTTTGGGGTGTGGGGGGTGTGGGGGGGGGGGGGGGGGGGGTGTGTGTTAGATCTTTAGCCTCTAAAAGTGTAAAAGTACTCTAAACACCTTAGTGTAGGTCCAATACTTGCTGAAACAAAATTCAAAATTGAAAATATAGTCTATCATGGCTAAAAGTTAATCTTCAAATACTGCCTCTGGCCTTGCAAACAACTACTTTATAACTAGTTTATGATGTATTGTAATAATTAAGTGCACCTACGATAGAATGCATTTATTCCATTTTTATCAGCTAACGGTGCTAACCAAAGTAAAATTTGCTGTTGCAGAGGCACCACCACCAGCTCTGTTCCTGTTTACAAGCACCACCAGTACTAGTACCAGTGTACTAATATAAGTACATGTACCAGACCCACTTGTTGGCTTGAGTGTGTTGTCAACAACAATTTTCGGTGTCATTTAAATCATCAATGTATTCATTTCATTTCAAATATATTTTATTGATCAAATAATAATCAATGGGATTGAGCAACAGGCTTTACCTATATAAGCTCTCTCCCTTAGCTCCGACATACTTTAAATAATACAATTTGAAATATATATATGTACATTATTTTACATTACTTTTCAACTCATCTCTTGATTCTTTGTCTATATTTACATGTACTTCACAGTAACTTTTGAAATAATTGATATACATACAATATTGTTATATTAGAGTAGGACTGAATATATATTTAATGTAAATAGTTTAATACCATGATTATAATATTATGTTGAATAAAATATACATGAAATTTTAAATCATGATCTTGTTACAATGGTTTTTGGTGAATGTCATAGTATTATCAGAACTTATGGTTTTATAAAAATTGATACTACTGTATATATTCTATATTTTTGATATATGGTATATATGTTTTGAGATGAGTTGAAAAACAAAGAGAAAAAACAACAAAAAACAACATAATTTAAGAGAAAAAAAAACATTGAAGACAACACAAGAAATTCAAATTCGCTCTCACTCATACACCACAACATATACCTCTGGCATGGATTTTTATAATAAATTATTATATTAATTTATTTCATTGTATGTATCATGTGCTACTCAACATTATAATGTTTAAATATATATTGCGACAAGAAGTTATGATATTTGTATATATATGATATGTCTTATTTATGCATTAGATTATCATTTTGATACATATCATTTAATACATGAGCTCGAATAATATTACCTCTAAATGAAATCATACCTGTAAGTGTCATGACCACATAAGAGTCCCTGGACATATGTTGCCCGGTGGTCAATCTACTCCAGTATAATATTGCAACAATACATATCAATAACTGTATTAATTAATTAATTTATCTTATATAACTAAGTGATTACTCACATACAACATATGTATACCTTTACTTTTCTATTGAAACCTTCTTGTAGCATTTATATATTTGTGCACACACTCCATTAAATAATTGTTCTGTAAATCTGTGTTGTTAGTACAACCATTTAGTATAATATCAAGAGACACTGTATTGTTATCATCATTTAATAAAATATCCTGCATCAGAGTTTGTCTTTTTTCTGTATAAAGACGACATTCAAAAAAGAAATGATTTAAGTTTTCAATACTATGACCACATGCACAGATTGCTGTATTTTTCAAGTGGTCTTTAAATAGGTCATAGTTAAGTTGACTAGCTCCATTTCTTAATTGACACATTAGTATATTAGTTTTTCTTGAACCTCCATATCTAAATATAGGTGTACATGAATTATGTTCTGCGTTATCTACAACTGTCTTTTTTATTTCCTTTTTAAAAGTATTAAGATTTGTTATATTAGTAAAATTACAGTTTGGACTGTTCCATATATTTATCATACTGGGGAAAAAACTATTTGTATATAGAGTGGTTCTAGTCCGAGGAACACTGAATGTTCTGAAGTGCCTAAGGTTATGTGTATTTTCCTCTGGGTTTAGTATGTATGGCTGTAGAATTTCATTTAGATAACTTGGAGTTAGTTTGTTTACTATTTTAAAGAAAAAGACATGTTTATATTGGTCCCTCCTGTTCTGCAAGCTTTCCCATCCTATCTCTTTATACAAGAGGCCCAATGGGCCTGCATCGCTCACCTGGTATCAATCTCTGACTTATATTATAGTGTAACCCTAAAGTCCCCTAAAATCTTTTAATGTAAGACATTTAGAAGAACATCTTAAGATTTAAACATATTTTACCCCTGTGACCTTATAAGACAACATCATTTTCATTTTCAAATTTTGTTTGGCTTCATCCCAGGACGCTACCAGCCAAATATCATGTCTCCAGGCAAATCAAGATCAAGGTCATTTCTTTTTGCAAACTTTGTCAGTCTTCATCCAAGAAACCTTTCAGCCAAATGTCATGCTTCTAGGGCTTTTGGTATTTCAGAAGAAGTTGTTTGAATGTTTTAACAGATTTGACCCCTGTGACCTTGAATATAGGTCAAGGTCATTTCTTTTTGCAAACTTTGTCAGGCTTCATCCAAGGAACCTTTCAGCCAAACATCATACTTCTAGGGCTTTTGGTACTTCAGAACAAGTTGTTTAAATGTTTTAAAAGATTTGACCCCTGTGACATTGAATATAGGTCAAGGTCATTTCTTTTCACAAACTTTGTCGGGCTTCATCCAAGGAACCTTTCAGCCAAATATCATGCTTCTAGGGCTTTTGGTATTTCAGAAGAAGTCGTTTAAAGGTTTTAACAGATTTGACCCCTGTGACCTTGAATAAAGGTCAAGGTCATTTCTTTTCGCAAACTTTGTCCGGCTTCATCCAAGGAACCTTTCAGCCAAATATCATGCTTCTAGGGCTTTTGGTATTTCAGAAGAAGTCGTTTAAAGGTTTTAACAGATTTTACCCCTGTGACCTTGAATAAAGGTCAAGGTCATTTCTTTTCGCAAACTTTGTCGGGCTTCGTCCAAGGAACCTTTCAGCCAAATATCATGCTTCTAGGGCTTTTGGTATTTCAGAAGAAGTCGTTTAAAGGTTTTAACAGATTTGACTCCTGTGACCTTGAATATAGGTCAAGGTCATTTCTTCTCGCAAACTTTGTCGGGCTTCATCCAAGGAACCTTTCAGCCAAATATCATGCTTCTAGGGCTTTTGGTATTTCAGAAGAAGTCGTTTTTAAGGTTTTAACAGATTTGACCCCTGTGACCTTGAATATAAGTCAAGGTCATTTCTTTTCGCAAACTTTGTCTGGCTTCATCCAAGGAACCTTTCAGCCAAATATCATGCTTCTAGGGCTTTTGGTATTTCAGAAGAAGTCGTTTAAAGGTTTTCACAGATTGGACTCCTGTGACCTTGAATATAGGTCAAGGTCATTTCTTTTCGCAAACTTTGTTGGGCTTCATCCAAGGAACCTTTCAGCCAAATATCATGCTTCTAGGGCTTTTGGTATTTCAGAAGAAGTCGTTTAAAGGTTTTAACAGATTTGACTCCTGTGACCTTGAATATAGGTCAAGGTCATTTCTTTTCGCAAACTTTGTCCGGCTTCATCCAAGGAACCTTTGGCCAAATATCATGCTTCTAGGGCTTTTGGTATTTCAGAAGAAGTCGTTTAAAGGTTTTAACAGATTTGACCCCTGTGATCTTGAATATAGGTCAAGGTCATTTCTTTTCGCAAACTTTGTCGGGCTTCATGCAAGGAACCTTTCAGCCAAATATCATGCTTCTAGGGCTTTTGGTATTTCAGAAGAAGTCGTTTAAAGGTTTTAACAGATTTGACCCCTGTGACCTTGAATGTAAGTCAAGGTCATTTCTTTTCGCAAACTTTGTCCGGCTTCATCCAAGGAACCTTTCAGCCAAATATCATGCTTCTAGGGCTTTTGGTATTTCAGAAGGTAAGTCGTTTAAAGATTTTAACAGATTTGACCCCTGTGACCTTGAATATAAGTCAAGGTCATTTCTTTTCGCAAACTTTGTCGGGCTTCATCCAAGGAACCTTTCAGCCAAATATCATGCTTCTAGGGCCTTTGGTATTTCAGAAGAAGTCGTTTTAAAGGTTTTAACAGATTTGACCCCTGTGACCTTGAATATAAGTCAAGGTTATTTCTTTTCGCAAACTTTGTCGGGCTTCATCCAAGGAACCTTTCAGCCAAATATCATGCTTATAGGGCTTTTGGTATTTCAGAAGAAGTCGTTTAAAGGTTTTAACAGATCTGACTCCTGTGACCTTGAATAAAGGTCAAGGTCATTTCTTTTCGCAAACTTTGTTGGGCTTCATCCAAGGAACCTTTAAGCCAAATATCATGCTTCTAGGGCTTTTGGTATTTCAAAAGAAGTCGTTTAAAGGTTTTAACAGATTTGACCCCTGTGACCTTGAATATAAGTCAAGGTCATTTCTTTTCGCAAACTTTGTCGGGCTTCATCCAAGGGACATTTCAGCCAAATATCATGTTTCTAGGGCTTTTGGTATTTCAGAAGAAGTCGTTTAAAGGTTAAAATAGATTAAACCTCACGGTGACCTTGAATATTGGTCAAGGTCATTTCTTTTCGCAAACTTTATTTGGCTTCATCTAAGGAAGCTACTGGTCAAATATGAAGTCTCTATGCCTGACGGTATTTTAGAAGAAGTTGTTTGAAGGTTTCGACATTTTTGACCCCTGTGATCTTGAAATTAGGTCAAAGTTTTTTTCGCAAACTTTGTTCAGCTCCTTCCAAGAAATCTACCAGCCAAATTTCATGTCACTGGGCCTTTCAGTATTTTAGAAGAAGTCGTTTAAAGGAAAAAGTTGACGGACGCAGGACGGACGGACGGACGGACGACGGACGGACGGACGGACGGACGACGGACGCTGCACCATCACATAAGCTCACTTGGCCCTTCGGGCCAGGTGAGCTAATAAAATACTATGGCTGGTACCTTTTCTTAAGCCAGTAATTATTCTAATAGTGTCTAGCTGGATAGATTCCAAAAGATCTTTTTCTTGTTTTGTACAATTATCCCATATGATACAAGCATATTCTAGTATAGGTCTTATTAATGTGATATACAATATTTCAAGTGCTTTTCTACCAATTTTATATTTTAACATTCTTAAGAGATGTACTCTTTTACATGCATTTTCATAGATATAGTTCATATGATGTGCCCAGGTACCTTGTTCATTCAAGTATACCCCTAAATGTTTGTGGTTTGAGACATTACTAACCTGATCATCATTGAATATTAAATTTGGATATATAGTATTTGAGTTTAGTTTCTTGGATACTACTAGAGATTCAGTTTTGTCTGGGTTGAATAGTATGCCCCATTTATTTGCCCATTCTGATATTTTATGTAAATCTTCATTTAGCTGATTTGCTGATTGTTGATGATTATTGTCTATATTTACATATAATGAAGTACATGTATCATCAGCAAATAATTTTATATTACATTTGATGTCTTCTTCCAAATCATTGATATATAAAAGAAATAGATATGGCCCGAGGACCGAACCTTGAGGTACACCAGCTTTCAATGTTTGCCAAGTAGAGTGAAACCCATCATAAATTACTCTTTGTTTTCTATCTTTAATATAGTTTTCAAACCACCCCAACATATTATCCCTAATTCCATATTTTTCCAATTTATGTATTAATCCTCTATGCCATACCCTATCAAACGCCTTACTTATGTCGCAGAAAACTAATCTGATTTCATTTCCATCATCAAGCTGACTTGCAATAGTATCATACAGTGACAAAAGCTGATTTACTGTAGAGTCTTTGGGTAAAAAGCCAGATTGATTTTTTGATATTATATTATTTATCGATAGATAGTTATACAAATATTTAAAGATTATTTTTTCTAGCATTTTGGTAAAGATTGGGGTAATAGAAATAGGTCTATAATTAGTTGGATCACACTTCTGACCTTTACCTTTGTATATTGGGACAACATTGGCACATTTCCAGGTGTAAGGGAGACAACTCAACTCTATTGATTTATTAAATATTATCAGTAATGGTTTAACTAGTGATTCAGCTATACCCTTAACAAAATAAGGCGAAATGTTATCTGGACCTGCTGATTTCTTGGTATTAATTAAATGAAGTTGATCTTTGACATCCTGTTCTGTAACAATAATATTACTAAAAGCAAATGGTGGATAATTAATTAACGGTGTTACATCATCATCAGCTTTATTAGATGTTGAGATAGTAGAAAAGTATTTATTAAGTACTTCAGCTTTCTCTACAGGATGAGTTATTATATTGCCATTCACTTCTAATGGTGATTTATCATTATTTTTATTGTTCATATTGAGGACTTGTTTTGCAATTTTCCACCATTTATCTTTAGGAATAGATTCATCAGTCAAAGAGTTTTGAAGTTTTCCATAAAATAGTTCCTTGGCTTTTCTGACTAGTGAGATAACATCATTTCGAATACTTCTAAATTTACTCCAAGCAACCTCAGTATTATTTTGTTTGGCTTTTTTATGTTGTCTATTTCTTTGTCTAATTTTTAATCTGATCTCATTATTAAACCATATGGCTTATCATTCGGCCTTATAGTAATAGTTTTCTTGGGTACAAATTTGTCTACACATATCTGTATTTCATGTGTGAGATAATCATTCATGTTTTCAACATGTAAATGTGCTAGTTTGTCTTCCCAGTCTATAGATGATAGGTATTCATTTACTTTTAAAAAATCTGTTTCCTTATAATACATCATGGTTTTTTTAATAACATTTGTGTTTCAAAGTTTTGTATGTTATTTCAGCTGAAATTGGACTGTGGTCACTACAGAAGGGTGTGTTTACTACAACATTTTTTACTATATTACAGTTGTTTGACATAATGACATCAATACTGGTAGATGAACTTGCAGTGATTCTGGTTGGTTTTTCTATATGACTAATTACATCATATTTTGTCATTATTTTTGACAGCCTAGAGTTTGGAGTTAGTTTAAGCATATCTTGATTGATGTCTCCTATCAAGATGAAGTCTCTATTTATATCTGTAACTTTATTTAACATATTGTCAAATTTATTCCAATAATCTGCTAAAGAATTAGGTGGTCTGTATATGCATCCCACTATAAACATTTTTTCATTAAGTTTAATTTCTAACCATATACATTATATACCATCAATTCCTAGATCAGGTCTTCTTTTAACATACAAGTTATCTTTAACATAAACTACAACTCCTCCACCCCTTTGTGTTTCTCTATCTTTTCTAAATATACACTGGTGACTGTCCATGTGGATATCTGCATTGGCAATGCTATCATTTAAATTAGTTTCAGTTAAACATACTATATCAATTTCTGAGAATTCGCTTTCAATAACATCTACCTTGTTTCTCAGAGAGCAAACATTTACATGGCATATTGTAATATTATCATGATAAAGTGCACTTGAATTATTATTTAATGAGTCATCTGGACCTGGGTTAATGTGTATGTCGTTAGAGAGAAATAAAAGCATAATTAAAACTTTAAAATGGAATAACAAATTTTTTGGAGTGTGGCACACATAAACATAAATAATTAGGACGAAATTATCAGCCTCCCTGCTCTGTATATTCATACAAGTCAACATCTAAGGTTCACCTTTATGGGTAAAACCTGTTGTTATCGACTGCAAGATGACTGACATTTTCCATCCTAACGCTACTAGCACAGTGTTTGTACAACGTATTGTTAAAAAGCTGAAATGACCCATGCCAGTTGGTAAAGACACAGAGTGCACCGATGAATAAACATCGTTGCAACACATAAACATACAATCTGATTCAACACATGCACTCAAACTAACTAACACACTTACATTAGTCATGCTGGTCTTGATCGACTCTCCCTTCCACCTCACGTGGACTCGTATTTATGTTATGAACTTGGTTATACTAAAGCTTTACTTTTGTACTGGCTACAAACATCTTTGTGATTATGACTTATGATTACCTGCACTTAGATGGTTGAGGCTATAAAATCAGTTTTACTATTAGATAATCTGACTGCTTTTTCTATATCTGTTGGGTTATTCTAAACTTTAGAAATGAATAATAAACGGTAATGATTCACGCATCATACAACAAAGTGAAAAAACTGATAGTACCTGTATATGGGAAACATATTGACGGTGTCTTCATATGGTACAGTTTGGACGTGTTTTGTGCGTGTTATAGCTATAGCCTATCAGTGCCACGTAATATAAAGCACATGTTTATTCTAGTGTAAACATTTCAATTGTGGAGTTTAGGATTATAGCAATAAACCATAAAGGTATGTAAAATAAATGTATTCATGAAGGACATGTTATCTTCATCAACTGTTTAGTGGCAGTAAATGAGTTTTTGTCACTTAACTTTGGAAAACTTGTCTTTGGCAACAATGGTTAAAGACGTCCTTTACATATAGTGTAAGAAAAAGAACAATTAATAAAGCAGCTACATCAAGTTGGTCAAATCAATCCTGAGCCAAGAGCACAGCATGGCATTTATACAGATCGAGATATAATTTGCGATTTACATGTCCATATACCAGGTATCATATTTCAAATTTAATGTTTTCCGATTTGGTTACTCAATTACACAATAGGCTTATATATATATCGAAATTCAAGGTACATAATGAAGTATAGTTGGTTTTTGTGTGAAAAATTTGAACAATATTGTTTCAAATACATAACACTATTTCGATAGATCCAAGTAAACAATACTTAGCAGCGGGATCACAAAATAATATTGAGATGTACATTTTAATCAAATTTAGTTGTGTAAACTAATTAATATTTCTGGAAAATATATCATAGAAGTATGTCTACAAGTACATGTTATGTGAACTTTTCTCAGCATTATTTGAGTTCTTGATCTCATCATTTTATAAAGCTCGCTAACTAAGGTGTATATTCATTATCGGTTAGTGTCCAGCTCATGTTTTGTTTACACATATACAACTGTGTGTATAAATAGTCAATATAACAGTTAAATGACTTTTTAAAACATCAAATAAAGCATGTTCTATAAAATTTTGGAGAGGCAGAAATTCATAACTTGCTCATGCACATGTAAACATTGTATAATAATCTTTCCATTTATTGTGCCTACATTATATCAAATAATAAAAAAAACTTTCAAAATGATAATTTGTTTTTTTTTATCATACTTATAAAGTAACAAGTGCTTATATAGCAATGTAGATTTTGTATGTAACAATGAAGTTAGATTATATATGTTGATGCACAGATTATATAACAATTCAGTGATATCTCATATGAAAAGAACTTGTTTGATTTAAAAGATAACTCTTCTGGTGTTGATTAATTTTCTATTGAATTTGGGATATAATTGGTTTTGAATCAGTTTGAACCTCTTTATTATATATAATTTTGAATTGAAATCTTTCTTTGTATGTAACAATAAATCAGACTTTAATATGATGTACATATTTATGATCGGGTACCGAGAAATGCATGCTTTTATAAGTCCACCCGTGGTCGATGTTGTAAACAATTAATGGCGGCCATTACTAAAAACACGTCAACAAACAACCATTTTATATTCAAATCCGACGATTTAAGAGCCATTGTTTCACTTAAAAATGATACGAGTTCATAAAATACATAAAAAACGATTACTATTTTAAGTCCTTGTGCTCAACAACTCATTGGTTAGCAAGGGTGACGTGAACAAAATTGGGATAAATTTCAAGAAGACTCGGGAAGTGATCACACGCTTACTTGCACCGTGACCAATTTTTGTCAATATTTGGAGTCTAAAAAATACACTTTCTAGCTTGTCAATGTGACTGAAACCGTTTGTAATATAATGATATACCCGACTCTAATTATGTAAACATACATGTACATATTTATGATCGGATACCGAGAAATGCATGCTTTTATAAATCCACCCGTGGTCGATGTTGTAAACAATTAATGGCGGCCATTACTAAAAACACGTCAATAAACAACCATTTTGAAATTCAAATCCCACGATTTAAGAGCCATTGTTTCACTTTAAAATGATACGAGTTCATTAAATACCTATAAAACGATTACTATTTTTAGTCCTTGTGCCCAACAATTCATTGGTTAGCAAGGATGACGCGTACAAAAATGGGATAATGGCGGGTGTGAAGCCATAAAATACTGCCGTGTTGTTGGTACGCTGTAAAATTTCGAAGTCTGAGACATCTTCCTGAGATATGACGTAACAAACATGATTAAAATATGAATGATGTTAAATAAAGATAACTTTCCTTGAACTCTGGACAGTTTTAATGAAAAGGATTCCCCAGAATATATAGCTTTCCGACGGCAGACAGTGTCCTGTGATGACCGAAGCGGGGGTATTTTTTCCTAAGTCACGTAACTTCTCGCGTGTTCTCGCACTAGTGAAGTCACCTACCATATTTCCTATGCCAAATAGCCAGTTGCCTATCCCTCTAATCTTAGTCCGTGCTTCAACACAACGCAGAACAATCTACAGACTCTCTTACCTTCTACACAGCACAGATCTAGAACAACCTACAGATTATCTTACCTTCAACACAACGCAGAACTCTCTTACCTTCTGCACAGCACAGAACAATCTACAGACTCTCTTACCTTCTACACAGCACAGAACAATATACAGACTCTCTTACCTTCTACAGAACATAGAACAATCTACAGACCCTCTTACCTTCTACTCAGCACAGAACAATCTACAGACTCTCTTACTTTCTACACAGCACAGAACAATCTACAGATTATCTTACCTTCAACACAACGCAGAACAATCTACAGACTCTCTTACCTTCTACACAGCACAGAACAATCTACAGACTCTCTTACCTTCTACACAGCACAGAACAATCCACAGACTCTCTTAACTTCTACACAGCACAGAACAATCTACAGACTGTCTTACCTTCTACACAACACAGAACAATCTACAGACTCTCTTACCTTCTACACAACACAGATCTAGAACAACCTACAGATTATCTTACCTTCAACACAACGCAGAACTCTCTTACCTTCTGCACAGCACAGAACAATCTACAGACTCTCTTACCTTCTACACAGCACAGAACAATATACAGACTCTCTTACCTTCTACAGAACATAGAACAATCTACAGACCCTCTTACCTTCTACTCAGCACAGAACAATCTACAGACTCTCTTACTTTCTACACAACACAGAACAATCTACAGATTATCTTACCTTCAACACAACGCAGAACAATCTACAGACTCTCTTACCTTCTACACAGCACAGAACAATCTACAGACTCTCTTACCTTCTACACAGCACAGAACAATCCACAGACTCTCTTAACTTCTACACAGCACAGAACAATCTACAGACTGTCTTACCTTCTACACAACACAGAACAATCTACAGACTCTCTTACCTTCGATAGAACACAGAAAAATCTACCGACTCTCTTACCTTCTACACAGCACAGAACAATCCACAGACTCTCTAAACTTCTACACAGCACAGAACAATCCACATACTCTCTTAACTTCTACACAGCACAGAACAATCTACAGACTGTTTTACCTTCTACAGAACACAGAAAAATCTACAGACTATCTTACTTTCTACACAACACAAAACAATCTACAGACTATCTTACCTTCTACACAACGCAGAACAATCTACAGACTCTCTTACCTTCTACACAGCACAGAACAATCTACAGATTATCTTACCTTCAACACAACGTAGAACAATCTACAGACTCTCTTACCTTCTACACAGCACAGAACAATCTACAGACTCTCTTACCTTCTACACAACACAGAACAATATACAGACTCTCTTACCTTCTACAGAACATAGAACAATCTACAGACTCTCTTACCTTATACTCAGCACAGAACAATCTACAGACTCTCTTACTTTCTACAGAACACAGAACAATTTACAGACTATCTTACCTTCTTCAGAACACAGAACAATCTACAGACTCTCTTACCTTCTACACAGCACAGAACAATATACAGACTCTTTTACCTTCTACAGAACATAGAACAATCTACAGACTGTCTTACCTTCTACCGAACATAGAACAATCTACAGACTGTCTTACCTTCTACAGAACACAGAACAATCTACAGGCTGTCTTACCTTCTACACAACACAGAACAATCTACAGACTGTCTTACCTTCTACAGAACACAGAACAATCTACAGACTGTCTTACCTTCTACACAACACAGAACAATATACAGACTCTCTTACCTTCTACACAACACAGAACAATCTACTGACTCTCTTACCTTCTATATAACACATAACAATCCACAGACTCTCTTAACTTCTACACAGCACAGAACAATCTACAGACTGTCTTACCTTCTACAGAACACAGAAAAATCCACAGACTCTCTTACCTTCTACACAGCACAGAACAATAAACAGACTCTCTTAACTTCTACACAGCACAGAACAATCCACAGACTCTCTTACCTTCTACAGAACACAGAACAATCTACAGACTCTATTACCTTCTACAGAACACAGAACAATCTACAGACTATCTTACCTTCTACGCAGCACAGAACAATCTACAGACCCTCTTACCTTCTACTCAGCACAGAACAATCTACAGACTCTCTTACTTTCTACACAACACAGAACAATTTACAGACTATCTTACCTTCTACAGAACACAGAACAATCTACAGACTCTCTTACCTTCTACAGAACACAGAACAATCTACAGACTATCTTACCTTCTGCACAGCACAGAACAATCTACAGACTCTCTTACCTTCTACACAGCACAGAACAATATACAGACTCTCTTACCTTCTACAGAACATAGAACAATCTACAGACCCTCTTACCTTCTACTCAGCACAGAACAATCTACAGACTCTCTTACTTTCTACACAGCACAGAACAATCTACAGATTATCTTACCTTCAACACAACGCAGAACAATCTACAGACTCTCTTACCTTCTACACAGCACAGAACAATCTACAGACTCTCTTACCTTCTACACAGCACAGAACAATCCACAGACTCTCTTAACTTCTACACAGCACAGAACAATCTACAGACTGTCTTACCTTCTACACAACACAGAACAATCTACAGACTCTCTTACCTTCTACACAACACAGATCTAGAACAACCTACAGATTATCTTACCTTCAACACAACGCAGAACTCTCTTACCTTCTGCACAGCACAGAACAATCTACAGACTCTCTTACCTTCTACACAGCACAGAACAATATACAGACTCTCTTACCTTCTACAGAACATAGAACAATCTACAGACCCTCTTACCTTCTACTCAGCACAGAACAATCTACAGACTCTCTTACTTTCTACACAACACAGAACAATCTACAGATTATCTTACCTTCAACACAACGCAGAACAATCTACAGACTCTCTTACCTTCTACACAGCACAGAACAATCTACAGACTCTCTTACCTTCTACACAGCACAGAACAATCCACAGACTCTCTTAACTTCTACACAGCACAGAACAATCTACAGACTGTCTTACCTTCTACACAACACAGAACAATCTACAGACTCTCTTACCTTCGATAGAACACAGAAAAATCTACCGACTCTCTTACCTTCTACACAGCACAGAACAATCCACAGACTCTCTAAACTTCTACACAGCACAGAACAATCCACATACTCTCTTAACTTCTACACAGCACAGAACAATCTACAGACTGTTTTACCTTCTACAGAACACAGAAAAATCTACAGACTATCTTACTTTCTACACAACACAAAACAATCTACAGACTATCTTACCTTCTACACAACGCAGAACAATCTACAGACTCTCTTACCTTCTACACAGCACAGAACAATCTACAGATTATCTTACCTTCAACACAACGTAGAACAATCTACAGACTCTCTTACCTTCTACACAGCACAGAACAATCTACAGACTCTCTTACCTTCTACACAACACAGAACAATATACAGACTCTCTTACCTTCTACAGAACATAGAACAATCTACAGACTCTCTTACCTTATACTCAGCACAGAACAATCTACAGACTCTCTTACTTTCTACAGAACACAGAACAATTTACAGACTATCTTACCTTCTTCAGAACACAGAACAATCTACAGACTCTCTTACCTTCTACACAGCACAGAACAATATACAGACTCTTTTACCTTCTACAGAACATAGAACAATCTACAGACTGTCTTACCTTCTACCGAACATAGAACAATCTACAGACTGTCTTACCTTCTACAGAACACAGAACAATCTACAGGCTGTCTTACCTTCTACACAACACAGAACAATCTACAGACTGTCTTACCTTCTACAGAACACAGAACAATCTACAGACTGTCTTACCTTCTACACAACACAGAACAATATACAGACTCTCTTACCTTCTACACAACACAGAACAATCTACTGACTCTCTTACCTTCTATATAACACAGAACAATCCACAGACTCTCTTAACTTCTACACAGCACAGAACAATCTACAGACTGTCTTACCTTCTACAGAACACAGAAAAATCCACAGACTCTCTTACCTTCTACACAGCACAGAACAATAAACAGACTCTCTTAACTTCTACACAGCACAGAACAATCCACAGACTCTCTTACCTTCTACAGAACACAGAACAATCTACAGACTCTATTACCTTCTACAGAACACAGAACAATCTACAGACTATCTTACCTTCTACGCAGCACAGAACAATCTACAGACCCTCTTACCTTCTACTCAGCACAGAACAATCTACAGACTCTCTTACTTTCTACACAACACAGAACAATTTACAGACTATCTTACCTTCTACAGAACACAGAACAATCTACAGACTCTCTTACCTTCTACAGAACACAGAACAATCTACAGACTATCTTACCTTCTACACAGCACAGAACAATCCACAGACTCTTACCTTCTACACAGCACAGAACAATCTACAGACTGTCTTACCTTCTACACAACACAGAAAAATCTACAGACTGTCTTACATTCTAAAGAGCACAGAACAATCTACAGACGCTATTACCTTCTACACAACACAGAACAATCTACAGACTATCTTACCTTCTACACAACATAGAACAATCTACAAACTGTCTTACCTTCTATACAACACAGAACAATCTACAGACTGTCTTACCTTCTACAGAACACAGAACAATCTACAGACTGTCTTACCTTCTACACAACACAGAACAATATACAGACTCTCTTACCTTCTACACAACACAGAACAATCTACTGACTCTCTTACCTTCTACTCAGCACATAACAATCTACAGACTCTCTTACTTTCTACAGAACACAGAACAATTTACAGACTATCTTACCTTCTACAGAACACAGACCAATCTACAGACTCTCTTACCTTCTACAGAACACAGAACAATCTACAGACTATCTTACCTTCTACACAGCACAGAACAATCTACAGACTCTCTTACCTTCTGCACAGCACAGAACAATCTACAGACTCTCTTACCTTCTACAGAACACAGAACAACCTACAGACTATCTTACCTTCTACAGAACATAGAACAATCTACAGACTGTCTTACCTTCTACAGAACACAGAACAATCTACAGGCTGTCTTACCTTCTACACAACACAGAACAATCTACAGACTGTCTTACCTTCTACAGAACACAGAACAATCTACAGACTGTCTTACCTTCTACACAACACAGAACAATATACAGACTCTCTTACCTTCTACACAACACAGAACAATCTACTGACTCTCTTACCTTCTATATTACACAGAACAATCCACAGACTCTCTTAACTTCTACACAGCACAGAACAATCTACAGACTGTCTTACCTTCTTCAGAACACAGAAAAATCTACAGACTCTCTTACCTTCTACACAGCACAGAACAATCCACAGACCCTCTTAACTTCTACACAGCACAGAACAATCTACAGACTGTCTTACCTTCTACACAACACAGAACAATCTACAGACTCTCTTACCTTCTATAGAACAAAGAAAAATCTACAGACTCTCTTACCTTCTACACAGCACAGAACAATCCACAGACTCTCTAAACTTCTACACAGCACAGAACAATCCACAGACTCTCTTAACTTCTACACAGCACAGAACAATCTACAGACTGTTTTACCTTCTACAGAACACAGAAAAATCTACAGACTATCTTACCTTCTACATAACACAGAACAATCTATAGACTATCTTACCTTCTACACAACGCAGAACAATCTACAGACTCTCTTACCTTCTACACAGCACAGAACAACCTACAGATTATCTTACCTTCAACACAATGTAGAACAATCTACAGACTCTCTTACCTTCTACACAGCACAGAACAATCTACAGACTCTCTTACCTTCTACACAGCACAGAACAATATACAGACTCTCTTACCTTCTACAGAACATAGAACAATCTACAGACTCTCTTACCTTCTATATAACACAGAACAATCCACAGACTCTCTTAACTTCTACACAACACAGAACAATCTACAGACTGTCTTACCTTCTACAGAACACAGAAAAATCCACAGACTCTCTTACCTTCTACACAACACAGAACAATATACAGACTCTCTTACCTTCTACACAACACAGAACAATCTACTGACTCTCTTACCTTCTATATAACACAGAACAATCCACAGACTCTCTTAACTTCTACACAGCACAGAACAATCTACAGACTGTCTTACCTTCTACAGAACACAGAAAAATCCACAGACTCTCTTACCTTCTACACAGCACAGAACAATAAACAGACTCTCTTAACTTCTACACAGCACAGAACAATCCACAGACTCTCTTACATTCTACAGAACACAGAACAATCTACAGACTCTCTTACCTTCTACAGAACACAGAACAATCTACAGACTATCTTACCTTCTACGCAGCACAGAACAATCTACAGACCCTCTTACCTTCTACTCAGCACAGAACAATCTACAGACTCTCTTACTTTCTACACAACACAGAACAATTTACAGACTATCTTACCTTCTACAGAACACAGAACAATCTACAGACTGTCTTACTTTCTATACAAAACAGAACAATCTACAGACTGGCTTACCTTCTACAGAACACAGAACAATCTACAGACTGTCTTACCTTCTACACAACACAGGACAATATACAGACTCTCTTACTTTCTACACAACACAGAACAATCTACTGACTCTCTTACCTTCTATACAACACAGAACAATCCACAGACTCTCTTAACTTCTACACAGCACAGAACAATCCACAGACTCTTACCTTCTACTCAGCACAGAACAATCTACAGACTGTCTTACCTTCTACACAACACAGAAAAATCTACAGACTGTCTTACATTCTAAAGAGCACAGAACAATCTACAGACGCTATTACCTTCTACACAACACAGAACAATCTAAAGACTATCTTACCTTCTACACAACATAGAACAATCTACAAACTGTCTTACCTTCTATACAACACAGAACAATCTACAGACTGGCTTACCTTCTACAGAACACAGAACAATCTACAGACTGTCTTACCTTCTACACAACACAGAACAATATACAGACTCTCTTACCTTCTACACAACACAGAACAATCTACTGACTCTCTTACCTTCTACTCAGCACATAACAATCTACAGACTCTCTTACTTTCTACAGAACACAGAACAATTTACAGACTATCTTACCTTCTACAGAACACAGACCAATCTACAGACTCTCTTACCTTCTACAGAACACAGAACAATCTACAGACTATCTTACCTTCTACACAGCAGAGAACAATCTACAGACTCTCTTACCTTCTGCACAGCACAGAACAATCTACAGACTCTCTTACCTTCTACAGAACACAGAACAACCTACAGACTATCTTACCTTCTACAGAACATAGAACAATCTACAGACTGTCTTACCTTCTACAGAACACAGAACAATCTACGGGCTGTTTTACCTTCTACACAACACAGAACAATCTACAGACTGTCTTACCTTCTACAGAACACAGAACAATCTACAGACTGTCTTACCTTCTACACAACACAGAACAATATACAGACTCTCTTACCTTCTACACAACACAGAACAATCTACTGACTCTCTTACCTTCTATATTACACAGAACAATCCACAGACTCTCTTAACTTCTACACAGCACAGAACAATCTACAGACTGTCTTACCTTCTTCAGAACACAGAAAAATCTACAGACTCTCTTACCTTCTACACAGCACAGAACAATCCACAGACCCTCTTAACTTCTACACAGCACAGAACAATCTACAGACTGTCTTACCTTCTACACAACACAGAACAATCTACAGACTCTCTTACCTTCTATAGAACAAAGAAAAATCTACAGACTCTCTTACCTTCTACACAGCACAGAACAATCCACAGACTCTCTAAACTTCTACACAGCACAGAACAATCCACAGACTCTCTTAACTTCTACACAGCACAGAACAATCTACAGACTGTTTTACCTTCTACAGAACACAGAAAAATCTACAGACTATCTTACCTTCTACACAACACAGAACAATCTACAGACTATCTTACCTTCTACACAACGCAGAACAATCTACAGACTCTCTTACCTTCTACACAGCACAGAACAACTTACAGATTATCTTACCATCAACACAATGTAGAACAATCTACAGACTCTCTTACCTTCTACACAGCACAGAACAATCTACAGACTCTCTTACCTTCTACACAGCACAGAACAATATACAGACTCTCTTACCTTCTACAGAACATAGAACAATCTACAGACTCTCTTACCTTCTATATAACACAGAACAATCCACAGACTCTCTTAACTTCTACACAGCACAGAACAATCTACAGACTGTCTTACCTTCTACAGAACACATAAAAATCCACAGACTCTCTTACCTTCTACACAACACAGAACAATATACAGACTCTCTTAACTTC
Source organism: Mimachlamys varia (assembly GCA_947623455.1). Taxonomy (NCBI): domain Eukaryota; kingdom Metazoa; phylum Mollusca; class Bivalvia; order Pectinida; family Pectinidae; genus Mimachlamys; species Mimachlamys varia. The sequence goes on along the minus strand of OX392531.1, from coordinate 33,468,953 downwards.
TACACAACACAGAACAATCTACTGACTCTCTTACCTTCTATATAACACAGAACAATCCACAGACTCTCTTAACTTCTACACAGCACAGAACAATCTACAGACTGTCTTACCTTCTACAGAACACAGAAAAATCCACAGACTCTCTTACCTTCTACACAGCACAGAACAATAAACAGACTCTCTTAACTTCTACACAGCACAGAACAATCCACAGACTCTCTTACATTTTACAGAACACAGAACAATCTACAGACTCTCTTACCTTCTACAGAACACAGAACAATCTACAGACTATCTTACCTTCTACGCAGCACAGAACAATCTACAGACCCTCTTACCTTCTACTCAGCACAGAACAATCTACAGACTCTCTTACTTTCTACACAACACAGAACAATTTACAGACTATCTTACCTTCTACAGAACACAGAACAATCTACAGACTGTCTTACCTTCTATACAACACAGAACAATCTACAGACTGGCTTACTTTCTACAGAACACAGAACAATCTACAGACTGTCTTACCTTCTACACAACACAGGACAATATACAGACTCTCTTACTTTCTACACAACACAGAACAATCTACTGACTCTCTTACCTTCTATACAACACAGAACAATCCACAGACTCTCTTTACTTCTACACAGCACAGAACAATCTACAGACTGTCTTACCTTCTACAGAACACAGAAAAATCTACAGACTCTCTTACCTTCTACACAGCACAGAACAATCCACAGACCCTCTTAACTTCTACACAGCACAGAACAATCTACAGACTGTCTTACCTTCTACACAATACAGAACAATCTACAGACTCTCTTACCTTCTATAGAACAAAGAAAAATCTACAGACTCTCTTACCTTCTACACAGCACAGAACAATCCACAGACTCTCTAAACTTCTACACAGCACAGAACAATCCACAGACTCTCTTAACTTCTACACAGCACAGAACAATCTACAGACTGTTTTAACTTCTACAGAACACAGAAAAATCTACAGACTATCTTACCTTCTACACAACACAGAACAATCCACAGACTCTCTTACCTTCTACACAGCACAGAACAATCTACAGACTGTCTTACCTTCTACACAACACAGAAAAATCTACAGACTGTCTTACATTCTAAAGAGCACAGAACAATCTACAGACGCTATTACCTTCTACACAACACAGAACAATCTACAGACTATCTTACCTTCTACACAACATAGAACAATCTACAAACTGTCTTACCTTCTATACAACACAGAACAATCTACAGACTGGCTTACCTTCTACAGAACACAGAACAATCTACAGACTGTCTTACCTTCTACACAACACAGAACAATATACAGACTCTCTTACCTTCTACACAACACAGAACAATCTACTGACTCTCTTACCTTCTACTCAGCACATAACAATCTACAGACTCTCTTACTTTCTACAGAACACAGAACAATTTACAGACTATCTTACCTTCTACAGAACACAGACCAATCTACAGACTCTCTTACCTTCTACAGAACACAGAACAATCTACAGACTATCTTACCTTCTACACAGCACAGAACAATCTACAGACTGTCTTACCTTCTACACAGCACAGAACAATCTACAGACTCTCTTACCTTCTACAGAACACAGAACAACCTACAGACTATCTTACCTTCTACAGAACATAGAACAATCTACAGACTGTCTTACCTTCTACAGAACACAGAACAATCTACGGGCTGTCTTACCTTCTACACAACACAGAACAATCTACAGACTGTCTTACCTTCTACAGAACACAGAACAATCTACAGACTGTCTTACCTTCTACACAACACAGAACAATATACAGACTCTCTTACCTTCTACACAACACAGAACAATCTACTGACTCTCTTACCTTCTATATTACACAGAACAATCCACAGACTCTCTTAACTTCTACACAGCACAGAACAATCTACAGACTGTCTTACCTTCTTCAGAACACAGAAAAATCTACAGACTCTCTTACCTTCTACACAGCACAGAACAATCCACAGACCCTCTTAACTTCTACACAGCACAGAACAATCTACAGACTGTCTTACCTTCTACACAACACAGAACAATCTACAGACTCTCTTACCTTCTATAGAACAAAGAAAAATCTACAGACTCTCTTACCTTCTACACAGCACAGAACAATCCACAGACTCTCTAAACTTCTACACAGCACAGAACAATCCACAGACTCTCTTAACTTCTACACAGCACAGAACAATCTACAGACTGTTTTACCTTCTACAGAACACAGAAAAATCTACAGACTATCTTACCTTCTACACAACACAGAACAATCTACAGACTATCTTACCTTCTACACAACGCAGAACAATCTACAGACTCTCTTACCTTCTACACAGCACAGAACAACTTACAGATTATCTTACCATCAACACAATGTAGAACAATCTACAGACTGTCTTACCTTCTACACAGCACAGAACAATCTACAGACTCTCTTACCTTCTACACAGCACAGAACAATATACAGACTCTCTTACCTTCTACAGAACATAGAACAATCTACAGACTCTCTTACCTTCTATATAACACAGAACAATCCACAGACTCTCTTAACTTCTACACAGCACAGAACAATCTACAGACTGTCTTACCTTCTACAGAACACAGAAAAATCCACAGACTCTCTTACCTTCTTCACAACACAGAACAATATACAGACTCTCTTACCTTCTACACAACACAGAACAATCTACTGACTCTCTTACCTTCTATATAACACAGAACAATCCACAGACTCTCTTAACTTCTACACAGCACAGAACAATCTACAGACTGTCTTACCTTCTACAGAACACAGAAAAATCCACAGACTCTCTTACCTTCTACACAGCACAGAACAATAAACAGACTCTCTTAACTTCTACACAGCACAGAACAATCCACAGACTCTCTTATATTTTACAGAACACAGACCAATCTACAGACTCTCTTACCTTCTACAGAACACAGAACAATCTACAGACTATCTTACCTTCTACGCAGCACAGAACAATCTACAGACCCTCTTACCTTCTACTCAGCACAGAACAATCTACAGACTCTCTTAATTTCTACACAACACAGAACAATTTACAGACTATCTTACCTTCTACAGAACACAGAACAATCTACAGACTGCCTTACCTTCTATACAACACAGAACAATCTACAGACTGGCTTACCTTCTACAGAACACAGAACAATCTACAGACTGTCTTACCTTCTACACAACACAGGACAATATACAGACTCTCTTACTTTCTACACAACACAGAACAATCTACTGACTCTCTTACCTTCTATACAACACAGAACAATCCACAGACTCTCTTAACTTCTACACAGCACAGAACAATCTACAGACTGTCTTACCTTCTACAGAACACAGAAAAATCTACAGACTCTCTTACCTTCTACACAGCACAGAACAATCCACAGACCCTCTTAACTTCTACACAGCACAGAACAATCTACAGACTGTCTTACCTTCTACACAACACAGAACAATCTACAGACTCTCTTACCTTCTATAGAACAAAGAAAAATCTACAGACTCTCTTACCTTCTACACAGCACAGAACAATCCACAGACTCTCTAAACTTCTACACAGCACAGAACAATCCACAGACTCTCTTAACTTCTACACAGCACAGAACAATCTACAGACTGTTTTAACTTCTACAGAACACAGAAAAATCTACAGACTATCTTACCTTCTACACAACACAGAACAATCCACAGACTCTCTTAACTTCTACACAGCACAGAACAATCCACAGACTCTTACCTTCTACACAGCACAGAACAATCTACAGACTGTCTTACCTTCTACACAACACAGAAAAATCTACAGACTGTCTTACATTCTAAAGAGCACAGAACAATCTACAGACGCTATTACCTTCTACACAACACAGAACAATCTACAGACTATCTTACCTTCTACACAACATAGAACAATCTACAAACTGTCTTACCTTCTATACAACACAGAACAATCTACAGACTGGCTTACCTTCTACAGAACACAGAACAATCTACAGACTGTCTTACCTTCTACACAACACAGAACAATATACAGACTCTCTTACCTTCTACACAACACAGAACAATCTACTGACTCTCTTACCTTCTGCACAGCACAGAACAATCTACAGACTCTCTTACCTTCTACACAGCACAGAACAATATACAGACTCTCTTACCTTCTACAGAACATAGAACAATCTACAGACCCTCTTACCTTCTACTCAGCACAGAACAATCTACAGACTCTCTTACTTTCTACACAGCACAGAAAAATCTACAGACTGTCTTACCTTCTAAAGAGCACAGAACAATCTACAGACTCTCTTACCTTCTATACAACACAGAACAATCTACAGACTATCTTACCTTCTACACAACATAGAACAATCTACAGACTGTCTTACCTTCTATACAACACAGAACAATCTACAGACTGTCTTACCTTCTACAGAACACAGAACAATCTACAGACTGTCTTACCTTCTACACAACACAGAACAATCCACAGACTCTTACCTTCTACACAGCACAGAACAATCTACAGACTGTCTTACCTTCTACACAACACAGACAAATCTACAGACTGTCTTACCTTCTAAAGAGCACAGAACAATCTACAGACGCTATTACCTTCTACACAACACAGAACAATCTACAGACTATCTTACCTTCTACAAAACATAGAACAATCTACAGACTGTCTTACCTTCTACACAGCACAGAACAATCTACAGACTGTCTTACCTTCTACACAGCACAGAACAATCTACAGACTGTGTTACCTTCTACAGAACACAGAACAATCTACAGACTGTCTTACCTTCTACACAACACAGAACAATATACAGACTCTCTTACCTTCTACACAACACAGACCAATCTACTGACTCTCTTACCTTCTATACAACATAGAACAATCCACAGACTCTCTTAACTTCTACACAGCACAGAACATTCTACAGACTGTCTTACCTTCTACAGAACACAGAAAAATCTGCAGACTCTCTTACCTTCTACACAGCACAGAACAATCCACAGACTCTCTTACCTTCTACACAGCACAGAACAATCCACAGACTGTCTTACCTTCTACAGAACACAGAACAATCTACAGACTCTCTTACCTTCTATAGAACACAGAACAATCTACAGACTGTCTTACCTTCTACACGACAAAGAACAATCTACGGACTGTCTTACCTTCTATAGAACACAGAACAATCTACAGACTCTCTTACCTTTTACAGAACACAGAACAATCTGCAGACTGTCTTACCTTCTACACAACACAGAACAATCCACAGACTCTCTTAACTTCTACACAGCACAGAACAATCTACAGACTGTCTTACCTTCTACACAACACAGAACAATCTACAGACTGTCTTACCTTCTACACAACACAACAATCCACAGACTCTCTAAACTTCTACACAGCACAGAACAATCTACAAACTGTCTTACCTTCTACACAGCACAGAACAATCTACAGACTATCTTACCTTCTACACAGCACAGAACAATCTGCAGACTGTCTTACCTTCTACACAACACAGAACAATCTACAGACTGTCTTACCTTCTACACAACACAGAACAATCTACTGACTCTCTTACCTTCTACTCAGCACATAACAATCTACAGACTCTCTTACTTTCTATAGAACACAGAACAATCTACAGACTGTCTTACCTTCTACAGAACACAGAACAATCTACAGACTGTCTTACCTTCTACACAACACAGAACAATCCACAAACTCTCTAAACTTCTACACAGCACAGAACAATCTACAAACTGTCTTACCTTATACACAGCACAGAACAATATACAGACTATCTTACCTTCTACACAGCACAGAACAATCTGCAGACTGTCTTCAGTTCTACACAACACAGAACATTCTACAGACTGTCTTACCTTCTACACAGCACAGAACAATCTACAGACTCTCTTACCTTCTACACAACACAGAACAATCTACAGACTCTCTTACCTTCATCAGAACACAGAACAATCTACACACTGTCTTACCTTCTATAGAACACAGAACAATCTACAGACTCTCTTACCTTTTACAGAACACAGAACAATCTACAGACTGTCTTACCTTCTACACAACACAGAACAATCTACAGACTGTCTTACCTTCTACACAGCACAGAACAATCTACAGACCCTCTTACCTTCTGCACAACACAGAACATTCTACAGACTCTCTTACCTTCTACACAGCACAGAACAATTTACAGACTGTCTTACCTTCTATAGAACACAGAACAATCTATATACTGTCTTACCTTCTACAGAACACAGAAAAATCTACAGACTGTCTTACCTTCTACACAACACAGAACAATCTACAGACTGTCTTACCTTCTACACAGCACAGAACAATCTACAGACTCTCTTACCTTCTACACAACACAGAACAATCTACAGACACTCTTACCTTCTATAGAACACAGAACAATCTACAGACTCTCTTACCTTCTACACAGCACAGAACAATCTACAGAACATCTTACCTTCTACAGAACACAGAACAATCTACAGACTGTCCTACCTTCTACAGAACACAGAACAATTTACAGACTATCTTACCTTCTACAGAACACAGACCAATCTACAGACTCTCTTACCTTCTACAGAACACAGAAAAATCTACAGACTCTCTTACCTTCTACACAGCACAGAACAATCCACAGACCCTCTTAACTTCTACACAGCACAGAACAATCTACAGACTGTCTTACCTTCTACACAACACAGAACAATCTACAGACTCCCTTACCTTCTATAGAACAAAGAAAAATCTACAGACTCTCTTACCTTCTACACAGCACAGAACAATCCACAGACTCTTACCTTCTACACAGCACAGAACAATATACAGACTGTCTTACCTTCTACACAACACAGAAAAATCTACAGACTATCTTACATTCTAAAGAGCACAGAACAATCTACAGACGCTATTACCTTCTACACAACACAGAACAATCTACAGACTATCTTACCTTCTACACAACATAGAACAATCTACAGACTGTCTTACCTTCTATACAACACAGAACAATCTACAGACTGTCTTACCTTCTACAGAACACAGAACAATCTACAGACTGTCTTACCTTCTACACAACACAGAACAATCCACAGACTCTTACTTTCTACACAGCACAGAACAATCTACAGACTGTCTTACCTTCTACACAACACAGACAAATCTACAGACTGTCTTACCTTCTAAAGAGCACAGAACAATCTACAGACGCTATTACCTTCTACACAACACAGAACAATCTACAGACTATCTTACCTTCTACACAACACAGAACAATCTACAGACTGTCTTACCTTCTACACAGCACAGAACAATCTACAGACTGTCTTACCTTCTACACAGCACAGAACAATCTACAGACTATCTTACCTTCTACACAACACAGAACAATCCACAGACTCTTACCTTCTACACAGCACAGAACAATCTACAGACTGTCTTACCTTCTACACAACACAGACAAATCTACAGACTGTCTTACCTTCTAAAGAGCACAGAACAATCTACAGACGCTATTACCTTCTACACAACACAGAACAATCTACAGACTATCTTACCTTCTACACAACATAAAACAATCTACAGACTGTCTTACCTTCTACACAGCACAGAACAATCTACAGACTGTCTTACCTTCTACACAGCACAGAACAATCTACAGACTGTCTTACCTTCTACAGAACACAGAACAATCTACAGACTGTCTTACCTTCTACACAACACAGAACAATATACAGACTCTCTTACCTTCTACACAACACAGACCAATCTACTGACTCTCTTACCTTCTATACAACACAGAACAATCCACAGACTCTCTTAACTTCTACACAGCACAGAACATTCTACAGACTGTCTTACCTTCTACAGAACACAGAAAAATCTGCAGACTCTCTTACCTTCTACACAGCACAGAACAATATACAGACTCTCTTAACTTCTACAAAGCACAGAACAATCTACAGACTGTCTTACATTCTAAAGAGCACAGAACAATCTACAGACGCTATTACCTTCTACACAACACAGAACAATCTACAGACTATCTTACCTTCTACACAACATAGAACAATCTACAGACTGTCTTACCTTCTATACAACACAGAACAATCTACAGACTGTATTACCTTTTACAGAACACAGAACAATCTGCAGACTGTCTTACCTTCTGCACAACACAGAACAATCCACAGACTCTCTTAACTTCTACACAGCACAGAACAATCTACAGACTGTCTTACCTTCTACAGAACACAGAACAATCTACAGACTGTCTTACCTTCTACACAACACAACAATCCACAGACTCTCTAAACTTCTACACTGCACAGAACAATCTACAAACTGTCTTACCTTCTACACAACACAGAACAATCTACAGACTGTCTTACCTTTTACACAGCACAGAACAATCTACAGACTCTCTTACCTTCTACACAACACAGAACAATCTACAGACTCTCTTACCTTCTACAGAACACATAACAATCTACAGACTGTCTTACTTTCTATAGAACACAGAACAATCTACAGACTGTCTTACCTTCTACAGAACACAGAACAATCTACAGACTGTCTTACCTTCTACACAACACAGAACAATCCACAAACTCTTACCTTCTACACAGCACAGAACAATCTACAGACTGTCTTACCTTCTACACAACACAGACAAATCTACAGACTGTCTTACCTTCTAAAGAGCACAGAACAATCTACAGACGCTATTACCTTCTACACAACACAGAACAATCTACAGACTATCTTACCTTCTACAAAACATAGAACAATCTACAGACTGTCTTACCTTCTACACAGCACAGAACAATCTACAGACTGTCTTACCTTCTACACAGCACAGAACAATCTACAGACTGTGTTACCTTCTACAGAACACAGAACAATCTACAGACTGTCTTACCTTCTACACAACACAGAACAATATACAGACTCTCTTACCTTCTACACAACACAGACCAATCTACTGACTCTCTTACCTTCTATACAACATAGAACAATCCACAGACTCTCTTAACTTCTACACAGCACAGAACATTCTACAGACTGTCTTACCTTCTACAGAACACAGAAAAATCTGCAGACTCTCTTACCTTCTACACAGCACAGAACAATCCACAGACTCTCTTAACTTCTACAAAGCACAGAACAATCTACAGACTGTTTACCTTCTACACAACACAGAACAATCTACAGACTCTCTTACCTTCTATAGAACACAGAAAAATCTACAGACTCTATTACCTTCTACACAGCACAGAACAATCCACAGACTCTCTTACCTTCTACACAGCACAGAACAATCCACAGACTGTCTTACCTTCTACAGAACACAGACCAATCTACAGACTCTCTTACCTTCTATAGAACACAGAACAATCTACAGACTGTCTTACCTTCTACACGACAAAGAACAATCTACGGACTGTCTTACCTTCTATAGAACACAGAACAATCTACAGACTCTCTTACCTTTTACAGAACACAGAACAATCTGCAGACTGTCTTACCTTCTACACAACACAGAACAATCCACAGACTCTCTTAACTTCTACACAGCACAGAACAATCTACAGACTGTCTTACCTTCTACACAACACAGAACAATCTACAGACTGTCTTACCTTCTACACAACACAACAATCCACAAACTCTCTAAACTTCTACACAGCACAGAACAATCTACAAACTGTCTTACCTTCTACACAGCACAGAACAATCTACAGACTATCTTACCTTCTACACAGCACAGAACAATCTGCAGACTGTCTTACCTTCTACACAACACAGAACAATCTACAGACTGTCTTACCTTCTACACAACACAGAACAATCTACAGACTGTCTTACTTTTTATAGAACACAGAACAATCTACAGACTGTCTTACCTTCTACAGAACACAGAACAATCTACAGACTGTCTTACCTTCTACACAACACAGAACAATCCACAAACTCTCTAAACTTCTACACAGCACAGAACAATCTACAAACTGTCTTACCTTATACACAGCACAGAACAATATACAGACTATCTTACCTTCTACACAGCACAGAACAATCTGCAGACTGTCTTCAGTTCTACACAACACAGAACAATTTACAGACTGTCTTACCTTCTACACAGCACAGAACAATCTACAGACTCTCTTACCTTCTACACAACACAGAACAATCTACAGACTCTCTTACCTTCATCAGAACACAGAACAATCTACACACTGTCTTACCTTCTATAGAACACAGAACAATCTACAGACTCTCTTACCTTTTACAGAACACAGAACAATCTACAGACTGTCTTACCTTCTACACAACACAGAACAATCTACAGACAGTCTTACCTTCTACACAGCACAGAACAATCTACAGACCCTCTTACCTTCTGCACAACACAGAACATTCTACAGACTCTCTTACCTTCTACACAGCACAGAACAATCTACAGACTGTCTTACCTTCTATAGAACACAGAGCAATCTATAGACTGTCTTACCTTTTACAGAACACAGAAAAATCTACAGACTGTCTTACCTTCTACACATCACAGAACAATCTACAGACTGTCTTACCTTTTACACAGCACAGAACAATCTACAGACTCTCTTACCTTCTACACAACACAGAACAATCTACAGACACTCTTACCTTCTATACAACACAGAACAATCTACAGACTCTCTTACCTTCTACACAGCACAGAACAATCTACAGACTCTCTTACCTTCTACACAACACAGAACAATCTACAGACTCTCTTACCTTCATCAGAACACAGAACAATCTACACACTGTCTTACCTTCTATAGAACACAGAACAATCTACAGACTCTCTTACCTTTTACAGAACACAGAACAATCTACAGACTGTCTTACCTTCTACAGAACACAGAACAATCTACAGACTGTCTTACCTTCTACACAGCACAGAACAATCTACAGACCCTCTTACCTTCTGCACAACACAGAACATTCTACAGACTCTCTTACCTTCTACACAGCACAGAACAATCTACAGACTGTCTTACCTTCTATAGAACACAGAGCAATCTATAGACTGTCTTACCTTTTACAGAACACAGAAAAATCTACAGACTGTCTTACCTTCTACACATCACAGAACAATCTACAGACTGTCTTACCTTCTACACAGCACAGAACAATCTACAGACTCTCTTACCTTCTACACAACACAGAACAATCTACAGACACTCTTACCTTCTATACAACACAGAACAATCTACAGACTCTCTTACCTTCTACACAGCACAGAACAATCTACAGAACATCTTACCTTCTACAGAACACAGAACAATCTACAGACTGTCCTACCTTCTACAGAACACAGAACAATTTACAGACTATCTTACCTTCTACAGAACACAGACCAATCTACAGACTCTCTTACCTTCTACAGAACACAGAAAAATCTACAGACTCTCTTACCTTCTACACAGCACAGAACAATCCACAGACCCTCTTAACTTCTACACAGCACAGAACAATCTACAGACTGTCTTACCTTCTACACAACACAGAACAATCTACAGACTCCCTTACCTTCTATAGAACAAAGAAAAATCTACAGACTCTCTTACCTTCTACACAGCACAGAACAATCCACAGACTCTTACCTTCTACACAGCACAGAACAATCTACAGACTGTCTTACCTTCTACACAACACAGAAAAATCTACAGACTATCTTACATTCTAAAGAGCACAGAACAATCTACAGACGCTATTACCTTCTACACAACACAGAACAATCTACAGACTATCTTACCTTCTACACAACATAGAACAATCTACAGACTGTCTTACCTTCTATACAACACAGAACAATCTACAGACTGTCTTACCTTCTACAGAACACAGAACAATCTACAGACTGTCTTACCTTCTACACAACACAGAACAATCCACAGACTCTTACTTTCTACACAGCACAGAACAATCTACATACTGTCTTACCTTCTACACAACACAGACAAATCTACAGACTGTCTTACCTTCTAAAGAGCACAGAACAATCTACAGACGCTATTACCTTCTACACAACACAGAACAATCTACAGACTATCTTACCTTCTACACAACATAGAACAATCTACAGACTGTCTTACCTTCTACACAGCACAGAACAATCTACAGACTCTCTTACCTTCTACACAGCACAGAACAATCTACAGACTATCTTACCTTCTACAGAACACAGAACAATCTACAGACTGTCCTACCTTCTACAGAACACAGAACAATTTACAGACTATCTTACCTTCTACAGAACACAGACCAATCTACAGACTCCCTTACCTTCTATAGAACAAAGAAAAATCTACAGACTCTCTTACCTTCTACACGGCACAGAACAATCCACAGACTCTTACCTTCTACACAGCACAGAACAATCTACAGACTGTCTTACCTTCTACACAACACAGAAAAATCTACAGACTGTCTTACCTTCTAAAGAGCACAGAACAATCTACAGACGCTATTACCTTCTACACAACACAGAACAATCTACAGACTATCTTACCTTCTACACAACATAGAACAATCTACAGACTGTCTTACCTTCTATACAACACAGAACAATCTACAGACTGTCTTACCTTCTACAGAACACAGAACAATCTACAGACTGTCTTAACTTCTACACAACACAGAACAATCCACAGACTCTTACCTTCTACACAGCACAGAACAATCTACAGACTGTCTTACCTTCTACACAACACAGACAAATCTACAGACTGTCTTACCTTCTAAAGAGCACAGAACAATCTACAGACGCTATTACCTTCTACACAACACAGAACAATCTACAGACTATCTTACCTTCTACACAACATAGAACAATCTACAGACTGTCTTACCTTCTACACAGCACAAAACAATCTACAGACTGTCTTACCTTCTACACAGCACAGAACAATCTACAGACTGTCTTACCTTCTACAGAACACAGAACAATCTACAGACTGTCTTACCTTCTACACAACACAGAACAATATACAGACTCTCTTACCTTCTACACAACACAGACCAATCTACAGACTCTCTTACCTTCTATACAACACAGAACAATCCACAGACTCTCTTAACTTCTACACAGCACAGAACATTCTACAGACTGTCTTACCTTCTACAGAACACAGAAAAATCTGCAGACTCTCTTACCTTCTACACAGCACAGAACAATCCACAGACTCTCTTAACTTCTACAAAGCACAGAACAATCTACAGACTGTCTTACCATCTACACAACACAGAACAATCTACAGACTCTCTTACCTTCTATAGAACACAGAAAAATCTACAGACTCTCTTACCTTCTACACAGCACAGAACAATCCACAGACTCTCTTAACCTCTACACAGCACAGAACAATCCACAGACTGTCTTACCTTCTACAGAACACAGAACAATCTACAGACTCTCTTACCTTCTATAGAACACAGAACAATCTACAGACTGTCTTACCTTCTACACGACAAAGAACAATCTACAGACTGTCTTACCTTCTATAGAACACAGAACAATCTACAGACTCTCTTACCTTTTACAGAACACAGAACAATCTGCAGACTGTCTTACCTTCTGCACAACACAGAACAATCCACAGACTCTCTTAACTTCTACACAGCACAGAACAATCTACAGACTGTCTTACCTTCTACAGAACACAGAACAATCTACAGACTGTCTTACCTTCTACACAACACAACAATCCACAGACTCTCTAAACTTCTACACAGCACAGAACAATCTACAAACTGTCTTACCTTCTACACAGCACAGAACAATCTACAGACTATCTTACCTTCTACACAGCACAGAACAATCTGCAGACTGTCTTACCTTCTACACAACACAGAACAATCTACAGACTGTCTTACCTTTTACACAGCACAGAACAATCTACAGACTCTCTTACCTTCTACACAACACAGAACAATCTACAGACTCTCTTACCTTCTACAGAACACATAACAATCTACAGACTGTCTTACTTTCTATAGAACACAGAACAATCTACAGACTGTCTTACCTTCTACAGAACACAGAACAATCTACAGACTGTCTTACCTTCTACACAACACAGAACAATCCACAAACTCTCTAAACTTCTACACAGCACAGACCAATCTACAAACTGTCTTACCTTATACACAGCACAGAACAATATACAGACTATCTTACCTTCTACACAGCACAGAACAATCTGCAGACTGTCTTCAGTTCTACACAACACAGAACAATCTACAGACTGTCTTACCTTCTACACAGCACAGAACAATCTACAGACTCTCTTACCTTCTACACAACACAGAACAATCTACAGACTCTCTTACCTTCATCAGAACACAGAACAATCTACACACTGTCTTACCTTCTATAGAACACAGAACAATCTACAGACTCTCTTACCTTTTACAGAACACAGAACAATCTACAGACTGTCTTACCTTCTACACAACACAGACCAATATACCGACTCTCTTACCTTCTACACAGCACAGAACAATCTACAGACTCTCTTACCTTCTGCACAACACAGAACATTCCGCAGACTCTCTTACCTTCTACACAGCACAGAACAATCTACATACTGTCTTACCTTCTATAGAACACAGAGCAATCTATAGACTGTCTTACCTTTTACAGAACACAGAAAAATCTACAGACTGTCTTACCTTCTACACAACACAGAACAATCTACAGACTGTCTTACCTTCTACACAGCACAGAACAATCTACAGACTGTCTTACCTTCTACACAACACAGAACAATCTACAGACACTCTTACCTTCTCTACAACACAGAACAATCTACAGACTCTCTTACCTTCTACACAGCACAGAACAATCTACAGACTATCTTACCTTCTACAGAACACAGAACAATCTACCGACTGTCCTACCTTCTACAGAACACAGAACAATTTACAGACTATCTTACCTTCTACAGAACACAGACCAATCTACAGACTCTCTTACCTTCTACAGAACACAGAAAAATCTACAGACTGTCTTACCTTCTACACAACACAGAACAATCTACAGACACTCTTACCTTCTATACAACACAGAACAATCTACAGACTCTCTTACCTTCTACACAGCACAGAACAATCTACAGACTATCTTACCTTCTACAGAACACAGAACAATCTACAGACTCTCTTACCTTCTACACAGCACAGAACAATCTACAGACTGTCTTACCTTCTACACAACACAGACAAATCTACAGACTGTCTTACCTTCTCCAGAGCACAGAACAATCTACAGACTCTATTACCTTCTACACAACACAGAACAATATACAGACTCTCTTACCTTCTTCGCAACATAGAACAATCTACAGACTGTCTAACCTTCTATACAACACAGAACAATCCACATACTCTCTTACCTTCTACACAACACAGACCAATATACCGACTCTCTTACCTTCTACACAGCACAGAACAATCTACAGACTCTCTTACCTTCTGCACAACACAGAACATTCTACAGACTCTCTTACCTTCTGCACAGCACAGAACAATTCACAGACTCTTACCTTCTACACAGCACAGAACAATCTACAGACTGTCTTACCTTCTACCGAACACAGAAAAATCTACAGACTGTCTTAACTTCTAAAGAGCACAGAACAATCTACAGACTCTATTACCTTCTACACAACACAGAACAATATACAGACTCTCTTACCTTCTACACAACATAGAACAATCTACAGATCCTCTTACCTTCTGCACAACACAGAACATTCTACAGACTCTCTTACCTTCTACACAGCACAGAGCAATCTACAGACTGTCTTACCTTCTACCGAACATAGAACAATCTACAGACTGTCTTACCTTCTACAGAACACAGAACAATCTACAGGCTGTCATACCATCTACAGAACACAGAACAATCTACAGACTCTCTTACCTTCTACAAAACACAGAACAATCTACAGACTGTCTTACCTTCTACACAGCACAGAACAATCTACAGACTATCTTACCTTCTACAGAACACAGAACAATCTACAGACTGTCTTACCTTCTACAGAACACAGAACAATCTACAGACCCTCTTAACTTCTACACAGCACAGAACAATCTACAGACTGTCTTACCTTCTACAGAACACAGAACAATCTACAGACTCTCTTACCTTCTACACAACACAGAACAATATACAGACTCTCTTGCCTTCTACAAAACACAGAACAATCTACTGACTCTCTTACCTTCTATACAACACAGAACAATCCACAGACTCTCTTAACTTCTACACAGCACAGAACAATCTACAGACAGTCTTACCTTCTACAGAACACAGAAAAATCTACAGACTCTCTTACCTTCTACACAGCACAGAACAATCCACAGACTCTCTTAACTTCTACACAGCACATAACAATCTACAAACTGTCTTACCTTCTACACAACACAGAACAATCTACAGACTCTCTTACCTTCTATAGAACACAGAAAAATCTACAGACTCTCTTACCTTCTACACACCACAGAACAATCCACAGACTCTCTTAACTTCTACACAGCACAGAACAATCCACAGACTCTCTTAACTTCTACACAGCACAGAACAATCTACAGACTGTCTTACCTTCTACAGAACACAGACAAATCTACAGACTCTCTTACCTTCTACACAACACAGAAGAATCTACAGACTCTCTTACCTTCTACAGAACACAGAACAATCTACAGACTGTTTTACCTTCTACACGACACAGAACAATCTACAGACTGTCTTACCTTCTATAGAACACAGAACAATCTACAGACTCTCTTACCTTTTACAGAACACAGAACAATCTGCAGACTGTCTTACCTTCTACACAACACAGAACAATCCACAGACTCTCTTAACTTCTACACAGCACAGAGCAATCTACAGACTGTCTTACCTTCTACAGAACACAGAACAATCTACAGACTGTCTTACCTTCTACACAACACAGAACAATCCACAGACTCTCTAAACTTCTACACAGCACAGAACATTCTACAGAATGTCTTACCTTCTACAGAACACAGAAAAATCTACAGACTCTCTTACCTTTTACACATCACAGAACAATCCACAGACTGTCTTACCTTCTACACAACACAGAACAATCCACAGACTCTCAAAACTTCTACACAGCACAGAACAATCTACAAACTGTCTTACCTTCTACACAGCACAGAACAATCTACAGACTATCTTACCTTCTACACAGCACAGAACAATCTACAGACTGTCTTACCTTCTACCGAACACAGAAAAATCTACAGACTGTCTTACCTTTTAAAGAGCACAGAACAATCTACAGACTCTATTACCTTCTACACAACACAGAACAATATACAGACTCTCTTACCTTCTACAAAACATAGAACAATCTACAGACTGTCTTACCTTCTATACAACACAGAACAATCGACAGACTCTCTTACCTTCTACACAACACAGAACAATATACAGACTCTCTTACCTTCTACCGAACATAGAACAATCTACAGACCCTCTTACCTTCTGCACAACACAGAACATTCTACAGACTCTCTTACCTTCTACACAGCACAGAGCAATCTACAGACTGTCTTACCTTCTACCGAACATAGAACAATCTACAGACTGTCTTACCTTCTACAGAACACAGAACAATCTACAGGCTGTCTTACCTTCTACAGAACACAGAACAATCTACAGACTCTCTTACCTTCTATAAAACACAGAACAATCTACAGACTGTCTTACCTTCTACACAGCACAGAACAATCTACAGACTATCTTACCTTCTACACAACACAGAACAATCTACAGACTGTCTTACCTTCTACAGAACACAGAACAATCTACAGACTGTCTTACCTTCTACACAGCACAGAACAATCTACAGACTGTCTTACCTTCTACACAACACAGAACAATCTACAGACTCTCTTACCTTCTACACAACACAGAACAATATACAGACTCTCTTACCTTCTACACAACACAGAACAATCTACAGACTCTCTTACCTTCTTTAGAACACAGAACAATCTACAGACTCTCTTACCTTCTACACAGCACAGAACAATCCACAGACTCTCTTAACTTCTACACAGCACAGAACAATCCACAGACTCTCTTAACTTCTACACAGCACAGAACAATCTACAGACTGTCTTACCTTCTACAGAACACAGACAAATCTACAGACTATCTTACCTTCTACACAACACAGAAGAATCTACAGACTCTCTTACCTTCTACAGAACACAGAACAATCTACAGACTGTTTTACCTTCTACACGACACAGAACAATCTACAGACTGTCTTACCTTCTATAGAACACAGAACAATCTACAGACTCTCTTACCTTTTACAGAACACAGAACAATCTGCAGACTGTCTTACCTTCTACACAACACAGAACAATCCACAGACTCTCTTAACTTCTACACAGCACAGAGCAATCTACAGACTGTCTTACCTTCTTTAGAACACAGAACAATCTACAGACTCTCTTACCTTCTACACAGCACAGAACAATCCACAGACTCTCTTAACTTCTACACAGCACAGAACAATCCACAGACTCTCTTAACTTCTACACAGCACAGAACAATCTACAGACTGTCTTACCTTCTACAGAACACAGACAAATCTACAGACTATCTTACCTTCTACACAACACAGAAGAATCTACAGACTCTCTTACCTTCTACAGAACACAGAACAATCTACAGACTGTTTTACCTTCTACACGACACAGAACAATCTACAGACTGTCTTACCTTCTATAGAACACAGAACAATCTACAGACTCTCTTACCTTTTACAGAACACAGAACAATCTGCAGACTGTCTTACCTTCTACACAACACAGAACAATCCACAGACTCTCTTAACTTCTACACAGCACAGAGCAATCTACAGACTGTCTTACCTTCTACAGAACACAGAACAATCTACAGACTGTCTTACCTTCTACACAACACAGAACAATCCACAGACTCTCTAAACTTCTACACAGCACAGAACATTCTACAGAATGTCTTACCTTCTACAGAACACAGAAAAATCTACAGACTCTCTTACCTTTTACACATCACAGAACAATCCACAGACTGTCTTACCTTCTACACAACACAGAACAATCCACAGACTCTCAAAACTTCTACACAGCACAGAACAATCTACAAACTGTCTTACCTTCTACACAGCACAGAACAATCTACAGACTATCTTACCTTCTACACAGCACAGAACAATCTACAGACTGTCTTACCTTCTACCGAACACAGAAAAATCTACAGACTGTCTTACCTTTTAAAGAGCACAGAACAATCTACAGACTCTATTACCTTCTACACAACACAGAACAATATACAGACTCTCTTACCTTCTACACAACATAGAACAATCTACAGACTGTCTTACCTTCTATACAACACAGAACAATCGACAGACTCTCTTACCTTCTACACAACACAGAACAATATACAGACTCTCTTACCTTCTACCGAACATAGAACAATCTACAGACCCTCTTACCTTCTGCACAACACAGAACATTCTACAGACTCTCTTACCTTCTACACAGCACAGAGCAATCTACAGACTGTCTTACCTTCTACCGAACATAGAACAATCTACAGACTGTCTTACCTTCTACAGAACACAGAACAATCTACAGGCTGTCTTACCTTCTACAGAACACAGAACAATCTACAGACTCTCTTACCTTCTATAAAACACAGAACAATCTACAGACTGTCTTACCTTCTACACAGCACAGAACAATCTACAGACTATCTTACCTTCTACAGAACACAGAACAATCTACAGACTGTCTTACCTTCTACAGAACACAGAACAATCTACAGACTGTCTTACCTTCTACACAGCACAGAACAATCTACAGACTGTCTTACCTTCTACACAACACAGAACAATCTACAGACTCTCTTACCTTCTACACAACACAGAACAATATACAGACTCTCTTACCTTCTACACAACACAGAACAATCTACAGACTCTCTTACCTTCTTTAGAACACAGAACAATCTACAGACTCTCTTACCTTCTACACAGCACAGAACAATCCACAGACTCTCTTAACTTCTACACAGCACAGAACAATCCACAGACTCTCTTAACTTCTACACAGCACAGAACAATCTACAGACTGTCTTACCTTCTACAGAACACAGAAAAATCTACAGACTATCTTACCTTCTACACAACACAGAAGAATCTACAGACTCTCTTACCTTCTACACGACACAGAACAATCTACAGACTGTCTTACCTTCTATAGAACACAGAACAATCTACAGACTCTCTTACCTTTTACAGAACACAGAACAATCTGCAGACTGTCTTACCTTCTACACAACACAGAACAATCCACAGACTCTCTTAACTTCTACACAGCACAGAACAATCTACAGACTGTCTTACCTTCTACAGAACACAGAACAATCTACAGACTGTCTTACCTTCTACACAACACAGAACAATCCACAGACTCTCTAAACTTCTACACAGCACAGAACATTCTACAGACTGTCTTACCTTCTACAGAACACAGAAAAATCTACAGACTCTCTTACCTTCTACACATCACAGAACAATCCACAGACTCTCTTAACTTCTACACAGCACAGAACAATCTACAGACTGTCTTACCTTCTACACAACACAGAACAATCTACAGACTCTCTTACCTTCTATAGAACACAGAAAAATCTACAGACTATCTTACCTTCTACACAGCACAGAACAATCTACAGACCCTCTTACCTACTACTCAGCACAGAACAATCTACAGACTCTCTTACTTTCTACACAACACAGAACAATCTACAGACTATTTTACCTTCTACAGAACACAGAACAATCTACAGACTCTCTTACCTTCTGCACAGCACAGAACAATCCACAGACTCTTACCTTCTACACAGCACAGAACAATCTACAGACTGACTTACCTTCTACCGAACACAGAAAAATCTACAGACTGTCTTACCTTCTAAAGAGCACAGAACAATCTACAGACTGTCTTACCTTCTACACGACACAGAACAATTTACAGACTGTCTTACCTTCTATAGAACACAGAACAATCTACAGACTCTCTTACCTTTTACAGAACACAGAACAATCTGCAGACTGTCTTACCTTCTTCACAACACAGAACAATCCACAGACTCTCTTAACTTCTACACAGCACAGAACAATCTACAGACTGTCTTACCTTCTACAGAACACAGAACAATCTACAGACTGTCTTACCTTCTACACAACACAGAACAATCCACAGACTCTCTAAACTTCTACACAGCACAGAACAATCTACAAACTGTGTTACCTTCTACACAGCACAGAACAATCTACAGACTATCTTACCTTCTACACAGCACAGAACAATCTGCAGACTGTCTTACCTTCTACACAACACAGAACAATCTACAGACTGTCTTACCTTCTATACAACACAGAACAATCTACAGACTCTCTTACCTTCTACAGAACACAGAACAATCTACAGACTGTCTTACTTTCTATAGAATACAGAACAATATACAGACTCTTTTACCCTTTACAGAACACAGAACGATCTACATACTGTCTTACCTTCTACAGAACACAGAACAATCTACAGACTGTCTTACCTTCTACACAACACAGAACAATCCACAGACACTCAAAACTTCTACACAGCACAGAACAATCTACAAACTGTCTTACCTTCTACACAGCACAGAACAATATACAGACTATCTTACCTTCTACACAGCACAGAACAATCTACAGACTGTCTTACCTTTTATAGAACACAGAACAATCTACAGACTCTCTTACCTTTTACAGAACACAGAACAATCTACAGACTGTCTTACCTCTACACAACACAGAACAATCTACAGACTGTCTTACCTTCTACACAGCACAGAACAATCTACAGACTCTCTTACCTTCTACACAACACAGAACAATCTACAGACTCTCTTACCTTCTACAGAACACAGAACAATCTACATACTGTCTTACATTCTACACAACACAGAACAATCTACAGACTGTCTTACCTTCTTTAGAACACAGACCAATCTACAGACTCTCTTACCTTTTACAGAACACAGAACAATCTACAGACTGTCTTACCTTCTACACAACACAGAACAATCTACAGACTGTCTTACGTTCTACACAGCACAGAACAATCTACAGACTCTCTTACCTTCTACACAACACAGAACAATCTACAGACTGTCTTACTTTCTACAGAACATAAAACAATCTACAGACTCTCTTACCTTCTACAGAACAATCTACAGACTCTCTTACCTTCTACACAACACAGAACAATCTACAGACTCTCTTACCTTCTATACAACACAGAACAATCTACAGACTCTCTTACCTTCTACACAGCAGAGAACAATCTACAGACTATCTTACCTTCTACAGAACACAGAACAATCTACAGACTGTCCTACCTTCAATAGAACACAGAACAATCTACAGACTATCTTACCTTCTACAGAACACAGAACAATCTACAGGCTATCTTACCTTCTACACAACACAGAACAATCTACAGACTCTCTTACCTTCTACAGAACACAGAACAATCTACAGACTGTCTTACCTTCTACACGACACAGAACAATCTACAGACTGTCTTACCTTCTATAGAACACAGAACAATCTACAGACTCTCTTACTTTTTACAGAACACAAAACAATCTGCAGACTGTCTTAACTTCTACACAACACAGAACAATCCACAGACTCTCTTAACTTCTACACAGCACAGAACAATCTACAGACTGTCTTACCTTCTACAGAACACAGAACAATCTACAGACTGTCTTACCTTCTACACAACACAGAACAATCCACAGACTCTCTAAACTTCTACACAGCACAGAACAATCTACAAACTGTCTTACCTTCTACACAGCACAGAACAATCTACAGACTATCTTACCTTCTACACAGCACAGAACAATCTGCAGACTGTCTTACCTTCTACACAACACAGAAAAATCTACAGACTGTCTTACCTTCTACACAGCACAGAACAATCTACAGACTCTCTTACCTTCTACACAACACAGAACAATCTACAGACTCTCTTACCTTCTACAGAACACAGAACAATCTACAGACTGTCTTACTTTCTATAGAATACAGAACAATCTACAGACTCCCTTACCTTTTACAGAACACAGAACGATCTACAGACTGTCTTACCTTCTACAGAACACAGAACAATCTACAGACTGTCTTACCTTCTACACAACACAGAACAATCCACAGACACTCAAAACTTCTACACAGCACAGAACAATCTACAAACTGTCTTACCTTCTACATAGCACAGAACAATATACAGACTATCTTACCTTCTGCACAGCACAGAACAATCTGCAGACTGTCTTACCTTCTATACAACACAGAACAATCTACAGACTGTCTTACCTTCTACACAGCACAGAACAATATACAGACTCTCTTACCTTCTACACAACACAGACCAATCTACAGACTCTCTTACCTTCTACACAACACAGAACAATCTACAGACTCTCTTACCTTCTACAGAACACAGAACAATCTATAGACTCTCTTACCTTCTACAGAACACAGAACAATCTACAGACTGTCTTACCTTCTACACAACACAGAACAATCTACAGACTGTCTTACCTTCTACACAGCACAGAACAATCTACAGACTCTCTTACCTTCTACACAACACAGAACAATCTACAGACTCTCTTACCTTCTACAGAACACAGAACAATCTACATACTGTCTTACCTTCTACACAACACAGAACAATCTACAGGCTGTCTTACCTTCTATAGAACACAGAGCAATCTACAGACTCTCTTACCTTTTACAGAACACAGAACAATCTACAGACTGTCTTACCTTCTACACAACACAGAACAATCTACAGACTGTCTTACCTTCTACACAGCACAGAACTATCTACAGACTCTCTTACCTTCTACACAACCCAGAACAATCTACAGACTGTCTTACTTTCTACAGAACATAGAACAATCTACAGACTCTCTTACCTTCTACAGAACAATCTACAGACTCTCTTACCTTCTACAGAATACAGAACAATCTACAGACTCTCTTACCTTCTATACAACACAGAACAATCTACAGACTCTCTTACCTTCTACACAGCACAGAACAATCTACAGACTATCTTACCTTCTACAGAACACAGAACAATCTACAGACTCTCTTACCGTCTACACAACACAGAACAATCTATAGACTCTCTTACCTTATACACAACACAGAACAATCTACAGACTGTCTTACCTTCTACACAGCACAGAACGATATATAGAGGATATCTAACAATGTCTTCAGTAATACGAAATACGAGTGAAAATTCTCGAAATATTAGCCACAGGAGTGAAATATATTTCGTATTACTGAAGATACTGTTAGATTTTCTGTTTATTACATTTTTGTTGCAAAACATCACATCAAGTTAACAATTCTTGATGTAGATACTTTTGACACTTGCAAGTCTAGACACTTTGATGGGACAAAATATAGTCCTCTCTGTAAATATTTCAATAAAATGTGAAAACTCTTTTGATCACTGATTTTAATGAAGGATGTCTTTTTCTTCATACTTTAAATAAGTATGTCATATTACTGAAATAATGTAAAATATCTTTAAAAAGTCCCGTCATCAACGCAGATCATTACGCAATGTTGATAACCGCTAAATCTACGATCGGTAAGATGGTGAGAAGCGAGGGAAATGATGAGTTGTTTGATTGACCCGACAAATGCCCTGCAAGTCCTGATGGAGCCGATAAATGCCCCTCAAGTTCTGATGGAGCCGACAAAGGCCCTGTAAGTCCTTATGTAGTCGACAAATGCCCTGTAAGTCCTGATAGAGCCGACAATTACCTTGTAAGTCCTGGCGGCGCCGTCAACTGCCTCCTAAGTCCTGATGGACCCGACAAATGCCCTGTAAGTCCTGATTGACCCGAAAAATGCCCTGTAAGTCCTGATGGACCCGACAAATGCCCTGTAAGTCCTTATGGAGCCGACAAATCCCCTGTAAGTCCTTATGGAGCCGACAAAGGCCCTGTAAGTCCTGATTGACCCGACAAATGCCCTGTAAGTCCTTATGGAGCCGACAAATCCCCTGTAAGTCCTTATGGAGCCGACAAATCCCCTGTAAGTCCTTATGGAGCCGACAAAGGCCCCGCAAGTTCTGATGGAGCCGACAAATGCCCCGCAAGTCCTGATGGAGCCGACAAAGGCCATGTAAGTCCTTATGTAGTCGACAAATGCCCCGCAAGTTCTGATGGAGCCGACAAATGCCCCGCAAGTCCTGATAGAGCCGACAATTGCCCTGTAAGTCTTGACGGAGCCGAAAAATGCCTTGTAAGTCCTGACGGCGCCGTCAACTGCCTCCTAAGTCCTGACGGCGCCGTCAACTGCCTCCTAAGTCCTGATGGACCCGACAAATGCCCTGTAAGTCCTGATTGACCCGAAAAATGCCCTGTAAGTCCTGGTGGAGCCAATAAATGCCCCTCAAGTTCTGATGGAGCCGACAAAAGCCCTGTAAGTCCTAATGGAGCCGACAAATCCCCTGAAAATCCTTATGGAGTCGACAAATGCCCTGCAAGTTCTGATAGAGCCAACAAATGCCCCGCAAGTCCTTATGTAGTCGACAAATGCCCTGCAAGTCCTGATGGAGCCGACAAATGCGCTGTAAGTCCTTATGTAGTCGACAAATCCCCTGTAAGTCCTGATGGAGCCGATAAATGCCCCGCAAGTTCTGATGGACCCGACAAATACCCTGTAAGTCCTAATGGAGCCGACAAATGCCACGCAAGTCCTTATGTAGTCGCCATCTTTTTGTCTCATTGAGAAATATTCTTTATCTTTAAGTGATATGAAGCTGGACGTTTTTGAGTATGCTCATTAGTTTGTTTACTTGTTGTTATTGACAATGATACTCGGTTCTCATTAAGAGAACTTGATGTTTACATGAATGTGACGAGGAGGACGGGAACCCGTGAATAAGAGGGTGGGAACGGGAGTATAAGAGATGCGGGAATCTGGAATTAGGAGGGAGGGGTTCGGACACTGAACATCTACAGTATACATTTGTTAAGCCGCCTATTTCCGCTCGGCTGTAATAATTGCATATCCCAACATCATCATACTATAATTAAGGGTAAGCTCGGCAACGAACTATAACTATCACACTCGCAGATAGCATATATATATAATAAATATCGGAGGGTATGGAGTATGTGTCGCGATTCGTTTTAATCACAGGGACCTTAACAGTTGTTACAGCTACATACATATACGTGTAGTTTTGGACCTAAATTAGGGTATTTAGAGAAATTTTACACGTTGGGGGTTGGGGGTGAAGATCAATTTCCGATAAAATATCCTTTCAATGACCATTACAGGGACTAAATTGCCGTATGTTTCTTAGCAAGCTAGGAAACAAAAAAATAGTGCAGTAATTGCTTTAATTGAACAAAAATAAAGAGATTTGCGCGGCCATACTGTCAACTTCGATAAATACGGGATTGCAATTTCGAGTTTCTCAGTTGCTCTTTGGTTGAATTGGTCACATGCATGGTCTGTCACGAGAAGTTCTATCCCGCCTCGGACACCGGTACTAGGCACGTACCAATGTCAGATATATAGTAGTGGGAGGGGTTATATTCAAGAGAGATAACATAATTATCTGACAATCATTTTATAGTGACATAAGTACGTGCCTAGCCCCTGTGGCTTCGGATAATAAAAAGTTGAATTAAGCGTAGCTTATTGACGAAAGTAAGATGATGATACTGGTGACATGTATTCAACTGAATTAGTGATTTGGCGAGTTTTATGACATAAGAGACGAACCCGAGGGAAAACTGCAAGCTTTAAGGTAGATACACGGCACGGTTACGTATCCAATAGATCACAGGTGCCAGAGATTGTGTTACAGCTGGCTTTTGACATAAACTTCGGTTTTTAGAGCATTTTTTTTCTAAACTTTTGGAGGTTTATATCAACTTTCGATAGTAATGCCCCCCCCCCCCCCCCCTTATCTAGTGTTTCAATGTTTTTGTCACCAATTTTTGCATAACAATGAGATTGACGTCACCTATATAAGTTTTGTAAGTATAAAATTACTCTAGAAAACTGTAGTTTAGTTCCAAAAACTACGCTGTAAGTGTCACAAATTCTTAGATCCATGTGAACAAGCTAGGCTACAGTAGTAATAGGTTTCATGAATGTTAGCCTCTGATACATACATGTCGAATGATATCTAACGTACTCAATGATTCAGCACAAAATACATGATTATAAAGAAGTAAATTTTTAATTAACGATATTCCAATATGGAACTAACACCCATTTCATATTAGTCCATAAACATTGTTCCATTGGAACATTAGACATATTCGTTGAAATGCGACATCCGTTTTCCATTGTAGAGAGTCCCATTCCCGTTGTAGAATGTGATCCTATATACTTTATATCTCCCGTTGAAGAGTGTGATCTTACCGTTGTAGAGTGTGACCCTATACCTAATATATACCCCCGTTGTAGAATGTGATCCTCTCGATGTTAACTGTGGTCCTATACCTAATATATACCCCCCGTTGTAGAATGTGATCCTCTCGATGTTAACTGTGACCCTATACCTAATATATACCCCTGTTGTAGAATGTGATCCTCTCGATGTTAACTGTGATCCTATACCTAATATATATCCCCCTGTTCCAGAGTGCGACTTCCCATTGTGCGCCAATTTTTTAAAACTGGGCTGTTCCGCCAATGTCGTGTAAATGACTAATTATTGGAACAAAATATAAATGAAATTAAGCTAATGTGCTATAGTAAAAATGTAAATGTATAGAATGAAAGTCATTTTTTTTACTTTCATACTGCTATAAAAGGTCAACAGTTACATCCATATTTAGCATGAAGCCCGGGCTTCATTCAATATGGGTTTTCGCAAAGCTGTTAATGGGTCATAAATTACAATACCTGCACCATTTGAATAAGGGCTTCGAGTTTTGAACTTCCAGCAATTTTGTCATGCTTGAAGGCTGAGCTGGTCATACGATGGTGATTTGCAGCAAAAAGAATGAAGGACAGTGCGAATATCGTTTATTTTTACAGTCTTTAGTTATATATACCAAATATGTAAAAAAAAAAAAAGAGATTGTATTTGATGACCCCTATTGCCTTCATTGAGCTTGAAATCATTAAAGCCCTAACTTCAACAAGCTACATAATGAATATCATGACTCTGACCTATTCTTATAGAATATGTTTGAATATTTTAACATATATCACTCCGACACTTTGAATTTACAGGATAAATCAAACTCATGTATGTACATACATGAATCAAGCTACATGCTTAGTAAATAAGGCTCTGTTGTTCGAGTCGTTAATATTGGTTAATATTGATTCACATTATAACCTCGGTGACCTTGAAAGTCGACAAAGAAAGCATAATTAACTAAATCCGATATTCCTTTATAATGATAATCTGTCATTCAACTCTGAAGAAGAATACATGTAAGAAACATACAATTTGTTTTTGCCTATTCCCCCAATGTTAAACATTTTCAGTTTATATCGTATAACCTCAAAAATCAGACAACGCAAAAGTGATGACGTCATATACCGCCATGTTTGACGCGGTATTTTGTAATCAAACTTCTAATTGATTAGAGGCGGAATTTATGCAAATGGTTGAGGTTTTTTTTGCAAAAGTAAACTATTCGATTTTTGTTGTCATAATTAATACAAAATCATTGTATCAGACCTGTGTCTTATATATGTATCTTCAGAAATGAAATTGATAAGGAATTACCAATATTTTTGTTAGCGTTATACGCTATAGAGCGAAAAAAAGCGGATTTATGCAAAGTGCATACATATTTTCGGAATATACAGTATAACCCTTAAAAATGTAATTCCTTAAATAATACATTCCATCTGTATAACTTTTGGGCAATGTCATTAAAGATTTTAATATCCCAGTCGATACCCATTACCATATGGTAATAGACGATCATTGTATTTTAACCAGTTGGAAGTTGAGATATGTCAGAGCCAAAGAAATGTACTCTAACACCAAATAATTTATACGAAGACGGGGTTTGCTTTTTATTGTTTATTTTATTTATTAGCAAAACAAATGATTAAATGCTTTAAAGATGCATACGTAATGTGATTACATTTTAAGCCTGTGTATGATTATAAGCAATACGGTGCTAGGCTGATACATTACAAGTTGTTCTCGAAGCATTGAAATTCCTAATACGATAACATGTGCATTACAGAGGACGGAGAGTTGGTCCCAAATCGTGATTGGTCAGTAAAAAAATATAAAGCTGCCGGGTAATTGATTAAAGAAACGCTTAAAACAATACATATACATCAAAATATAAAGCTACCGAGTATGCATGCTGGAAGTAGGCAGCCATTTACATGTACGTAATAACTTGATGATACCAAAACTTAATTGCTTTTAATACAATATATATATATATACTCTCATTTTTTTTACTGAAAATTCAACAATGAAAATGATACTTCCAGTTTAACACTGCCAATGCTCAGTTTTGTAACAATACAAAACCCAAATTAGGTTCCAATAAATGGCGATAATAGCTCAGTGATCAAAAATATTTTTGAAAATATATTATATCAATATCATATTGTGTCAAATTAGAACAAGGCCAGAAACTTAATTAACACTGCCTATGCTCAGTTTAGTAACAATACACAAACCCAAATTAGGTTCCAACTAATGGCGATAATAGCTCAGTGATCAAAAATATTTTTGAAAATATATTAAATCAATATCATATTATGTCAAATTAGAACAAGGCCAGAAACTTAATTAACACTGCCTATGCTCAGTTTAGTAACAATACACAAACCCAAATTAGGTTCCAACTAATGGCGATAATAGCTCAGTGATCAAAAATATTTTTAAAAATATATTAAATCAATATCATATTGTGTCAAATTAAAACAAGGCCATAAACGTTATATTTGACTTTCGAATATGTCGAACGTAAATACTGTTTTTAAACTGGAAACTATAGTTATCATCGTATTTTGTGCCAGATATTAAGATTGCAGACAATGCAACCCCGACATCCGTACGCAATGATATTCATTTGTACTACTCGTATACTCTCAATAGTATACTTAAAGGTTTAGAAATTTGATGGTGAAACCAACATACCAGAATTTATTTTTTCACGAACATATAAATAATTAAGAAGAGCTATCGATGAAATGGTTTGTATATTAAATACTTCAGTTGTATTTTAAAGAGGATTATCTATAACCGTTAGCATTATTCAAATGAAAATGCTCAGTAATCTAAATATGACTTATCACTATCAATATTTTGTAATATAATATGTAAAGCATCATGAACAACTACACGAAACAAGTTATCAGTCTCTATCAAGCTAATGTATTTTTCACTACTGACGTGATACAGCGTAAGTACGCTCTACAAATACAAAGTTAACTTATATAATTGTGTGACTACTTTAGTCTATACGTAAAGGATATACCTAAGTCGAAAACTGTCTATTATTTAAACTATTGGACTGTCTGAGGCGCGCTTTCTCTTTTCGTCTGCATTCATCGCCAATCCTCGTACACACTTTTATTCGGATAATTTCCTCGGTCTGTATCTCAACATTGCAAAGTTTACACAATGTCTTTACTTGCTCATTCTCCTCCGAAATAGTGTTCCTCGAATGCGTTCTCTTCTACTTACTTCATTCCGACATCAGCAAAAACAAAACAATCGAGAACATTCATGGAGGCTCCACACATTCGTAATTAACCAGAGGTAACTGTTGAAACGTTCACGAAAAAGGTAGTCACAATGTAGATTTTTTGTGCCAGGAGATCACAGGGATCTTTGCGCCTACCTTTGTTTGATATTCATTTGGTCTTTAAAAGATTGAACTTCCTTTCTTTGCTCGTTTTCCCACTTATTTGTCGTTAAATGTATGAAATATGAGAATTCCTTTACAGAAAAAATTGTCTTTAGCTGTCAAAATCCACCATAGCCGTCGGTCATCCAATTTCTTTTTCTGATCTGTCCCCAAAACAATAGGGGACAACTGGGGACAGTGGCAAATCTACATATTAAGCTTGTGAAAGCCCTTTTCACTACTTTTGAAGACATAACGATAACAATTATTGTTTGGCGATGGACACACGGACAAGAATGCAGGGCAATTTGATGCACAAAATCATTTTTTCAAAGATAAGGAAAAATAATGAAATAACTATTATCTACATATTTATACAATGAATAATATGACAATGAAATAATGATTGATCTGTTGTAGATATCAAACAAATTGTATGGTTAAAATTTAGAGTTAAAACCATTCAATCTAAAGATGATTATTTTTAGAGTGTGAAACTTATTCGTTGGAGAAAAAAACAATGATTTCAATATTTTGATGATATAAAATTGTTTTTATCTAATTATAGCAACTATCGAAAAGTTCTGACATATTCAGAAGAGAGACATGTTTTCCTGAAAAAGTGGAAATGTCTATTCATATGATTGCAATTAGAAATTTAGAACCGAAAGTGAAAATATTTGAATACTAATCTGTTGTGCGATCAGAATTCATTTCATTTTTATTTTCACCCAATGGACTTCAGTGTGCTTTTAATATTGTCCTTCACTTATACGTTCTACGTCATAAACTGTGTAACACTGAACACCGACGCTTTCATTCAAATTATTTTCTTTTAAACTATCATACCCTAACACATATATGACTTTTAAATATTTTATCTTTTTTTTTTTATTTTTTTTTTTTTTATTTATTTCATTTTTTTTTTGTTTTTTGAAAAGTATCATTACAAGTCAATTATATAGCTGACCACAAAAGTTGCATTGTATATATTGTAAATATAAAAGCAGTTCAACACATATTTAAAATGTATATATATTAAATAAAATACAAAATAAAGTTAATAACTTAAGAATCGGCTACTTAATGTCTGTGTATGCATTCTATTAAACATGCTTTCTTCATTATTTGATAAGAAACATGCACAAAACAGCTATTGCTGTGCATTAGTAATAATGGCCAAAATAAAATCTTCCACTGTGTCCTCTGTTCCTATATCACCCGTAGAATTTTCCCGTAGGAATGTATACACATTCCCCCTAAATCTCCTCAATCGTGCTTCAGATGAATTTGCTTGGTTTCTTGAATCGATTACCTGTCGTGCTGCCTCCTGAAGTTGTCTCGCAGCCATGGCTACTTTTTTCTCGTTAATTTCTGCTCTTCGTAATGATTCCTCTATTTTTTTCCCCGCCTCCTCTACCTTTCTATTAGCATCTTCGAGTTTTTTGTTAGCCTCTTCTAACTTTCTATCGGTTGCATCCACTTTTTTAACGGCCTCCGCAAGCTTCTTTTCCGTGTCCACGTTTCTTTTCTTCTCTCTATCTATTTGCATCTGTAATTCTTCGTCCATCTTCATACATTCTTTATTGCACATTCGGATCATTTCCTTGGTTTGTGTCTCGGCATCACGAAAGTTACACAATGTCATTACTTGTCCTTTCTCCTGCGGAATCAGGTTCCCCGAAGCTTTGATTGTTTGATTTGTGTTTACATTAGCAATCTTCTTTCGTTTAGCAGGTATGTTGCTACTACTAGCTCCAGTACGAGAACTAAAACAGAGAGTACAAAAGAGACTGTACTTGCGCAATGTTACTGGACACTAATAGCGTGGTGTAGAGCCACCTTTAAAGTTCTTTAACTTTGTATCTTTACCTTGTGTAACATACTCAAGTTTATTTGGTGGCTCACAGGACCTTTATCATTCACTCGTAAAATGATGGACGTGATACCAAGAAAACACATACTTCCGGTGAAGTATCGTATACTGTTTTATTTTTTATTTTTGCTCAACTAGCACAAGTGCCACTGAAACATTTTGGTTAAAGGCAAAATATATAAAACCTTTTAAACTACTTCTTTTGGATAACAAGGAAGTCCACGTTGATCATGCCTGCCATGTAGAGACCTAGAACTACTTCAAATGCCACATGCATAAAATATATCTAAAAAAGAAACTTAAAACAGCAACGTACCTTGAAGGTGGTGTCATTGCTGTAGAAGAGTTCATCACGTTCTGTAAAGAAACGCACAAACCTGTTTGATTATTTAGTATTGGTGTGTCTTTAGCAGGATCAAATACCTATAGAGACTTATCATAATAACACAAAAGTGGAATTATTCAAACATACTATTGATCGAAAACAAATCAAAGGGATTCAGCACAACTTTTTACAACTTTCAAGGCATTTTCCAATAACAGGTTATTTGATTTCGAAATTTAAAACAAAACGTTAAGACAACCAAGATTCCCACCTCTGTTGTAACTGCAGTACCGGTTTCGTCAATGGCGTTCCGCTTTCTTCTAACGCTTTCCAATGGTGGCCTTTGTTCTGTTCCCGATGTCTGTACAGAATGCAGTATGAGATAAATATATCCACATGAAAATAGTTCTTGTAATGAAATATTTCAATGACCATTTATTCTTACTTGAGACAGAAAGTATTCAATTAGGATCATTACATAATCTGTAGCTATATACATAAGGAAAAAAATATAAATAATTGGGACAAAGATGGAAAAAAAAAGTTGACTATCTCTTCAATACACTATACAGTTGACTAAATTGTTATGCTTCATACTTGTCCTGCTGATTCAAGGGGGTTCGACGATCGATGGATACTTGGATTGACGTTTACATTTCTGCTAGGGTTCATCAATGACTGCCAGATCTGTTCTCTTAAAGTCTGTGAATAGTTGTAAATTTATTCATACGTGAAATGTCATAAATATGATCGAAACAAAAATTTAGTTTAAAGAATTGTTTTCATAAAACAATACTACAGGCTGAATTATATGAACAGGTAAGAAATAAATCTACACACTTCTCCGTCGATTGATAATGGAGGGTATTTCGGCGGAAGAATTCTTTCATTAACCGCTTGGCTTCTGTTTGCTAAGAAGGATTTGATATAAAAGTGGTCAAAAGATCAATTTCTTTTTGACAAAGATCAGTTCTGAACACAGAATTAATAACTTTTTTTACGCCTTTTATAAAAAAACATCTCCATACCTGTCCTGCTGATTCCAAGGGACTTTCCGGTCGATCCATACTTTCATTTACTCTTTGACTAGTGTGGGGACTGTTCCTCAATGATTGCCTTGGTTGAATTCCAGCCTTCTGAAAAAGGTGACAAGGAAAATCATTACTAATTTGACAGTTGATGCAGTTGTTGGAGAAAACCTGATTGCGAAAGTTTCAAAATATTGAAAAAACCAAACGATTTTTTTTTTGTTTTGTTTTTTGAGGGTATTTATTTATTCAGTTATTTATTTTGGCATTGTCTCCGTTTTGAATCCACCTTGTTAGATGACCAGATGTACACTATAGTAGTATAACTGAGAAAATATAAAATATATCATTCACGAAAGCAATGACCAAACAAGAACTAACTATTCCTGGTATTTAATTTGTAAAAGCGGAGCTTTTATAAACACAAATAAAAGTATAGACAATACATGTACCAGATGCCATTGCATGGGTACAAGTTTGGACAGCAAAATATAAAAGTGGTCAAAAGATCAATTTCTTTTTGACAAAGATCAGTTCTGAAAACAGAATTAATAACTTTTTACGCCTATTATAAAAAAAAACATCTCCATACCTGTCCTGCTGATTCCAAGGAGTTTTCCGGTCGATCCATACTTTCATTTACTCTTTGACTAGTGTGGGGACTGTTCCTCAATGATTGCCTTGGTTGAATTCCAGTCTTCTGAAAAAGGTTACAAGGAAAATCATAACCAATTTGACAGTTGATGCAGTTGATGGAGAAAACCTGATTGCGAAAATTTCAAGTTATTTAAAAACCAAACGATTTTTTTGTTTTGTTTCGTTTTGTTTTTTGGGGGTATTCATTTATTTATTTATTTATATTGCCTTTTCTCCGTTTTGAATCCACCTTGTTAGATGATCAGATGTACACTATAGTAGTATAACTGAGAAAATATAAAATACATCATTTACGAAAGCAATGACCAAACAAGAACTTACTATTCCCGGTATTCAATTTGTAAAAGCGGAGCTTTTATTAACACAAATAAAAGTATAGGCAATACATGAACTAGATGCCATTGTATAAGTACAAGTTTGGACAGCAAAATAAATATGCAGTTTTTGTGTTCGATAGGCGTCTAACATACCTCCCGTTGTAGTCGTTGGTGTTTCTTCCTAAATGAGCAAAACATAAAATATATGTAGCTTTATTCACAACATATCCTATTTCGTCCATATTTGAGTGTATAATCTTAGATGATATGCACTAGAGCCATTATATTACTTAACCATTATAACCATGACTATTGGATTCATAACAACGAAATAACATTATAGATTCAAATGCCGTTTTTACAGTAAACACCAAAGGTCTGACAAAGCAAATTTCAAGATAAGCCCTGCGTTATTACCGCTGGTTCTCACTATCTTTAGATTATGAAAAAAATATTATGTTGGTTGGTTTATCTTGTAGGAATCAAATTATCCCTACACTTTTCAAAACGCTGTTTGAGATTTACAAAACATGTATTTTAAGCTTCGCTACTATGATGGAATTTGTCTGAACGGACCTGCACTGCATACATTTCTATGCCAAAAAGATACATATAATTTTATATTTCGTTCTTTAAATATTAAATTCCACAGCTACATGTTACACTGGAACCTTATTATTGATTTGGATTGTTTCATATTTATTGGCGAACCATACATACATTTTCTGATAATTTCGTCTTTTTTCTTCTTCAGCACCTTCGGTCTCTACTTCCTCCTCTATGTCACAACGACTACGTTACATACAGAGAAAAGTGATTGAATATAATAATGGCATGATTATTAGAACAATTTTACTTTTGATTTTTAATTTAAGGAAGTGCGTTAATGCCTACAATTTATTCACACACAAATTTCCCCACAGAACACAAATTCATTTTTATTTATATTTACAAACATTAATCGTAGAGACCACACCTTAGATTTTTAATAAGAAACACATTTACTACTTACTTGTATCGAAGGTCCTCATTAAGACGACAGTACCATCTTTCGGGACGATCTTCTTCTTTTAAGCCATGGCACAGGCGCCGCCATTTATTGCAGTTATCGCACTGGAGCTCATTTATCACGGAATCATCACTGTTTATTTGTTCATCTTCCCTGCAAATACCAGCAGGTAGCAGTATGAGCAATACACAAATCGGATATACGTTTGAAAAACACTCCGGAACGCAATCACGAATTCAAATAATTATGTTTTTATGTGTTAGCTTTAAAATAATTCAAATGTTTTATGTTAACATTCTTAGATTTGTCAAAGTTCGATCCGATTGATTCAAGTTGAGATATAAAAATCTCTTTTTTTTTATTATTATAAAATTTTATTTTATGTACA
This sequence comes from Mimachlamys varia, assembly GCA_947623455.1. NCBI lineage: Eukaryota > Metazoa > Mollusca > Bivalvia > Pectinida > Pectinidae > Mimachlamys > Mimachlamys varia. Next base: position 33,432,166 of record OX392531.1, on the reverse strand, counting down.
ATAAATGGATAGTTTATATGAAGAAAATCTGCTTTTGAAGCTTTGCCGTTCCTCAAAAGTTGTAAGAACAGGATTAACCACTCATAGTTAATTTATATACTACATTTTCTCATTTTTCACTTTTAGTTGTACATTGATATTGAACGTTAGATTTCCATGCTTCGAATTTTCAATTTTGTTAGTTACATGTATCTATCAAATTCTTGGCGTACTCAACAATGTTTTTAAAACCATATAAATAAGAGTGTTTATGAACATTCCCATCTTTTTCAAAATGAGTTTAGAAAAATTAGATTTTCCACTCTTTTTGGTCCCGAACATCACCGATGAGTCCTAGAAGGACGAAACAGTTGCATGGTTCAGTGTATTTCATGTTTTGCATGTTATATCGATAACTAAATTATATAGGAGTAGTTACATGTGTTAGTCTACCATTCAAACGTTAAAATTGTATAAACATATCTTTCTTCTTGGATTGACTTACATGTCGACGGCGTTGCCCTTTTTCACGTTCCAATAATCTTTCAGCTTTTTTGATATATTTTCCATTAAAGTGCTGAAGTACAAAGGTATCATATAAAGCTACATGTCAGAAATATTGCATATTTTGTGCAAACTCTAAACATTAATTTGCTAAATTTGAACATTTCAAATTTCATATCATATGTGTTCATCGACAATAAAGCAATTTATTTTCATAAAGCTAACAATTCTGACTTATGCATCACAGAGTATTAAACAAGGATTCCCTATAATACAAATGATAGCCGAGAAAAACAAAAGACCCAAGGGCCTTAACAATCATTTTAATAAAAATCTATATGATTGTTCTGTTGGTTATTGCAAAGTTGTTGAAAGTAAGGCCTTTAACCCCTGTGACCTTAAAAGTGGGTCAAGGTAATTCATTTGAACAAACTTTGTAGCTCTACACCCAAGCATACTACAGGCCAAAGATCAAGTACCCTTAGTACTTTTGGTTATTGAGAAGTTTCTTGAGGATTTAAAGACATTAGACCCACATGATCTTTAATGTAGGTCAAGGCACTTCATTTCAGCATGCTAAAGGCCGAATATCAGAACATTGGGCCTTTCTGTTATTGAAAAAAATGCTAAAACATTTTAAGATATTTGACCCCAATGACCTTACGTATATTTGGAATCACGGACGAAGTCTTGCTTGTTGTTTTTGACTTGAAGAGTGTCGGCCTCAACCACAGCAATCACATCATTCCCAATGTCGTTTGTCTGTTAACAAATTCAAAACCAATTCATCAATACCAACACCGTCTGACTGTAAATAGGATACAGTGCTCACACCAATACCAACGTCGTCTAACTGCAAAACAGGATACAGTGATCACACCAATACCAACGTTGTCTGACTGTAAACAGGATACAGTGCTCACACCAATACCAACATCGTCTAACTGCAAAACAGGATACAGTGATCACACCAATACCAACGTTGTCTGACTGTAAACAGGATACAGTGCTCACACCAAAACCAACGTCGTCTGACTGTAAAACAGGATACAGTGATCACACCAATACCAACGTCGTCTGACTGTAAACAGGATACAGTGATCACACCAATACCAACGTCGTCTGACTGTAAACAGGATACAGTGATCACACCAATACCAACGTCGTCTATCTGTAAACAGGATACAGTGCTGACACCAATACCAACGTCGTCTGACTTTAAACAGGATACAGTGATCACACCAATACCAACGTCGTCTAACTGTAAAAAGGAAACAGTTATCACACCAATACCAACGTCGTCTGACTGTAAATAGGAAACAGTGCTCACACCAATACCAACGTCGTCTGACAGAAAAACAGGATACAGTGTTCGCAGCAATACCAACGTCGTCGGACTGTAAATAGGATACAGTGCTCACACCAATACCAACGTCGTCTGACTGTAAACAGAATACAGTGTTAACATCAATACCAACGTCGTCTGACTGTAAAACCGGATACAGTGATCACACCAATACCAACGTCGTCTGACTGTAAATAGGATACAGTGCTCACATCAATACCAACGTCGTCTGACTGTAAACAGGATACAGTGATCACACCAATACCAACATTGTCTGACTGTAAACAGGATACAGTGATCACACCAATACCAACCTTGTCTGACTGTAAACAGGATACAGTGATCACACCAATACCAACGTCGTCTGACTGTAAACAGGATACAGTGATCACACCAATACCAACGTCGTCTGGCTGTAAACAGGATACAGTGCTCACACCAATACCAACATTGTCTGACTGTAAACAGGATACAGTGATCACACCAATACCAACATTGTCTGACTGTAAACAGGATACAGTGATCACACCAATACCAACATTGTCTGACTGTAAACAGGATACAGTGATCACACCAATACCAACATTGTCTAACTGTAAACAGGATACAGTGATCACACCAATACCAACATTGTCTGACTGTAAACAGGATACAGTGATCACACCAATACCAACATTGTCTGACTGTAAACAGGATACAGTGATCACACCAATACCAACATTGTCTGACTGTAAACAGGATACAGTGATCACACCAATACCAACGTCGTCTGACTGTAAACAGGATACAGTGATCACACCAATACCAACGTCGTCTAACTGTAAATAGTGATCAAACCAATACCAACGTCGTCTAACTGTAAACAGGATACAGTGCTCACACCAATACCAACGTCGTCTGACAGTAAAACAGAATACAGTGATCACACCAATACCAACGTCGTCTGACTGTAAATATGATACAGTGCTCACACCAATATCAACGTCGTCTGACAGTAAAACAGCGTACTGTGATCACACCAATACCAACGTCGTCTGACTGAAAATAGGATACAGTGATCACAGCAATACCAACGTCGTCTGACTGAAAATATGATACAGTGATCACACCAATACCAACGTCGTCTGACTGAAAATAGGATACAGTGATCACAGCAATATCAACGTCGTCTGACTGTAAACAGGATACAGTGATCACAGCAATACCAACGTCGTCTGACTGTAAACAGGATACAGTGATCACACCAATACCAACGTCGTCTGACTGTAAATAGGATACAGTGATCACACCAATAACAAGGTTGTCTGACTGTATATAATTATATACGATCGATGTGGACAGCAAACTTCTTGTTACTGATACACATTACATCGTCGATTTTATATGTGAAAGTGAAAATTTGAGATTTGAGGAGGTTTTCTTTTTTAACTTGTCCTGATAAGCACTTCCACAAATGAAGCCTTTTACAAAAACAAGTCAGCTAAGAGTGGGGCACAGTTTGTTCCAATCGGAATGCCAACGGTCTGTTGGACAATCCCTCCGCCAAAATGTCAATCATTCGTACTACATCTTCCTCAGTATATTTCATTGTCGCTTTTGGTTTTGGTTTTTGTTTTGTCACAGAGAATGTTCCAAGATAGAACACAACCGAAACCATGCATTTGTCCTGCAAAAGAAAGCTCTCATAATGGGAGATCAAAGACATAAGGTTCAGTTTTGTAAGGTATGGTAGTATACAAGGTAAAAATGTTTGACAGATGTTTCTAAAGGTTGAAGTGGTAATATTACTACTTTTACCTGTTTTAACTATCAATGAACACATTATTCTCAGTGTTACCTGTTTCTGGCATCCTATTTTCTCGTAGGCAAGTATCAGGCGGTTGAAGTGGTACAGCATCACTCCATAATCGTCAAAACGCTTCGGAGCAAATCCAAATGTAATTGGAATTTTATATGCCTTGATATAACTAAGAAAATTTGGAAATTGAAATAGTTGCAGTTTGAATAAAATGTATCTTTCTTTCACTTACATTTGAATATGTAACAATTAAATCCTGCTTATAAGCTGAAAGTTTATTCTTAGCTTAACATCAGTTGTGTTGTAGTTGATGAGGAATATGTAATACACACAAGTATACTGTATTGTGAAAAAGACCTTTCCTATTGTTTCATAAATCGTATCTTAACTACATTATGTGGCTGTATCATTACCTCCAATAACTATATCATTGTCCCAAGTAATCATAGCACTGTCTCGATTAGTTACATTATGACCTCGAGTATGTATAGCACTGTCTCGATTAGTTACATTATGACCTCGGGTAGTTATAACACTGTCTCAAGTAGTTACATTTTGACCTCGAGTATGTATAGCACTGTCTCGAGTAGTTATATTATGACCTCGAGTATGTAAAGCACGGTCTCGAGTAGTTACATTATGACCTCGAGTATGTATAGCACTGTCTCGATTAGTTACATTATGACCTCGAGTATGTATAACACTGTCTCGAGTAGTTACATTATGACCTCGAGTATGTATAACACTGTCTCGAGTAGTTACATTATGACCTCGAGTATGTATAGCACTGTCTCGAGTAGTTACATTATGACCTCGAGTATGTATAGCACTGTCTCGAGTAGTTACATTATGACCTCGAGTATGTATAGCACTGTCTCGAGGCGTTACATTATGACCTCGGGTAGTTATAACACTGTCTCGAGTAGTTACATTATGACCTTGAGTATGTATAGCACGGTTTCGAGTAGTTACATTATGACCTCGAGTATGTATGGCACTGTCTCAAGAAGTAACACGATGTCCTCGAGTAAGTATAGAACTGTTTCGAGTAGTTACATCATGACCTCGAGTATGTATAGCACTGTCTCGAGTAGTTACATTATGACCTCGGGTAGTTAAATCTCGAGAACCTATATAATTGTCTCGAATATGTATACAACTGTCTCTAGTATTCATAGCATTGTCTCAATTAGTTATATTATTGTGACCTTGACCCGACAACCTTAAAACTCATACTTGTCAAAGATATTTTGATTCTTTACAAGTATGTGAAATTTGATGAAAATCCTTGAAGAAACAAAGCTACTAGAGTGCTGACATTTATTTTTTTTTAAATATCGACAGCGACGTTGACCCGACAACCATGAAACTCAACGTTGTCGAAGACATTTTGATTCCTAGGTAAGTCAATGCAATTTGATGAAAATTCATGAAGAAATGAAGACACTAGAGTGCTGACAATGATGTTTTATCAATAGCAACAGTGACCTGAACATTGACCCGACAACACTGAAACTCAAATTCGTCAAAAATATAATATATAAGTATGTGCAGTTTGATCAAAATCCTTGAAGAAACAAAGCTATGTGTGTACTGACAATGATTTTCTGTGAATATCAAGAGTGACCTTGACCTTGACCCAACAACAAGATATTTGATTCTTTGTTAGTAGAAGTGAATTCACTAGAGTGCTGACTTTTATTTTCTATAAATAGCAACAGTGACCTTGACTAGAAAACTCCAACTAATTTCATCAGTAGAGGACAAATAAATATATGAAGTAGGACCATTTTGAATTTTTCAATTATATGGGCACTTAATGTCCCATCTCTTATCACATTGGAGGTGTCTAGAACCTTCACGGAACTGTCTTTCTTCATAGCAGTTTAAATAACCTTTTTACTTCTTGAAAAGAGACCACATACTGATGATAGCCACTAAGTTAACGATAGCAATATCAAAATACGAAGAATAATTCCGCATTATTGATGACCAAGCTTATTTATTTGTTTGATCAGAAGGATGTGGATTAATCATGATAATAAGTTATCAGTCTAAATAAAAATATTATCAATAATTTGTTTTCTGCCAATGACTTATCTTCCGAACAATTCAAGCACCGTCCCGAATCACTATTTTACCTTTGGACCCTTATTATTTTCAAGTGAGTAATGTGTGCAAGAAGTCGCTAACAATTTGATAAGAAAGGATACACTCCACGACGGTTTGTAGGTGTCTACTTGACTTCTTGAAAGATTCCTTGGGATGCGTAGTGTTACCACCTTCTTCCCTTGTATCAATATCTTCATTCTTGGCTTCAGGTACAATATTTTGCAATATTCCTTAAACAAATAGTTTAATTAATAAACATAACTATGTATAATTAGAACACTGAGAGCGGTGATCCTTCAGTATCTGAATGACGTCACTAAGTAACAGCATAACAGATTACGTCACAATTGTAACTCTAAAATAGAATCAGACCAAAATGAAAACGTTTATGTTTTATTTGCATTTCTCTCTGTTTCTTAGATTAAAAATGTACTGTTTACTAAGAATTGTATATACAATACATGTTTATAAATATTTATTGATATTTACGTCACAAAAAAAAATACATAAAGTGCGTTAGTTGAAGAAGGGTACGGAAAAACCAAATATATTTATCTGATCTGTCATGGGGAGGTAACTCACAACTGATTACATAACTAGCACACACAAAAAATATACATACATTTAAAAATCACCATGCATATGTAACAGTAATGTAGTTATCTGGAAGACAGCGATGTGAGAAAAACATATTCTACTGTATGTATTTAGTTAGGATAATCACCGCCGTGTAGAGACATGCATTATTATTATTGAAATTATGTTAAGTATAAAGGTAGTGGACAAACCTTGAGAGACACCATATAATGACGTTTCTGTTCGCACGTGATGGAGCCGGTTTCCTCTGCATTGGTGTCTCTCAGGTGTGTATCGGGATCTCTGATATCTGACGGATCACTATGGAAATCCAATTCCAACAGTTGTCCTAACCTAAAAGGTGACACAAACATATTTATCACACAATAAAGTCATACAGTCAAACATTAAACAGTTTCGACGACATTTTGCCAACTTGGTCAGTGATGACACTAGTGATATGGATAAGAAACGTACATAGCAGGGACCTTACAGAATAAACACAACTAAGAACATATCCCCTGCTACCTGATCCTTTTCGGTACAATAATGTGCTGAAGTTAACGCTTATTTGAATACAACAATGTCAGTAAAGTATTAGTACCATTATATATAATAGTGAGGCATATTTACCTGCGGCTAAGATTGTATATTATGATAGTAGTTCCACTAGTCGTTTCAATATCAGCCAGCTCTTCCAGTAAGGCCTCTTCAGTATTAAATACTGAATGTTCCAGGATAGCATTCAGACTGGCAATCACACCGGGATCGGCACGTGTCGTGTCTATGGTATATTAAGACTAAACAACTGCTTACATTGATAATAGTGGTATTTGCCTTGTACATTTATATTCAGAATGTGCAGATCATACCTCATCTGATGTACTATCAGTTAGCCTTTGTACGAATATCAAACCATTTTTACGGATTTAGCCAATGAAGAAATATATCTAAGGCTTTGTTAACATGAAAATTACATTTTTGTTCCTTATTAATCTATTTTAGACATTATCGTACTCAACATGTGCTATGGTACAGTTGAAAGCAAGTCGATCAGTAGAAACAAATCAAGGTAACAAGTCACATATTTTTCATGCATTATAACTCAGTTCTAAAAGTCGCTTTTATGAAAGAAACAAAAGAATCACGTCCTCCGCAAGGACCGATTTGCAATACGGTGTTATCTATTGGGGAAAATATGATTTATGTTGAAAATATGGTAAACAAATTTAGACTGTTAACTTAAACATCTTATCTATATATTGCACAGCATCACATACTATACGAATAGCAATTACAGTGTCATGATATGACATTCGACCTTAATAATCAAAATTATAAAAGACATTCATTTTTACCCGGTTTCGATATCTTCCCAAGTGACAATCTCTTCAGACCATCGTATCTAAGGAAAGCAAACATATATTTTGCATTTGCATAGTATTTAGAATTAGTTTCACTGGTTATAAAAACCGGAATGAACAAAAATCGGAACAGATGAGGAAGAACTTAAAACCATAATTGTTTATCTCAGTAAAAACAATTTTAACACGGACCGTCAGCTTTAAGACTTAAAATCATTCTATTTTTTGCATAATGGAGATCTATTTAAAGGCCCAATATACGTAACTTTCGGCAAAACTTGAAGCGAAAATCAAGCCTAATAACTTTTTATATTTATAGATTTAGTCAAGATTAACTGATATTAGCAATATCCAAGATAAATTCCTTCACGGTTACCGGTACAGCAGCAGTTGAAACACGCTATTTGTAAACACACGTCCATTTCGAACCGTCTTCTACCTTCGGTTTGTTGTTGAAGTGGGCCCCACCTGAATTATTTTCAATTCTTTGGATTTTTTTTTTGTCAAGAGTTTCTTGTTAGCTACCGCTCAGGTTTACTTCGTTTTAGGCGTATTATTGTATGGTTATCAACTCGATTTTTTTTTTAATTTTTCAGGATCACGAAAATTTACCTGAAGTTACGTAACGTATATTGGGCCTTTAAACTGATCCACTATAAGCTTTTGAGATGTTATGTAAGACGCTCTTTTGTCAGTTCAAGAATTTTCATTGCTGTTCTCTTTGATTCCAACAAGAGTCCCAATGGGCCTGCATCGCATGGTATTGATCTAACATTTGTATTTTTAAGTGGTCGTCTAAAACCTATAATTAAGTCATTCTTAACAGTTTTGACCCCTGTGATAAAGAAGGTACGTTAATGCAGTTTTACTCGGTTTCTGCTAAAAAGGCATCCAGTCCAATAGCATGTCTATTTTTTCTGTGTTTCAGAAGATGTCGTTGGAACGTTTCGACAAATTTGGCCCCTGTGACCTTGTGAGTAGGTCAAAGTTGGATTGTTTTTTTCGTAAACTTTTTTTATATCCTTCCATGAATGCTACCGGCCAAATGCCATGTAAACTTTGTTCGGCTCTTTTCAAGGAAGTTACCAGTCAAATATAATGTTTCTAAGCCTTTCGGTATTTCGGATGAAGTCGTTTAAAGGATAAGGTAATTGACGCATGACGGACGGACGACAGACGCCGTACCATGACAAAGGCTCCTTCGGACAAGGTGAACGAAAAAGGATACGGCTAGGCAAGTTCCATGTGACGATTGGCACATATACATTATCAGCGCCGATGTTGGTGAGATAAGTCTGTGACAGGAGACCCACACTCATAGAGTTCTTTTGTCGAGTAAACACCATGGCGTCTTTGCCGAGTCGCATTGCGCCAGACTTGAAACCGTTACCATATCGTCCAATAGCTTGATGACGTTGGGTTTCAAACTTATCTTTATCATTGAATCCAAAACTAGGTAAAAAAAAATTAAGAATGGTAAGATAAGATATTTCCTATCTGCAAGAAAGAAAAGTATCAAAACTATATGACGTTGTGCTATAAATTCATATAAAATTCCATATCGAGCAGGATAACGTACTTGTGTTACAAGCATTACCTTCAAATCTCATCATTACCAGTTGGCAAAATGTAACCAGCTACATAACACAAATGATCATTTTATCAAAATCACATCCTGTTGATATATAAGTATACGAGTATGCAGATAGCGGTTTATTTGATTTGATTCATTGAAATACTGTATATATGAACTTACAGCACTAACTGACAAGAACAACATTCTGACAGAACACAGCACATATTCCATCAGAAAACATGATAGTTACAACGGGTAGAGCAGACGTCGCGATTGATCTTAATACTTCAGTTGTATATGAAGAGATGTTACTACCAAGGAAGGGAAAGGCCACGATCAGAAAATCGAAATCGTCACGTTTATGTGTCGCTTAGAAGTAAGCTGTCTATGTTGATCGGTTTAAGTAAGGATCTGGGTAAACAGCTGATGCAGAAAAGTCTATTGTGTCATTGATTCCAAGTTCAGACAGATTAATACGTAAATACGATCGATAAGTTTTTGTTACCTGACTTGATAACCCCTGCGACAAATTCTACCTCGTACGAAAACAAAATAAATCATCTAACAGTGGATACATTCTGTTCACATTAGAATGCCAACAGTTTGCTGAGAAAGCTTTCATCCAAACACTAAAACATATATCGGCATCCAATCATTCGTCCTAGATCTTGCTTGGTATATTTCATCCTTGCTTTTGCTATGTTTTCACAAAGGATGTTCTGTCCAAGACAGCTCACAACTTTATATTTACATTTGTTCTACATTAACACCCAGTTCCTCAAACAACAACATTTGCTATTGAGACGTAATCCATCTCATCACTTTCATTGTTGTCACTTTATTTACTGTTCAAAATTGGTTCGAAGTAACTCAATTAAGCACAAAAAGTCTATCAAAATGTATAAGTAATGAACATTTTAGCAAACATTGTAACAGCCCTATAACACACATAGTTATTGCTGACAAACTTACATAAAGCCCGTTGTGTCATCAAAAGCAATGTTTGTTATAGGACTGAAACAACATTTGCTTAGATATTCATTGCTTTAATATTTGTAGTATCATTGTCAACCTTTATTGACGAAATAAGCTTTCATATTGAGTGGTATGAAGAATGATAGTGTACATGGTGAAAAAATCAAATGTTTTGATAGACTTAACATTTCTTGAGGTGTGGAGTTCAAAATTGATTATAAGATCTTTTGAGGTTTGGTGTTCAAAATTGATTATAAGATATTTTGAGTTTTTTTTTTTTTAAATCAACATTACGTTATTCCGCTTCTGCAGTTATATACAATCAAATGAATGTCACAATAAGACTGTAGCTAAGAATAGTAGTTAAAAATTTTCGATAAAATATTCGGTTGAGCAGTAAGCAGGGTCAGCGATAAAAAGTTTTTTTTATATAAGTTCTTGTGCAGTTTCCATATCCAATAAAGACGAGATAGGTTATCGTCTTTCTCATTAACCGGTATCTGGAAGAATACTGATGTCTGTTAGACATTATTTCATCTTTCGATGTCAATGTGTAAGTAGGATTACCTTGGTTATCAAGCAGGCCTAGGTATAGCGTTTGCAATTATGGATTGCGTTATTACTTAGTATATGCCTTGTCTACAGACAAAAGCACAAACGTCATGAAGATCGTTGATTTATTTTGTAACGCTGACTACTAATTCATTTCTGGATAGAGGACCTGGTATAACCTTCCACATATTTCATATCTAAACGTTTAACTAATGTAGTAGGGTATGTTTGTAATACGGTAATTATTAAATGTTTTTGTATAACTACACATCAAAGCGGTAAAACAACTACCTCATCATATTATGAAGTCTCTCATGATTCATGCCATTCCCATTGTCCGTGAATGTGAGACAATCTTTGTCTTGAATCTGTCGGTGGTCTATTCGTAGTTCTCTAGCTTTCACATCAGGGTCATTTGCGTTGTCTGAACATGAATAATGTATTAACACCCAATTCATTCAATAACATGATGCCGAATATGTATAATGCTTCAATCTCTGAAATTATTAACCAATATAACATGAACAATTTCTGAAACCGGTATACATGTAGGTACATGTACACGGGTATACTCTTCTCAAATACTCTCGAATTGCTTTTTTTGTAATAAAAACAATAAAACTTAAAAAAAAAAAAGTTATTTACTTTAGAAATACTTTCGAATACAATGCTTGAATGGAAAACTGTGGGATTACATAAAGCTGAAATAAGTATGCATCAATTGTTTTGATATCATAACGCTGCATAAGCCTGAGATGACAACGAACAGAGAGCAAAATATATTTAGGGTGCGGAGAATAGTTTTAAGAATAGTCAAATACCAATTAGTTCAGCAATCGCGCTAAAGGCCCAGATGTGGACAGTTGCGTTAGACTGGAGGTACCTAGGATGCACCTGAAAGAGAACACAGTTTATTCTTACAAAGCATCATCTAGGATTTTTTTTAATTAACAAAAGAAGATTTCTTACTTGTTTTTAAATGATTTATATAAAAGACGCGGGAATATTTTTGCAATACACAAATATAACATAAAAGTTAGTCGACCATAAATTACATATTTAACAAAACACGTCAAAATTGAAGCTAGAAATAGGCAAATGTAGAAACATGCTGATATCATTCCAAGTCGATACATGAAGCACATCACTTTTATTTTAAACATGAAATGAAATTTGTTTTGTGCTAAAACAGGTGGCTTGCAGTTTAAATCACCAATAAACATATTTACCAAAAAAGGAATGACACAATAAATTATAGTATCTGTCTACTATTTTCACCTCTTTCGAGGTTCATCAGGAGAAAAGTAAATTAATGTTGACAGGTCAAGTATGTCATTATACACAAGAAATAATACTGTATACGTGATATGCAAGACAAAACAATCATCAGCCGATCTGATTAAAATGCATATCCGTATTCTCACTCCGATGTAAAACGATCCGACAACATCCTATATGAGGTCTTGTTCTGGTGACCTTTTGTAATGGCCAACAGAATCACCATAGGCGGATCCAGAGGGGGTGCCCCCCCCCCCCCCCCTAAAATTTTCCAAGTGACCATATCTTCCAGGAATTAAAACTTACCGTTACTGTAATATATAATATAAGCCTGACAATTAATTACCCCCTCCCCAACCCATTCCATGTTTCTCTTTCCTCACAATTTGGCTGATAACGATCACACGATGTCATACAAGGGGTGTTCGAAAACTTTGACTAATGACCTGTTTTGTCAAAATTTGAATGCATTTTGTCTAGTTACCTTCTACATATTCCCCTTTAACTTTACACACCGTTTCAATCTTTGAATCCACTTTTTGAAACAGTTTTCATACTCCTCTTTGGGTACACGAATCAGACACTAATGAACTGAAGATTCCAGCCTCGCTTCTAGACAAATATCTCTTACCAGATATGTGGTGCTGTTTCTTATTTCGGAATGAAGAAAAAACACACTGGACAAGGCCTGGGATGTGTGTAGGGTGTGGCAATACATTGACCAGTTCGGACTTTAAAAATAACTTGACTACAGTTGCTGATTTGTGGGCTGGGGCATTGTCATGTAACAATTGGACATGCTAGAGACCTGTTTAGGACGAGTTTTTCTCACTTCAAGACATACCCCTACCTTTTGGAAGAGCAATTTGCATGATGAGTGATCCACTAGTTGCAGTGATCAATTTAGGGTTTATTTTCATCGGTCCTTTAGTTCATATTGCTAAAAACTATGGGTCCCACAATATTAAATAAAAGTCTTTCTATGAGTCCTATACTCATAATTACATGAGTACAGGACTCACGATTGCACCTTAATTGATCACTGTATTTCTGAAGAATATTATGTACAACACCTTCTTTGCTGTCAGTGTTCGTTTAGCAATATTGGGCCTTTTGGCATATTTCAAAGCCCATATCCTATTGTCAACTTTCCTCTTAGGCTCATAAATGCACACATATCTCATTACCCGTTATGAGACTATCAAATGCCCTTTTCTGATATTTTTGATACTTTAGCAGTTTCTTTGCCATTTGTACGCCTCTGCTTGCCAATGAGTAAATACGGGATCCAACGAGCACTTTTTTCCTAACCTTGAGCATTTTCTTCAGAATGAAGTGAACAGATTCTAAACCCAAGTTTGTCATTCGTGCTAGCTGTCTGGCCGTATAACGCGCATCTTTCCCAGTGATTTACTTGGTTTTTTTTTGACGTTTAATTTCATAACCGCTGGCCTAGGTATTCCTGAATAAAGGGTATCTTTCACCGATTCGTGACCAGAATAAAATTTAGTAAATCATCTGTAAACTGTGAAAAATGACATTCGTTTATTCCCACAAACAGCACATATCCCATCATGTATATTTTTGACGCTAAATTCCAACTTACAGTGGGCTTTTATTTATCACCTGATTTCAGTGACATTTTCTATTCGTTTCCAATCATTTTCAACACCGTGTATGTTGCAAGGGATCCGATTAGCCGATTTCAATGATATGCATATAACAATATACAGCGATGAGCGAGCGGTGAACCAGTTTATACCGGTTTAAGAGTCATCTATATAGCATATCTATAGATAGTTTACAAGCTTATTAATCACCATTTAAGGGCCCATTTATTAGAATTAACTTGATCAATTTTCGGTATAGATCATGGCAAACCATGGACCTTGCTTTTGACATGTAATTTGCCTAAGTAGTTTTAAAATTTGGCAAAACATGCGAAAAATGTATATTCCAGGGCGGAACAATTAGTTCATGTATATCAAACATCTTGAGCAAAAGAACAATGACGTTGTACTCTCAAGTGTCTATAGCACACGATAGGGACATTTGTTTGACTGGATATATGGCTCTATCATGATTGTGTTTTGACCTTGAATTGCAAATGGCGACTATATTTGTTTTACTTAAATATGCATACATGGAAGTATTTTAATTATTAACAAAGTTCCTACTGGATATTATTAAGACTTCTAAACAAAGTGAAAAGATTGTTTTCAAGACAAATGTTAAAAATGTTGCGTTTGGGACTTTTCATGAAATCTGGGGGTTTTTTCATCTTAAAAACAGCGGTTAAACTATTTTCCCTCAAAACAGGAAGTTATTCACAACCGCCATTTGCATTTTAATGTCATAACAAAATCAATACGTACGCTTGGAAAGAGCGATATCCAGTCAAACAAACATCCCTATCGTATGCTATAGACCCTTGAGAGTACGATGATATTGTTGTTTTTCTGGTTTCATATATTGTATAACTTATAATTATCCCATGCTACATCTTCCCACAAAGTCACTTTATTTAAGAATCTCTTATCATATAGAGCTCGTGTTTAAATATAAATTAGAACGTTTTCGTAATGACATAAAAATTTGGTATATTAAATTACTATATTGGTGCCATACTTGGTTGTTTTCTGTTGTTTAAAATTCAACCTAATTTGTCTATTTAGATGTTCCTTAATGCACGTACAACAATTTTCCAACACTCTTCGTATGAACAAAGATGCAATTTATAATGTTGTTGTGAACTCAAGGTGGGTGAGAGGCCGAACATGCTATACACAAAAGTTCATTTCAGAAAACAAAAATGTACGCCATGATATGGGATGTTGACAAATCATTTAGGCCTATAACGGAGTGAGAATATGGATCTACGTTTTAGTCAGATTGATTATCAACTAAAGATGTTGACCACAATTCCACCTTCCTCTTACCTTTCCTAAAGGGATTTCGTCCATGTCTGAAGACTGGCTTCAACCGGATGTATGGATTCGGTGTGGGACTACAAATAGGGAAAAAAAACATTTTCGGCAATCACACACAAAAGCAAGTACACCTCTTGTACTTTTTCGATGATGTACAAAAAACAACAACACAAAAGCAAAATCAGAAACATTTAAAATGGAAATACAAATCATGTTTTGTTATAACGCGGCCGTCCTTGACACTCTACACAGCATAACTGACACAATACACTTGAATATACACTATTAGTTGTTTGATTGAACTGACAAAAGAAAACCGCTTGGCTGGATTGACATCAGACTTCAAAACCATTCAAGTTTGCCGTTACAGTGCCTCGGATAAGTTTGACGTTCCAAACTATTTTCTGTGTTTCATCTACAAGGTGGCGCACACTGATCATTCAATATGGTCTTGGAAGAGACGCTTTACGTACTTTCAAAATATTAACTTTATCTTAAGTTGTAGATAATTTTACTCTAGAGAACTTTTTTGGTTCATCCTTGCCATTCAGGGGTAAAAATACGAAACCTGCATGTACATCTACACATGACCGTATGTAAAAGTACTTGTTCTACACCTGCATGTCATAGCGTCCTGTGATCGTATTCTAATTTCATTGGGTTGTGGAGAGGGCCGCCGCGTGGCCTGTAGCACATGCATGGGCTCGGTTTCGGGATTTTGAGCGATACATAGCGAAAAATACTTATAAATTCGCTTAATAATTAAGGTTTGCACACAAATAAATTATATCAATATTTTTTATCCGCGGTTTATACACATTCTTAAACTTTGTAAAGACAAAGGGTACTACGGTATTAAACGAAAGCCGCCATCTTGGATCAGGAAGTACCTCAATTAAAACGATACATTACGACAGAAACACGTGTTGTCATACCGATCATTGATCTTCGTGACAATATAGTCTCTATATCCGATAAATCCGTTCGTTCAATCAATTATTCGTACAAAAGCTTACACGCTTCTTACGAAAAGCAAACCGCCTGCTTAAACGGAATTAGGACGATTTCACTGATACATTAAAATGGTACATTAAGGATATACAATATACCAGGCGCATCCTGTGAAGTAAGGACAATAGTCGTATACTATACCTTCTACTGTTAATGCATTAAGTATACATATATTATGATTGTTGTGAGTTTGATGCATCAGGGGGTTTATCACGTCTGTGCTAGCCACCGTAGAGATACAGGCGCCATTTTCCTAACAAGTGTATACGTAGTAAGCGGAGTCAGGAGATATGAGAGTTTGCCACCACAATTGACTTCGAGTTATGTAATTTCAAATGTGGTACAAAATGTACGGACCGTGACATAAAACCTGTGCCTGTGGCCAACAGTCACCTTCCGGTTCTTTTCCCTTAGATTAGTCGAAGTGTTAGGAAAGACCCACAACAAGACTAGAATCAAATTCCACCAGTTTATTAATGACTGAGCACTGAGCTTTAAACAATAACAAAAGTATAAATAAAACAAAGGAGACTATATATATATATATATATAAGCTTATATAGCCCTAACCCCGTGACCCCAGTGAACCTACCCGGATTAAAACCGAGAGTAACTAAAAGACTCAACGACTGGCTCCGCCGCCGAAGCCTACTGCCCTCGGCCCACCTCACAAGATGGCCGATATAACAACCCGAAGCAGACAAACATTAACACCGACACGATGTCTCTCCGTAAACCCTAGCATATACCATCCCAGAGTACTACTGTTTCGAGACTAAGGGTACGTACACCTAGTAAGAGCCAAAACCACTACAGGATCACCTGTCATTACACAATACGATCGTATTACCGTATTACTAGCCAAGTCACGAACGACGGAAAAACCGACTATACCACACAAGATAAACTTTGACACGGAAATGTTTGAGTGGTTTACGACAGAGCATGACCAACCAGCAGACAATGTTGCGGTAGGGGCGGGATTTATATCATTATGTGTATATTACAAAAGAAGACGTAACACACACATATGCTGCACATTTTCAAATTTACAAAACTAATCCCCTCTGAGGTGGGGATCACTTTGGGCGAGATTTGGGGATTTTTGCCCTTATTGTTTCTGAAAATCTCATTAAAAATTCAAATTGTTTTACTTTAAGAGAAATGTTAAAGAAATTTTGCTAATCTCATAAAATCCCTCAAATTCTCCCATCGGTTTTAAAAGCGATAATTCTCCCCTCTGAGGTCGCGGTTAAGTGTATCAGTGTGTATACGTAACAGGAATCGACTTTCTGAAAATGTCCCGAGATTGCGAGATTCATGGAAAGGAATTCGCATGTACTTTCACTTTCACTTTTCTATTTGAATACCGTTGTAAATCGATTTTTTTGTTATTATTCATAAACGAAAGCGTGAATGTACACATATGAAGAAAAGCGAATACATGTACATACATCACCATATAGCCACATATGAAACATAAAAATATGCATTAATACATAATACACACATATACATACATATATACAGACAAGTGTAAAATATACACACATGGACATGCGTTTCACAAGGGTTCATACATGTATTCATATACACATACGCATTATATGCACAAACATGCATAGATGTACATTGCATCATACACTCAATCAAAATAAAACCAATTACCTTGAAGGATTGTCATTGCTTTGACGTTTTTGCTATTTTCGATCCATATATTGTTATCCGTGTCCGCCAAATATTTTATAATATTCAACCGATATAGTAGTTCATAAAAAAAGATAGCGTTTCTTTCATCACAGTGAAAACCTTCCCCAAAGCAAAAAGTCTTCAAAAAATTATGGAATCAAAATACAACGTACAAAGAAAGTGATGAAATCTTACCAATCATGTTGATTACAGAACTCATTATTTCCGTACGTCACCTATCAAGATGACCTTGAATAATTAATCAAATAAAAAAAAAATATGTTTTGGTGTCATAGGTTCGTTGAAAACTGGAAGATAAAAGTTGTCTGGTCCATCTTAATCAGGGATTTCATAAACATAATCAATAACAGGAAAATATGGCGTTGCATACTGACGGCAAACAAACGTACGATAACGGTATAGAAAGGTCAAGTTGTACAAACATTTGTGACTCATTGTCAATCTATCACCAGCTGAAACACGTACGATATGTGTAAACGCTTGCAACATGACCTTCTGCACAGCACAGAACAACCTACAGATTATCTTACCTTCAACACAACGCAGAACAATCTACAGACTCTCTTACCTTCTACACAGCATAGAACAACCTACAGATTATCTTACCTTCAACCACGGACTTAGATAGCAGGGATTGGCAACACCACTGTCATCTAGCGTATGTATTGTCCACCTCTTGTATTTGTGCATCGAACCGTGACGACCTGTAACTCTCTTGCTGGAGCCAATTTACCTGTACTGCGCTTGCGTGCTATCAAACAGACTCGTTTCCGGTAATCTAAGTCCGTGCTTTAACACAACACAGAACAATATACAGACTCTCTTACCTTCTACAGAACATAGAACAATCTACAGACTCTCTTACCTTCTGCACAGCACAGAACAATCTACAGACTCTCTTACCTTCTACAGAACACAGAACAATTTACAGACTATCTTACCTTCTACAGAACATACAACAATCTACAGACCCTCTTACCTTCTACTCAGCACAGAACAATCTACAGACTCTCTTACTTTCTACAGAACACAGAACAATTTACAGACTATCTTACCTTCTACAGAACACAGAACAATCTACAGACTCTCTTACCTTCTACAGAACACAGAACAATCTACAGACTATCTTACCTTCTACACAGCACAGAACAATCTACAGACTGTCATACCTTCTACACAACACAGACAAATCTACAGACTGTCTTACCTTCTACAGAGCACAGAACAATCTACAGACTCTCTTACCTTCTACACAACACAGAACAATATACAGACTCTCTTACCTTCTACGCAACATAGAACAATCTTCAGACTGTCTTACCTTCTATACAACACAGAACAATCCACAGACTCTCTTACCTTCTACACAACACAGAACAATATACCGACTCTCTTACCTTCTACACAGCACAGAACAATCTACAGACTCTCTTACCTTCTGCACAACACAAAACATTCTACAGACTCCCTTACCTTCTACACAGCACAGAACAGTCTACAGACTGTCTTACCTTCTACCGAACATCGAACAATCTACAGACTGTCTTACCTTCTACAGAACACAGAACAATCTACAGGCTGTCTTACCTTCTACCGAACATAGAACAGTCTAATACAGGCTGTCTTACCTTCTACCGAACATAGAACAATCTACAGACCCTCTTACCTTCTACTCAGCACAGAACAATTTACAGACTCTCTAACTTTCTACACAACACAGAACAATTTACAGACTATCTTACCTTCTACAGAACACAGAACAATCTACAGACTCTCTTACCTTCTACAGAACACAGAACAATCTACAGACTATCTTACCTTCTACACAGCACAGAACAATCCACAGACTCTTACCTTCTACACAGCACAGAACAATCTACAGACTGTCTTACCTTCTACACAACACAGAACAATCTACAGACTCTCTTACCTTCTACACAACACAGAACAATATACAGACTCTCTTACCTTCTACACAACATAGAACAATCTACAGACTGTCTTACCTTCTATACAACACAGAACAATCTACAGACTCTCTTACCTTCTACACAACACAGAACAATATACCGACTCTCTTACCTTCTACACAGCACAAAACAATGTACAGACTCTCTTACCTTCTTCACAACACAGAACATTCTACAGACTCTCTTACCTTCTACACAGCACAGAACAATCTACAGACTGTCTTACCTTCTACAGAACATAGAACAATCTACAGACTGTCTTACCTTTTACAGAACACAGAACAATCTACAGACTGTCTTACCTTCTACACAACACAGAACAATCTACAGACTGTCTTACCTTCTACACAACACAGAACAATCTACAGACTGTCTAACCTTCTACACAACACAGAACAATCTACAGACTCTCTTACCTTCTACACAACACAGAACAATCTACAGACTGTCTTACCTTCTACAGAACATAGAACAATCTACAGACTGTCTTACCTTCTACAGAACAATCTACAGACTCTCTTACCTTCTACAGAACACAGAACAATCTACAGACTCTCTTACCTTCTGTACAACACAGAACAATCTACAGACTGTCTTACCTTCTACACAGCACAGAACAATCTACAGACTATCTTACCTTCTACAGAACACAGAACAATCTACAGACTATCTTACCTTCTACACAGCACAGAACAATCTACAGACTTACTTACCTTCTACAGAACACAGAACAATCTACAGACTATCTTACCTTCTACAGAACACAGAACAATCTACAGACTCTCTTACCTTCTATAGAACAATCTACAGACTGTCTTACCTTCTACAGAACACAGAACAATCTACAGACTGTCTTACCTTCTACACAACACAGAACAATATACTGACTGTCTTACCTTCTATAGAACATTCTACAGACTGTCTTACCTTCTACACAACACAGAGCAATCTACAGACTATCTTACCTTCTACACAGCACAGAACAATATACAGACTCTCTTACCTTCTATTAAGTTCTATACAAAACAAAATACATGTTATCTTGTTTGGCTTAAACTTAATACGCCGGTCTTTTAAAGCTGGGCTCGTGGTAGTTACTACCGCAGACCTTTTGACCCCTGGGGGAGGCTTGGCCTAAATGTTATCAGTACTATTTATAAATGATTCACTTACCCTCAATATTAATGTATAACAATGTATATTTTATTTATCGTATTATTTACACTGTGAAGTTAAACTTTAATTATTACCTATATATATCATACAAATATATCCACTAATATCTACCTTGGTTAATTGACTAAGGCACAAGTGTTGCCAATTGACATTATTTGGTCAAAACACCTATCGGTAGGATGTGTAAATGATAAATATAGGAATGTAAATTTATATACATGTATAAGTAAATAAGTATACTAAAATAGATGAAGTATGGTGCCCATTGATAGTCGGGTTCATCCTAGCAGCACTATATTTCTACAGTAATAAGCTTAAGTGTATACTTAGTCCCATGCCATTCAGAGAACATGCTCCAATAACATATGTTGTACAGGTTGCAACAATATATAGTGTGAGCATGAACGTAAAAAAAGGGGGGGGTAGTTGTTGTGTTATATGTCGTAAGTATGTATGTTGTATACAGGTGTGAATGTCTATATATATTTATGTATGTCTACATGATTTTTGTATGTACACTTTCAAATTACTGTGTGTATGAGTGTATATATATATGCATGTAAGTTTGTATGTTAATACAAGTATATATGTTTGCATTAAAATATGCATGTTGTGCCTGTGACTATGTACATATGTGTAGGGTGATCTGGTTTATAAGTGGATAATGTATGTGTGTTCATGTCCAAATATTGCAATATACATGTATGTAAATAAAGAAAGTTAAAGAGAGAGCTGATATAGGCTACGCCTGTTGCTCAATCCGATTGTTAATTCAATAAAATATATCTGAAACTGAAACTTAGCCTCAAACTGAGATAGGAATTTCAGGCTACATATAATTTGAGAGGGGTCTTTAGATCCTTCTTAATATTATCTAATGAATATCCATGTTGGAATCAGAACGAGGCTAAGTGAGCAAGCGTCCCTATTGATTCAATTCTTCTACTTACGGTTTTTTTGTTTTCTTTGAAAATCATGTCCGAACACGAAGAAAATGTATGTCCTGCCCCTGTGTGTATACATGTATGTGTGTAAAAATTTAGTTATATATCAACATGTAAGTACGGTGGCCGATAGCGGCCATACACTTCTCATTAAGGGTGGTCGGGTGGTGCAGTAGATAGCGCACTTGCCTTTTACCAAGGTGGCCGGGGTTCGATTCCCCGACTGGACGTGAAAAGATATGGGGCCACCTGCCCGACCATGTGGGCTTTTTTCCTGGTACTCCGGTTTCCTCCCACAATAAGACCCCTCGCACGCAAACATCCGGGCCAACAAGAGTGATTCATATGAGTTGGATAACTTGTTTCTTAATTGTTGTAAAATAAATAAAGTTTATATATTAACTTCTCATCACTTTTATGTTTAAAAGTGTAACATGGCACATTTTTGTGAGGTACACTTTTCATCACTTTTATTGGCAAATTTGTATATTGGTACAATTTTGTGGGGTTAATTATTTGAAAATAAAAATGATCAAATCTGTACCTTTTTAACACCAGCAGCCGATATAGCGACCGGACAGTTTTATACACATTTGTTTTCAAAAGTGTACACTTTTAGCGGTACACTTTAATTCAGTTTTACAGTCAAATGTGTAACATGGTACACTGTTCGTGTAGAGGAATGTTAGGAAACGAAAACACATGGCCTACCAGGGCCGTAGCTGGGGGTATTTTGATGTGCAAGCCCCGCGACGTTTACATTTCGTGAGGGGGGGGGGGGGGGTGGGGGCGGCTTCTGGGGAAAAATCACATTTGGACTTCAAATGGTGCCAGTGTGTTGGACTTGTTCGAATAATCATTGTCTGGCCTATCATTATACAAATCATAAATGCGGAAATGGAATACAGTATGTTTTACTTCCATGATGTAAATTGTATGGAAACAAATAACAGACAGACAAGAGATCCCACAGGGATCTTGGCGGCCACCATTGATGATTTTTCATTAATTCTTAGAAAGTTGGATCTTTTTCCTTCTTTCTTTTCTTTCATTTATGTATTTGATCTTAGTTCTTTGAATATTTCTTGAAAATTAATAATAGATATAAGAAGGTTTCTTGTCAGGAATTTTGTTTTTCTGATCAAATCCAAATTCCAAATATTTAAGAAGGGTCCATCTTGTATTTCTTAAAAAAAACATAATGTTCTTCCATAGTTGACATAGAAGATGGCCGTCAGGCGGCCATAATTCCCCCCTGTAGCAGTATAAAAAATAGACTATGCACGACTAGGGACCAAACAGAACCTATTCTCAAGACATGGCGATCACAAACTATCACTGTCAAAATCCAAGATTGCCGTCTGAAACAAATTGTTTTATGAATCATCTCCACAAACTGGACAACGCACAACTTGGGACCACGGGGAACCTGCATATGAAACTGAGAAGGATTCAACCAAAACTTTTAAGAATTAGCAATCACAAGCTATCAATGCAAAATCCAAGATGGCTGTATGTCGGCCATATTGTATTTCAGATCAGTCTAGAAATGTACAGTGCACAACGAGGCACTAAGTGGAACCTACATATATGGAATTTGAGTAAGATCCATGCAGTACTTCTCAAGAAATAGCGATAACAAGAATTGTTTAAGGACGGATGACGGACCAACCACGGACGCAGGGCGATATGAATACCCCATCATCATCATCATGATGGTGGGTTGATAAAACCATATTGATTTACATACGTCTCTGCTAGTACATGTAAGTATATGTTAATATGCGATTAATACAACTTAGGGTGTAAGAAAATGATGCTTGTTTTCTTAAGCATAGTTTTGTACAATTCCAACAGGCCTAGTTTCACGAACGTTTGTCAACGAAAGGAAATTCCTTTACTTAAGACTCTCCATAGAAAAGCATTAGAGAAGTAACGGGAAAATCTAAGTCAAAGGAATTTTCATTATAATGTATATTCGGTGACATTTTGTTGAAACTGCCCGAAAATTAAGTAAAAAGTGGCCCTTCTTTTATTACTCTTCGAATGATTGAAAGGCCATTTTTTTATATTAAGTCTAATGAAGATTTACTAAAACCTTATATGACATGATTATAAAAAAGACGGTCTAAGTATCTATAGCTAACAAACTTCCTGCAACCTGGTCTGTTAATCTGACGACTCGACAAAAAAAAAGTCTTACAATATCAGTCGAGTTTTAAAAATGAAATTTCTCGACTTTAATACACATACTTTGGAAAATGATGTGCATGCACGGGCTTATGTGCTTACATGGCAGCTACGCCCCTGCCTATTTAATCGTTTAACGTGGGTACCAAAAGGGGAAACATAATTTATTGATATAAAACGTAATTGAAAACAACAGTGAAAAAATGATAATAAAAACACAAAAGCACTTTCTAACCACAGGTGCTTGTGGACATGAATTTGACTATTTTTTCATTGAATGTAGAAGGTAATATACATATACGATGTTTCATAATAATATAATGCTAAATTATAAAGTTTACAATAACAACCTACATGTGTATGCATCGTAGCCTTATAAAAACCTAAGACTACGATGCATACACATGTAGGTTGTTATTGTAAAGTTTATAATTTAGCATCATATCATTTTAGGTTTTTATAAGGCTACGATGCATAGGATGTTATTGTAAACTTTACAATTTAGCATTATATTATTATGAAACACCGTATATGTATATTACCTTCTACATTCAATGAAAAAATAGTCAAATTCATGTCCACAAGCACCTGTGGCCCATGCATGGGCTCGGTTTCGGGTTTTTGAGCGATACATAGCGCAAAATACTTATAAATTCGCTTAATAATTAAGGTTTGCACACCAATAAATCATATCAATATTTTTATCCGCGGTTTATACACATTCTTTAACTTTGTAAAGACACAGGGTACTACGGTATTAAACGAAAGCCGCCATCTTGGATCAGGAAGTACCTCAATTAAAACGATACATTACGACAGAAACACGTGTTGTCATACCGATCATTGATCTTCGTGACAATATAGTCTCTATATCCGATAAATCCGTTCGTTCAATCAATTATTCGTACAAAAGCTTACACGCTTCTTACGAAAAGCAAACCGCCTGCTTAAGGACTAGGTACAGCCATATTGGTTGTTACCTGAATGAAAATGGTAATATTGAAATTTTAATGTTTTCTTCCAATACATGGCATAAGTTTTATCCCATTATGTTAAATATTGATATAAAATGCAGTTTAGCCCCCAAAATTAAAAAAATCTGTACTTAGGAAAAAAATATTCAGTAAATAATATCCAGATGGGAGTGCGCAAATATTTTTCATATAGTTATTTGAAACTTCTCAAAAAAATAATACAAAGCTACTGCAATGTTCATAGAATGATAACCCAGTGTTAAAATTTTGATATTAGTCTGTAAATCAGAGTATCGGGGAGAAATACACAGGTACCCCCTCTAAAAAATGTCGTCCATTGCATGCTGTTTTCAGTTCAGGTAAAAGTAGTTACCTGTATCTCGTGGGGGCAATATAGGGGCATTATTTTATATTAAATATGTCATTTGTCATGTAAATGTAAGTTTCGTGTCAAATAAATGTATAAAATAAAAATAATAACACCAACATAACGTAATTTACATTTACGATACGGTTACCTAATTACTAATTAAGTTTGAGAAATGTATTTTGATACCAATGTGCCTCAACTGCCACACATGTTTACGACACAGGTGCTTGTGGACATGAATTTGACTATTTTTTCATAGAATGTAGAAGGTAATACACATATACGGTGTTTTATAATGATATAATGCTAAATTATAAAGTTTACAATAACAACCTATGCAGCGTAGCCTTATAAAAACCTAAAGGTAAGCAACTATAACCGGTAGAAAAATCTAGGTCACCGCCTACCCCCTCGTGGGAATCCTTGTTTTCTCTCAAACAGGCAAAATATTACCGCTACAAGCCTATGTGCCGTCGATTCATGGATAGTTTTTCTTTTCAACCAGCCATTGTTTGTGTATTGACATGCACGCATCGTTCAGAAATTTATATTCAAACATAATTTTGGCTACGCTCACGGCAGCCTTTCAGTGAAGATTTACGGAAGATGTCGATAAGCGCCCCCAGTGGCAGTAAACGTGAGCAAGGGCAGATAATTTAAGCATGAGACGGAAGTAAAAACCCGAGATAATCCGAGAGATTATGACGTAATATATTCAAATATTCCGCGAAATTCAAAATATTGTGTTTCGGGTTTTTACATCTGTCGTATGCATTAAATTATCAGCTTTAATTCAGGTCTAAAACTAGTTGCAACAAATTCTCCAATCGGGAACCGTCGGCACTTTCCGTAAACGAGAAAATACTCTCGTTTACGGAAAGTGCCGACGGTTCCCGATTGCAAATTCTCAGGTCAGAAGCGGTAGCTCAGTACTCCCATGTCATTTTTCTTTCTTCTAAATAACACCGAAACACAATTGACGAAGAAATTTAATTTTTACTCGTGCCATGACCGGGCCTTAAACTCACTATCTACGACATTAAATTGCATTTAGCTAGCCAGAAATACCCGCGCCTGGTCCGAAGGACCAAGGTGAGCGTATGCCATACCGTGGCGTCCGTCAACAATCGACTTCTTCTACATAACCGCTCAACGGAATTTGACAAAATTTGGTCAGAAGCATCCCTATGGGGTTGGAACTCGAAATTGTACAAATATTTGAGCTGAGACGATTACAAACATGGTTTGGGATATCTTGATATAATGACTTCTTACCTGAAACCAAACAATGGATATCACTCATATTTGCCTGGTAGCATCAGTATGGGGTATAGTGATACAAAATTCTACAAATGGTGGGGCTGACACCACGGGGACGTGGGGGCGGGGCCAAAAGGGGTCAGTTTGGCTATATTGATGTTAGCGACTTCTGTTCTGAAATTTGACAAAATTTGGTCAGAAGCATCCCTATGGGGTTGGAACTCGAAATTGTACAAATATTTGGGCTGAGACGATTACAAACATGGTTTAGGATATCTTGATATAAATGACTTCTTCCCTGAAACCAAACAATGGATATCATTCACATTTGCCTGGCAGCATCAACATGGGGGGATTCAAAATTGTACAAATGGTGGGGCTGACACCTGGACCAAAAGGGGTCAATTCGGCTGTATTGATATAAACGACTTCTCTGAAACCGAGCAATGGATATCGCTCATATTTGCCTGGTAGCATCACTATGGAGCAGTGATTCAAAAGTGTAAAAATGGTGGGGCCAACCCCCCAGGGGCTTGAGGAGCGGGCTCAAAAAGTGTCAATTTTGGCTATATTGTTTAAATGACTTCTCCTCTGAAACCAAACAATGGATATCACCCATATTTGCATTGTAGAATTAGTATGGGGCGGGGATTCAAATTGTACAAATGGTGGGGCTGACCTGCCAGGGACCTGATGAGTAGGGCCAAAAGGAGTCCATTTGGCAATATGGATGTAACTTTTCATTGATTGAAATCCCCACCCCAAACTATATATACAATTGCTTGGCATAAAGAGACGATCACAAATATTATTTTAGATTTGACCCCAGGGTCTGTCATGCCCTTGCAGACTTAACTATTGTGTCATAACTTTTAAACCGTTGAGATTCCCAACCAAACCAAAAACTATATACAGAATTTCTGAGTATAAAGAATTAAACCATCATAAATATGATTTTAGATTTGAACCTGGGGTCTGCAATGCCCTTGCAGACTTAACTGCTGAGTCATAACTTTTGAACGGATGAGATCCCCACCACAAAACTATACCATTGCTGGACATAAAGAGACTAACACAATTGTGATATTAGCATTGATGTTTGGGTCTGGCACACCCATAGTTTCTCGATCAGTTGAAGAGATGAGGTACCAACCAATTAACCAAACTTTAAATTTATACTGATATGCTTCAACGATTGATCTTTCGATCTTTCCCTGTCCTTGGGATCTCCTTGGAAAATATTAAGCCATGATTACCTAGACATATTTATCTTAGGATGAACAAAACTATGTGTATTACGATACCTTGTGTTTTATATTTTGGACAGAAAATGTCAATATTCTTTAACTGTAAACAAGAGTTGTCCCCTTAACCACTCAATATGTTACATGTAAATATTTTTGTTATATGATTTCATTGTTGATCACTGGATTTTGGAGAAGACTTATATAGGCTTCAAGCCTGCTGTTTAATCCTATTGATATGTTTAATGTGTCAATAAAATTTATTGAAATGAAATGAAATATTTTGGACAAATAACAATGTTTTGACTTGTGTCCTGACTGGGCCTTTAAGTCACCATCTACAGTACCAAATTGCCTAGCCAGAAATTCCCGCGGCTGTTACCACTGCGCAAACTCGACGAGTCAAAATCGTCTTCCTTCGTCATTTGGTTTTCTGTGTTATCCATCTATCCAGCAAACTTCTGGGACTAAAAAATCCACCAGCAGAGTCTGCCACCCCCTATCAATAAAGATGATGTAACACACACATATGCTGCACCTCTTTTAAATTTAGTGATACAGTATGCCGAAAAAATGAATTAAACTGCACCATACAGTTGTTTCGTCATCCCAGGACTCTTCAGTGATGCTAGGGCCAAAAGGTGTGAATCCAAAATTTCTAAACTAATGAAGAAGCAGAAGGGTCAGGTGCGTAAAAGGGAGCCTACATATAAAATCCTCTATTTCTTAGATATAGCATTAAAGGCCAAATATACGCAACTTTCGACAAAACTTTAAGTGAAAATCAAGCCTTATAACCTTTTTTATATTTAAAGATTTAGTTAAGTTAAACTGATATCCGCAATATTCAAGATGAATTCTTATGCGGTACAGCAGCAGTTGAAACTCATTATTTGTAAACACGTGTCCATTTTGTACTGTCTTCTAACTTCGGCTTGTTGTTGAAGTGGGCCCCACCTGAACTAATTTCAATTCTTTGGATTTTTCTGTCAACAGTTTTTTGTTAGTTACCGCTCAGGTTTACTTCGTTTTGAGTTTATTCTTGCATGGTTATCAACAGGATTTTTTTCGGAATTTTTAGAATAACGAAAAATTTCCTGAGTTACTATATTGGGCCTTTAATTACAAGATTAAGGATGTACAGATGGACCACAGACTCAAGACAGACGGACCACAGACTAAAGACAGATGGACAACAGACCAAAGACAGACGGACCACAGACCAAAGACAGACGGACCACAGACCAAAGACATACGGACCACAGACCAAAGACAGACGGACCACAGACTAAAGACAGATGGACAACAGACCAAAGACAGACGGACCACAGATCAAAGACAGACCAAAGACAGACGGACCACAGACCTAAGACCGACGGACCACAGACCAAAGACAGACGGACAACAGACCAAAGACAAATGGACCACAGACCAAAGACATCAGTCCACAGACCAAAGACAGACGGACCACAGATCAAAGACAGACGGACAACAGACCAAAGACAGACAGACCACAGACTTAAGACAGACAGCAGTGGCGGATCCAGGGGGGTGTCACTGGGCGCACGTGACACCCCCCTGTCCTTGACCAGGATTTTATTTAGTAGTGAATTGTAACACCACATTGATCTGGTGACACCCCCCAGCACTGTTCAATGTACTTGTGCACACTGAATCCACTTGCGCACATTTTTACTGAGACTAATCAATCTCTTCAGTGGTAATTGTTCATTTTATTAGCTCACCTGGCCCGAAGGGCCAAGTGAGCTTATGTGATGGTGCAGCGTCCGTCGTCCGTCCGTCCGTCGTCCGTCCGTCCTGCGTCGGTCAACTTTTTCCTTTAAACGACTTCTTCTGTCACAGACCACAGACCAAAGACAGACGGACCACATACCCAAGACAGAGGGCAATTTGAATAGCCCACCACCATCAGATGGTTGGAAAATAAATGTACTCAGCTCTCAAATACGAGAGAAACATGTGTAGTGGTATGTATATTTTATTTGCATACAAACAATGTTACATCAAATGTTTATTACAAAAGAATCTTTTTATCACAACATGTCACTTGACAGAAAATTTTGATGGCTTGCATATTAAACATAAACAAAAGAAACTTACTTCGAAAAGCACTGAAAAATCACAGCAGAAGAAAACCAAAAACATACAAGCAATTATTACGTTTATCTTTAACTTAAAGTGGTTGATATTCAACTTCTAGTCAATTTCACATAAGTCAAAGAGATATCAACATGCATATTCATGGAAAAAAAATTACTGCTGGCTTTGTTTTGCAACAAATGAATACTGTATTAACTATTTGTTGCAATAACTTAAAACTATGTTGCTGTTTTACATTCCGGGGATAATGTCTGTTGGTAATACATGAATTATTAATAAATATGCTATCAAATCTGATGATACTTTTTTTTTTATTCTTTGCCAATACACAACACACAAGAGGGTTACAAATAAATGATACAGTGTTTTGATGTGCAGGCAGATCTGACTATGCTTGATAACACTGTAGGCTTAATGATGTTTTCAAAAGTTCCGACTGGTCGCTGGTCATAGATGATCCGACTGGTCGCTGGTCATAGATGATCCGACTGGTCGCTGGTCATAGATGATCCGACTGGTCGCTGGTCATAGATGATCCGACTGGTCGCTGGTCATAGATGATCCGACTGGTCGCTGGTTACATTTTACAGCCTGTTGATGTTCATGCCTGTATCTTGTCTTTCTTCTCTCTGTAATTACTGAGTGCAGCCTTGATAGCATCCTCTGCCAACACTACGACACAAACAAAGGTCATTTAAACACATCAATACTAGCATTATTAAATTTTATACATGTACAGTTTCATTAGTTCAATGGATTCTTTACAGAACTATATTTGCTGTTGTTGAGGAATGTATAAATGAGAGTAAGAAAATGTTAAACAAAACAAGAGGCCCAATGGGCCTGCATCGCTCACCTGGTATCAATCTCTGACTTATATTATAGTGTAACTCTAAAGTCCCTTAAAATCTTTTAATGTAAGACATTTAGAAGAACATCTTAAGATTTAAACATATTTTACCTCTGTGACCTTATAAGACAACATCATTTTCATTTTCAAATTTTGTTTGGCTTCATCCCAGGACGCTACCAGCCAAATATCATGTCTCTAGGCAAATAAAGATCAAGTTCATTTCTTTTCGCAAACTTTGTCAGGCTTCATCCAAGAAACCTTTCAGCCAAATATCATGCTTCCAGGGCTTTTTGTATTTCAGAAGAAGTCGTTTGAAGGTTTTAACAGATTTGACCCCTGAGACCTTGAGTATAAGTCAAGGTCATTTCTTTTCACAAACTTTGTCGGGCTTCATCCAAGGAACCTTTCAGCCAAATATCATGCTTCTAGGGCTTTTGGTATTTCAGAAGAAGTCGTTTAAAGGTTTTAACAGATTTGACCCCTGTGACCTTGAATATAGGTCAAGGTCATTTCTTTTCACAAACTTTGTCAGGCTTCATCCAAGGAACCTTTCTGCCAAATATCATGCTTCCAGGGCTTTTTGTATTTCAGAAGAAGTCGTTTGAAGGTTTTAACAGATTTGACCCCTGTGACCTTGAGTATAAGTCAAGGTCATTTCTTTTCACAAACTTTGTCAGGCTTCATCCAAGGAACCTTTCAGCCAAATATCATGCTTCTAGGGCTTTTTGTATTTCAGAAGAAGTCGTTTAAAGGTTTTAACAGATTTGACCCCTGTGACCTTGAATATAGGTCGAGGTCATTTCTTTTCGCAAACTTTGTTGGGCTTCATCCAAGGAACCTTTCAGCCAAATATCATGCTTCTAGGGCTTTTTGTATTTCAGAAGAAGTCGTTTGAAGGTTTTAACAGATTTTACCCCTGTGACCTTGAATATAAGTCAAGGTCATTTCTTTTCGCAAACTTTGTCGAGCTTCATCTAAGGAACCTTTCAGCCAAATATTATGCTTCTAGGGCTTTTAGTATTTCAGAAGAAGTCGTTTAAAGGGTTTTACAGATTTGACCCTTGTGACCTTGAATATAGGTCAAGGTCATTTCTTTTCGCAAACTTTGTCGGGCTTCATCCAAGGAACCTTTTAGCTAAATATAATGCTTCTAGGGCTTTTTGTCTTTCAGAAGAAGTCGTTTAAAGGTTTTAACAGATTTGACCCCTGTGACCTTGAATATAGGTCGAGGTCATTTCTTTTCGCAAACTTTGTTGGGCTTCATCCAAGGAACCTTTCAGCCAAATATCATGCTTCTAGGGCTTTTGGTATTTTAGAACAAGTCGTTTAAAGGTTTTAACAGATTTGACCCCTGTGACCTTGAATATAGGTCGAGGTCATTTCTTTTCACAAACTTTGTTGGGCTTCATCCAAGGAACCTTTCAGCCAAATATCATGCTTCCAGGGCTTTTTGTATTTCAGAAGAAGTCGTTTAAAGGTTTTAACAGATTTGACCCCTGTGACCTTGAATATAAGTCAAGTTCATTTCTTTTCGCAAACTTTGTCGAGCTTCATCCAAGGAACCTTCCAACCAAATATCATGCTTCTAGGGCTTTTGGTATTTCAGAAGAAGTCGTTTAAAGGTTTTTTACAGATTTGACCCCTGTGACCTTGATTATAGGTCAAGGTCATTTCTTTTCGCAAACTTTGTCAAGCTTCATCTAAGGAACCTTTCAGCCAAATATTATGCTTCTAGGGCTTTTAGTATTTCAGAAGAAGTCGTTTAAAGGTTTTTACAGATTTGACCCTTGTGACCTAGAATATAGGTCAAGGTCATTTCTTTTCGCAAACTTTGTCGGGCTTCATCCAAGGAACCTTTTAGCCAAATATAATGCTTCTAGGGCTTTTTGTATTTCAGAAGAAGTCGTTTAAAGGTTTTAACAGATTTGACCCCTGTGACCTTGAATATAGGTCGAGGTCATTTCTTTTCGCAAACTTTGTTGGGCTTCATCCAAGGAACCTTTCAGCCAAATATCATGCTTCTAGGGCTTTTTGTATTCCAGAAGAAGTCGTTTGAAGGTTTTAACAGATTTGACCCCTGTGACCTTGAATATAGGTCAAGGTCATTTCTTTTCGCAAACTTTGTTGGGCTTCATCCAAGAAACCTTTCAGCCAAATATCATGCTTCTAGGGCTTTTGGTATTTCAGAAGAAGTCGTTTAAAGGTTTTACAGATTTGACCCCTGTGACCTTGAATATAGGTCGAGGTCATTTCTTTTCGCAAACTTTGTCGGGCTTCATCCAAGGAACCTTTTAGCCAAATATCATGCTTCTAGGGCTTTTGGTATTTCAGAAGAAGTCGTTTAAAGGTTTTAACAGATTTGACCCCTGTGACCTTGAATATAGGTCGAGGTCATTTCTTTTCGCAAACTTTGTTGGGCTTCATATAAGGAACCTTTCAGCCAACTATCATGCTTCTAGGGCTTTTGGTATTTCAGAAGAAGTCGTTTAAAGGTTTTAACAGATTTGACCCTTGTGACCTTGAATATAGGTCAAGGTCATTTCTTTTCGCAAACTTTGTTGGGCTTCATCCAAGGAACCTTTCAGCCAAATAACATGCTTCTAGGGCTGTTGGTATTTCAGAAGAAGTCGTTTAAAGGTTTTAACAGATTTGACCCCTGTGACCTTGAATATAGGTCGAGGTCATTTCTTTTCGCAAACTTTGTCGGGCTTCATCCAAGGAACCTTTTAGCCAAATATCATGCTTCTAGGGCTTTTGGTATTTCAGAAGAAGTCGTTTAAAGGTTTTAACAGATTTGACCCCTGTGACCTTGAATATAGGTCGAGGTCATTTCTTTTCGCAAACTTTGTTGGGCTTCATATAAGGAACCTTTCAGCCAACTATCATGCTTCTAGGGCTTTTGGTATTTCAGAAGAAGTCGTTTAAAGGTTTTAACAGATTTGACCCTTGTGACCTTGAATATAGGTCAAGGTCATTTCTTTTCGCAAAATTTGTCGGGCTTCATCCAAGGAACCTTTTAGCCAAATATCATGCTTCTAGGGCTTTTGGTATTTCAGAAGAAGTCGTTTAAAGGTTAAATTAGATTTAACCTCACTGTGACCTTGAATATTGGTCAAGGTCATTTCTTTTCGCAAACTTTATTTGGCTTCATCCAAGGAAGCTACTGGTCAAATATGAAGTCTCTATGCCTGACGGTATTTTAGAAGAAGTTGTTTGAAGGTTTCGACATTTTTGACCCCTGTGACCTTGAAATTAGGTCAAAGTGATTTTTTTTCGCAAACTTTGTTCAGCTCCTTCCAAGAAATCTACCAGCCAAATTTCATGTCACTGGGCCTTTCAGTATTTTAGAAGAAGTCGTTTAAAGGAAAAAGTTGACGGACGCAGGACGGACGGACGACGGACGACGGACGACGGACGACGGACGGACGGACGGACGACGGACGCTGCACCATCACATAAGCTCACTTGGCCCTTCGGGCCAGGTGAGCTAAAAAAACCAA
Organism: Mimachlamys varia; assembly: GCA_947623455.1. Classification (NCBI taxonomy): domain Eukaryota; kingdom Metazoa; phylum Mollusca; class Bivalvia; order Pectinida; family Pectinidae; genus Mimachlamys; species Mimachlamys varia. The sequence goes on along the minus strand of OX392531.1, from coordinate 33,397,854 downwards.
ACACAAGTTTTTATAACTTTTTTCATTTTGTTTATCTTGTAAAATGTATTATGAGATAATGTGAAGAAAATGTAAAGAAAAACACTTTTTACTTGTTACTTCAACTGACTGAAAAACCCATTATTTTACAACCTTTGTCATGTAAGAGTCTTATAGTACCACCCTGGTCCCTAACAATATGAAGGAAAACAATTTACTTCCCAAGCCCCTAACAATGTGATGATCAAAACAAGTGATCCCAGATGGATCTTGGAGCCCACCATAGATAATCTTCATTTGTTCTTAAAAGTTGGAGCATTTTCCTTTTTTTCTCTGCTTTTCTCTAATATGTATTTAGAAATACCAATCGAAAACTTTCAGTGTCAAAATTCAAGATAGCTGTCTTGTCAGCCATTTTGTTTCTTGATCAGAAAGATACCAAAACCAAAAGGGCTAAGGATCATGGGGAACTTAATATGAAATTTGAGAGAGATCCTTTCAGAAATTTTTCAAGAAACAGTACTAGTGATAACAAAGTGATGTCAAAATCCAATATGAACGCCTTTCAGCCCTTTTGTTTCTCTGATCGGTCCCAAAATCAAAAGAGCATAACATAACAACAAGGGAAATCTATAGATGATGTTTGAAAAAGATCTATTAAGTACTTCCCAAGAAAACCAGAATTGTTTCAGGAAGGACAATTGACGTACCATGGACAACAAATGTAGGGTGATTTGAATAGCCCACATTCTGATGATGGCTAAAAACACTTTACACAACCCCAGTCTTTAACAATGTGCAGGAAAACACTTCATTCTCTAAGTCCCTATAATGTGCAGGAAAAAACTTCATTCCCCAAGTCCCTATAATGTGCAGGAAAACACTTCATTTCCTAAGTCCCTTTCAATGTTAAAGTAAAAACTTCCTTCCTTCTACCCAGAATAACCAGAAAGTAATCCTTACTTGAGCAATGTAACTTGACTGGAGGAAGACAGAGCTCCTTTGCAATATCTGTATTCTTTATCTTGATAGCATCGTCCACCTGTTAGAATAGAACCTTTACTAAATAAATCTAGCATTAATATGCTTAAATTTGAGTACGCCACAATAAGTACATGTATGTTTACTGTATTTACATTTGCCATTTTTTTTACCATGATTAATATGACAATGGTTGTATTTGTTCATTATAATCAATTCAATTTTCTCTTACCGATTTCCCTTTAATCCATTCAGTTGCTAAGGAACTAGATGCGATGGCTGATCCACATCCAAAAGTCTTGAATTTAGCATCTACGATTTTCCCACTGTCATCTACCTTTATCTGTTAAATAGATATACAGTGTGAACCAAAACGATACAGTTTTAGAAAAAGCATGACTTATAAAATGTCTCATTTCTGTGTAATGTAGATATTTTCTTCGCGATTAACGATTCACTTTTTCATGGACATGTGCATTCTTCTCTTTCCATAAAGCAATGTAATAAACGATGAGTAATGGAAAGATTTGCCAATGAGGCCAACATTTGTCTCTAACTCAAATTAGGGGCGAAGTGTATCACAGGATACTGAAATATCATTTATTGGCATTTTCCTAAACTTGACTTGTGTACTGCACAAAGTCAAACAGCTTTTTTCTCTCATAGATATGGTTGACTGAACACATGATGCCTTGCTTAAATAGTAAATGTTCTTAAAAATAAAAGACTTCCCTAGCAGGACAGGCATCAAGAAAAGAATTCACCAGTTGTTACTCACTGTATGTACCGTAAGAGGCAAACACATGTAGGGACCCCTACAGAATTTGGAATTTACTTTTGTCCCTAGGCTGGGACATCCCGAAGTTCTAAACAATGATAGTTTGTATAACCTGCTTAATGTTCAGGGCCCAGTTGTTCAAAGCTAAAGGGTGTTTAGCTTAATCAGTGATAAAGCAAAAATATCAATTATCCTGTAACTTTAAAATGAAACCATAGATTTACTTACATCTTTGCAGATATCAAATATTTAAAAGTGTCAGTTTACATGCAAAATTCTAAGATATTACATATACCTTGAATATTGACAGAATTGTTAAAGTTTGAAAAATGTTGTTAAATAGCGATTAAGCTAATCATCCTTTGAACAACTGGGCCCAGTATTTATGCAAATCGCAACAACTGATTCTCCTATTGTTAGTACATGGCATATTGTGTCCAGGCTGGGTGGAATGTTGTATGGGTTGCTTTAAACTTTGACATGCTATTTAAGTGAGCACTTTAAAGACAGCATTACACCTGCACTATCACAAGAAGGGAAATACACCAACATACCCTTCTTCCTGCACATACATACACAAGCACACAAACACATATAGAAGTATATATGTCCTTAAATGAGCTGGGCTATTGATAGGATACTAAACCCTGTAATAACCAAATCTAAATCTTCACACGAAAGAGTTTAATTTAACTCAATTTTGGAAATCACAATCACAACTAGTGACAACAGCTGTAATCTCAGCAGCCCGTAAAGGGGGTGGGATAGGTGTGCTTCCATTTTAATTGACTAAAAAAAGGTAGGGTCGTGTTATAATTAGCAGAAACCCACCTATTTTTATTTTAAGCCTAATTACCTACCTGCAGTTTCATGACATCCCCACAAGCAGGTGCTCCGACAAGACCAGTACCCACATTAGCATCCTTTTTGTCCAGAGAGCCAACATTCCTTGGATTCTCATAGTGGTCTATCACCTACAAGCCAAAATATTCTTGCATGTGTGAATTATTTTTTAATAGGCATTCAGTGATTTTTATATATTGTCTAGATCTACTTCACGTATTTCTCCAGTACAATGTTCATGTGTTGGTATAATTTCCAAAGCAGTTGTTAAGCTGACAAGGCCTTTTGTTTACCAAGAGCCAGTTTTACCTGTCTAACGATAGTGCACAAGAGTGTGTGTTACAAGTTATCCTATAGGTAATTACCACAGGCACAAGTATCGTCGCTTAAACAACTATAGCCATAATATAAGGTGTTGGATAGATGAGGCTAGTGCCTGTGTACATGTAGCTTGGTAACATGTTGGCATGACCCTCACTACACACAAGTCTTGTTAGATCAACCAACATATTTAGTAATCAATATATCCATGCACTGCACTGGATTATTGCATGAAACAGAAAGAAAGCTATAATTTTTTAAAGGAAGGTTTACATTCTTGGATGCGAATTTTACATTGTATGTTAATTTTAGTAATATCAAATGAATAAGGCCATGCCTCTGCAGTTCTGATACCTGACAAAAATGTTAAAGAGGCAATTTAATGAAGTTTGCTTGCTTTTATAATATCACCAGATATTGTATAAAATTGAAGTTCTGTACTCCTTATGAACTACTCATACCAATATGTTGACAAAAGCCGATGTTTTACGTTCATTTTTTAAATTAATTTCAAAGACATCCTTAATCGTCCAACGAGACGATTAATATGCAAAAGAGACCCATGTTTTCAAACATCTCTGAGCACTTTTGACCTTTACGAGCATGGAATGTATATCTCATGATCATGAATGTAAATACATGTTCATGACTTCCGAAGCCAAGTGACAGAGCTATCAAGACTGATGATGTAAGATTATTATACTTATCTCCATTCGTTTCAAGTACATTACAGTATTCCTGTATTTTTCGCAATTTTTTTATAATATGTCACCTCTATATATCTAAAATTTGTGACAAATTTAGTTTTACGCACCAGTAAATGCGCATATCATATCAGCAAAACACACTATCCCAGTAATGAAATAGGCCCGCTTGTGTACGAGCCCTCAATAACATCCGTTTCTGACTGATTTGAAACATACAAAACAATTCTTAAAATCCTATACCTTTCATAATTGTTTACAACATATTTTGTAAATTAAACATCCATAGAGAGAAGTATTTGTGACATTAAAGGTACCATAATACATTTGTATACATGATTCGCATGCACACTCTACACGTGTTTGATCCAGGTGGCGCTATATTTGACACGGGCTTTCCAAAAGATTCAACTGACCACACTGGACATTGGCTACATATTATCTAATGATCAAATACGGATTATTTTGTCTGAATGTATGTATTTTTTATTCTAGTTGAACTAATAAAATGTTGGTCGACTTAAATGCCCCTTTCAGGACGCTCAACCCTATGTAATACACAAGTTTTGATTCTCGTTTTGTGGTGACGTAGCTTCCAATTTGTGTACCTGGTATTTGAAAACGGGGTTTCAAATTCGTCCTACACAGTGATATGTCGCGATGTCAACAATGGCAAGATGAGAGGGAAGGGTTCAAGTTTTCAACTCAAGATTACGAGCAAATAAAGTATTGTCAAGACCACTCCTATTGCAAAACAACAACAAAAATAGATGTACACTATATCGACACATGGTCGGACACTGACAGCGACGGCAACAGTATAGAAAAAGAATCGGAAGGTAGGCCTATAGTACCGGTACAACTGGCCATGTTTTCTCAAACTGGAGAGAGTCGGCGAGTGGTAGAATTATCCTTGTTGGCAGAACGTTTGCACAAGGGCTGTGCCTGGTGTCATTATATATTATGCACTATTATGTTGTTGAAATATAACACAGAACGCCGGTAGTTGTGTAAAAATACTACCCACTATAAAAACTTCCTAAGAGCATCAAGGGAGACAACTTACCCTAGAGACAGTTTTACATAAGTTTTCAATAAGTAGCATAAAAAGCTTGTCTGTGATATTTTGATTCAATTTTTTGCTTGTGCTTGTAAGTATTGTAACTATATGGTATGTTAATAATTTGACTGTGAATACTGAAATTTGTCCGCTAGATATAAAAATAACACACCTTGTAAAAATCATTTTGTCCATTTTTCCATAAATAAAATATTTTTTAGGTAGCTATTGATTTCTTTTTTCATTTTATTGTATGTTTGTGATTTTCAACAACATTCACAAGAAAAAAAAAATAGAAAAAACATTAAGTTTTGGGGAAAATTATTTTTTTGGTGTACGCGTAATTATATGTGTCGCCTTTCCTGCTTTGTCGGAGGCAACACAATATACCAAATTTGAGTGAAATCGGACAATATCTGACTTTTGACTAATCAGAGGACAATAAATAGTCGCCATTTCGCTGCATCAGAAACAAAAATTGCGATAGTGTTTGGAGAGTCATAATTCACCTTTATACCAAATTTGATTGAAATCGAACAATATTGAAATTTTGACCAGTCAGTGGCAAAGAAATGGCGTCCATTTTGTTGAATCATGAACGGAAATTGCGATAGTTTTTCGTAGAGTCCTAATACACCTTCATACCAAGTTTGAGTGAAATAAGACAATATCAAAATTTCGACCAATCAGAGGCCAGGAAATAATGGCCAATTTGCAGAATCATGCAACTAAAGTTGCAATGGTGTTTGTAGAGTCATTATACACCTATATGCCAAATTTGAGTGAAATCGGACAATATCTAAATTTTGTCCAATCAGTGGCAAGGAAATGACGGCCAATTTGCTGAATCATGAAACAGAAGTTACGATAGGGTTTGTAGAGTCCTAACACACCTACATACCAATTTTGAGTGAAATCGGACAATATCTAAATTTCGATCAATCAGTGGCAAGGAAATGGATGGCATTTTGTTGAATCATGAAACGGAAGTTGCGATAGTGTTCGTAGAGTTAAAATACACCTGCATACTAATTTTGAGTGAAATTGGACAATATCTAAATTTCGACCAATCAGTGGCAAGGTAATGGCGGCCATTTTGTTGAATCATGAAAATGAAGTTGCGATAGTGTTCGTTGAGTCATAATACACCCTACATACCAAGTTTGGTTGCTGTAGCTTTTATACTTAGTCAGAAACAGCCTAATATGCAAGAGCTAAACGCAAATCCTTAACGTTATAATTCCAGAAATTTGAGATTTTCCCCCCAAAAAAGCAGAAATCCATGATTTTTTTTTAACCCAGTAGACTCTACTACCCATGCTTCATCTATGATTTAGGTTTGGTTGATGTGACTGTGTCAGAAACAGAGCTAAACGCAAAACTTTAACATTGTTGACGCCGTCATCGTCACCGTCGGAAAAGTAACCCCTATGTGCTGCCTTTCCAACATCCGTCGGAGGCGACACAAAAATGAAACAAGTCATAGGAATGCTTAGATTTTCACAAAATCATCTGTACCTGGTAGCATAATCAACAAATGAAAGTTTTAAGGAAATCTAGCACTTAATTGCGAAAGGGTCGAGCCTCCTTAAAGGCCCAATATACATAACTTTTGGCAAGAATTCAAGCGAAAATCAAGCCTAATAACTTTTTATATTTATAGATTACGAAGATTATACTGATATCAGCAATATTCAAGATGAATTCTTACGTGAGTATTGGTAAAAGCAGCAGTTGAAACTCGGTAGTTGTAAACATGCATCTATTTTGAAATGACGTCACATTAATATACATATGTATAACTTTAAATTTGGTTTGGTGTTTTAGTGGTCCACACCAAAATTGTTTTGAATTTATTGGGATTTTCTGTCAAGAGTTTCTTGGTAGTTATTAGTGCTCAGGTTTACTTCATTTTAGCCTTATATTTGAATGGTTATCAAATGGATTTTTTTCAGAATTTTACAGAATCACGAACAAATTCCCAGAAGTTACATATATTGGGTCTTTAAGGTTTAAGCAACACAGTAATTGTTTACTGCAATACACAAATTAAAATTTGTATGGACTCCTCTGCCATAAAAACATCTTTTTCATGTGTTTACCATACATGGGCTAAAACCAGGCATGGAGTAATTAAAAATGTAATGGTAATATTAATGCATTGCAATGCATTACATTTTTTTTAAGAAATTGAATGTAATGTGTAATTGAAGGTAAATTTAATTGCATGCAATGGTAATGTAATTCATTACATTACAAAATCCCTGTAATGCCCAATTACCAAGAATTAGATGGCTGACTACACCCCTCCGCTACCCCCAGTGGATGAAATCAATAGATGAAAAATAAATAAAAGTTGCACAACTCTTTCCAAAGAGGGTCAAAACACAAAATTACTTCAAGGGAATAACTCCATATTGCAATAACCCTTTCCACAAAAAAAACAAGAGGCCCAATGGGCCTGCTTTGCTCACCTGGTATCAATCTCTGACTTATATTATAGTGTAACCCTAAAATTGCCTAAAATCTTTTACTGTAAGACATTCAGAAGATCTAGAACATGTTAAGATTTAAACATATTTTGAATTGCAAATTTTGTTTGGCTTCATCCAAGGAAGCTACCAGCAAAATATCATGTCTCTAGGCCTTTGGGTTTATCAGAAGAAGTCACTCAAAGCTTTTAGCAGGTTTGACCCCTGTGACCTTTAATATAGGTCAAGGTCATCCCCCCCCCTAAACTTTGTCAAGCTTCATCCTAGTTACCTTTCAGCCAAATATCATGCTTCTAGGGCCTTTCGGTATTTCAGTAGAAGTCTTTCACAGGTTTTAACAGATTTGACCCCTGTGACCTTAAATATGGGTCAGATCATTTTCATTTGCACATTTTGCTCGGCTACATCGAAAGAATCTACTAGTCAAATATCATGTCTCCAGAATTTTTGCTTTATCAGAAGAGGTCTTTATGATTGACGGTATTTCAGAAAAAGTTGTTTGAATGTTTCAACATTTTTTACCCTTGTGACCTTGAATATAGGTCAAGGCCATTTCTTTTCTCAAACTTTATTAGGCTTCATCCCAGGAATCTTTCAGCCAAATATCATACTTCTAGGGCTTTTGGTAGTATTTCAGAAGAAGTCATATAAAAGTTTTAACAGATTTGACCCCTGTGACCTTGAATATAAGTCAAGGTAATTTCTTTTTGCAAACTTTATTCAGCTTCATCCAAGGAAGCTACCCGTTTAATATGAGGTCTCTATGCCTGATGGTATTTCAGGAGAAGTCGTTTGAAAGTTTTAACAGATTTGACCCTTGTGACCTTGAATACAGGTCAAGGTCGTTTCTTTTCTCAAACTTTATTTGGCTTCATCCAAGAAAGCTATCAGTCAAATATGAGGTCTTTATGATTGACGGTATTTCAGAAAAAGTTGTTTGAATGTTTCAACATTTTTTACCCCTGTGACCTTGAAAGTAGGTCAAGGTCATTTCTTTTTGTAAAGTTTATCGGGCTTCATCCGAGGAATCTTTCAGCCAAATATCATACTTCTAGGGCTTTTGGTTAATCAGAAGAAGTCATTTAAATGTTTTAACAGATTTGACCCCTGTGACCATGAATATAAGTCAAGGTAATTTCTTTTCGCAAACTTTATTCAGCTTCATTCAAGGAAGCTACCAGTCAAATACGAGGTCTCTATGCCTGACTGTATTTCAGAAGAAGTCGTTTGAAAGTTTTAACTGATTTGACCCTTGTGACCTTGAATACAGGTCAAGGTCGTTTCTTTTCTCAAACTTTATTTGGCTCATCCAAGGAAGTTACCAGTCAAATATGAGGTCTTTATGATTGACGGTATTTCAGAAAAAGTTGTTTGAATGTTTCAGCATTTTTTACCCCTGTGACCTTGAAAGTAGGTCAAGGTCATTTCTTTTCGCAAACTTTATTAGGCTTCAACTGAGGAATCTTTCAGCCAAATATCATGCTTCTAGGGCTTTTGGTATTTCAGAAGAAGTCATTTGCAGGTTTTAACTGATTTGACCCTTGTGACTTTGAATAATAGGTCATGGCCGTTTCTTTTCACAAACTTTGTCATGCTTCATCCAAAGAATCTACCAGCCAAACATAATGTCTCTAGGCCTTTTGGTTAATCAGAAGAAGTCATTTAAATGTTATAATATATTTGACCCCTGTGACCTTCAATATGGGTCAAGGTAGTTTTTTTCCCCGCAAACTTCATTCAACTTCATCCTAGGAAGGTACCATTCAAATTTGAGGTCACTATGTCTGACGGTATTTCAGAGGAAGTTGTTTGAAGTTTTTAACTTTTTTTACCCCTGTGACCTTGGAAGTAGGTCAAAGTGATTTTTTTTTTTTTGCAAACTTTGTTCAGCTCCTTCCAAGAAAGCTAAAAGCTCTAAGCCAAATATCATGCTTCTAGGGCTTTTGGTATTTCAAAAGAAGTCGTTTACAGGTTTTAACTGATTTGACCCTTGTGACCTTGAATAATAGGTCAAGGTCATTTCTTTTTGCAAACTTTGTCATGCTTCATCCATGGAAGCTACCAGACAAATATAATGTCTCTATGCCTTTTGGTTAATCAGAAGAAGTCATTCAAAGGTTATAATAGATTTGACCCCTGTGACTTTAAATATGGGTCAAGTTGATTTTTTTTCGCAAACCTCCTTTCGGCTTCATCCAAGGATATGCCCGAAGGTACCAGTCAAATATGAGGTCACTATGTCTGACTTTATTTCTGAAGAAGTTGTTTGAAGTTTTCAACGTTTTTTACCCCTGTGACCTTGGAAGTAGGTCAAAGTGATTTTTTTTTGCAAACTTTGTTCAGCTCCTTCCAAGAAAGCTACCAGCCAAATTTCATGTCACTGGGTAGGCCTTTCGGTATTCTAGAAGAAGCCGTTTAAAGTTGACGGATGCAGGACGGACACCGCACCATCACATAAGCTCACTTAGCCCTTCGGGCCAGGTGAGCTAAAAAGGGGAATTCTGACTCTTGCAACCCGCCAGCGGTCCCAATATTTATCGGGTCAGAGAGTCAGAACTCTTCGGACTATATGCCAAGGGAAGCGACCATTCTGATTGGTCGAAATATCGAAATAGATCAAGTCTATTTGCGGAAACAAGAATTACCTGTCTGTTTTAGCACACAGTATTGAAACGTTTGAGTACCGCATGTTTCCGACGATATGCAATACAACGTGCACCTTGTTACACGAATGCAGGATCAACATGTTAAAAATGAAAATGTTACGATATGGCAGAGTGTTTCAGTACATCATGTGTAACTTTTTTTGGTCAGGCGAGTACTTGCTGTGATGTATCAGGGACTTGATTCACGCTTAAATGGGTATATAATCTGTTACAACTCGCGTGGTTGAGATGTACACCTGAAAAAACACTGATGTAATTCGGTTTGTGTATCGGCGTTAAACTTGTAAGCAAGCAAGCGTGGCGAAAATAGGCCTTACCTTAACGTGATATCGCGATGTGTGTAAATATGCGGACATGTGTTTTTATTATTGTTACTAGCGTGGTCAGTTAGATGTTTGACAGTACTGATCCTTATTGAAACACAGCACAATAAGCCATTTCCGAGATACAAGAACTCCTTTGAAGTGGAGTTAGAAATCGGTGATTTGATCATGTGACAGCGAAAAATTTAGGGCACTGCACAATGGTGGCATTGACGACCGAATGGCAGCTAGATTTGATTCGATTTTTTAGTCGCTTTAGGTTACAAAAGGGACGAAACAAAGATACAGGCTCTTAAACTAAGTCATGGTGTGTTGTACCTAGATGTGTTACTGTCAATCGTAAAAGAAACAATCTGGCAAAATGTAACGTTCAGATCGTTTCCAACAGCAAAGAGAAACCCCGATTACGAGCACTGTGGATTGCATTCATATTTCTCAATACAAGATATATCAGTTCATCAGTGATCTCAGCTTATTTTACTAACACCGCTTTTGTTTTATTTGAAGTTGTGATCCCTCTTTCGACCAAAAAACTTTACCTCGCTAACCGTCATTGAAAACTTCTGTTTAGCCGCCATTTTGTTTTAAAAGTGCCCTAAATAAAGTCACGTGGTGATGAAAGTCACATGACTAAACCGACTGAAAGTTGTATCCCGGAAATGGCGTATTACAATAGCAGAACTAAAATTCCCTCATTACTGCTCTAGAGGAGCTTTTCTCTTCCCGACCAGACCGAGCTATACCGGGTAAAGACACTTGAAAGAAGGCAGAAACCTTCTGAAAAACTGCCTGAGCTTGGACAAGCCATTCAAAGGCTTGTAAATCTGGCGTACCCTACGGTCCCTAGTGATGTACGAAACACTCTTGCTAAACAACAGTTCATTGAGGCATTGAGTGAATCTGAGATTAGAATTTGTATCAAGCAGACTCGACCTCATAACTTGACTAGCAGTAGAGCTTGAGGCCTATAATCGGTGTTAGAAGCAATATAGGGAAGGGCGCAATTTCCTACGAGTGACCACGGCCGATATAGGAGCAAGTGTTTGTGAGGTTAAGAGAAGCTGAACTCAAGGCTGATAGTACACCAAAGCATGAGTCAACAGATCTAGAGATGGTCACACTTCTGAAGGATATCCAGAAGAAGCTGGCTACGCTAGAGACCGATGAAGATGGAGAAGGGTAATGATAAAGCGGCTAGTACAACAAGTACTAGAGCAAGCGGCAAAACATGTTTTTACTGTAAGAAAGAGGGACATTTTCAGCGAGATTGTTTCAAGTTGAAAAAGAAAAGCAAGGAGAATTTAAGGGATTTTATATATAAATGAGATTAGTAAAATTTCTATGAGATTTAAAGTAATACTATTATGAAATTTTAATGAGATTTTCAGGAAAAATATGGGTAAAAAATCCCAAATCTCGCCCCAGTATAACTTGGTACGAACCCCCGGCACGTTACACAAGCAAGCGTGGTTGAAGGTGGTCGAAATGGTAGAAGGTCAGAACGACTGATCCATAAATAAATTATATTATTTCCAATGGAGATATATTGTAGTAAAAACTTCGAATACATATGCTTACATTTTTGTGATACAGAGCCACTGGCGATGCTAGTTTGCCATCCAGAAAAGGCTTCAGAGCCCGAGACGTAGAACGAAAAAGAGCCATTTCACATGTTTATGTTTACGAACCGAATTGCCCACTTCCGGCTTATAAGCGGTAAAAATAGTCCAGAATTCCACATAAATGCTTTTAAGCAATTCTTGTCTTAATCTATTATAATGATCTAAATATCTTGAAAAAAGTCTTTGTGGTCCTCATTTTAAACAAGAACATCTTGATATTATAATTAGTCGATCCTCAATGAACGCGTAGGAATATATTACGAAACTTGCCGGGGAGAATTTATTTAGCAACTTTCGGATATGACCGTGAAACAATGGTACGAGAGATTTTCCCAATTGATGAAATGTTGAGATGGGAAATTCTCATCATAAATAAGATAACGGTAAATTGTATGTGCAGTGCTTTGTTTCTATTAGATATACCACCAGACAATCCAAAATTGACAAGTATCATGGTAGGCCATGCATGTGTAAGATAATGCGAAAAGGAAAGTAGAGCGTATTATTGGTGTTGCTGACAACATAGTGATTTCAATTAGAGGATCAGATTCTCAGAACCCTTCGATTACTCATGATCAGCATGCATGTTAACCTACTAGGCATCGTTCCTGTGTAAAAGTTGTAACATTTCGAACAACTCTATATGCTGCACCATTCCTACACATGTAAGTTATTCATATAAGTCCATATACATGTCCCTGTGCTACTAGATCCACTCTAGTAGCATATGGACTTGTATGGACACAGCTTCGATGATTAAAAAGTGAGGCATTAGTTGTATAACCCCTTCACTCTAGCCTTAAAGGCGTCCAGTATGCAGTGCACGGGTAGTGCATTCCATGCGACTAGTTCAGAGTATAATTGTGCTAGGAAAGAATGAGTACTGATAGGATGCAGTGTTTGGATGTGGACGGAGGTATCCTGTGCTGTGATGTTGTCTTATTTGCCCAGTGAGTGGGGTTATAAGTATTGTTCTGACTGCAGTGCTAATAGGTTATGTGTCAGTTTTTAAATAAATGTGAGTCAGCATGCAGCTGGCCATACAGTACATACTTGCCAACCCTCCCTATTTAGGAGGGAGACTCCCGATTTTGAAGCCGAAGATTTTGTATTTCCAGCCAATGAATTTGCTTAACTATTACTATTTTTTAAGGTCTGATGCTTTCATCTGATAAAACAGCTCAAAAGAAGCCATTTAAAAGCATTATTTTCCTTTTGTTGAACATGCATACACACATATTATTTATGCTTTGAAATTCTGAGCAAGCGTTATCTCCCCAAAAAAAATTCAAAATGTTGGCAAGTATGGCCATATATCAACTGTCCTCTAGAGATTGCCACTGGAGATCTGCCATGATGTTGGTTACAGTTTCTTGGAGTTTGCTGTAGTCCTTAGTCGCAAATCTCCCAGCTTGGCGTTGTACCATTTCAATCTTTGTGATATCTTTTGTAGTGTGAGGTGACACATTCTTCAAGACTTCACCATGCAAGGTGTAATTTGCTTCAGTCTTATTTCATTTCCTGGTCATTAGATGTAAGATGGTACATTTGCTGGCATTAAAACCCATCTTCCACTTCTTATCCCACTTTTCAAGTTAGTAATAAATGTCTTGCTGGAAAAGTTTGCTGTCAGCGATAGTTTAAATTTAACTGTCGTTGGCAAATAATCTTACATGTAATGTTAAGTTGTCTGGGGGATCATTAATATAAATCAGTAACAAGATGGGGCCGATACATGTTCCTTGGGGGACTCAAGAATTAAGTGACTGCATGGTGCTGATGATGAATGGGTCCAATCTATGACAACTTCCTGTTGGCGGTCTTCTAAGAAAGTCTTGATCCATTTTTTGGTTTGACCCCGAATCTTGTAGAAGTCCAGTTTAAGTAGTTGTCTGTGAGGGACCTTATCAAAGGCCTTGCTAAAGTGTTAGCTGTCGTGTAGTAGATGGTGATTGTCCAGGTGGTCCATGACATTACTGACCAGAATGTGCTCCATTACCTTACAGCAGATACTTGTTAAGGCACTGGACGATAGCTGGATGCCAGATATTTTTCCCCTTTCTTAAATATAGGTGTGACGTACGCATTACTCCAGTCTGATGATACGACTCCACTCCTTAATAAGGTGGTGAATAGGAGGCTTAAGATTGGGGTCTTATTCATGTACACTCCCTGGAGAGCCGGGATGCCATCTGGTCCTGTCGCATTGTGAGAGTCAATTTTGCGGAGAAGCCTAAATACTCCATCCTCGGTGATAGTGATGTCTTGTATGTCAGGGGTGGTACTCGGTCCTATGGTAGGAATTTCCTTGTTCTCTTCATTAGTGAACACTGATTTGGTGATTCAGAAATTTTGCCTACTGTTGACTGTTGGGCACAAGTAGGCCATTGTCATGTACAGGAGCCACCAGTAGTGTCTTTCCTCACGGTCTTGATGAAGGACAAGAAACGTTTGGGAATTGTGTGTCGAGTGTTGCTGTTATCGTCATCGCATATCAGATGGTTCACATAGTCCCAGTAAGCCCTTCTTGACTGTCTTCCTAGATCTGATGTCACTGATCGAAGCTTGCTGGTGTTGAAGGCGTTGGTCTCTGGTCCTTTTCAACTTGTTATAGAGCTCAGCTCATTTTGATCAATTTTGTTGGTATCATCTCAGCAATTGCAGTGTTGACTGCTGTTCGTATTTCAACTCAAAGACTGTTGGTATCCATGTTGTTCCTATTGATGATAAAATTAAACTTACCGTTCAGTTCTTCTTTCAACTTTGGCCAGTCTGTTCTTCCATACAATGGTATTTTTCTACAGGGTTTTTCATTAACTCTTGTCTTGGTGTTGATCTGAAGATCACCTTACACATGTTCATCATGTTGTTGTTGTTTGTATAAGGTAAAGGTCTAGATGTTAGAGGTTGTGTCCGTACTAATTCGGACTAATGCTGAGTAAGCTAGATGCTGTCCCTCTCTAGAAAAACAATGTTGTGAAATGCATTTGTTCCTTCCAAGTTCCATCAAATTGTACACAATCTAACTGCCACATTTATTGCACCTTTTTCAATCACCATCATGCAAAATACTAATGAGAAAACTGTATTTTTTCCAAAAACAGTATCTGACTGAAAGTGCTTCCCCACAGATATCATCTGAATTAACTTGAAAAATTGACAAAAAGATTGTCAAATCAGCTTTTTAAATTTTTAACAGGGATTATTTAGATTATCTGACCTTAAGGGTCAGGATGACCTATAGTCATCATGCTTCGCATGTCGTAGTGCACCATGCGCCATCCGTAAATTTTCACATTTCAAACTTCTTCTCAAGTTCTTCTGTTGCAATTGAGCTTAAACTTACCTGAAATGATCCTGACTACCTGGTAAGTGTTGTTATTTATTTTCAGGTCAGTCCAAAATCCAAGATGGCCACCAAAGCCGCCATCTTTAAAAACACATTTTAAACTCTTCTAATATTAAGTTCCACTGTTACAATTGAGCTGAAACTAACTGAAATGATCATGAGATTGTCCCAACAAAGCGTTGTTATTTTTCTGGTCGGTCCGAAATCCAAGATTGCCATCACAACCACCATCTTGAAAAACACATCTCAAATTTCTCAAGTTCTGATGATGCGATTGAGCTGAAACTTACCAGAAATTGTTTTGAGATGGTCCCGACAAAGTGTTGATTTTTTTTGGTCGCTTTAAAATCCAAGATGGCCAAAACAGCAGCCATCTTGAAAAACACATTTCTCCTCAAGTTCCATTGGTGCGATTGAGCTGAAACTTACCTGAAAAGATCCTGAGATGGTCCCAACTAAGTGTATTATTATTTTTCAGGTTGGTCTGAAATCCAAGATGGCCACCACAGCTGCCATCTTGAAAAACACATTTTAAACTTCTTCTCAAGTACCACCAGTACTATTGGATTGAGCTGAAACTTGTCTGAAATGATGCTGAGATGGTCCTGACCAAGTGGTATTACTTTTTGGGTCGGGAAAGTTGTGTGGTGAAAGGTGAAATTGTATTATGTACAGTATTGCACTGCAATCTTGATGGACCTGATATACTAATGCAACTACTGGCCCACACTCAAAACATGCAGACTCTACACCAGATTCATATTAATTACTTTATAAAATTATTTACCATCATATCGCAATAGACCCAACACACGCCATCATGCACCCAGCAGACCCTAGGACAAGGCAAGCACCTATCTGCCACCAAGGACACAAACAATTACTCCTTTTTTCCACACACAATGGAACCTCCTCCCAGTGGCAGCAGCACAATATCCTACACTAGAGATCTTCAAGGCACACATACACAATACAGCCCTTGCTGATCTCAAACACACACAGTAAACTCACCCATGTTTTTATTTTATAGATTCCACTAAAAACTCTAATGCCCCCCCCACCCTTTCTCAAATTGCATATGTAGGTTGGTCGAATTGCCCTTGGTCCCAAGTTGTGCCCTGTTGATTTTGGACTAATTGGAAAAAAAATGGCTGAAAGGCGGTCATCTTAGATTTTGAAATGAAAGTTTGTTATCGCTATTTCTTGGGAAGTACTTGATGGATCTTACTCAAATAAATTTCATATGTAGGTTCCCTTGGTGCCTAGGTGTGCTGTATTGATTTTGGGACTGATTAGAAAAACAAAATGGCTGACAGAGGGCCATCTTGGATTTTGACAATGAAAATTTGTTATCGTTATACTTTGTGAAGTATTGAATGGATCTTTCCCAAACTACACATGCAGGTTTCCCTTGGTCCCAAGTTGTGCTGTATTAATTTAGGGACTGATCAGAAAAGCTTTATACAAATGAAGGGGCTGAACCCCCCCCCCCCAGGGCTTGAGGGGTGGGGTTGAAAGGGATCCATTTTGCAACTTCTCTGGATCTAAGTAATGTGAAACATTCATATTTTAGTGGTAGCATTCCTTGGTTGCTGGGATTCAAATTTTTATAAATGAAGGGGCTTTTAAATGGTTGAGATCCCCACCCCAATACTATATACAATTGCTGAGCATAAAGAGACAATCACAAATATGATTTTAGATTTGACCCCAGGGACGCCACGCCCTTGCAAACTTACTTTCGATTCATAGCTTTTAAATGGTTGAGATCCCCACCCCCTAAACTATATATACAATTGCTTGGTATTAAGAGACCATCACAATCTTGATTTTAGATTTGCCCCAGGGTCTGCCACGCCCTTTCAGACTTAATTCTTGAATCATAACTTTTAAACAATTGAAATCCCCACCCCAAAACTATATACAGTGAAACTTCTCTTTTAAGACCACCGTAGGGACCACACCAAAGCGGGATGGTCTTAATACAAAGGATGACCATGCAGACAGATTTCTCGGAAATCCATTTTTGAAATGATTTCATGTTAAACACACAATAAATTAATAATAGTATCTAATAAGCCAATTTGACACCAAAATACAGCTTACTGATCTGACATTTGACAGGTGTTCACAATGGAATACGTACCAGTTGACGATTACAATCATGATGTTAGATTTGACAAAAGGTCTGCCATGCCCTTGCAGTCTTGACTCCTAAGTCATAACACTAAATTTCCTCTAAATACTCTTTTGAATCAGAAATCTAAGAGTTCATTAAGAGCAATTTTGTGGCAGATCCCACACTGGAAAAGTTTGTGTTATTTAACTTACACATGACTTTTTGTTGCATTTGCTGAAAGCCAGTTGAGCGATACATGCCCTCGGGGCCTCTTGTTAAAAAGAAAAGTCATAGTTGAGCACCTTTAAGCCCAGCTTAGGCTTTTCTTGTCCCGTCCTGGTTAAGTTATGGTTGTAGGGAATTATGTCAAGTGATAGCTATAGATTGTCTTAATCTTGAACATTTAAGGATGAAAACTGTTGGCAGTTAATAAGTTATTAGTAAGAAGAAAGATAATATTTCTACAAATGTTAGATGGATTGCTTTTTAGCTCACCTGGCCCGAAGGCCTGACTTCTTCTAAAATACTGAAAGGCCCAGTGACATGAAATGTGGCTGGTAGATTTCTTGGAAGGAACTGAACAAAGTATACGAAAAAAAATCACTTTGACCTAATTTCAATGTCACAGGGGTCAAAAATGTCGAAACCTTCAAACAACTTCTTCTAAAATACCGTCAGGTATAGAGACTTCATATTTGACCGGTAGCTTCCTTGATTGAAGCCAAATAAAGTTTGCGAAAAGAAACGACCTTGACCAATATTCAAGGTCACAGTGAGGTTAAATCTATTTTAAACTTTAAACGACTTCTTCTGAAAAACAAAAAGATCTAGAAACATGGTATTTTGCTGAAAGGTTCCTCGGATGAAGTCTTACAAAGTTTGCGAAAAGAAATGACCTTGACCTATTATTCAAGGTCACAAGGGTCAAATCAGTTAAAACCTTCAAACGACTTCTTCTAAAATACCAAAAGCCCTGGAAGCATGATATTAAGCTGAAAGGTTCCTTGGATGAAGCCCGACAAAGTTTGCGAAAAGAAATGACCTTGACCTGTATTCAAGGTCACAAGGGTCATATCTGTTAAAACCTTCAAACGACTTCTTCTGATATACCAAAAGCCCTAGAAGCATGATATTTGGCTGAAATGTTCCTTGGATGAAGCCCGAAAAAGTTTGCGATAGGAAAAGAACTAGACCTATATTCAAGGTCACAGGGGTCAAATCTGTTAAAACCTTTAAACGACTTCTTCTGAATTACCAAAAGCCCTAGAAGCATGATATTTAGCTGAAAGGTTCCTTGGATGAAGCCCGACAAAGTTTGTGAAAAGAAATGACCTTGACCTGTATTCAAGGTCACTGGGGTCAAATCTATTAAAACCTTCAAACAACTTCTTCTGCAGTACCAAAAGCCCTAGAAGCATGATATTTAGCTGAAAGGTTCCTTGGATGAAGCCCGACAAAGTTTGTGAAAAGAAATGACCTTGACCTATATTCAAGGTCACAAGGGTCAAATCTGTTAAAACATTCAAATGACTTCTTCTGAAGTACCAAAAGCCCTAGAAGCTTGATATTTGGCTGAAAGGTTTCTTGGATGCAGCCTGACAAAGTTTGCGAAAAGAAATGACCTTGACCTTTATTCAAGGTCACAGGTGTCAAATCTGTTAGAACATTTAAACGACTTCTTCTGAAGTACCAAAAGCCCTAGAAACATGGTATTTGGCTGAAAGGTTCCTTGGATGAAACCCGACAAAGTTTGGGAAAAGAAATGACCTTGACCTATATTCGAGGTCACAGGGGTTAAATCTATTAAAACCTTCAAACAACTTTTTCTGCAGTACCAAAAGCCCTAGAAGCATGATATTTAGCTGAAAGGTTCCTTGGATGAAGCCCGACAAACTTTGGGAAGGAAAATGAGCTTAACCTATATTCAAGGTCACAGGGGTCAAATCAGTGGTTAAAATCTTTGAGAGAGTTCTTCTGATAAACCGAAATGCCTAGAGACATGATATTTGGCTGGTAGCGTCCTGGGATGAAGCCAAACAAAATTTGAAAATGAAAACAATGTTGTCTTATCAGGTCACAGGGGTAAAATATGTTTAAATCTTAGTATGTTCTTCTAAATGTCTTACAGTAAAAGATATTAGGGGACTTTAGGGTAACACTATAATATTAGTCGGAGATTGATACCAGGTGAGCGATGCAGACCCATTGGGCCTCTTGTTTCAATGAATGATCATCATTATTCAGATTGGAAAATAAAACTACAACAGAACGGAGTCTCTTAGATCAATGTTCAGGGCCTTCCGAAACAGGAGTGGTCTCCAGATGTCCAGCATTCTTCTGACTGTGAAGTTCAGCTCATCCTGCTCCTGTCCAGTAGAAGTGGACTTGGAATCAAGCGTTCTTGATGTGAAATCAACTTTATCTAAACAACTCCAGATACCTACAGAGGAAATACAGATCATTCTTGCTGGAAGAATATTGTCAGATAAATCTACAATAAAGGTAAGCCCTCCCCCCCCCCCCCCCCCAAAAAAAAAAAAGAATCGGTACGTTTCCACTCTAATGTACCCGAAAAAAATAGGGTAGGTAGATCGTAAATACTTTTTAAGCAAACATTACATGTATTATTCATTTAATGCAATCATGCAAATTTCCCCCCAAAAAAGACCTTATTAGGAAGACTGCTTTACCATTACGCCCTCTGGTGAGTGAAAATCACATCCAATATGGCTGACATAATATTGTTCTCTTCACAGACTTTGAAATATATCCATATAAGGCAAAGGCAAAATCTTGCATCTGATTTTAAAACACTTTGGCTGCTATTATCGCAACAAAAGTTGTGTTGATAAAAATGGCCCTCACTGCTGATCGCGACAAAAGTGTAATTTTCAATCAGTAGTCAGTCTGTAAACATAGATCGAGGTCTGCAAGCATGTATGTGATGGGGTGAATGAGTATATGCAGTGTTTAATTGAAGAAGTATGAGAGATGCATACAACATAGTTATGTGGGTTTTTTTTTGTAATGTAAATTTGTAATTACAATATGCCTCATGTCAGGGAATACTGTAATTTATGTTTTACTGTTAATCTACAATGTACCTACCAACTATTGTTGTTGTTGTTTTTTCCTTCCCTTTTCAATATAAGTGTATGTCTGCTTTCCCCCCTATTTTTTTATTTATTTATTTTTGCCCTGTGTAATTGTTTCATATACATGTACATGTATTAACTATGACATTATGCCTTTTCATAAATATAGTATCTAACCATATACATATGAATACATACAATGTAGTTAGCTAGCTTACCATCTGCTAGGGGTATGTACATGTATGTATATAAAATTACTCATCCTTTTTTTTCTTTTAGACTATTTTTAAAATGTGTTTGGGATTTTTGACTAAGTAATATAGAAAAGATACCCAGTATTATGAATATGGTAGATGCTGTATATATATATATATAATTATTGGCTTCAATGTTTGTGTTTGTTCAAAAATGTAATTGTATTGTATACATCTATGTAGGTTTCTTATTGGTGTTGGACTATTTGCACACATACATGCATGATTGGAAATTATCCCTATTGAAAACAATGGGTAACTGTGTTAATCGGTACATATATATGTACATACTTTTCGCTAATCAAAACTAACTCTCTTAATAATAAGCATGAATGTGTTGAAAAATATTGTATTGTATGAATACTAAAGGTAATGTATAAGTATGAATGGTGCTTTAAAAACAAGTAAATGTGACGAAATGAGCATAAACGAGTGGAAGACGTAAGAGAGACCTCCTGTGAGAGGCTGCATATTGTAAACCAGAGTCCCAACTCTGGCATCCCTCTAAATTGCTGGGAAAATAAAAGCCAATTTGAAACCTGAAAAAAAGGTAGTCAGGAAGTAAAATCTCTCTTCTGTGGCTATATTTGGAATTCCTATATTTGTGTCTAATAACGAAAGTAGAATACTTCCGATTGGTTCTGATGACGACTTTTGATACTCTCGGAAGTAATGATAATATATATAATGCACAAGGCAACTGAAGTTGGAAAAATTACCGCAAACACTGAGACAGTCCAGATGAGATGGAACCTTCCTTCCCTATTCTCAATTCCAATAAAAATAAAGAGTTTGCATGGTGCAAATTAATTAATAATGATGATTTGATTAGATGTATTGTAATCAGCAACACTAGAACAAGTTATTTTTATATTGGGCGAACCCTCAGACACATGGGACAAAGGTAGATCTGGTCTCGTTCATCGGTACGTACCAAACTATTACAGTGTACTCCACTTAATGTCACCCCTGTTGATATCACATTCCTCTTTATATCATGTTTTTCCCAAGCACCATTTTTCTGTCTATATAATCTATGCAATTTTATTTGGTTAATATCATGATTTTTGTAACCATTCACATAAATATCCGAAAATGATGTCATTTCCATTGATTTCAGATACAACTTGTACAAAATGTTACATGGAAAATAAAAAATAACCCCAAATATGATTTTTAATTGAAATGATGTTATCTTTATATTGATACATCTTCATATTTACATTGAATAGCTTAATTTTAATTATGGAGATTGGAAATGCACTAGATTTAAATTAAGTGGAAAAACATGTTTTCTCTTAATGTCACATTCCTGTTATTATCATGTTTTTGTCTGACAAATGCAACATGATATAATGAGGAGTGCCCTATAATTCTCTTCCATTCATAAACAGTAAGTGCAATATAAAGAAGCAAGAGAAATGCAAACTCAAGCCGCACATAAAACAAAGTTTGAACCAAATGACAACAACTAACATGTTTCAACTGTCTAGCGCACCTGAATGACAAAAAAGCGCAGGTACACAATGCACCTTGCAAGTGCAATGTAACCGTCCAGCCTCCGGGCTTTCATTACAGAGAATCCGTCTCATCCATCACATGGTGATGTTTGGATGAGGGGGAGATTTACCAATATTTCCAATTTGATTCTCCGAAAGAATATTTGTTAAAATATTTATCTGTGGTGAAAAGTTAATCATATCCTGACTCAGATACATTTAAAAACAAAGCTTTAATTGATGTTATACCTGGCCCCGGTTTCATCAAGGAGATTCTTAAACTGGCTTTTTCCTTAAATTTAAGGAAATTTACTTAAATAAACTTCAAAAAATCGCGTTTCATGAAGCTTCCTTAACTTAAATCCGTTCTTAAATTTTAGGAATCCCTTCAATATTTAAGGCCACTTCTACCTAGCCTTAAATCGCTAAGGAGCTCCTTAATAATGGCTGCCAATCACATCAGACGACTCCGACGAAGAAGAGTAAGAATGAGAAAAGGACGTACCTTCCGTAGAATTGGAAATCTGTTGAACACATTGGATGATAGAGAACTATTTGTTCGATTCCGGTTCAGATTGGCAACTTTAAAGTTTCTTATAGATTTATTGACACCTTTTTGTGCTCATAAAACAACCGCACTATGGCGGTTCCCATGGAAATGCAGCTTCTTGTCGCATTACGATTTTTTGGATCAAGTGCTTTCTATCGTGTAGTTGGAGACGCTGAGAATCAACAAAAGACGTTCATTTTCAGTTTGCATGACTTTGATTATTTAGATACTATTTTTATGGTATCTTTGTATTTTGTTATATAGTGTATATATAGTGCATTCAATTTTTCATTAATTGCTTGCTGAGAGAACAATTAGAATTTTTTATGGGATCTCAGTATTTTAGTATATATATAGTTGCATGGTTCACCGTTTTGTGAATTGTCTGCTGAGAGTAAAGTTAGTATTTTTTCATAGGATCTCCGTATTTAGTTTAGTTGGTTCATTGTTACTTAACTTGTCTAGTCACCAGGTACTGGTCTTTGGTCAGTTGTACTCTCCGTGAGCTCTGGCTTTCCTCCACCATCAAAACCTGAGACTTCCTCAAATGATCATAGCGGTTAATAGGACGTAGAAGACAATCAAACCAAAACAGTAAGTGTCTGATGCAGTTTGATTGATGTTTACAGGATCTCTCAAATAAAGTGTTTTTTTTTCAGGATCTCTGTGTCAGTAACTGTTCAGTTCTGCATGCCTTTAAACAGAAACCGCCAGAATTGGCTGTTCAAGTGGGAGAAGGAGCAGCAGGTGATGATAGAACCACAAGTGTAAGGAAAGGTGAGGTCAGACACCTTAAATCCATGTACCTCAGAGTGTATATTATAAGCCTCTTTCATGACCAGAGGTGTAAGATAGGGAAATTCAACCCGAGGGGTTTTCAAATTTGGTAAAACCCGAGGCTTTGCCGAGGGTTTTGCCAAATTTGAAAATCCAGAGGCTGGAATTTCCCTATTTTACACCTTTGGTCATGAAAGAGTATTTTTCTCTCATTTCAACTACTTGAATAAGCTGAAAAACCATGAAAATACATTTGACTGACCACCATTTTGAAAATATCAAATTTTCCCTTGATTTTTTTTGACGAAAACAAATGATACAGCGAGATCTAGCATACACCATATTTGCAAACGTAGTTTGCGCAGAAAAAATAATCTTAGCTTTCTAATGTACACGGTTAAAATATTGTAAAAGGTTTTAATTTCATCACGTCGCCATTTTTCTTTTTTCTGCATCAGATTTTACCGAACTCGTGACGTCACGACATTGTTGCGCCATTGTGACGTCATGCGGTGGCTGTATTGCATGGGTAGGTGTGTAATACAACCACAGCGATCATATGTGTATTGCCCTAGACAGGCCAGTATTACACACCTAGAAATGTGAGAAATCATTCTCTCATATCACACCATGTATGATAGAGTTTGCCTATGTGAATACGCTATGTAAGAAAACTCTTTCTTACATAGCGTGACGTCACAATGGCTCAACAATGATGTGACGTCACAAATACGGTAAACTTTTATGCCAAAAAGAGAAAAAATTGATGTGATGAAATTAAAACCTGTCACAATATTTCAACTGTAAACTTTAGAAAGCTGAGATTAAGTTTTCTGTGCAAACATTGTGTGCAAATATGGGGTATTCTTAATCTCACTGATCGATTCCTTTCTGTTAAAAAGAGCTTGAGGGAAAATTTAAGTTCTTATTAACAAAATGGTAGTCAGTCACAATGTATTTCATTCATTTTGGTTTTTGAGCTTATTCAGGTAGTTAAAATGGGAGAAACATACTCTTTCATGACCAGGGGTGTAAGATACCTGAGAAGTTTTCAAATTTGGTAAAATCTGAGGCAAAGCCTCTTCCATCCCTGGTCAAGAAAGAGTCTTTATTGTGAACTACCTCACATAACTCTCCTAGGTTAGGTCACTCAAAACAACACATCAGTGCTCAACATCTAACAGAGTGATAGGGCTGGACGGTTTTACCGGTATACCGTGGTATAAAGTTGTGATGGTACGTACTGTGGTACATTAGTCCTGTACCGGTTTTTTGGGGACTTTCATTTAACTTATCAATTAAATATTTGTTACATACATGTAGATCAATTGGAATTCCAATATGGTTTATTTATAATTTCCTATAAGTTTGTTGATCAACTAGCCAGGACAGACATAGCTTCACTCAAACAATAGTAGAGGATAAATCAAAAAGAAACTTATGACAGGCCTGTTGCTGATTGGCTTCAAAAACAGCCGAAGACCTTTAGCTAGATCAAACATTCAATCAAGGTGGTATACCGTGGTACGTACCGCGGTATTTGCCTAAATACCGTGGTACTTTTGATTTTGTGGTACCCAGCTCTACAGAGTGATGTTACAGAATAGTTCAAAATCATTTATTCGCAGCATATAACAGTGCATCAATTCGCACATGGAAACTCATTACAGAAAACAAATTCCTAATTACATGAATTAGAGAGAGCGTAAAACATAAAAACTTACTGTAACAAATTCATTCACTTTAGATTAAGTGTTAAACTAATTAACAAATATGGCATGGCACTGAGGGCAATATGGGAGTTTATGGACTGATCAGTCACCCAACAATATGTATATGAACTGAAGCGAACATGGACATACCGAATCTATCCAACAAAAAACAGACCATTAGGTCAGATGCCATTTTGCTCATTGTCGGGAATAATGACTTCACTACATTGTATATATCGTCATCCTGCAATTATGAAGACAAAATATATAGCGTTGGTCCGTTGTCCTTGACTCCGGGCCAATATACAAGAATATTGACCTGAGACATACTAAAATCATATAGGCACTTAAATGAATGAAGTATAATTATAAATTTAGTGTAACCCTAGAAAGCTTTATGCTGGTCATACTGTGTTGACTAGGGTTTTAGCCTGAATAGTTTTATGCTGATCCTACTGTGTTGACTAGGGTGTTAACCTGAATAGTTTTATGCTGATCCTACTGTGTTGACTAGGGTGTTAACCTGAATAGTTTTATGCTGATCCTACTGTGTTGACTAGAGTGTTAACCTGAATATTTTTATGCTGATCCTACTATGTTGACTAGGGTGTTAACCTGAACAGTTTTATGCTGATCCTACTGTGTTGACTAGAGTGTAAACCTGAATAGTTTTATGCTGATCCTACTGTGTTGACTGGAGTGTAAACCTGAATAGTTTTATGCTGATCCTGCTGTGTTGACTAGAGTGTTAACCTGAATAGTTTTATGCTGATCCTACTGTGTTGACTAGAGTGTTGACCTGAATAGTTTTATGCTGATCCTACTGTGTTGACTCGGGTGTTAACCTGGATAGTTTTATGCTGATCCTACTGTGTTGACTCGGGTGTTAACCTGAATAGTTTTATGCTGATCCTACTGTGTTGACTAGAGTGTAAACCTGAATAGTTTTATGCTGATCCTACTGTGTTGACTAGAGTGTTGACCTGAATAGTTTTATGCTGATCCTACTGTGTTTACTGGAGTGTTAACCTGAATAGTTTTATGCTGAACCTATTGTGTTGACTAGGGTGTTAACCTGAATGGTTTTATGCTGATCCTACTGTGTTGACTAGGGTGTTAACCTGAATGGTTTTATGCTGATCCTACTGTGTTGACTAGAGTGTTAACCTGAATAGCTTTATGCTGATCCTGTTGTGTTGACTAGGGTGTTAACCTGAATAGTTTTATGCTGATCCTACTGTGTTTACTGGAGTGTTAACCTGAATAGTTTTATGCTGAACCTATTGTGTTGACTAGGGTGTTAACCTGAATGGTTTTATGCTGATCCTACTGTGTTGACTAGAGTGTTAACCTGAATAGCTTTATGCTGATCCTATTGTGTTGACTAGGGTGTTAACCTGAATAGTTTTATGCTGATCCTACTGTGTTGACTGAAGTGTTAACCTGAATAGTTTTATGCTGATCCTACTGTGTTGACAAAGGTTTTAACCTTAATAGTTTTATGCTGATCCTACTGTGTTGACAAAGGTTTTAACCTGAATAGTTTTATGCTGATCCTACTGTGTTGACTAGAGTGTTAACCTGAATAGTTTTATGTTGATCCTACTGTGTTGACTAGGGTGTTAACCTGAATAGTTTTATGTTGATACTACTGTGTTGACTAGGGTGTTAACCTGAATAGTATCATGCTGATCCTACTGTGTTGACTAGAGTGTTAACCTGAATAGCTTTATGTTGATCCTACTATGTTGACTGGAGTGTCAACCTGAATAGTTTTATATTGATCCTACTGTGTTGACTAGAGTGTAAACCTGAATAGTTTTATGCTGATCCTACTGTGCTGACTAGGGTTTTAACCTGAATAGTTTCATGTTGATCCTACTGTGTTGACTAGGGTCTTAACCTGAATAATTTTATACTGTTCCAACTGTGTTGACTAGTGTGTTAACCTGAATAGTTTTATGATGGTCATATGGTGTTGACTGGAGTGTTAACCTGAATAGTTTTATGTCGATCCTACTGTGTTGACTAGAGTGTTGACCTGAATAGCTTTATGCTGATCCTACTGTGTTGACTAGAGTGTAAACCTGAATAGTTTTATGCTGATCCTACTGTGTTGACTAAGGTTTTAACCTGAATAGTTTTATGCTGATCCTACTGTGTTGACTAAAGTGTTGACCTGAAAAGCTTTATGTTGATCCTACTGTGTTGACTAGGGTCTTAACCTGAATAGTTTTATGCTGATTCTACTGTGTTGACTAGAGTGTTAACCAGAATAGTTTTATGTTGATCCTACTGTGTTGACTGGAGTGTCAACCTGAATAGTTTTATGTCGATCCTACTGTGTTGACTAGAGTGTTGACCTGAATAGCTTTATGCTGATCCTACTGTGTTGACTAGAGTGTAAACCTGAATAGTTTTATGCTGATCCTACTGTGTTGACTAGGGTGTTAACCTGAAGAGTTTTATGCTGATCCTTCTGTTTTTACTAGAGTGTTAACCTCGAAAGCTTTATGCTGATCCTACTGTGTTGATTCAGGTGTTAACCTGAATGGTTTTTTGTGCCGATCCTACTGTGTTGACTAGAGTGTTAACCTGAATATATTTATGCTGATCCTACTGTGTTGACTAGAGTGTTAACCTGAATAGTTTTATGCTGATCCTACTGTGTTGACTAATGTTTTAACCTGAATAGTTTTATGCTGATCCTACTGTGTTGACTAAGGTGTTAACCTGAATAGTTTTATGCTGATCCTACCGTGTTGACTAGGGTGTTAACCTGAATAGTTTTATGCTGATCCTACCGTGTTGACTAGGGTGTTAACCTGAATAGCTTTATGTTGATCCTACTGTGTTGACTAGGGTGTTAACCTGAAGAGTTTTATGCTGATCCTACTGTTTTTACTAGAGTGTTAACCTCGAAAGCTTTATGCTGATTCTACTGTGTTGATTCAGGTGTTAACCTGAATAGTTTTATGCTGATCCTACCGTGTTGACTAGGGTGTTAACCTGAATAGTTTTATGCTGATCCTACTGTGTTGACTAGAGTGTCAACCTGAATAGTTTTATGCTGATCCTACTGTGTTGACTAGAGTGTTAACCTGAATATATTTATGCTGATCCTACTGTGTTGACTAGAGTGTAAACCTGAATAGTTTATTGCTGATCCTACTGTGTTGACTAGAGTGTAAACCTGAATAGTTTTATGCTGATCCTACTGTGTTGACTAATGTTTTAACCTGAATAGTTTTATGCTGATCCTACTGTGTTGACTAATGTTTTAACCTGAATAGCTTTATGCTGATCCTACTGTGTTGACTAGAGTGTAAACCTGAATAGTTTATTGCTGATCCTACTGTGTTGACTAGAGTGTAAACCTGAATAGCTTTATGCTGATCCTACTGTGTTGACTAATGTTTTAACCTGAATAGTTTTATGCTGATCCTACCGTGTTGACTAGGGTGTTAACCTGAATAGTTTTATGCTGATCCTACCGTGTTGACTAGGGTGTTAACCTGAATAGTTTTATGCTGATCCTACCGTGTTGACTAGGGTGTTAACCTGAATAGTTTTATGCTGATCCTACTGTGTTGACTAGAGTGTAAACCTGAATAGCTTTATGCTGATCCTACTGTGTTGACTAATGTTTTAACCTGAATAGTTTTATGCTGATCCTACTGTGTTGACTAGAGTGTTAACCTGAATAGTTTTATGCTGATCCTACCGTGTTGACTAGGGTGTTAACCTGAATAGTTTTATGCTGATCCTACTGTGTTGACTAGAGTGTAAACCTGAATAGTTTTATGCTGGTCATACGGTGTTGACTGGAGTGTTAACCTGAATAGCTTTATGCTGATCCTACTGTGTTGACTAGAGTGTTAACCTGAATAGCTTTATGCTGATCCTACTGTGTTGACTAGAGTGTTAACCTGAATAGCTTTATGCTGATCCTACTGTGTTGACTGGAGTGTTAACCTGAATAGCTTTATGCTGATCCTACTGTGTTGACTGGAGTGTTAACCTGAATAGCTTTATGCTGATCCTACTGTGTTGACTGGAGTGTTAACCTGAATAGCTTTATGCTGATCCTACTGTGTTGACTGGAGTGTTAACCTGAATAGTTTTATGCTGATCCTACTGTGTTGACTAGAGTGTTAACCTGAATAGTTTTATGCTGATCCTACTGTGTTGACTAGAGTGTTAACCTGAATAGTTTTATGCTGATCCTACTGTGTTGACTAATGTTTTAACCTGAATAGCTTTATGCTGATCCTACAGTGTTGACTAGAGTGTTAACCTGAATAGTTTTATGCTGATCCTACAGTGTTGACTAGAGTGTTAACCTGAATAGCTTTATGCTGATCCTACTGTGTTGACAAATGTTTTAACCTGAATAGTTTTATGCTGATCCTACTGTGTTGACTAGAGTGTTAACCTGAATAGTTTTATGCCGATCCTACTGTGTTGACTAGAGTGTTAACCTGAATAGCTTTATGCTGATCCTACTGTGTTGACTAGAGTGTAAACCTGAATAGTTTTATGCTGATCCTACTGTGTTGACTAATGCTTTAACCTGAATAGCTTTATGCTGATCCTACTGTGTTGACTAGGGTGTTAACCTGAATAGCTTTATGCTGATCCTACTGTGTTGACTAATGTTTTAACCTGAATAGTTTTATGCTGATCCTACTGTGTTGACTAGAATGTTAACCTGAATAGTTTTATGTCGATCCTACTGTGTTGACTAGAGTGTTAACCTGAATAGTTTTATGCTGATCCTACTGTGTTTACTAGAGTGTTAACCTGAATAGTTTTATGTTGATTCTACTGTGTTGACTAATGTTTTAACCTGAATAGTTTTATGCTGATCCTACTGTGTTGACTAGAGTGTTAACCTGAATAGTTTTATGCTGATCCTACTGTGTTGACTAGAGTGTTAACCTAAATAGTTTTATGCTGATCCTACTGTGTTGACTAGGGTGTTAACCTGAATAGTCTTATGCTGATCCTACTGTGTTGACTAGAGTGTTAACCTGAATATTTTTATGCTGATCTTACTATGTTGAATAGGGTGTTTACCTGAATAGTTTTATGTCGATCCAACTGTGTTGACTAGAGTGTTAACCTGAATAGTTTTATGCTGATCCTACTGTGTTGACTAGAGTGTTAACCTGAATAGCTTTATGCTGATCCTACTGTGTTGACTGGAGTGTTAACCTGAATAGTTTTATGTTGATCCTACTGTGTTGACTAATGTTTTAACCTGAATAGCTTTATGCTGATCCTACTGTGTTGACTAGAGTGTTAACCTGAATATTTTTATGCTGATCCTACTGTGTTGACTAATGTTTTAACCTGAATAGTTTTATGCTGATCCTATTGTGTTGACTAGAGTGTTAACCTGAAAAGATTTATGCTGATCCTACGGTGTTGACTAGAGTGTTAACCTGAATAGCTTTATGCTGATCCTACTGTGTTGACTGGAGTGTTAACCTGAATAGTTTTATGTTGATTCTACTGTGTTGACTAATGTTTTAACCTGAATAGCTTTATGCTGATCCTACTGTGTTGACTAGAGTGTTAACCTGAATAGTTTTATGCTGATCCTACTGTGTTGACTTGAGTGTTAACCTGAATAGTTTTATGCTGATCCTACTGTGTTGACTAGAGTGTTAACCTGAATAGTTTTATGCTGATCCTACTGTGTTGACTAGAGTGTTAACCTGAATAGTTTTATGCTGATCCTACTGTGTTGACTAATGTTTTAACCTGAATAGCTTTATGCTGATCCTACAGTGTTGACTAGAGTGTTAACCTGAATAGTTTTATGCTGATCCTACTGTGTTGACTAGAGTGTTAACCTGAATAGCTTATGCTGACCCTACTGTGTTGACTAGGGTATTTACCTGAATAGTTTTATGATGGTCATATGGTGTTGACTGGAGTGTTAACCTGAATAGCTTTATGCTGATCCTACTGTGTTGACTAGAGTGTTAACCTTAATAGCTTTATGCTGACCCTACTGTGTTTACTAGGGTGTTTACCTGAATAATTTTATACTGTTCCAACTGTGTTGACTAGTGTGTTAACCTGAATAGTTTTATGCTGGTCATATGGTGTTGACTGGAGTGTTAACCTGAATAGTTTTATGCTGATCCTACTGTGTTGACTAGAGTGTTAACCTGAATAGTGTTATGCTGATCCTACTGTGTTTACTAGGGTGTTTACCTGAATAATTTTATACTGTTCCAACTGTGTTGACTAGTGTGTTAACCTGAATAGCTTTATGTTGATCCTACTGTGTTGACTGGAGTGTAAACCTGAATAGTTTTATGCTGATCCTACTGTGTTGACTGGAGTGTTAACCTGAATAGTTTTATGCTGATCCTACTGTGTTGACTAGAGTGTTAACCTGAATAGTTTTATGCTGGTCATACGGTGTTGACTGGAGTGTTAACCTGAATAGTTTTATGCTGATCCTACTGTGTTGACTGGAATGTTTACCTGAATAGTTTTATGCTGATCCTACTGTGTTGACTAGGGTTTAACCTGAATAGTGTTATGCTGATCCTACTGTGTTGACTAGGGTGTTTACCTGAATAATTTTATACTGTTCCAACTGTGTTGACTAGTGTGTTAACCTGAATAGTTTTATGCTGATCCTACTGTGTTGACTAGAGTGTTAACCTGAATAGTTTTATGCTGGTCATACTGTGTTGACTAGAGTGTTAACCTGAATAGTTTTATGCTGGTCATACTGTGTTGACTGGAGTGTTAACCTGAATAGTTTTATGCTGGTCATACTGTGTTGACTAGAGTGTTAACCTGAATAGTTTTATGCTGGTCATACTGTGTTGACTAGAGTGTTAACCTGAGTAGCTTTATGCTGATCCTACTGTGTTGACTAGAGTGTTAACCTGAATAGTTTTATGTTGATCCTACTGTGTTGACTAATGTTTTAACCTGAATAGTTTTATGCTGATCCTACTGTGTTGACTAGAGTGTTAACCTGAATAGTTTTATGCTGATCCTACTGTGTTGACTAGAGTGTTAACCTGAATAGTTTTATGCTGATCCTACGGTGTTGAATAGAGTGTTAACCTGAATAGTTTTATGCTGGTCATACGGTGTTGACTGGAGTGTTAACCTGAATATTTTTATGCTGGTCATACTGTGATTACAAGGGTTTTAACCTGAATAGTTTTATGCTGATCCTACTGTGTAGACTTTGGTGTTAACCTGAAAAGCTTATATACCATAATATTAAATTTATGATTTTACTGTGTTGACTAGGGGAACCCCATTACCAGTACTTCGTGTTCTGTAAGGAGTGTCAATGTCTACAGCCGGGAAAGCTGAGAGTCAGATGTCAGTCCTGTAACACTGGACACATCATTCTATACAGAGTAAGTGTCAGATGTCAGTCATGTAACACTGGACACATCATTCTATACAGAGTAAGTGTCAGATGTCAGTCCTGTAACACTGGACACATCATTCTATACAGAGTAAGTGTCAGATGTCAGTCCTGTAACACTGGACACATCATTCTATACAGAGTAAGTGTCAGATGTCAGTCCTGTAACACTTGACACATCATTCTATACAGAGTAAGTGTCAGATGTCAGTCCTGTAACACTTGACACATCATTCTATACAGAGTAAGTGTCAGGTGTCCGTCCTGTAACACTGGACACATCATTCTATACAGAGTAAGTGTCAGATGTCAGTCCTGTAACACTTGACACATCATTCTATACAGAGTAAGTGTCAGATGTCAGTCCTGTAACACTTGACACATCATTCTATACAGAGTAAGTGTCAGATGTCAGTCCTGTAACACTCGACACATCATTCTATACATTGTAAGTGTCAGATGTCAGTCCTGTAACACTCGACACATCATTCTATACATTGTAAGTCTCTTCCTGTGGCATGAGGGATTTATGTTAAGTTTTAGAATAATGTTACAAGGTTAATATTACAAGTGTATGATATTGCCACATTCCATGGACACTTACTGACAACAGAATATTTTCAGAATGGTGAAAATCATTTTAAGCTCACCTGGCCCGAAGTGCTGGTGAGCCTATGTCATGGTGCAGCGTCTGTCGTCCGTTGTCTGTTGTCAGGCTGTCAACTTTTCCCATAATCCCTACTAGTCCTGAACCACACAACAGAATTTGACCAAATTTGGCCAGAAACATCCTTAGGTGAAGGGGATTCTATTTTTGTGTCGCCTGAAAAGGCGACATATAGGGATCACTATTGTGGCGTCGGCGGCATCTGCACCAACAGTTTCTGTGCGATAACTTGAGTTTCCTTGGGCCAATCAAACTCAAACTTTATACAGTGCTTCTTTACCAAAAGTGCTCGCTTTGGATTGCTTTTCAGGGTCAAAGGTCAAGATCACTGTTGCTATAAATAGAAAATCAGTTTCCGTGCGATAACTTGAGTTTCCTTGGGCTAATCAAACTCAAACCCCATACAGTGCTTCCTAAACAAAAGTGCTCACTTGGGATTGCTTTTCAGGATCGAAGGTCAAAGGTCAAAGTCACTGTTGCTATAAATAGAAATTATGTTTCCATGCAATAACTTGAGTTTCCTTGTGCCAATCAAACTCAAACTTCATACAGTGCTCTCTTACCAAAAGTGCTCGCTTGGGATTGCTTTTCAGGGTCGAAGGTCAAAGGTCAAGGTCACTGTTGCTTTAAATAGAAAATCACTTTTCCTGGGCCAATCAAACTCAAACTTCATACAGTGCTTCCTTACCAAAAGTGCTCGCTTGGGATTGCTTTTCAGGGTTAAAGGTCAAGGTCACTGTTTCTAATCCACTTGGAACTGATACAATGCATATCCATAGATCACTCCTAAAAACGTATCTCCCAACTTGCTGCGCAGGCGACACATCCACTTCCGTGGAATTCTTGTGTATAAATGGTTGGTCTGACCCCCTGGGGCCTGAGGGGCGGGGCCAATAAGGAAAATATAGTAAATTCTTTAAAATCCTCTTCTTCTGTAGGAATGACAGGATATTGTCCAAATTTGGTCTGAAGTAACCTTGAGTAAAGGGAATTCAATTTTGTATAAATGGTTGGTCTGACCCCCTGAGGCCTGAGGGTTGGGGCCCAATAGGGGAAATAGAGGAAAAGCCTTTTAAATTCCTACTAGTCATAAAGTACCGAATGGATTTTACCAAATTTAGTAAGAAACATCCTTTGGAGGAGGGGAACAGATTTTGTATAAATGGCGACTCTGACCCCCCTGGGACCTGAGGGGCGGGGCCCAATGGGGAAATACAGGAAAAGCCTTTTAAATCCCTACTAGTCATAGAGTACGGAATAGATTTGAACCAAATTTTGTCAAAAACATCCTTTAGGGGTGGGGAACCTATTTTATATAAATGGTGCTTGTGACCCCCATAGGGCCAGAGGGGTTGGGGCCCAATAGGGGAAGTAGAGGAAAAGGCTTTTAAATCCTTAATAGTCATAAAGTAATGAATAGATTTGAACCAAATTTGGTCAGAAACATTCTGTTGGGGAGGGGAACAGATTTTGTGTAAATGGTGCTTTTGACCTCCCTGGGGCCGGAGGGGCAGGGCCCAATAGGAAAGTAGAGGAAAAGCATTTTAAATCCCTACTAGTCATAAAGTACTAAATAGATTTGAACCAAATTTGGTCATAAACATCCTTTAGGGGAGGGGAAAAGATTTGTATAAATGATGTTTCTGACCCCATCAGGGTTGGAGGGCAGGGCCCAATAGGGGAAATAGAGGAAAAGCCTTTTAAATCCCTACTTGTTGTAAAGTACTGAATTGATTTGAACTAAATTTGGTCAAAAAACATCCTTTGGAGGAGGGGAACAGATTTTGTATAAATGGTGCTTCTGACCCCCCCTGGGGCCTAATCCCAATAGGGGAAATAAAGGAAAAGCCTTTTAAATCCCTACTTGTTGTAAAGTACTGAATTGATTTGAACTAAATTTGGTCAAAAAACATCCATTGGAGGAGGGGAACAGATTTTGTATAAATGGTGCTTCTGACCCCCCTGGGGCCTAATCCCAATAGGGGAAATAAAGGAAAAGCCTTTTAAATACCTACTAGTCATAAAGTACTGAATAGATTTGAACCAAATTTGGTCAGAAACATCCTTTGGAGAAGGAAAACAGATTTTGTATAAATGGCGACTCTGACCCTCCAGGGGCAGGCAGAGTGAGGCCCAATAGGAGGAATACAGGAATAGCCTTTTAAATCTCTGCTTGTTTAACTTGGTTTTGGTTGTGATCCCCACCCTATAACATTACAATATATACCATTGCTTGGCATAAAGAGACTAACACAATCATGATATTAAGATTGGTCCCGCCCTTGCAGAATCAATTTCTGAAACATAACTTTTTAACGGTTGAGATCCCCACCCTAAATCTATATACAATTGCTGGGCATAAAGAGACAAATGTTATCATGATATTAGCATTGATGTCAGGGTCTGATCACAGCCCTTAGGGACCCAGTTTCTCAGTTGAACTTGAAAACAGTTTAGATTAACTCACCCATTAACCAAACTTTCATTTATACAGATATGCATCAAGGATTTGTCTTCAGGTCTGTCCCTGTCCATGGGATCTTTTTGGAAAATATTTGACCATGATTACCTAGATACCAATGTATCCAGGTGAGCGATACAGGCCCTCTGGGCCTCTTGTTTTAATTTTCTGATAAAAAAAACTTATTGATGATAGAAAGACATATAAACAATTGAACTTAACAAGCTATTAAAATTCAGTTTTCCATTGGAGACTAGTTTTATTATAAGCAAATAACCGGTGTTGATATTGTATCTTAAAGCATATTGAAAACAACTATGTACATTTTGGTTTTGAAAGGATCCTGATAACTTTGATGATGTACAACAGAGGGGACGCATTAACGGGGAATGTAAGAGTGAACAATGTAATGGACAACAGAGGGAGGTGGTAAGTATAATGTAAGAGTGAACAATGTTATGGACAACAGAGGGAGGTGGTGAGTATAATCACGGACTTAGATAGCAGGGATTGGCAACACCACTGTCATCTAGCGTATGTATTGTCCACCTCTTGTATTTGTGCATCGAACCGTGACGACCTGTAACTCTCTTGCTGGAGCCAATTTACCTGTACTGCGCTTGCGTGATATCAAAC
The DNA here is from genome assembly GCA_947623455.1 of Mimachlamys varia. Lineage (NCBI taxonomy): Eukaryota > Metazoa > Mollusca > Bivalvia > Pectinida > Pectinidae > Mimachlamys > Mimachlamys varia. Next base: position 33,361,549 of record OX392531.1, on the reverse strand, counting down.
AGACTCGTTTCCGGTATCGATTACCACGTTGTTTACCTCAGTAACGAACTAGAGAAGCATGGTTTGACAGTTTAGTACCTTTAGCAAACGACTGCATACTCGTGGTGCATACAAGTAAGTTCGTTTTTTTTTTATTGTTGTAACATTGTATTGAGGCTGAACTTTGTAAACATATGCCTTGATTTAGAAAATACCCACTAAGAATTTGTGTTTTCTGTGGACATGCAGTGCTCAGTGCCCGACCAACTGAAATTTGACAGTTTTCTGTTGTTTCATGACTTCTACAGGAAATTATACGACATGACACATAGTATAGTATATACTAAACTAAAGGGAAATTAATTTTCTGTCGATCAAAGCCACTCCCGTCAAGATATCTCGAACGGTTATGTCAAAATCTTATGTTTCCCGGATTTAGGTCATGTCACCGGGCCGACATCGTCGGATACCCACGGTTGATCTCGCTTCGCTTACTCACTCGGAGTGAGTTAGCAAAGCGAGATCAACCGTGGGTATCCGACGATGCCGGGCCGATTGAGTTCAGTTAATTTAATTGTTTACATCGCAATAAGTCCATTTCATACTGTTCTGCACCCCCCCCCAAAAAAAAAAACCAATTAGGATATTAATTGATTAATATTCAGAGAATAATAAATGATCATACAAACAATACAGTACACACATCTTAAATGCATTTATTTTGGTAATAACTCCACTTTGTCCATTAACATTTTTTACTCTTTAATATGTATTCTATGTGATATTTACTTCTGTGCCAGCACACAGGGACATGGGAATTTGTAACAGGAAGTTATGGACCGAAACTAAGATGTTTAGAGTAATTTTGCACTTTTATTAGGATAAATCATAGACGCAGGCTGGTAGCCTCTATGTCGATATCAATGAATTACAAAAAATATATTAAATCATATCATTTTGGTGCAATGTACATGTAGCATTTGAAGGATTAAATTCTTCATATAAAAATTGAGTATTTTTCCAATATTTGTCTAACAGGATTTCAAAATGAAAAACAGTTTCTGCATTGATGACATATCTTGTGCCACAGTGAAAGACTGTTCAAGAGATCAATAATTTCTTAACCGAAGGAAGTGTTTCCTTTTATCCAGTCGACATCGCTTTTTAAAAAAATTCTGACTGAATAATAAAATCTTTCATTTATACCTGTTGACATATTTAGGTTGACATCTAATTTACAATATGGCCCAGGCCCAATATGACAATTATTGTCTAAATGGAAAAGGTTTTTGTTTTATAACTGGAAAAAGTTTTTGGTAACTCTACTATCATATATAGTGTTCATTATTTTAAAAACATTTATAATGTCAGCCCTGGTCCCTGTATGTAAAAGTTTTGGGAAGACTTAGTCTTTCCGTGCGTTACGGATAAGTTTAGTAGCCGTCCTCTCTCTGCACATTTTCAATTTGATCAATATCTTTAACTTTTTTTGGGGGGGGGGGGGGGTGTTAGATCTTTAGCCTCTAAAAGTGTAAAAGTACTCTTAACACCTTAGTGTAGGTCCAATACTTGCTGAAACAAAATTCAAAATTGAAAATATAGTCTATCATGGCTAAAAGTTAATCTTCAAATACTGCCTCTGGCCTTGCAAACAACTACTTTATAACTAGTTTGTGATGTAGTGTAATAATTAAGTGCACCTACGATAGAATGCATTTATTCCATTTTTATCAGCTAACGGTGCTAACCAAAGTAAAATTTGCTGTTGCAGAGGCACCACCACCAGCTCTGTTCCTGTTTACAAGCACCACCAGTGCTAGTACCAGTGTACTAATATAAGTACATGTACCAGACCCACTTGTTGGTTTGAGTGTGTTGTCAACAACAATTTTCGGTGTCATTTAAATCATCAATGTATTCATGAAGGACATGTTATCTTCATCAACTGTTTAGTGGCAGTAAATGAGTTTTTGTCACTTAACTTTGGAAAACTTGTCTTTGGCAACAATGGTTAAAGACGTCCTTTGCATATAGTGTAAGAAAAAGAACAATTAATAAAGCAGCTACATCAAGTTGGTCAAATCAAGCTGAGCCAAGAGCATAGCATGGCATTTATACAGATCTAGATATAATTTGCGATTCACATGTCCATATACCAGGTATCATATTTCAAATTTAATGTTTTCCGATTTGGTTACTCAATTACACAATAGGCTTATATATATATATCGAAATTCAAGGTACATAATGAAGTATAGTTGGTTTTTGTGTGAAAAATTTGAACAATATTGTTTCAAATACATAACACTATTTCGATAGATCCAAGTAAACAATACTTAGCAGCGGGATCACAAAATAATATTGAGATGTACATTTTAATCAAATTTAGTTGTGTAAACTAATTAATATTTCTGGAAAATATATCATAGAAGTATGTCTACAAGTACATGTTATGTGAACTTTTCTCAGCATTATTTGAGTTCTTGATCTCATCATTTTATAAAGCTCGTTAACTAAGGTGTATATTCATTATCGGTTAGTGTCCAGCTCATGTTTTATTTACACATATACAACTGTGTGTATAAATAGTCAATATAACAGTTAAATGACTTTTTAAAACATCAAATAAAGCATGTTCTATAAAATTTTGGAGAGGCAGAAATTCATAACTTGCTCATGTACATGTAAACATTGTATAATAATCTTTCCATTTATTGTGCTTACATTATCAAATAATAAAAAAAACTTTCAAAATGATAATTTGTTTTTTTTATCATACTTATAAAGTAACAATTGCTTATATAGCAATGTAGATTTTGTATGTAACAATGAAGTTGGATTATATATGTTGATGCACAGATTATATAACAATTCAGTGATATCTCATATGAAAAGAACTTGTTTGATTTAAAAGATAACTCTTCTGGTGTTGATTAATTTTATATTGAATTTGGGATATAATTGGTTTTGAATCAGTTTGAACCTCTTTATTATATATAATTTTGAATTGAAATCTTTCTTTGTATGTAACAATAAATCAGACTTTAATATGATGTACATATTTATGATCGGGTACCGAGAAATGCATGCTTTTATAAGTCCACCCGTGGTCGATGTTGTAAACAATTAATGGCGGCCATTACTAAAAACACGTCAAAAACAACCATTTTGAAATTTAAATCCCACGATTTCAGAGCATTTGTGCACTTAAAATTGATACGAAGTCATAAACTACATATAAAACTATTATGATTTTTAGTCCTTGTGCTCAACAATTCATTTGTTAGCAAGGATGGCGTGAACAAAATTGGGGTAAAATTCAAGGAGACTTGGGAAGTAATCACACGCTTACTTGCACCGTGACCAATTTTGTCAATATTTGTAGTCTTAAAAAATACACTTTCTAGCTTGTCAATGTGACTGAAACCGTTTTTTTGTATATAATGATATATCGACTCTAATTATGTAAACATACATGTACATGTTTATGATCAGACACCATATCGACTCTAATTATGTAAACATACATGTACATGTTTATGATCAGACACCGAGAAATGCATGCTTTTATAAGTCTACCCGTGGTCGATGTTGTAAACAATTAATGGCGGCCATTACTAAAAACACGTCAATAAACAACCATTTTGAAATTCAAATCCCACGATTTAAGAGCCATTGTTTCACTTAAAAATGATACGAGTTTATAAAATACATAAAAAACGATTACTATTTTTAGTCCTTGTGCTCAACAACTCATTGGTTAGCAAGGGTGACGTGAACAAAATTGGGGTAAATTTCAAGAAGACCCGGAAGTGATCACACGCTTACTTGCACCGTGACCAATTTTTGTCAATATTTGGAGTCTAAAAAATACACTTTCTAGCTTGTCAATGTGACTGAAACCGTTTGTTTGTATATAATGATATACCCGACTCTAATTATGTAAACATACATGTCATGTCAGTAACACTCGGAAGAGGAGTTGACATTATTCATAGATAGATAGATGTACATGTTTATGATCAGATACCGAGAAATGCATGCTTTTATAAGTCTACCCGTGGTCGATGTTGTAAACAATTAATGGCGGCCATTACTAAAAACACGTCAATAAACAACCATTTTGAAATTCAAATCCCACGATTTAAGAGCCATTGTTTCACTTAAAAATCATACGAGTTCATTAAATACCTATAAAACGATTACTATTTTTAGTCCTTGTGCCCAACAATTCATTGGTTAGCAAGGATGACGCGTACAAAAATGGGATAATGGCGGGTGTGAAGCCATAAAATACTGCCGTGTTGGTACGCTGTAAAATTTCGAAGTCTGAGACATCTTCCTGAGATATGACGTAACAAACATGATTAAAATATGAATGATGTTAAATAAAGATAACTTTCCTTGAACTCTGGACAGTTTTAATGAAAAGGATTCCCCAGAATATATAGCTTTCCGACGGCAGACAGTGTCCTGTGATGACCGAAGCGGGGGTATTTTTCTCAAGTCACGTAACTTCTCGCGTGTTCTCGCACTAGTGAAGTCACCTACCATATTTCCTATGCCAAATAGCCAGTTGCCTATCCCTCTAATCTAAGTCCGTGGTATAATGTAAGAGTGAACAATGTTATGGACAACAGAGGGAGATGGTGAGTAAAATGTTAGAGCCAACAATGTAATGGACAACAGAGGGAGGTGGTGAGTATAATGTAAGAGCCAACAATGTAATGGACAACAGAGGGAGGTGGTGAGTATAATGTAAGAGCCAACAATGTAATGGACAACAGAGGGAGGTGGTGAGTATAATGTAAGAGCCAACAATGTAGTGGACAATAGAGGGAGGTGGTGAGTATAATGTAAGAGTGAACAATATAATGTACAACAGAGGGAGGTGGTAAGTATAATGTAAGAGTGAACAATGTAATGGAGAACAGAGGGAGGTGATAAGTATAATGTAAGAGTGAACAAGGTAATGGACAACAGAGGGAGGTGGCAAGTAAAATGTAAGAGTGAACAAGAAAACGGAAAACAGAGGGAGGTGGTAAGTATAATGTAAGAGCCAACAATGTAGTGGACAACAGAGGGAGGTGGTAAGTATAATGTAAGAGCGAACAATGTAGTGGACAACAGAGGGAGGTGGTGAGTATAATGTAAGAGTGAACAAGGTAATGGAAAACAGAGGGAGGTGGTAAGTATAATGTAAGAGTGAACAAGGTAATGAAAAACAGAGGGAGGTGGTAAGTACAGTTGAGTGTTAGCTAACCTTTACACCTAGTGCACTAGTAGTGCACTACGTTTAAACTAGTAGTGCACTACATTTAAACTACAGGTAAACTAGTAGTGCACTACACCCTGAACCCCATATAGGTCAAATACCCCTACAGGTAAATGGGCAGTCCCATCTACCTGTGATTCTTACCTGTACTTCACCTGTGTCCTCTGCTGGTACTTAGAAGCTGGCCTTATCGTTAGTTAATATTTACAACTTTAATGGATATATATTTGAATCTCATGTAGTTATCTTTCTCAAACAACTTTCTTTCTTTCTTTCATTTCAAAACTACAAATTATGAAATCATGATATATACTGTTCGAGTTTTTCCCAAAACTTTCTTGCATACAGGACATAAATGAAATAGAAAATTATTATTTATCTAACAGTTTTGATGTCTTATATTTCATTTAATGTGTACTATAAACTTTTTAGCTCACCTGGACCGAAGGTCCGGTGAGCTTATGCCATGGCGCAGCGTCCGTCGTCCGTCGTCCGTCGTCCGTCCGTCGTCTGTCAACATTTTCTTCAAATCGCTACTAGTCAAAAAGTCCTTATTGGATTTTAACCAAATTTGGTCAGAAACATCCTTGGGCGAAGGGGAACAGATTTTGCATAAATGGTGACTCTGACCCCAAAAGGGCCAGAGGGGCGGGGCCCAATAGGGAAATAGAGGTAATTCTTTAAATCTCTTCTTGTCAAAAAGTCCTGATTGGATTTTGATCAAATTTAGTCAGAAACATCCTTTGGGGAAGGGGAACAGATTTTGCATAAATGGTGACTCGGACCCCAAAGGGGCCAAAGGGGCGGGGCCCAATAGGGAAAATAGAGGTAATTCTTTAAATCTCTTCTTGTCAAAAAGTCCTGATTGGATTTTGATCAAATTTAGTCAGAAACATCCTTTGGGGAAGGGGAACAGATTTTGCATAACTGGTGACTCTGACCCAAAAGGGGCCAGAGGGGCGGGGCCCAATAGGGAAAATAGAGGTAATTCCTTTAAATCTCTTCTTGTCAAAAAGTCCTGATTGGATTTTGGCCAAATTTAGTCAGAAACATCCTTTGGGGAAGGAGAACAGATTTTGCATAAATGGTGACTCTGACCCCTAAGGGGCCAGAGGGACGTGGCCCAATAAGGGAAATAGAGGTAATTCCTTTAAATCTCTTCTTGTCAAAAAGTCCTGATTGGATTTTGGCCAAATTTAGTCAGAAACATCCTTGGGCGAAGGGGAACAGATTTTGCATAAATGGTGACTCTGACCCCTAAGGTCCCAGAGGGGCGGGGCCCAATAAGGGAAATAGAGGTAATTCCTTTAAATCTCTTCTTGTCAAAAAGTCCTGATTGGATTTTGACCAAATTTAGTCAGAAACATCGTTGAGGGAAGGGGAACAGATTTTGCATAAATGGTGACTCTGACCCCTAAGGGGCCAGAGGGACGTGGCCCAATAAGGGAAATAGAGGTAATTCCTTTAAATCTGTTCTTGTCATAAAGTTATGAAAAGATTTTGTCCAAATTTGGTCAGAAACATCCTTTGGGGAAGGGGAACAGATTTTGCATAAATGGTGACTCTGACACCCAAAGGGCCAGAGGGGTGGGGCCCAATATGGAAAATAGAGGTAATTCCTTTAAATCTCTTCTTGTCAAAAAGTTCTTTTTGGATTTTGACCAAATATGGTCAGAAACATCCTTTGGTGAAGAGAAACAGATTTTGCATAAATGGTGACTCTGACCCTAAAGGGGCCAGATGGGCGGGGCCCAATAGGGGAAATAGAGGTAATTCCTTTAAATTTCTTCTTGTCTTAAAGTTATGAATGGATTTTGTCCAAATATGGTCAGAAACATCATTGGGGGAAAGGGAACAGATTTTGCATAAATGGTGACTCTGACCCCTAAGGGGCCAGAGGGGCGTGGCCCAATAAGGGAAATAGAGGTAATTCCTTTAAATCTCTTCTTGTCATAAAGTTATGAATAGATTTTGTCCAAATTTGGTCAGAAACATCGTTGGGGGAAGGGGAACAGATTTGCATAAATTGTGACTCTGAACCCTAAGGGCCCAGAGGCACTGGGCCAATTAGGGGAAATACAGGAAATTCTTTTAAAATCTCTTCTTGTCATAAAGTTATTAATGGATTTGGCCCAAATTTGGTGAGAAACATTCTTGGGGGAAGGGGAACAAATTTTGCATAAATGGTGACTCTGACCCCTAAGGGGCTAGAAGGGCGTGGCCCATTAAGGGAAATAGAAGTAATTCCTTTAAATCTCGTCTTGTCAAAAAGTCCTGATTGGATTTTGGCCAAATTTGGTCAGAAACATCGTTTGGGGAAGAGGAACATATTTTGCATAAATGGTGACTCTGACCCCTAAGGGGCTATTTTGGCACTTAAGGGTTACAAGTCAGAGATTAATTCCAGGTGAGCGATGCAGGCCCATTGGGCCTCTTGTTTTTATATTTATTTACCAAGTTTCAATCAAGTATATTGAAAAATTGAAGGAATATATATTTATAATTTTTTGTTAAGAAGTACATTTTTAAATATTGTAAGAACTAATTCTGTAAAAATAACAAAAAATTTCCTATATTAAGATCTTTATGTATATATATATCACCACATACAACGGTGTTGATATAAATATAAGAATTTGAAGTTGAAAAAAAAGTAATACAACAATAATTAAAATTTAGTCAGATTGTTCAGTATGGGACAGATGTTTTGATTTGACCCCCAGGCCTCAGGCAATTACCTGACCTGTCTCAACTTTGTCTAGGAACACCTGCTGACATAAGCCTGTCAGTGACATAATTGAGGTGTGAATTTCTCATCTGAATATCACTGGTCAAATTTGATTAATAAAGGGCTAAGCTGGATATGACCAGGATCATAAAACTATGATAATACATATTTAACTTTTACTCGGGTTTATCAAGTTTATATGAAACTAAAAATTTTTGAGAATATATCTAGATATTTACACATTTCCCTTTAAATAGTGGATATTTTGAGGACTTTAATCCTTTTTTTTTGGTTTCATTCGAAACATTTAATTATACAATAATAAATTGATCGTACATAAAATAACATTGAAATTAATAATAATTAATTGGATAACGATGTAAGTCTATATCAGTCCTTTACCAGATTCTGGTTTTCTTAAAAATTAACTTAAAATACCAAGTATCTTATGACACTTGATTGAATACAATCCAATGACGCATTTTGATTTCTAAATATTTACATATATATACTTGTTAAATGTTGAAAAATTATCTAGTTATATTGGGTGTAATCAGGGACGTATATATATGTGAGAGAATATATATACTCTCTGGCTCAGTCGCTTCATATATATAGTTTGAGAATAAAATACTAACATTCATTATACTTAATTTTATTCTAATTATCAGTATGAAAGTATTTTAAAATGATGCATTTCCAATATTTAGGCCTAAATATTGAAGGCAATAACAGGTTGTGTTAAATATGACTTGAAGGTTTATGCATATATGTAATAATGATTTAAAAAAAAGCAAGGTCAGTTTAATGGAATCATTATAATTAATTCTATATTGTAAGACTAAGTATACAACAAATAAATAATATGCAGATATATTAACCTAACTTAGAACAAAGTTAAGCCTATGCCAGTCACATTTATTGTACTTTTAATCAACCTAATGACTTACATAAAATCTAACTAAAAGGGACAAATATAGATCTTCAGGTAGAATCCTTTACCCTCCAGGCATATTTAGGTACATGTACCTGACCTGCCTGGGCCACATCCTCACGTACAGAGGTCAAGATAGGGGACACCCCTAGGCTGTCTGTAGTTAGCCAGGTGTGAATTTCTCACCTCCCTCTCCCCCACAGCCCTCACTGGTGTGTTCTCCGAACGCCAACATTTTTTTTAACAATAGGTAGGTGTTGTTTTTGAGAACAATGGGAAGTCAATTATATACTGTTTCATATAAACTGCCCTTTTCATCTTACCTGCGATTTACCTGTGAACTCACCTTACCTGAGATTTAACTGTGGACAGTCAGCACTACAGATGCATTAAATTATACATTTTTTTTTTCAAAAATACAAGGATACAGATATAAAATAAAAAAAAGAAAATTAACAAATGAGTAATCAGCACTAAATTGTAAATAAAATACAACCCAGAGATAACTATATATTGAAGAAATAGAGAGAAATATAGAAAAGTATTCAATAAAGTAATTAGTCTTACATTGTTAGAAAGTTTTAGTTATCTTGGAATTCTGTTGATATATAATAGAAAATTCTTGACAACACAAGAGGAAATAGCTGAACAAAGTTGAAAAGCTTTATTTGGAATTATGAATGTTTTTAAAAGTAAATATTTCAATTTCGAAACCCAACTTAGGTTTTTTGTACACTTTTGCAAGTAGTATTTTAAATTATGGATCTGAAGTGGGGGGGGGGGGTTTCATTAAGCACCTAATATTGAAAAAAACTACATCTAAATTTTTGTAAGAGAATTTAGGGGTTAAGAAAAGTACGCCAAATATCATGATCAATCATGAATTAGGAAGACTTTCATTTATTATGATTCCAAAGTTTATCATTTTCAAATATTTGCTTAAAATTAAAAACTCAGACAATTGTATGTTTCGATGAAATGGTTGAAAAGGGCACTGGGTGGACAAATAGTATAAGAAGCAATCTGTTAAGAATAGGTTTGGGATATGTGTAGCAAACAGAAAATACAGAGATGAAGGTAAAGCAATAATGACTATTTAATATAGAATGACAGATATTTTTCAACAATGTAGTGACTAAAAAAATGTGCCATCAAAATGTTCACTTCGAAAATTCATTTGTGGCAAATAAACCCTATTTAAGAAAACCTATTTGTTTAAAGAAATAGCAAAAATCAGATTGTCGTCTCATAAACTGAATATTGAAATGGGACAGTTTAATCTAATAGATCAAATTAATAGGATTTGGACGTATTGCGACAGTGGATTGTACCGTTTCGTAATAAAACACAGTCGTTATGAAAAACGTTTCATCAAACTGTATTACCATAGAAAACCTAATACGGAAAAAAATGTACCAATTTTTAAAACCAGGATCTTTCGAATTTAGGTAACTTTATTGTCCTCTGTAACAAAAGACGACTGAATACTTTTAATTTAGTGAAATACCTCTCTACACTATCACTATGATTGTGTCTTGTGGTCTGTGCGTGTCCGAACTATATTGGGTTGTACATGTATCTAATTGTATTTTGCATTGTATATATGCACTGGTATGTATATATCTTGTACTGATAAACCATAAGGTTTAAGGTAATAAATGAATTGAATGCTTAATCAGCTAACCTAATGAAAACAATACCTTTGATTAAATAAACCGCACTTTCTATGGGTATTGAATTATTGAGTAAGTTGGAATTTAATAAGTCATACAAATTCAAGCAAAAATGTACTAATTAAAATTAAGTAATCAAATTTTGATATTAATTGGCATCAAGACCTTATAAAAACCAATCATCAAAAAGTGTTAAATTAATCACCTTTTATATCACAAAAATATTTTTAGAACAGTATCTTTTAAAAGTAAGAATTACAGTCATAAAACAATTCAATGGTGAATTATAAAGTATTATTTTTTCTAGAAAATTATCTTAAGCATTGAATTTTTATTAATAATCACAAATCTTATAATAATTACATTATTTATTACTTACATAGTTTAATATTTCTGATTAAAAAAAGTATCTTGAAGATAATTTTGTGATATTTCTTTTGGAATAGTTGTGCCTGAGTACCAACAGGTAACTTTTACAGGTAAATTTACCTGTTGGAACTGAGACTACTTTAAGGAAAAAGACTATAACCCCTATCACAACAAACTACCCTGTAGGCAAATTAAAAATGTTGGCGTTCAGAGATACACCCTCATCACTGGCCAAGTCTTCAGGATTAAAGGCCTGAGGGCCCTAGCCTATTAATTGATTAATGATGATAACATTGATTACAGTCAATTGGATTACATGTAGATCATGTATGTTGGTATGTTGATATGAAGAAGATAATGGCTTTAAATGTTCTGGTGAAAGTAATCTTTTCTAATATTAGTACTTGATGTTTCTATAAACTTTCATTCGTATGCATTGTACCTGAGTGTATAGTGAAACAGAATACTAATACTGGTACATGTAGGTAGTATAAAACCTTGTACGTCTCTGATATTGCACAGCTAGCTTCTTAATGTCAAATATTAAAAGTAATTTGTGATTGAAACAACTATACTAAGTACAAAATATGTTCTTCTAATATCTATTCTTTCTATATTACAATCTGTTGTTTACTTTTTTTTTCTGTATATATTTTTAGTACGATTAACTAAATAATTTCAACATAAAACATGTGTTATACCATTTTTTATTTGAACACATACCTTCAATTTAATTGTAGAATACAAATATTTAAATAGAAAAGAATCATTGTTACTTCTTCAAAAAGAATTATAAGTTAGTATATCTAAATCGTTATTTTATTTAAAATTTTGACATGCAGTGAATTAATTTATTTAAAGTATTATAATAAATATCTTCTGACATAAGCTCAGAATTGTTCATTCTTGTACTTATATGAAGAAGTACTGACAAACTAATGACTTCAATAGTATAACATTAGTACAGGTAAATCATATTACATCTGTACAGGTAAGGACACAGGTAGGTATGGACCCTCCCATTACCTGTAGGGGTTTGTGGTCACACCTGGCTGGACGTAGTGCACTACTAGTTTACTTGTAGTTTAAATGTAGTGCACTACTAGTTTAAACCACGGACTTAGATAATCTAACTCCGTGTTTAAACGTAGTGCACTCCTAGTGCAATAGGGTGTAAAGGTTAGCTTACACTCAACTGTATAATGTAAGAGTGAACAAGGTAATGGAAAACAGAGGGAGGTGGTAAGTATAATGTTAGAGCGAACAATGTAGTGGACAACAGAGGGAGGTGATGAGTATAATGTTAGAGTGAACAATGTAATGGACAACAGAGGGAGGTGGTAAGTATAATGTAAGAGCGAACAATGTAGTGGACAACAGAGGGAGGTGGTGAGTATAATGTAAGAGTTAACAATGTGATGGACAACAGAGGGAGGTGGTAAGTATAATGTAAGAGTGAACAATGTTATGGACAACAGAGGGAGGTGGTAAGTATAATGTAAGAGTGAACAATGTTATGGACAACAGAGGGAGATGGTGAGTAAAATGTAAGAGCCAACAATGTAATGGACAACAGAGGGAGGTGGTGAGTATAATGTAAGAGCCAACAATGTAATGGACAACAGAGGGAGGTGGTGAGTATAATGTAAGAGCCAACAATGTAATGGACAACAGAGGGAGGTGGTGAGTATAATGTAAGAGCAAACAATGTAATGGACAACAGAGGGAGGTGGTGAGTATAATGTAAGAGCCAACACTGTAGTGGACAATAGAGGGAGGTGGTGAGTATAATGTAAGAGTGAACAATATAATGTACAACAGAGGGAGGTGGTAAGTATAATGTAAGAGTGAACAATGTAATGGACAACAGAGGGAGGTGGTAAGTATAATGTAAGAGCGAACAATGTAGTGGACAACAGAGGGAGGTGGTAAGTATAATGTAAGAGCGAACAATGTAGTGGACAACAGAGGGAGGTGGTGAGTATAATGTAAGAGTGAACAATGTAGTGGACAACAGAGGGAGGTGGTAAGTATAATGTAAGAGTGAACAAGGTAATGAAAAACAGAGGGAGGTGGTAAGTATAATGTAAGAGTGAACAAGGTAATGGAAAACAGAGGGAGGTGGTAAGTATAATGTTAGAGCGAACAATGTAGTGGACAACAGAGGGAGGTGATGAGTATAATGTAAGAGTGAACAAGGTAATGGAAAACAGAGGGAGGTGGTAAGTATAATGTAAGAGTGAACAAGGTAATGGAAAACAGAGGGAGGTGGTAAGTATAATGTAAGAGCGAACAATGTAGTGGACAACAGAGGTAGGTGGTAAGTATAATGTTAGAGCGAACAATGTAGTGGACAACAGAGGGAGGTGGTAAGTATAATGTAAGAGCGAACAATGTAGTGGACAATAGAGGGAGGTGGTGAGTATAATCAGTATTATATAAGAGTGAGCAGTGCTATATTGAACAGACAAAGTAAAGTTGAATTATATAAGTCTTTATCAATAAAAATACCCATGTGTTTCCTGACGTGTCCATGTCTTTTGTATTTTAGAAATTTCACTTCAAATGTACGGGACATCAGGGTAAAGAAGGAGAAACAGCTGCTGTGCTGAAACATGTCCGACCTAACAGGAAACACCGGGTGTGTGTTGTCTGCTCTGAAACAGGGTAACTATTGAAATCTTTATCAAACATTTTATATCATTGACTCAAAATAGCATTGTCTTTGTTAAATTTGATTTTCTTATTGCAAAAGAAAACTTTAAGAAATCAATGGGGAAAAAAACTCTGGAGATTAAATTCATGTATCTGTATTTAGAAAATAAAATTTAGAAACTGAGTCGCTGAATTTTAGCATGTACTAGCAATAGTAAATTGGAGATAAGAAACAGAAAAAAAGGAGATTTGATATCTTATTAAACACTATTTTGGTGCTTATACTTGTAGATCTCCTGTTATGGTGTTTCCATGTGAACGACGTCATGTGATCTGTCTTGACTGTTTTAAATCCTACTGTGTCGTGAGACTGAATGAGAGAGGTTTTACAGAAAATGAAAATATAGGCTATAGCTTACCTTGTCCAGGTAAGTAACTTGTTGGTCAGTCTGTTTGTATCTATAGCTTACCCTGTCCAGGTAAGTAAGTAACTTGTTGGTCAGTCTGTTTGTATCTATAGCTTACCTTGTCCAGGTAAGTAAGTAACTTGTTGGTCAGTCTGTTTGTATCTATAGCTTACCCTGTCCAGGTAAGTAAGTAACGTGTTGGTCAGTTTGTTTGTATCTATAACTTACCCTGTCCTGGTAAGTAAGTAACTTGTTGGTCAGTTTGTTTGTATTCATAGTTTACCTTATCCAGGTAAGTAATCAACTTGTTGGTCAGTCTGTTTGTATCTATAGCTTACCCTGCCCAGGTAAGTAATCAACTTGTTGGTGAGTCTGTTTTTATCTATAGCTTACCCTGTCCAGGTAAGTAATCAACTTGTTGGTGAGTCTGTTTGTATCTATAGTTTACCTTGTCAAGGTAAGTAATCAACTTGTTGGTCAGTTTGTTTGTATATATAGTTTACCTTGTCAAGGTAAGTAATCAACTTGTTGGTCAGTCTGTTTGTATCGATAGCTTACCTTGTCCAGGTAAGTAATCAACTTGTTGGTCAGTCTGTTTGTATCTATAGCTTACCCTGTCCAGGTAAGTAATCAACTTGTTGGTCAGTCTGTTTGTATCTATAGCTTACCCTGTCCAGGTAAGTAATCAACTTGTTGGTCAGTCTGTTTGTATCTATAGCTTACCCTGTCCAGGTAAGTAATCAACTTGTTGGTCAGTCTGTTTGTATCTATAGCTTACCTTGTCCAGGTAAGTAATCAACTTGTTGGTCAGTCTGTTTGTATCTTGGCTTACCTTGTCCAGGTAAGTAATCAACTTGTTGGTCAGTCTGTTTGTATTTATAGCTTACCCTGTCCAGGTAAGTAATCAACTTGTTGGTCAGTCTGTTTGTATTTATAGCTTACCCTGTCCAGGTAAGTAATCAACTTGTTGGTCAGTTTGTTTGTATCTATAGCTTACCTTGTCCAGGTAAGTAATCAACTTGTTGGTCAGTCTGTTTGTATCTATAGCTTACCTTATCCAGGTAAGTAATCAACTTGATGGTCAGTCTGGTTGTATTTGTATCTGCTTTTAGCAGTTTAGTAATCTACTTTTCTTTCAGTCTCTCTGTATCTGTATTTAGGGACTTGAAGAGAGTGCTAGTTTCAGTAAAATCTGTTTTTGTATAAATATTTATATGTTTATGTACAAGACAAATACATACAGGTTGTATTTACTGTTTTAAACAGTAAATGTAACAGGTGTGTACTTATCTTGTACATTAACAAATATGGTATAGTTTGATAAAACGACCCCTCTATCTGACAATCCTGCTGTACTTATAATTGCACAAAGTAATAAGAGTGAAGCTCTCAGGCACCAAAGACGGCACCCGAGCTAAGCTTTTGAATGGTAACACATGTACATGCGAGCATAAACAGAGTTGTTTCCTTTGCCTTTGATTTTTTTCGGCCGTAAGTAACCCTCAAGGGGGGAAACATGTCACACATTTACGCTACGTCACAATTACATTACGTCACACTCGATCTTCATCAATTATTTCCGGAAGATTGAAAATAACAGGAAAATCTTTCAGATTATGTCTGTTGCATTTATCTATGTTGCTGGTTCAGAAGCTGTTTCCTTTCGACTTGCCGACTTGAAATTATGGAAATTTCTATCTCTTTCTGAACCAGTACATGAATGATTCCCAGTTAATATCGGAGATTAACTATAAACTATGCTCTTTTAAGGCTTTGTCATATTAGTATGATAACTTAGCCTAGCCTATAATTGAACAGCTAGCCCGAGACTTAGACCTCTCAGTGACCAAGGTCAGTGTGAATCAATCTACCTATCATTTGTTCATTGAAACGTACCAAACTTTTGCTTCTTTTCCCTTAGACATATTGAAATTTGTGAAAGCCTGTCCCAAGGCATGATGAATTTTGCTGCAGTTATTTTTGTGAGCCTCATGTCTGAATGATGAGGTATAGAGTGTATGTTATCAGAAAGTATAGAAGTTAGAGGAAAGTTGTTTATCAGCCACGAAACATATTATAGCCAAACACAATTGCACTAGATTTAGTAGAAAAACAAGTTTCTCTTTATGTCACATTCCTGTTAATATCATGTTTTTGTCTGACAAATGCAACATGATATAAAGAGGAGTGCACTGTATAGCCAAACACAATATATACCAGGTGATATATCTGCTACCATTGATGTTTTGATATGTGTTTTACATCATGTGTTTTACATCCACAGCTGGTTGCCCGAATTCTTTGCTTGAAGATCCTCATCATTTCTGCCTCTTGGGAGTTGATCAGGTATAATTTCCAGCACATTCTAGAAGTAGGAAACAAACATTTCTTTAGCCTTGGCCAAACTTGTGGACAAATATAACAGCCCCTAGTTGATTTCTCCATCTGATTATATCAGCTTCTACCACAATAGGTGGGTATTATTCAACTCCCAGGGTATCAAATAATCATTACAACTGTTGAATAACATTTTGTTTATACCACACGTGGAATAAACTCTAAACAAATTTTGATTGGCTGAAATGATGAACTTTGAGTGTTGATGTCGTCACAATTTGGTGGGAATAAATACGAGATTATGTGTTTTCATGCAAATATCATCTGCTGTTCACAGAAAACAACACTGCCACTGCGACTTAATAGTATTGTGGTAGAAGCAGGTCACAAGACTCATGGTTATTGGATATGGAATTTATTTCACTCTCGTAAATTATATTTTTAAACTTACAAAAGACACTCGCTAAAACTTGTGTCTTTTGTAACTTTTAAAAAATAATTAACTCGAGTGAAATAAATTCAATATCCAACAACCACTCGTTGTGTAACCTCTATTTCTGCAATATTTCATTGAAAATTATTTAAATGCTTCACATTATAACGAGATCCACACTCTTGGATGTGATCCTTGTTAAAGTCCCAACTATAAAATGCTTTTTTGGCCAGAATGTATATAACCCTAAGGCTTGTAAATACTAGCTGCAATATATCGCACGGCTAGAGAGATCTTCTCTTTAGCTTGATCTATTGAATGTAAGGCTAGTAGCCAGAATTTCCTAGTTTGACTCCTAGTGGAGGCATTGAAGAAATAATGACCTCTGTGACATTTATATGAATAATTTGTTTGCTGTGACACATGTTAAAGTGAAGCTGACTGTGGTTATGAATTAACATCTGTTTGTTTTAGTACGAAAGGTACAAGAACTTTGCTACCGAGGAGTATGTCCTGCAGAACGGAGGAGTGTTGTGTCCAGCTGTAGGATGTGGCTCCGGCTTCCTACTGACCGAGGCTTCCCGAAAGGTTACCTGCCCTACCTGTCAGGTGTGATACCTCACCTTTATCCATCCTAATACTGTCCGACTTGATACATAGATACATAGATTAGATACATTGATATTGCTGTACAGCTCAGTAATCGAGTACAATGTAACAGGTCCTATTTGGTTACAAAATGATCGTTTTATTCAAGAGATTTATGCTGTTACTGCTGTATTGTAAATTTTCAATATTGCTTTACTTTACACAGTCAGCATTTTATCTGGTTTTGATGAATAAATGAATAAAGAGAAGTTTGTCGTGATTTACTGAATGTTCAAGTACAAGTATACTCTTTTTTGAAGTTTTGACCTTTTTTCCTCCTGAGCATTCTAGAAATCATATTTTTGTGTTAATATTTCATGCAGAAAAATTTAAAAAAAATCTTTTTAGAAAAAAAAAACAAATGCAAAATTTCCACCAAATGATAAACACATACATGTTTATTTCATCTGCAGCTATCTTTTCAATGTTCTTCTTATCCATCTGGTATTTTCCTTTCAGAAAACAAATATAAATGCATATCAAATTTTACAAATGTGTTTTCAAATAATGACCATATGATATGCAGCTTTCTGATTGGCCGTTGTCTGTATGTACCTGTGTTGTAGTATACGTTTTGTGGGGAGTGTAAGGCAGAGTACCATGAAGATCCAGACTGTCATGCTATAGTACTACAGGAACCCTCTGCACAGGTTAGAGCTCTACATCTGCTTTTGTCCACATCAACTGATTCAGCCAAATGGTGCGGTCTTTTAATTGTCTTTCTTCTGCATTTAAAGACTTCCCATTTATTGCAATGCATATATTTTTCATGTCCTCATTTCGGTATTTTTGATGAGTCTCCTTAGCGTGGAAATAAGCAGCTGTCAACATAGTTCCCAGTCTGTCAGAATGTCAGGGGTAGAATTTAACTTTTTTAGCAACTCACATTTTATAGCAAGTGGGTAAAATTTCAACTCGCCAAATAAGAAACTTGCTTGCAATTTTGGAATGGATAATAAAAGCACTATGATGCATTCAACAGGCATTATACCCACTCACCGAAAAATGCAAGTACAATAATTTTCTACTTTTAATTTCAGAAATCGACTCACATTTGTCGAGTGCCTAAATGTTAAATTCAAACCCTGAATGTGCAAAGATTTTCATAAAATTTCCTCTACTTACTAGTTGTACAACCATTATTTGAATGTTTCATTGAAATCTCCATGTAATTGTGAAAGGTCAAAGTCTCCTATAAGATAAACTATGGTCTCATTACTACAGAAAAAGTACCTTTTGCTTCCTATTGATATGTTAAGGTATAGATTTTGCTCTGTAACCACATAAAATGGTTTGATGTTCATTAGAACTACAATGTGAGTGAGGAGCAGGAACTGAGAGCAAGGTGGGACCTGGAATCCATGGAGACAATAGGACGGATATCCAAACCCTGTCCCAACTGTAAAACCAAAACAGAGAAAGCAGGTACATGTATACATTTTAGTGACACAAATTATCAAGGTTAAAATGACATGTAGAGGTCACTGCTAAAATTCCTGAAGACTTACATAGATATTTTTTCATCCTAGTTTACCATTGTTGCTTTTGATGAAGACATGTTCAGACTCACGGTTCTTTAATGCCATTCCTGTTTTCAAGTCACATAATATATCAAACAGGTTACCAGGAGCCAATGTCAATAAAGTGATATAATATAAACATACATGTTTTAGAAGTAACCTATTATTTAGCACTACCTAAATTTTATATATTATATTAAACTAGAACACTGATTCCTCAGGAAGGGCCCTGCTATGTTTGTGACCCTTTAAGTTTTGGCAGTTACATAGATATGAAATATAAACATGTCTGATTGCCCTTGAGGTTTGGTCAGTTGATAAAATTTTATTCACAATGTCATACCCAGGTACTACAAAATCTTAAGCAGACTGAAAATTATAATTGATTGGATAATCTTGATGTTGAGTTGAAACCTTGTTTGATTCTGACCAACTTTAGTTCATAATTTTATAAGCAGTTGATTATTAAAATTAGACTTTGAGCTTGTGATCTAAAGGTTTTGTCAGTTAACACATTTGGTTCTGACCAAATTTGCTTCAGAATGTCACATCAAAATGTTAATCAGTTGATAAATTTAAAATTTGACCTTGACCTTTGACCTGACAACCTAAAGATTTGGTCAGTTGACAACTTGATTGATTCTGACCAACTTCGCTTAACATTCAATTTACTGTACTCCCATCAATATTGTGCAAAAGCCAAAAAATGGACAGACAGCCAGACGGATTACGATAGGGCACCCACATCTTTGATGCAGGACCCGATTTATGATAACACTAATTGGAGCTTCAGACAGTGGATATCAATGCATACATTGTGGTTGTACCAGTGTGTTAATGTGTTAAAATTGTATAATCTGTTCAAATTTGAGCGTGATAATATAGATATGTTAACAGTATACAGGTAATATTATTGATATACTGTCTAGTACACACAGAATGTACCAATTAACATCTATCAACATGTTACACCACCAGGTACACTTGTCAACCACATCAGTCACAGAATTTAACTGATAATAAAGGTTAGAAAGCTATAACCTGACCAGTTTATAATGCTTGATTGATTTCTTTTCAAAATGATCCCTAGTTCTACTTTCAAGCTGTTCTAACATAACTTTCACTGAATGATTTGATTTTGATCTCTTTACAGGTGGCTGTATGCATATGAGTTGCTCACGGTGTAATTTTGAGTGGTGTTGGATTTGTGAAACAGAATGGACAAGAGATTGTCAGGGCAATCATTGGTTTGGATGACACTTTCATTGGAGCTGAAATAAAACTAATTGTGTCATGTGTTGACCTTGGAGCTGCCACATACATTCCTACAATGTGTATTGGTTCTTGACTGTAACCATTTAGAGCGGAGTCACCATAGTTATACAAGGAAAAAAACATGGTTTACTATAATCAAAAGGTTAAACTTAAAAGTTCTTGTGTCCCTTGTGATCATTTTACCTCCAGAAGACTCTAATCTACCCCAGGCTGAGTGATGACGGTCCAGTGTGTATGGTATGGACCTCAGTAACCAAATACTGTGTCCTCTTTCCAGACCGTATTTATGCCGAATGCCAATGTGACTTCCAAATTTGATGGATAACCCGGATTGACCACGGCTGCTAAATTATTTCCAAGTTTGAATATATATCTAGACATTCTGGAGCCAGTAGGACCTGATCAAAATACATAGCCTACAATTTGGCTAACTTGATGACCGATATCTTGGTTAGAGTTATCACTGTAAACAAAATATGTCGGTGGATTTGGTCATATAAACATTTGTATATAATTACACAATTATATTTATTTAATACGCAATTTATGCACCTGTGGTTTTCCAACTATGGTATATGTACCATTTTTTTGCATTGTTAAATAACTATTTGACCTTTATTCTAGTCCCCATTATAGATTTGCACGAACATAAACATATACACGTATGTATTACATAATAAAACAGCTGCTCTTGCATAGCCTATTTACACAACCAACAATGATATTATACCTACAACATAAGATTTAAGTCTTTACATGTAATGATCTCCCTAATTTAAGGCACATAATCTGACATCATCAAAACTACCAGGTTAATTATGTAAATTAATTAACGGCTGATAAACAGACCCAGAGATACACGAGGGTAAAATAACACTGAGAATTACATGTAGCAAAACAAGTTAAGAGAATATATACAGCATTGTAATACTCCTGTAACAAAGTTGTGTGTATGTGTGTGTGATGGGGGGGGGGGGGGTGTATATTTGATTCACCTTGTCCCTCCATCCACCCGACACAGCTAAGGTTTTGGGGCAAGTTTCTTTAGAGGCCTTTCCAAGCCTTCAATATTGGTAATATCTTGCTGATTGTTGCAATGAGAATTCTTGTTCATGGAGTCTTCAGACTTTTCACCAGGTTAAGGTGTTAGGGAAGTTCCTTCACAGTTTAATATTTGTATCACATGCTAATTTTGACAATAAAAACTCTTAATCATTCATTTTATGTCAAATTTGTTGAAATTTTAGTAATGGACATATTTTGTTGTCCTT
The DNA here is from genome assembly GCA_947623455.1 of Mimachlamys varia. Lineage (NCBI taxonomy): Eukaryota > Metazoa > Mollusca > Bivalvia > Pectinida > Pectinidae > Mimachlamys > Mimachlamys varia. The sequence goes on along the minus strand of OX392531.1, from coordinate 33,340,045 downwards.
TTAAGCCAATTAAGGGCCAAGTGGACTGTTGCCATTGTGAAGCATCCGTCTTCAGTCCTACCTTTGCAAAAAAAAAAAAATCATCAAATCACCCTGCGTCCGTGGTCCATCTGTACGTACGTCGTTAAACAATTCTTGTTATCTCTATTTCTGGAAAAATACTTGATGGACCATTCTCAAATTTCATTTGTAGGTTCTGCTTGGTCCCTTGTCTTGCATTGTCCATTTTGGGACAAATCTGATCAACGATATTGCCGACAGGCGGCCATCTTGGATTTGTGAGTAATAGTTTGTTATCGCTATTTCTTGAGAAGTACTGGATAGATCATTCTCAAATTTTCTATGTAGGTTACCCTTGATGCCTAGTTTTGCATACTTCATTTTTGGAAAAATCAGATTAACAATAGGGCCGACAGGTGGCCATCTTGGATTTGTGAGTAATAGTCTGTTATCACTATTTCTTGAGAAGTACTGGATGAATCATTCTCAAATTTCATATGTGAGTTCCCCTTGATGCCTAGTTTTGCATACTTCATTTTTGGAAAAATCAGATTAACAATAGGGCCGACAGGCAGTCATCTTGGATTTGTAAGTAATAGATTGTTATCGCCATTACTTGAGAAGTACTGAATGGATCATTCTCAAATTTCATATGTAGGTTCCCATTGGTACTTAATTGTGCTGTATTGATTTTGGGACTAATAGAAAGAACAAAATGGCCGACAGACAGCCATCTTGGATTTTGAGGATGAAAATTTGTTATCGTTATATCTTATGACGTATTGAATGGATCTTTCCCAAATTTCATATATGGATTTCCCTTGGTCCCTAGTTGTGGTATATTGATTTTGGAATTGATTGGAACAACAAATTGGCTGATAGATGGCCATCTTGGATTTCGACAATGAAAATGTATCTATATCTTGTGAAGTATTGAATGGATCTTTCCCAAATTTCATATGCATCTCTTAAAGTTTTGGATTTTGGAACTTATCAGAAAAACAAAGCTCCTGATTATACACCTGCTTTCAACTATTATTATTTTCAAAATGAATTGAAAAGTTCAAAGCACTAAGATAAAATACATAAATGAAAGTTAAAATAAGAAGGGAAAAGATCATTCTAAGAATGAATGAAAAATCATCAATGGTGGGCGCCAAGATCCCTCTGGGATCTTGTTTATTTTCAAGGTCACAGAGGTCAAACAATTTATTTTGAAATACCCAAAGACCTAGAGACAAGATATTTGGCTGGTAGTGTCCTTGAAATTTGTGGAACAATGTTTGTGAAAAAAAACTTGTGACTTAGTTTCAAGGTCACAAGGGTAAAATGTGTCCTAAACCTTCAAATAACTTGTTCTGAAGTTCAGAGGAAGCCTAGAGACACGATGTTTTATTGGAACCTTCCTTACAGCTTGCAGAAAAAATAACTTTGAACTACTTTAAAGGCCACAGGGGTCAAATGTGTCCTTAACCTTCAAATGACTTCTGAATTTCTGAGGAGGTGCAGAGACATGATGGGATGTTTTGTTGGAAGCTTTCTTGATAGAAGCCAAACAAAGATAATGAAGGTTACAGGGGTCAAACATGACAAAACTTTCAAATGACTTCTTCTGAAATACCGAAAAAAATAATATTTGGCTTGTAGCTTCCTTTGAAGGAGTCGAACAAACTTTGCGAATAAAAATGACCTTGACACAATATCTAGGTCAAAAATGTCTCAACCTTAAATAAGTGTTTGACTGTACATTTGTTTTCCTAGATATGTTTTTGTGCATATATAAAGATGTTTTTTTGGTGATTTCATTGGCATTATGAAGAAATAGTCAATTTGAAATGAAACCTACCTATCTGGTGAATATTATTTCCTAGCTGCCATGAACAAGATCAGTAATCAGACTGATGTGGCCGAGGTCGCAGAATTGATGCGGAGCAGTAGGTACATGTACTTAGCTGCAGCAGGTTTTTTTCTATTACTCTAATCCTGGCTTGTCCTTAACTCGTTCACCCCTTAGGACATGGATTCTCCTAGTTCAATGTTTGCAAAATTTCATTAACAAATTTACGGGTGAATGCGTTGGAAGGGTCATCTAAACAGCATATCAAGTGATATCTTTACGAGATTATAATCACTTTTTCAGTCAAATGCAAATAAAACAGTAGTAACTTGATTAATTTTTGGTATGTATTAATGCTAACCATGGACCTTGTTTTTGGCATATAACTTACCAAGATGTTTTGTAAATTTTGGCAAAACATGCTTCATAATGCCTTGGTGTAACTGATGTACACACCAAATTTCATGATTCTGGCTTCACTTTCGACAAAGTTATGATCTGCACACGTAATATTAACAAAGGAAATAACTTGACATCATATAATAAAATAATAAAAAAAAATATTCAAAATTATGTTCAAATGTGTCGATTACTTAGAATTAACATTAAATTTGAACATACAGGTCAGCACATGGTACTGTTTACAAAATAAACAGACCCTTATACAGTGGCGCGGTCAGTTGTATAGTCATAGCACTGTGCTACATAGCCTTCCAAGTTGTGGTCAGTCTTTGATGTAATATTTATGGCCCTACTACTACAGGAACCGTAGCTAATGACCCTGTTATTACATGGGAGGGGCTTATCGTAAGGCCTGTCTGACATTTCGCAGGAAAGGGGCATTTTCACTGAGAAATCTTTAAATATTCATTAATTTTTCAGATATTTGAACCAATACCTGCTCAGTTTTTTCGGAGGACAGCTTGATGGATACATGTCTAGTCATGATTAATGATTTGGTAAGCAGAATCGGTCAAATTAGTGTTAAAACCAGACGTATCCAATTTCAAAGAGTGGAAATGGTCTTTAGAGCACTTTCATAAATTCAACAAGTTGTTCACTTCAAACAGCCATAACTTTGGCATGTATGAACCGATTTGTTCCAAATGTTGCAGGATTGTTTACAGACATATAGGAAAAATCTGAGGCACGTTTTTGTAGATGACCTTTCTGTTCGTCAATAGGAAAAATATTGTCAGTTTTTGTAAGAAAATGTGAAAGAAGATCCAAATTCAAAATTGTCTGCCATTTTTTATATTATGTAGTATTTTGCAATTGTAAATTACTTTAACACTATTATTATACCTTCATTTTATAGAAAATTTAATAACCTTTCCAATGATATATGATACATGTATGTTAGTTAATGTATATCCAAATTATTAAGCAAATCATCTAAGGACACTGTGCCCCCTATCTATATCCTTAAATAATGGTTTGTGGGCGTTGACTTTTGGGTACACTGCACATCTCCTTAGTTTCACCAATGTACACACCAAATTTTATGATTCTGGCTTCACTGTGGGCAAAGTAAAGCTCTGGACACGAAAATGACAGACAGACGAAGCAGCAACTTTATGCTCCAACAACATTTTTTGGCGAGAATAAAACTAGAGAAGGTAAAAGATCCAACTTTTAAAGAACAAATGAAGATCAAACAATTTTGGGTGCCAAGATCCCTCGGGGTTCTCTTTGGGTACCTCTTGCCTTCGGGTGAAGGTCACAATGACCTTGTGATGATGCACCGCACATCATTTATTGATAATGCAGGTATGCAGCAAGTTTCAACAGTATATCTTAAAGGATTTAAAAGTTATCATCCGGACAATAATTATTGGGAAAATTCACACTTATTTGACCTTTGTCATTGAGGTCAAGGTCACAGTGACCACAGTTGCTTGAGTTTCTGTCAGTATATAAAAAAATGTTTATATATATGGAGCCGACGCCCATTACAGAATAATTTACTGTAATGGAAGGCTCATTTCACACAGATATATTCATTATTTACTGACAGAAACTCAAGCAAATGTGCAGTGACACAACGGTAATAAACTGCACATCATTCAGATTATGCAAGTTTACTTAAGATATCTTAAATGATTTCAAAGTTATAACCTAGACAAGAAATTATTAGAGCCAGAAGAAGATCTGGTACTGATACAAAATGTTTCCTTTCATACAAATGGGAGGCATTATTTTTCTCCAAGAGTTTAAGACAACCTAGCTTGAACACCAACAAGTAAGTTTGACATTGTTTATGATTTAAGAGAAAAGAAACACATGTATACTTTGATAATATCAATCATATATTGTGATTTTTTATCTGAAACAATTTTTTTCTTTTCAAATTTACAAAAGATATAAAGGTGATAGAGAAATTTCTCTATTAACACATAATGCACAATACACACATTCTTACAGCATCATACAACTATTTAAACACAGACAATTTTACCTTAAGCTAATGTAACCATTATAGCATTAGTTAGCATTGTGATTAATGAGACTCAATCTTATACAATTATATTCTATACTCTGGAATTGAAATACAACAAGAGGCCCAATGGGCCTGCATCGCTCACCTGGTATCAATCTCTGACTTATATTATAGTGTAACCCTAAAGTCCCCTAAAATCTTTTAATGTAAGACATTTAGAAGAACATCTTAAGATTTAAACATATTTTACCCCTGTGACCTTATAAGACAACATCATTTTCATTTTCAAATTTTGTTTGGCTTCATCCCAGGACGCTACCAGCCAAATATCATGTCTCTAGGCAAATCAAGATCAAGGTCATTTCTTTTTGCAAACTTTGTCAGGCTTCATCCAAGAAACCTTTCAGTCAAATGTCATGCCTCTAGGGCTTTTGGTACTTCAGAAGAAGTTGTTTGAATGTTTTAACAGATTTGACCCCTGTGACCTTGAATATAGGTCAAGGTCATTTCTTTTTGCAAACTTTGTCAGGCTTCATCCAAGGAACCTTTCAGCCAAATATCATGCTTCTAGGGCTTTTGGTATTTCAGAAGAAGTCGTTTAAAGGTTTTAAAAGATTTGACCCCTGTGACATTGAATATAGGTCGTCATTTCTTTTCACACACTTTGTCGGGCTTCATCCAAGGAACCTTTCAGCCAAATATCATGCTTCTAGGGCTTTTGGTATTTCAGAAGACGTCGTTTGCATGTTTCAACAGATTTGACCCCTGTGACCTTGAATATAGGTCAAGGTCATTTCTTTTCGCAAACTTTGTCCGGCTTCATCCAAGAAACCTTTCAGCCAAATATCATGCTTCTAGGGCTTTTGGTATTTCAGAAGAAGTCGTTTAAAGGTTTTAACAGGTTTGACCCCTGTGACCTTGAATATAGGTCAAGGTCATTTCTTTTCGCAAACTTTGTCCGGCTTCATCCAAGGAACCTTTCAGCCAAATATCATGCTTCTAGGGCTTTTGGTATTTCAGTAGAAGTCGTTTAAAGGTTTTAACAGATTTGACTCCTGTGACCTTGAAAAAAGGTCAAGGTCATTTCTTTTCGCAAACTTTGTCCGGCTTCATCCAAGGAACCTTTCAGCCAAATATCATGCTTCTAGGGCTTTTGGTTTTTCAGAAGAAGTCGTTTAAAGGTTTTAACAGATTTGACCCCTGTGACCTTGAATATAGGTCAAGGTCATTTCTTTTCGCAAACTTTGTCCGGCTTCATCCAAGGAACCTTTCAGCCATATATCATGCTTCTAGGGCTTTTGGTATTTCAGAAGAAGTCGTTTAAAGGTTTTAACAGATTTGACCCCTGTGACCTTGAATATAAGTCAAGGTCATTTATTTTCGCAAACTTTGTCGGGCTTCATCCAAGGGACATTTCAGCCATATATCATGTTTCTAGGGCTTTTGGTATTTCAGAAGAAGTCGTTTAAAGGTTAAAATAGATTTAACCTCACGGTGACCTTGAATATTGGTCAAGGTCATTTTTTTTTCGCAAACTTTATTTGGCTTCATCTAAGGAAGCTACTGGTCAAATATGAAGTCTCTATGCCTGACGGTATTTTAGAAGAAGTTGTTTGAAGGTTTCGACATTTTTGACCCCTGTGACCTTGAAATTAGGTCAAAGTGATTTTTTTTCGCAAACTTTGTTCAGCTCCTTCCAAGAAATCTACCAGCCAAATTTCATGTCACTGGGCCTTTCAGTATTTTAGAAGAAGTCGTTTAAAGGAAAAAGTTGACGGACGCAGGACGGACGGACGGACGGACGGACGGACGACGGACGCTGCACCATCACATAAGCTCACTTGGCCCTTCGGGCCAGGTGAGCTAAAAATGTATTTCAGTTATGGCAAAAAAGCAAAAATATTTTAAACCAAAATTTGATGAAAGCTGACAGGTGACAGTGGATGGAAGTACAATTCTGAACTCATTGGAGGTGTAGCCAGATGAGATAAAACAGGCCTAAAAGTCAAAGTTCAAAGGTTAAGTATAAACACTTGTTTATACAATGCCAGATAATAAATGTGAAGCAAATGTGAAGCAAAATATGGCAATAATGTGGACTGTTGACTTAATAATGCTGTGAAATGTGAAGTCCCTTAGGCTGATTATGAGGGGAACTTACACTAAGTGGAAGTGGTCACGGGAGAATAGATTACTCAAGGCTGATTACTTTTCCATCCATGCCTGATTCTAAGTTTCTTGGTATGAAGAGGATATTATTTTTTTCAAAAATTGCTTTCCTTTGTTTGAGCTCCAATCGTACTTGAGCTATGAAAAAAACAACTGTAAAATCCTCTAAAATCATGTTTCTGCAGTGAGATGAAGTTTCTTAATGTCTGTTTGCAGAATTAGATGAATGGTGGTGAATTAAGCATACAACTTGACCACATCAGTATATATAAAGAAGCTTTAGAGAATTTTATAGGATTGGGGTTTTACCTGAGTGAAACTGGAATTCAAATACACATTAATGTAGCTATTAAACAAAACACAACAAATCTTTTCATGAATAGCAGCAAAGTGAACAGAGGCTCGCATAGATATACCCCCACCTTGAATCAGGAAGTGGTTACTTTTATTGTGAGATTATTTTGTATTACTCTTATATAAGTCTGTACTATGTAATGACATGTACATGTGGTGTAGAAATACCCATTGACATTGCAGATCAGAGGTATGGTAGTTTCCATCTAAAGTACAAAATCGGCTTTTAGAAAATTTTGGAAATAGTATATGACTGCATGCTATTTTCACAGTAATATCAACTTGACAGACAGCTATTTTGTCGAATCAAATTTCAAGGATTGTCCAAAATCACATCAATATTGTGGAAAGTATTCCAAAGTGCAACATAATATGATTTAATATGAAGTAAATTTATCCAGTTATTCATGAGAAACCTTGTAGCATTTTGTGGTCAAAGGTGACCACTGACCTTTAACCTTGACTGATGACCAACAAAATCTAGTCAGCTCTAGAACTTGATAGTGTGGTGTTATGGTGTGTTAATGAAATAAATCTGTCCAGAGGTTCTGGAGAGATCTCATACACAAGCTTTCTTATCCCCAAAGTTGTCAGTGGTGACCTTGACTTTTAACCTTGACCGATGACCACCAAAAATTGATCAGATGTTTGAATTTGATGATGTGATGCTGTGGTGTGAATATGAACTAAATCTGTCCAGGGGTTTCTGATATGTGTATAGTACACTGGGTGTTCCCAGACACATGCAAACAAAGTGACCATTACTTCCTAAGTGGGGTTATTATTACTAAAAGGAGTATATGAAATCAAGAATACAATGACCAAGAATCTAAAAGCTGATCAATATAAAGTTATCAAGATTTTCCCATGTACTAAGTCTTAAGTTTGACTTGATATGGATGGTTATATGCACAGCTATATTAAAAATATTCATCACAGAACTTTTGTGTTGATGGATCATCATACAAAGTAATTGTCTTGTAACAATGTAGCCAGCAAAAGGATGCATCAAATATGCAAGGAGTTCTGCCCTAAGGGGCACAAAGTCTTTATCAACATACATATGCCAGGTCTCAAATAGACACACAAATGTATATCAAACAGTAGTAGGGTTCAAGCTTTTGTTCACATAGAATTGCTGGATATATACAACACTATAACAATTCAAAATACAAACATGCACTCATATAAATAAATAATAATAAAAAAACATTCGGAGTTACGTTTGAAGATAAGTACTTACATTTGTGACAGATACAACTATACAAATCTATAAAAGTTTTAATAACGGAATCCAAATCCTTCCATTATACATGTAATTGGACAGCTCATATCTGCCCTGTATAGGTCAACCATCACAAGTCCTCCACGACATGCACAGATGGTTTATTTTTTAATCTAAACATCACTTTTTTGTAGTCAAACACCAGTTTGAAAAGATAATTAATACATTATTACTGGAAGTATTTCAAGAAGGTAAAATTTAATACTGGGTAGTTCATATGCTCTAATGCTTATTCTGATGATTGTGAAAAGATCACATACTGAAATAACTACTATTAAATATAAACTTTATTTATTTTACAACAGTTGTGAAACAAGATATACAACTTATAGTAATCACTCTTGTTGGCCCGAATGTTAGCGTGCAAAGGGTCTTAACTTCTTTTTACCTAACTTGACCTTAATTTCGACAATCGCCAACCCTCATTTCACCACTGAGAACCCAGCAGAAAGAAATCAACCAGAAACAAAACAGCCCATGATTTCTACAACCAGTTCATAGCCATCAAACTTAATATCCAATTTCTATTGAAAATTGAAGTTTTAAAGTCATAACTATAAACACACAAGGCAATTTCTGCACACTGATACACAGATGTAGTAACACTATGAATATATTTCGGTTTCAATGAATGTTCAATGTGAAATAAATAAAAGCCTGGTCATTATTTACAATGGTTTAAGACTACTTCATTGTGTAAAATAAATCTACTTGTTACTCCTGATTATTCCCCATTTAGACCCTTTGGCCTTCAAATATTCAAAACATTATAAATTGATCTCATGATGGAGAAATAAAACTTTCCCATCACTCTCACATGGCAATTAATGCTTTGGTTAAATTGACAAGAACCACCACAGTCAAGTTCATAGTGACTGGAGTAGATGTATGGCGTGTCAGCTTGATCTTGTTATTGTTCAGCTTTGACACAGGAAAATGTCTACTGTATTTGTCCTGCAATAAGCCCACAGGGCCAATACATAAACTCTGATTCAAAGTAGGAGGTGGGCTTATTGGAGGACCATGCAATAGCATGTATTGGTATTTGCGAATTAAATGTTTTTGACATGGGTGGGCTTATTATCAGACATGGACTTATTGGCAGCTAAATAAAATATTGCCCTTGCTGTAAGGGAAAGACAATTCTTTGTTGTTTCTCGGTGAAACACGATTAAGTTCGATGAAACAAAGTACACTAAGGTCAATAAAGGTGTAATGTAACTCAAACTATCATAAGAATCAAGTAACCTAAAATTTTGAAAACTAAAACTCAGCATAATTATGTGATTTGAAATGAAACATTTTACTTTAAATTTAGCACATAACTGAATTTTAAACAGATAAGTACATTGATGAATCAGAGAACTAACAATGCGCTTGGTAGAAAGTGATATACAGAAACTGTTACAAGAGCAATCAGAATTTAATGAGTGCCTTCAGTGTGCAAATCACTAAGATAAGATTAATGCTTGAGTATGTATGTTTACAGTACATGTATTATTACATCGTTAATCATTCAGCTGTAAAAGTAAGTCAAGGATCCATGTTTGATTGGATATGGTGTCCTTAACATATGAAATTTATAAAATAATTGATAAAAGAATGATAAAAATAATGTGTAGAAGCAGAAATGAAGTGATACATTAAAAAAACAGTGTCTCTTAATCTCCTTGTGTTTGCAAAATAAAAACGTCAAACATTGTGAAAATGTTGTAACACATATACATACAACTTCAATGGCCAAAAATATAAATTACAGATACATAAAACACATAGGGATCTATCAGAGCAGAAACTCAGAACTGTTCAGGGATATACTAAAAGACAATCTATGACTAGATTAACCTTATCTGCAACCAGATCTTTCACTTAACTTGCATAACTGCAATCCGATGAAATGTCCAATACTGCTTGGTTGCAATGCTAGAGCAATACATCTACACCTTCAGTCTTTTTTCTGTCATAGCACCAACATATACTGGGTTAAACTTGAAATTAAGTACAAAGTGTGGTGTAATTATTCCTATGAGATATATACAGTAACAAGACTTACACAAGTATCAATAATTCAATACTGCAAATAAATGGGAAGACAATACATATGATCAAAATACATCGAATATATATATATACTGAAGATGGTAAACATGACACCTCCTGCTCACGTGTCTGTGTGACCCAAAATTGTAACCCTATAACAATATGCAGCGGACAACAAAATGGTACATATTAACCTATGCCTAAAAAATGTCAGTAACTGTTCTTCAACAGTTATGAATCAAAGAATCAGCTGTTTTGCACAACAGAAAAATCTTATCAACAATAGGTATAATGCTGAAAGTGTCATCAGAAACCAGTTTGGACATTTGTGTGACAGGTGTCTGAATCAAATTAATGTTTTTTGGAGTTATTTTTTAAATAGAACAAGAATTCCACAGAAGTGGATGTGTTGCCTGCACATCAAGCTGGGAGATGAGATTTTAGAAACAAGCTATTCTGAATCTATTCTAAGTTTAAGTTGTATCATTTGCCTGATGGATTCCCATGCAATGAAATAACTTGCAGATTATGATGTTAAGGTGTCTCATGAAACTGACTCCCCATCGATAAATTTTCCTTTTTTTTACCTGTTATGATAAACATTAAGTGTTTACCCAAGATTTTCATGCACAAATCTGTAAGCACTATGTAAGTTTGGGGCTAACTTCCCAAAAGGGAACCGGAGACAGATTATCTATTTATAGTAAAACTGACCTTGACCTTTGAAACTGAGAAGTAAGCCCTGTTGGTATGGGAGCACTGTATTAAGTTTAAGCTTAATCTGACAAAAGCGAACTCGGGTTATTGCATGAAAATTGATTTTCTACTTATAGTAAGTGACCTTGACCTTTGAACTTTGAACCTGAAAAGAAATCTACAGCAAGTACTTTTGGTAAGGAAAGCACTGTATCAAGTTTGAGCTAGATCGGCTTAAGCGAACTCAAATTATTGCATGAAAAAAAAATTCAATTTACGGTAACATTGACCTTGACCTTTGACCTTCGAACTTGAAAAGCAGTCCCATGCAGCAGTGTTAGTAAGGAAGCACTGTGTTAAAGCTGACAATGCAAGTTAAAAAGCTTTTTTGTTGAGATTAAAAAAAAATACGGCAAAGTTATATTTCAGAAAGCTTCTGAGATGCCCCCTAACAGGTTACTAAGGAGAGGCAGACATTTTAGTTTTTGTCTTGCTTGGAAACTAGAGTCGGCCTCCCTGGGTATAAAAGGCACCCAGCCTGTCAAACCGGTTTTTACATGAACACTGGCCGTGCAAAGTGCAACACACCTGCGGACACAACAGGTGACACTGGAGTTACAAAACTGGAATGACAAACACACACTTACCTTGAAGTTGAAGTTACATGAAGATGGTCACTCTCTCAGACACCATCATAAATCGTGTGCCAAAGCAAAATGAAAAAAAAAATAATAAAACTGAAAACACCCTAAATGTCCCTTCACCTATGTATACGTAATGGACATCGACATGTTGATTTTACATTCGGAAGCAGAGCGAAACGTTCCGAACAGAATATGTACTCGCTCCTAATACTACCTATAACACGCCAGCATAGTCTTGATTATGTAAAACACGTGCAGGAACTCATGCGAGTGAGGGGAACTTAGGTCCTATTTTGATGGAAATAAATGGATGTCATAGCAATGTTCATCACACAGGAACTGATTACTATAATGGACATGCTCCAAATGAATACTAAGGTAGGGTTATCAGTTGTCATTGATGTACTTGTTTTTTTTTCGCACGAATTTTGGTGTAATCAAATGTTTTTTTTTTTATTTTGCTCATATTGTATAATATCGTTAAAATAACACCTTCAATATCGATGTCAATGTTCTTCAGATACTGATCGAAAATATCGTAAAAAAATCAGAAAGTATGTGTTGGCTAGCTATATAGGTCTATAGAAATATAAGTGTCGCCGTGCGGTTTCATCACAACAATGAGAACCGGTTTGACAGCCAGGGTGCCTTTTATACCCAAGGAAGCCGACTATCGTTACCAAGCAAGACAAAAACTAAAATGTCTGCCATTCCTTAGTAACCTGTAAGGGGGCATCTCAGAAGATTTCTAAAAAAATTATTTGGCCGTTTTTTTTTAAATATCAACAAGAAAGCTTTTTAACTTGCATTGTCAGCTTTAAGTTTGAGTTTGACTGGCTAAAGCGAACTCGAGTTATCGCATGGAAACCAATTTTCTATTTATAATAAATATGACCTTGACCTTTGACCTTCCAACCTGAAAAGCAATCCCAAGCAAGCACTTTTGGTAAGGAAGCACTGAGTTTGATTGGCCAAAGGGAACTTGTAATACCTATGTCACTTTTTCAGGTGACACAAAAAGGAAATAGATACACTGAGTTAAACTGTTTCAGTTAAATGAGGGAAGATTGAGGGACCTATGAATAGGTTATTTCAAATTGTCCCTTTGTACATATCTGACACAGAGTGCATACACACTCAAAGCAAAACTTTGATACAACATTAGAACTGTGTTCAGCTCTATACATGTAGCTTGGTGCAATTCTTCGATGAAATAATTTGTCAGGAGAAAATTAAATGTTAGCACACTTATCACTTCTAAAAATTCACTACAGGAGTATGTCCAAAAACGAAAAACATTTTTGACATCTTAAATTAAATATTTTTCCAAAACAAGAATTACTACGCAATTGGGTCCACTCACCCCACCTTAATTCTGAATGTATCTCTGGTATTAAATTTCATTTCAATGCAGTCATGTTTAAAAAGGAAGAAATGAAGTGCTCAGCATCACCATAGCAAATTATGCATAATTGTGTTCTTTTTAATACGTATTTGTATCTAAATCAGCTTTCCTTATATAACATGTTAACACATGTAAAACTTTACAATAGATGATTTACATGTTGTTTGAAATAATGTCTGATTAAAAGATATTTGCTGTACAGCTGGTTGAAAGGAAAAGAAAATGAATAAAATAATCACAATATCCCTGCAGTTTGTATTACCTGGGGAAGGTACAAAGACAAAACAAACAATATTCAAATACACTATATATAGAAAGGAGCTACTAAACTCTTTCAAATACACATAACTAACATCTATTATACATATAAGACAAATCTGTTTCAACAATGGTAGCCTGAAAGCCTTAAATACCCTGTCAAGTTCAAACACTGCAGTACAGAAACTCTCATAACTAGCTCATGATTACCGTCACATAGACAGACAAAACACTGTCACTAATAAAGATATGTACCATACACCCAAGGTGCTCCCTAGCTAAATTGATTTCATTTAACTTTTTCAAAGTACAAAATGTATATTTTAATTCAAACAGTAATGTTTTATAATCAGCCACAGTAGTTTCAGAGTTATTTAGTAAACAAAACGCAAGCATTTTTTATATTATCACATTAGCTTAGATTGTACTAACTTCTTTATTATGCATTGTAAGTATCAAATTATTATCTACATGTTGTGAAGCCCTTTAGAGTAATTTTACAAATTATATAGAGTGCTATATAAATGTTGTATATTATCATTAATATTATCATAGAACTTTTTTATCAATAACTTTCAAAGAATTTAAATGCTAAAAGATTTAAAAGAGAAGTTTTAACAACACAGATTCATTTAGGTCATTAGATGATCAAAATTCATTCTGTCAGACTAAAATCAAAATCAGTTATAATGTATATAATTTACTGTCTTTTAAAACTTTTCACTATTAGGCCCTACCCTTATACACCTATGTAGCCATACCCTTCATTTATACAGCATTAGAATCAATTGAGCAATACATTTTTCATACCAATTTTAAGTTACACTTATACATCTTTTCATTTACCTCAAAAGTATTTGTTTTTTTTTCTTACACATTCCCTTATTTTGTTTTCAGTGGGACAGGAGGGGATTAGCAGAGAGGTGTGCTTGGGTGCTTTTGTTCAATGAAGAGTAGATAAAGGACGAATGGCAAATGAAAAGTCAAGAGATAAACCACCAAATCTACAAGTGTGCCAAAAACTACACATGTAACACACTGTACTTGACATGCTTTATCTTTTGAATATTAGACTATGCAGGTTCTGTTCTTTTTAGGATATCTAACATCCAAATATTTTACATGATGGTTTTGAATGATGTAACAATCATGGATTACTGACACTATCAGAAACTTTGTTGGCTATGTTGAAAAATAGATTCTAAAAATAAGAAACCTCTCTTTGAAGAGAAAGGCTGATTCAGTTCCAGTAGAAATTCAAAGATTAATTTAAAAAAACGACAAACTTAAATACATAGTTTTTATATTGTCCAAAAACTAAATACAACCCCAGAAATACTTTTGAATCAAATATACAGAGTTTTTAAGGAACCAATGTGTGAGCTTGCTAAGGAATGAAAGGCTTCCTGGAATACAAAAAGGACATTAATACACAGTAGCACTACGATGGTTGATTGTGTTTAATCATCTCTGTCACTATTTCTTCCACTCCATCAGGCGTGCCTATATCCTCATCAGGGACTATGATTTTCAGAAGCTTATACACCTTTCTCTGAAGTTCTGTTAAGTGTTTTTTGCCTTCCTCTATCTTCTTCCCGCAGTCCCTTGTGCACCCTTTAGATCGTTCTGCAGTCTGTGTTCCAATGTCACGGTTACAACTAATGACATCTTTCTCTATCTTTATTTTGCTGATGTCCGGTTTATGCTCTTGACTTGTGGAGGAAATTTTAGACTTTTTTGGAGTGGATGCTTCCAAATCCTCATCGTCCAATGTGAGATCCACAATATCATTGTCACTAGAGGAGCTTGGCTCATTACAGGGAATCACTGCAACCACATCTCCATCCTCTGTCTTGATACATATGGACTCGCTGTCCTTAGAACTGGAATAAAACATAAGACATACGATCATAATGTGATGAGATACCCTCTAACACAACAACTAAGAACAAGTGTGTTTTACAGTATAAATAGTAAAGCTTACAGATTAGGATGGGGGCCACCCAGTTGAGAAGAGATGAACAGTAACCCCCCTCTCTTCTTCTTGTCTGTCACAAACAAGGAAGAATAGGGGAAGAGATGAACAAGAGTCTAAACTAGAAATCAATGCCCCCGCCCCCATATGAAATTATTTCTTCATGCATTATTATGTATGCAAAGTTTGATGACAATCGGATCAGTAGTTATTTAAATAAGCTGGTTACATTACTATGGGACGGGATGGGACGGTCATGGGTAACACTATATGCCCCCTGGTTTTGTGACTTAACTAGGTCATACCCTACCTGGTAGATGATACAGCCCTCGGACTACTACCAGCCACACTCTCCATCAGATTCTGTCAAATGAAAATTTATATCAAAATGTTTGCCATGAATAAACAAATGAAGCAATCAATTCTATTACATGTACAATTTGTAAAATTATACGGAGTTGTAAGTGATACAAAAATAATTCTCATACATCTCCCCTGTCTTGGTTTCAAAGTGAAGTTTATGTTTAATTGTAATTTGAATGGATATAAATCAGTATAAAACTGGCTTATGATTACATGTACCAAACTCACTCTATCTCATTTAATACTTGTATTAAATATGTATTAAACTCACTTCATACTTATATTTAATATGCATTAAACTCACTTTATCCTTAAACTTAACATATTTACTTAGCCTAATTCCATTACCTTGCTCAATAAAATTAGGTGAATAGGGGCTCACATAGATATATCCCCCCACCTTGACAAAGAGGTCAGGTGAAACCTTTGACCCTATAACCTTGACCGATGACCACCAAAATCTGATCAGCTGTAGAAATTGACGGTGTTATGCTATGATGTGAATATGAACCAAATATGTGCAGGCATTGAAGAGATATCTTTTACATATGATTTTTATTTCCAAAGTGATCCACAATTACCTTTGACCTTGACCACCAAAATCTAATCGGCTGTAAAATTTGACCTTTGACCTTTCACCAATGACCAACAAAATCCAATAAGGTGTAAATCTTGATCATGTGATACTTCGGTGTGAATGTGAGCCAAATCTGACCGTGGGTTTTCAAGATATGTTGTAAACAAGGTCTGGATGCATAAAAGCAAGTGTAACCCTGGTAAATACTAGCTGCAATTTACCGCTCGGCTAGGGAGATCTTCTCTTTAGCTCGATCGGTTGAGCGCAAGACTAGTAGCCAGAGGTTCCGGGTTCGACTACTAGCGGAGGCATTGAAAATATAATGACCTCTGCTACATATGGTGCCCATGTAGGGATCCGAGAATGACATACACTAGGGATACTTGCAAAGGAATCCCTATGACCCCCTGGAAAACTCTGGACAAGTTCCTTACTGGAGGGGGAGTATGTAACCCTGGTAAATACTAAATACTAGCTGCAATATACTGCTTGGCTAGGGAGATCTTCTCTTTAGCTCGATCGGTTGAGCGTAAGACTAGTAGCCAGAGGTTCCGGGTTCGACTCCTAGCGGAGGCATTGAAAATATAATGACCTCTGCTATACAAGGATGCATGCATGCCCGGACAGACACACTGAGTGATTACTATCCCCCTTACCTAAGTGTGGGGTATAACAAATCTGCATCTGATTCAATAGATATATCTCTAATTACTGTAAATTAATGACCGAGTACTTACATCAGCATCTAGACCACTAGCTACTTTCTCAATGTTTTCGTTCACTTTCCTTTTTCTGGATTGCAATTGCATGATAATTTTTTGTTGACGTTCAGCTTGTTTTTTGAACTTTGCCAATTCTGCCATCATTTTGGTCATCTGGGCTGATTCTGACTTTTTTTCTTGAGAGCTGGATACCTATAAATTGACAAAATAAAACGCTGATTAGTAATAATGATATCGTAGCAGAAGATTAGTTGAAACATGTGTTACTTTAAATTGTGAATTAAGGCTTTTCTCAAAGTATTTTTCCCGATTAATACATAATTTTAGAAATATGGAACCTTAGTTTGATTATGATTTTGTTTTAAGGATAATTAAAAACACAAATTGAAGTTCACAAAACAAAACAGTTGAGACTTACTAGTAAATTGAGGAAGCAAATCCTGCTCTCACAATTTTATCTTAAGATTCATAGTTATAGCACCATAACTAGTACCATTACTAGTACTATACTAGAACAAAGTAGACATTTTACTTACAACTTTGGAGTTAAATAATTTGTAAGAATATCAATTGCCTTATTTGTTCATATACATTTGAACTTTGAAGACATCTGATGTACTTTACAGACCGTGCTGAGTATAAAGACATCTGGTGAATTTTACTATGGCGACATCTGGATTGCATTTGAATCTTCTTATTAAAATGTTTACTTTAATAATTAAAGTTTTCTTTGAAGTTTATAAATTCCAATTTTGTATACACTTTTACTGAGATAATCCTAGTACTCACCTTCTGACTTTGAGGGAAAATTGCCTTTCGTTTATTAATTCCAATTTTGTATACAGTTTTACTGAGATAATCCCAGTACCCACCTTCTGACTTTGAGGGAAAGTTGCCTTTGTCGTTTATTAATTTCAATGTTTTATAGTCTTACTGAGATAATCCCAGTACCCACCTTTTGACTTTGAGGAAAAGTTGCCTTTGACGTTTATTAATTCTAATTTTGTATACAGTTTTACCGAGATAATCCTAGTACCCACCTTCTGACTTTGAGGGAAAGTTTCCTTTGACGTTTATTAATTCCAATTTTGTATACAGTTTTACCGAGATAATCCCAGTACCCACCTTCTGACTTTGAGGGAAAGTTGCCTTTGCCGTTTATTAATTTCAATGTTTTATAGTCTTACTGAGATAATCCCAGTACCCACCTTTTGACTTTGAGGGAAAGTTGCCTTTGACGTTTATTAATTCTAATTTTGTATACAGTTTTACCGAGATAATCCTAGTACCCACCTTCTGACTTTGAGGGAAAGTTGCCTTTGTCGTTTATTAATTTCAATGTTTTATAGTCTTACTGAGATAATCCCAGTACCCAACTTTTGACTTTGAGGGAAAGTTGCCTTTGACGTTTATTAATTTCAATGTTTTATAGTCTTACTGAGATAATCCCAGTACCCACCTTTTGACTTTGAGGGAAAGTTGCCTTTATCGTTTATTAATTCCAATTTTGTATACACTTTTACTGAGATAATCCTAGTACCCACCTTCTGACTTTGAGGGAAAGTTGCCTTTGACGTTTATTAATT
Organism: Mimachlamys varia; assembly: GCA_947623455.1. Classification (NCBI taxonomy): domain Eukaryota; kingdom Metazoa; phylum Mollusca; class Bivalvia; order Pectinida; family Pectinidae; genus Mimachlamys; species Mimachlamys varia. The sequence goes on along the minus strand of OX392531.1, from coordinate 33,321,694 downwards.
CTAATTTTGTATACAGTTTTACCGAGATAATCCCAGTACCCACCTTTTGACTTTGAGGGAAAGTTGCCTTTGACGTTTATTAATTCCAATTTTGTATACAGTTTTACAGAGATAATCCCAGTACCCACCTTTTGACTTTGAGGGAAAGTTGCCTTTGACGTTTATTAATTCTAATTTTGTATACAGTTTTACAGAGATAATTCCAGTACCCACCTTTTGACTTTGAGGGAAAGTTGCCTTTGACGTTTATTAATTCCAATTTTGTATACAGTTTTACAGAGATAATCCCAGTACCCACCTTCTGACTTTGAGGGAAAGTTGCCTTAGACGTTTATTAATTTCAATGTTGTATACACTTTTACTGAGATAATCCCAGTACCCACCTTCTGACTTTGAGGGGAGCTTTTGATTTGGTTGGCTTCTTGATGCCTTAGAGCCTGTTCCCGGGCTTGTAAAGCCATTTCCCTGGCTCGCTGTTGATTTACCTAAAAAGTTAGTAAAATCAAACATGGTAAGACTTTTTAAACTATACTAATAATTTTTCTGGTCTTTAACATTTTGAACATTCAATAAAATTGTAGAATAAACACTGTTTTCATTTACTAAAATTGTTTTAAAAGTTTTTGTTCAGATTGCATTGACCAACATAGTAACAAATGTACAGATTTCGTTTACTGACATTATAAAAATGGAATGTACAAATTCTATTTACTGATATTAAAAACCATTAAAGTTTAAAAAAAATGATCATTATATTACTACCCAGTACTTATAGAAAATCATCATCTAGCAATTGGGTTTGCCATCAGCTATCTATTAAATTTAGTACAGATGTTAGGTAACAGAAAACCTGTCACCACGTTGAGTGCTACTTGAGTAATCTTCAAAATGTGTTGTTTCTGCAAAGTTATTTTTGTCATTTACAATTCCTATTTTCTCCTCACAAGAACCCAAAAAAATATCTTTGAAACATTTTTTTTCAAGAAACTCCTTTCAACTAACGTTGACAATTGTGATTTTTATCATAATTTGTTAAAGAAAGACACTAGTACAGGCCTAAAAAGTGCCTTAAAGATTGACGAACCACCAGGTCTGGCTCCATTGTGTTATCTAAATACCAGGGCTGTGTATGGGGGGGGGGGGGGGGGGTTAACTTTAAATTTTATAGTGAAAAGTTGATTTTTACCTGTACAAAAGCAACCTGTCAGATAGAATGATTACCTGTAATATTTTACCTATACTTTATAACTCACTGCTACCTTAGTTTAAGTGAGAAAATTGAAAAGCATATCTATTGATTGTGAAAATTTCCCCCTCCCCCACCCAACAGCTGCTTGGATTCTTACCTCCATCATCTTCAGACGCATTTTCTTCTCGTTTCTGAAATATGCAATGTTGATATGAGATGAAATATGCAATGTTGATATGAAACCATGAATACAGCAGCAAAAAATAAATAGAATTATAAAGTTAAGAGAGGGCTGTGAAAAGACAAATTTTAACAACAACCCTAAAAATCACAATCCAACAGTGGATTCTTATATTAGTAACAATTTCAGTTTTTAAAAGAAGTAATTGTACATATTATTTAGAAAGAAATACATTTGTTTAAGTAAGAGTACAGCTGGTAACTGGTTTTAGCTTTGTTTCTTTTTTTACAATTAAATGTGATTGGTAAGTAATTGTAAAGATAATTACTGAATTTTTTTAAATGTCTTTTTATAAGTTGGTCCATGAAGGGATTCATCCTCATCTTCCGGTTCCTCCGGTATGTCACAACGACTAATGAAAAAACAACATATTTATACAAATATCCCGTAAATAAATATCTTCTGAATGTATATCCTGCAATCGCACAAATCCGTAAAGGAACTGAACAGAAGAGAACTAAACTTACTACATCTAAAATATTAATTTTCATTTATAGTGAAAGTGACTTTGTTTTTGGAATAATTTTACTCTATATTAATCCTGAAATTTCCTCTCTATGAGCATCTTGTGCTTCAAACTTGAGCTCTACATGATCATTAAGCATAAAAAAAAAATTGACCTTTGACATACGGATCCTAAAACACTTTGCACTATTAACAATTACAACATTTCTGCATGACTGCAGAAATATTACCAGCACATAACTTGATTAAAGAACTATGTATTCTAAAAAAGTGATTATAGATGGCATACCAACATTGTTTGTTTTACTCATTAAATCTGACAAAAAATAAACAGGAACAGGATCTCTTATCTTCCTGTCTCACTAGGAAATGCTGACAAGAACCTTTGTGAATTATTACACAGTACCTCATGTTTACTAACGTCATGTACTTACTTAAACTGTGCATCTGGATTCATATGACAGTACCACTTGTCAGGGAGGTCCTCTGACCGGAACTGTATAGGTAGGCGGCGCCACTGTAGACAATTGTCACACTGAGCCCATGTCCAGTCTGGATTTACATTAGCCACAGCTTGTGCTGGCTGTGTTCCCCTGAAATGTTCGTCACATTGTTCCCATTATGCAAATAATTATATGACTGAAAGCATGCATGGAAAAGCACCAAAATTGAAAGATAATGAATTAAATCTCGACAGCAAAACGCCACTATGGGAAAAGAAAAAAATACTAGTATACAGAAATTTTACAATTTTTTTTCCTGGTATAAGCAGCAAAACCTTGAATGAATTGATTATTCCTATTAACGATTTTTGTAATTCAGCCATGTGTAAATCTCATCAAAACAAATATTATATACCATATACTTACAGTACAACACCTGTGCCTCTTTTCTCATTCCAGTAGTCATTTAATTTCAATGATACACTGCTTATTAAAGCACTGAAATAACAAAAAATTATCATGTGAAATCTTTAAATACCGGTGAAACATGAAATCAAGAAAATCACAAAGCCTTCCTAAGCTGAATTTAGATTTTTGGTTTCAATAAATTTGTGTTGTACATATTTCAAATAGTGTCATAACCACAGGTCTACTGAATAGATTAACAAATAAATATTGTTTCAATGATATTTAAATTAAAATACTGTTTCAAGAGATCTAAAAGATAGAATTTCTTTCGTTCACTACTAAAACACAAGTTTGGTTCCTCAGAAAGTATAACTGTTATTCAACAGCGTTAGTGTGTGTTTTTGTAAGTCTGGGTTTGTCTGTGTCTGTTAGCGTTAGTGTGTGATTTTATAAGTCTTGGTTTGTTAGTGTTAGTGTGTGATTTTATAAGTCTGGGTTTGTCTGTGTCTGTTAGCGTTAGTGTGTGATTTTGTAAGTCTGGGTTTGTCTGTGTCTGTTAGCGTTAGTGTGTGATTTTATAAGTCTGGGTTTGTCTGTGTCTGTTAGCGTTAGTGTGTGATTTTTTAAGTCTGGGTTTGTCTGTGTCTGTTAGCGTTAGTGTGTGATTTTGTAGGTCTGGGTTTGTCTGTGTCTGTTAGTGTGTGATTTTTTAAGTCTGGGTTTGTCTGTGTCTGTTAGCGTTAGTGTGTGATTTTGTAAGTCTGGGTTTGTCTGTGTCTGTTAGCGTTAGTGTGTGATTTTGTAAGTCTGGGTTTGTCTGTGTCTGTTAGCGTTAGTTTGTGTTTTTGTAAGTCTGGGTATGTCTGTGTCTGTAAAAGTTAGTGTGTGATTTTGTAAGTCTGGGTTTGTCTGTGTCTGTTAGCGTTAGTGTGTGATTTTTTAAGTCTGGGTTTGTCTGTGTCTGTTAGCGTTAGTGTGTGATTTTATAAGTCTGGGTTTGTCTGTGTCTGTTAGTGTTAGTGTGTGATTTTGTAAGTCTGGGTTTGTTTCCGTCTGTTAGCGTTAGTGTGTCATCTATTACATCACTTGTTAATAAGTTTGATGACAAACAGTATTTTAAATTTCCTGTATTAATGACACACATACCATTTTCCCCTGACATGGTCAGGATACTGATACTTTCACCAGCGGACAGCATGCTAACAACAAGCACTTACTTGTACTTTTCATCCTTGTTGAAGTCCTGTTTATTGTGCGTAGGGGTCAGAAAGTAGGCCTCAACCACACCAACCACTCCCAGTCCTAGCTCGTTAGGCTAGTAAACAATGATTAAAATATTTATGTAGCTCATACACAGGCTTACAATCTCAAGTTTACAAGCTAAAAGTTGTAACATCTTAATTACTTTATACTGCAGCATTGTGTTAACAATTTTCTTTATCATCTGACATTTTCAGATTTTTCTAACTTTCTGTGTATGACCAATCAATTGTATGCATTTCAGTGATGTATAAGTTGCTATATATTTTGGTTTTGAAATCCGGTATTTGTTAAATGGTAAATACAAGTTTTCATACTCCCGTTCAACAATCTTTCACTTATTAACTAATAGCATTAAATTTCAGAAAGCTTACTCAGGTAATTAATATAACATTATATAAAACATAACAATAAAAGGTTAGTTTACACAATAACAATGACATGTTTTAATTTCCGATTATTTTGTCAGCTCTCTTTTCAAATTTAAAAAATTCATAATCTGTAAAAAGGAGTACAAAAGATAATTTGATCCTCATAGATGAGGATGATTGTGAAATAATTGTCGGAGGCATACGGTGATGTATCAGATTTTGATAGTTGAAATACAGATAATGCTGCATGGAGTTGACAGCCCTCTTTGTACACAAATCAATCTATATACAAATGTACATGAAATAGCTTTGTCAATACAATATATTTACCTGTTTCTGGTAGCCAAGCTTTTCATAGGCTCTTATTAGTCTATTCTTATGATACAGCATAACACCATAGTCTTTGTAATTTTTTCGAGGAGCAAACCCAAATTTTATTGGTATGGGTTTTGGCTATTAAAGATTAATTAAGGAAAATCAATGTGCATAGTTAAACACTCTAAAACAAAACAGTTAAATCTATAACTCATCTATTATTGTGTAATATTATATTTCTATTATTGTATAATATTAAAGTCATAAGGGGCTATTCTTCAAGAGCTAATTTGATATAAATTAACAATAGCTACTTTCTTGATTTGTAATTAGAACAGCTTTTTTCAAAAACATATTTTGAGTGTATAGTACTAGTGCTGAAGCTTATAATGTGGGGTCTTACAGGATTATGGGACAAAACCGTAAAATATCCAAGGCCCTCGAAGATTCTATTTGCCTAATATGACACAAAAAGCGTTAATGAAACCCCTTAATTAGAAATAACAGGACATTTTATTCTCAGCCTTGAATAGGAGGGCAAACATGTACCAGGCAACAGTTCTTGATTTTTACCTGAATTAAATATTCCAAGGTTTGAAAATAGTTCTAATTCATAACTACTCAAAGAAAAACTTGATTGTCACATAACTTCTGTGAAAGAAAGGATACTGCCCAGGTTGGCTTGTAGACATCAGTTTCTGTCTGTGACAATGACTTGTGAATAAGTTTTGTCTTCACTTTTTTCCCTCTCAGAACAATCTTCATTCTAGGCTTTAAGTACAGTATACTGCAATATTCCTGTAATTGATCAAAAAATATTAGTGTCCATTATTCACCATAAAAAGAAATAATACAATTAACCAAAATACATATTTTCTTTTACTTTCAGTTATTACCGGTTGAGAACTGAAGTTACTAGAGAGATGACAAAAAGTGAATGTATGTACATACCGGGTATGTGCGAATGAAACTCTATACCCCCTCTGCGGTCACCAGGAGGGGATAATAAAATTTATTTTACTGGTTACAATCATTGCCAACTATAAAAGAATGAAATGCTGGCGAGAATCCAATCTGTGAATTACTCTGCTGGCTACTATAACAATCTACAATATGAATTACAATGTCAACTAGAAACCTAACGTAGGAGCTTGAGTTAGCCTGCTGGCGGCAACCCTAAATGGCTATGTAATTTAAATGAAAAGTAAATGTACCCTTAGAGATACCATATAGGCTGGTATATGATCTGTGGTGGCTCTGTTAATGGTGGAGAAGTCCATCATGTGTGTTTCAGGATTTCTTATATCATATGGGTCACTACTGAAGTCTAATTCCAATACTTTGTTTTCTTTCCTGTAAGATAAAGGTTACATACATTATGAATTAATGTAAAACTCAAAAATTATTTGTCTTCTTATTGCTATTAACTGGAAAGCCACATTTTTTCTTATAATCACTTATAATTAAAATGCATGCATTATCATTTTACAATTTCAAGTATGGGTATTAGTTAATTTCAACCTTACAAAGGAAAACAATTATAAATCTTACAGATCTCCACCAGTTCATCAGCCCAAAAGTAAATAACTTTGATTAATAAACAAGTCTAATATTAGACACTATACTGAACATATTTTGATCTTCCATTTTCTAAAATTAGTGTTCACTACAAACAGTCAAATACTGTACCTCTTCAAATTATAGACCATTATCTTAGTTCCTGTCCTTAATTTTTCCATGACATCTAATTCTTCTAATAAATCTTTTTCTGTCTTAAATATGGAATGTTGACAGATAGCTCGCAGATTATGTGCCATGTCTGGTGTTGGTCTTCTCCTTTCTTAAATAGGTCAAGGTCATAACATCACATGATAAATTTAATTTTACTATAGTTGCATTAAATATAAATTTTATTTATTTTACAACAATTATGAAACAAGTTATCCAACTTATACTAATCATTCCTATTGGCCTGGATGTTAGCCTGCAAGGGGTCTTAGTGAGGGAGGAAACCAGAGTACCTGGAGAAAACCCACGAGGTCAGACAGGTGACCTAATACCTTTTCAGGTCTGGTCAGGGAATCAAACCCTGGTTGCCTTGGTGAAAGGCAGGTGCGTTATCCACTTCACCACCTGACCACCTGTATAGTTACATTAACACTGCTATACTAGCAGTCAACTACTTTATGATCATAACCAAAAGAATAGGATTTTATCAGATCATAAATGTAGCAAGATCAGTATTAAATGGATTCTTTTCCTGACACAAATAAATGCTTACATGATGAAATATTGTTTGTACTCATCTTGATAGTGACACTTTTCACTGCACTAATAAAACAATTAACAGATTCTAGAATTTGGAAAAACATAGTTGTTATCATTTACATGTGCTGGTATGAATGCATACAGTTAAATATATTTACCAAAAGTAGTATTTTCTGGTTGCATCATCTACCAACCTTTCAACAATGATGTGGTTTGAAGCTTGTTTCTAAATTTTATATTACTAATTTTAACTCTTTTGAAACAAAAATTGTTCAAAATCAAAACAAATTCTGATTAAACTTCTCAGAAATACTCATGTGTAAGCAGCGAAATCAATGAATTGAAAAATGTCTACATGTTGGTGATTCCAGAAAGGATACTGTCAGGCAGGTTCCATGTGACAATGGGTACAAGTACAGTCTGTGCGTTGATGTTGTTAAGGTAAGTCTGTGACAGGAGACCCACACTCATGGTGTTCACTTGACGGGTAAACACTATGGCATCTCTCCCGAGACGCATGGACCCAGACTTGAATCCATTACCATATTGTCCAACAGCTTGGTGCTTTCCCGAGGCAAACTTATCTTTTTCACAATAGCCAAAGCTGTGAATAAATTTAAATAAACCTTAAGCATATTTCACATTAAATAATACATCTAATACCAGCTATGTATTTAAATGACTATCAATATAAGTATTTCAAAAATACAATGACACACGTTAAAGGTTTTAATAAATTTTCAACAGCAATTTGCAACATCAACCTAATATTTCCTATACCTTAATACTACCGACTTTGTAAGTGTTTTAAATTTTAATTATATTTTCATCACACTTTTTATGTAAAAAATATGTGCAATTTATGCCAAGAATTTTTTTTTTTCATGAAAGTCAAGTACAAACTTTCATATCGGTAGTTCTTAAGAAATACAGTATATTAAAATCTACCACACCTGTTTTGTAATGGCCATTTTTAAAACAAACAATTTGAAAACATGAAACTTAAATGCGGTTAATCTGTACATCTGTCATAAACAGCTACAACATACCTTAGCATTTTGTGCAATTTGTCTGGTGTCATTCCGTTTCCATTGTCTACAAATGTGAGACAAACCCTATTGTCAATCAGCCGCTGGTCAATCCAAATTTCTGATGCATTCACATCAGGGTCATAGGCATTGTCTGAAAAGAGAAAACCAAAAGTACTTTAAAATAAAGGTCACAGGTAAATTTTTGGGGTAAATGACCAAAAACCATAATTTGAATCCAAAAGCCCATGTAAGATTAAACTTTTCTTTTGGCATCATTTAGTTATTTACCCTAAAGAATTGTACAATTTCAATAACTAGTTGATTATAGTCAAGAGAATAAACAGATCTCAGAAACTGACAGATGAGAACATTTCTACCCCAAAAACATGTCCAGCTGGTATTCCATCACTGAAGAGTCCTATGAGGACAAAACAGTTGTATGACACAGTTTAACTAAAAGGTGCAGCATATGCGTGTGTTACGACATATCTCAAACCTAAAGGGTAAAGACTCATGCAAATGTATTAGATATACACAAACATCTCCAATTAAGTTTTAATTACTTAATAATTATAACATGCCATAACTTCTGCATACTTGCCAACCCACCCTATTTAGGAGGGAGACTCCCGATTTTGGACCCTAAAATATTGCATTTTCAACTTTGGAATTTGCTTATGTGGTCCTATTTTTATAGATCTGATGATCTCATCTGAAAGAAGAGCTCAAAAGAAGCCATTTAAAAGTGTTATTTTTCCTCTGAATGCACATACATGTATACATATTATTTATATATTCAATTCTTAGCACGCGGAATCTCCCCCATGAAAATTTCAAAAAGTTGGCAAGTATGCTTCTGCTTCTCTTTTGTAGATTAAGCATCCTCATTCGTTTGTCTTGCCAATTTTGTTTTTTCTATGACTGGCAATTACGATATCCCTGAGGTAATAAACTTGTCAAAGTAACCTTTTACATATAATAAGTTTCCCCAGGCCCTGACACCAAACTATAAATAGTCATTTTTTATGGCCTTTATGTAGGTCCTGGGGTATCTTAGAAACAAAATGTACACTGAAAACATATTTTTGTTAAGAAGATTTCAGGACTGTCTGTTACAGTATGCTCTGCGCAAGCCTGGCCCCCAAACAAACATCTTTCTCTCAAAATGTATACGCCTGGTGTAAGGGCCAGGGGAAACTTGGTCTATTATCGCAGATCCATACTGCCATTATCAAACCAAGCAACAATATTAAACACTTATGATCCAGTACAGATCATAAGTGTTTAATATTGTTGCTTGGTTTGATATGCACTTTGTTGTTTTTTTTATTAGATTTTGCGAAAAGAATGACGCCATTTACTGCTCAAACAGATTAAAAAAAATTTGTGTTTTTATTTCACTTTATTATCCACATATGAGAAATAAAATTGTTACTGAAATGGTTACTGTTACCCACTTCAGTAACAATTGTATTAGGCCTACAGTACTCATATGGGTAATAAGTGAAATAAAAACAATTCTAACTTACCAAAACGCAGTAGGCCTATTATTTGTATTACCCAGTATGTGCCGTTGTGCCCAACCCGGTAAAAACATAATTAATATCGCATTTCCAACAAATAAAATATCTGGATATTCCCAAATTGCAATATGAAACTTTCTTTCATTAATGAAGTAGACACATTGGTTGAGCAAACAGAAACAATGTTTAAAAGTGAAACAAAAGTTCCTTGAAATATCGTTGGATTCCTACCGATAAGTTCTGCAACCGCACTAAACGCCCAAGTATGACTGGTTGAATTTCCATGGAGATAAGCTGGACTGACCTGAAATAGATTTAAAACAATGTGTTAACATCAATTCACGTATTCGGTATCTTTTGTTTAAACCTTTAGTTCATAATCCCCGCAATGTTTTGAAACTTACTCGGCTCGTTTGGATGCCCGATGGATAACGGGCAGCCATTTTGTTGTATACTGTAAACTGAGGCACGAACAGATATTTACATTGTCGAATACGAATTTATCACATTAAATAATAAGCAAAGCTTCAACAATAATCGACATAGAAAACACATCAAAATATTATTGATTTTACGAATTGTACGTCAAATAGGATATTGGATATTTTGAAAGAAATGCCAACGAAAAAACTTATACTTGGATATGAAAGTAATTACTTCGTGCCTCCTTCAAGTTTCACTTTGTCAACTTCCGGCATGTGTGTTAGCCATGTGATTGATGTCAACATGTCAACATGATGATTTGTACATCTGATAGGCCTAGTATGAATACATGGCTTGTAATCAAAGCAAAGCCAGTCGTACATTACGAAGACGAAGAAGAAGAGAGAAATCATCACATATCCCATATATCAATCGAGATTATATTGCATTGTGCCAGTGGATGAAAAGAAACCAATGTGTACCAAAGCACCCTTTTTTGAGCTCGGCCGTTTTTAATAGTAAACTCCTTTTTAAGTCTGTTGAATAACGGATAGGTCTAATCTGGGTTTTTTTTGTTGCTTTGATGTATAACATTGGTTTTATTAGATCTGAAGTTGAAGGGCAGTTCCCGAAACTCGGAGGTGGGGAATAATGTAATGTCCAGCTATAGGGGGAAATATAATACTGCCTAACTGGAAAGCAAGATTTCCCAGTCATGTGCGGTAATACACTGTGTATTCGGGGACGAAGACTGAGGGGGGGGGGGGGGGGGGGCTTAATCGTTCCTCGACCACCAGTTACCTCAGTGGTAGAGTGTTTGTCTAGAGTTTGGAAGAACCCCAGTTCAAACCAATCATGTATTGCCATGCATTTTTCTCTCCTATTACATTTGGCATCCAACGAAATTACGCTTGGAAGTTGGTATACTCGTTTGTGTTTCTTCAGGGTTAAAGACTTTGTTAAAGGAAAGAGGAAGGTAGCGGATCTTGACCGGGACGATTGTCAGCAACCAGATAGCTCTATTGGTTGAGCGTCCGTATAGGCTCCCGGGTTCAAATCACAGTCTGGCCATGCAATTTTTTCTCTCCTGACACATGTCCCGGGTTCTAACTCTGGTCTGGCAGTGCATTTTTTTTCTCCTGATACACATACATGAGTGTAACAGCTAGTAGAGCAAACCTGGTACCTTCTGAACTCTAGACCGATGCTACCATACCTATATATACTGACCTACATGTACCTGATCGCTGACAATTTACTCGGCATTAGTCCAGTTCTGCTAAATCCTCCCTCCTTTTTTTTTTTCTTCGCCCCTGATGCAGCAACTAAAATATATAGTTATATTTGTAAAAATTACACTCTTAAGTATGCATGCATGATGAAACTCTAATTTTCTTTCTAACAGTGCATCATGTTAAAATAATTTACTTGTTTATTTTTGGTACTTCTAGTTTTTCTAGTCTATCTTTTATTTCATTTTATTTTTTGTTAGTGTTGTTATTTCAAGAAGTCAAAGAAAAGAGAATAATGTGCTTCCACCAGGCTCGAACCCTCTATCTCCAGGTTCCTTAAGTCAAACGCTCTACCACGTGCACTGAATTATTTGAAATTCCCTCTAGCTCAAAGCTAGAATCTATACAGCAACCTTAATTAAATTTAATCATATATACGTTAGAAATCTGCCCCTAGTTGTATATTTTGTACTTTTATACATTATGTAAAGTTTATAGGGGTTGACTTGTGTCTGATATCTCCATTTTCCCACAGATACTGGTAGAGGTTTGATGACACACCAGGCCATCACTCCAGGCAACATCGTTATATCTATCCCACACAATCTCCTCATAACTCCACGTACGGTGTTAACAAGTTTGGGATGTCGCATTAGAAAGTGAGTAAATTTAACTGGTAATGTCATCACTTACTGTAAGCATACTAATTTTGGTGCACTCAAATTTTAATGCATAACCTAAACAGATAAAGACAAATTGGCCCACTCAATATAGTGCTGTAGAAAGCAACGAATCCTACAAATGTATAATTAACGCAATCATAATTGAGCAAATGTTTTCAATGCAAAATGCGACGAAATAAGATTACCTGTAAGATATGTTCATTTACATACAGTTATTTCCTCTTAAAGGCCCAATATACCGTAATGCGTAACTTCAGGAAACTTTTCAGGATTCTGAAAAATTATGGAAAAAAATCCAGTTGATAACCAAGCAAAAATAAGCCCCAAGCGAAGTAAACCTGAGCGGTAACTAACAAGAAACTGCTGACAAAAAAATCCAAAGAAATGAAAATAGTTCAGGTGGGGCCCACTTCAACAACATGTCGAAGGTAGAAGACAGTTTGAAATGGACGGGTGTTTACAAATACTGTGTTTCAACTGCTGCTGTACCGGTTTTTGACAACTTTCACATCCAGTCCAATACTTTTTGTCTTCGAGCTTGAAAGGATAATTAGTGAGCTAATTGTTTGACAAGCTTATGTCTCTCCACATTTCAACCAACCATCATCAAAAAGTGCGCTTTCAGAATAACAATCACAATGTTTGGAAAAATTGATTTCATAAATTGATTATTGTGTTTCAGATGGGACAAACAGTTATCTTCTCAGCAAGCTATGTCAGTTTTTCTCTTAACTGAGAGAAGGAAACATGAATCATCATTCTGGTATCCTTACATCAACATATTACCAAAGACCTACACCACACCGGCATTTTTCTCCAAGACTGAACTTGATCTTCTGTCCAAAACTGTACGAACAAGAGCCTCGGCAGAGATTTCGAAAGTACACGCATCATTTAATCTGGTAACAGACTTTGTCAGGTCCTGCTGGCCCGAGTTGGCACCTGTTATAACACTCCCAGACTTTCTGTGGGCGTGGTATTCTGTCAATACTAGATCAGTGTACTATAAACATGATTTGTGTGAAGAGTTCCTGGCTGACGGGAACCACCTAGCTCTGGCGCCATTCCTCGATCTGCTTAATCATTCATGTGATGCTAATGTAAGTATATATACTGATCACATAATCAGCTGAAAAAGAAATCCAAGATTTATGAAATGAATCAAAGAATTTTTCCTTGCCAAATTAAAAACATTTATGACGAGTTTCTGAATTCTCATATGAAATGTAAAAGAATGTAAGATTTTTTTTATCATATTGTAAAAATTTGTATTATTTATTTATTTGTGTAAAACGTCAATTTCCATACAGCTTTGAAATGTAAAAGAATGTTAGATCTTTTTTATCATATTGTAAAAATTTGTATTATTTATTTGTGTAAAATGACAAGTTTCATACAACATTGAAATGTAAAAGAATGTAAGATCTTTTTTATCATATTGTAAAAATTTGTATTAATTACATGTATTTATTTGTGTAAAATGTCAATTTCCATACAATATTGAAATGTAAAACCCCACCATTTTGATTCCATTGCTGAGACCAATCACATTGTGTAATTGTCCTAGACATGACATCTTTCTAAGTACAATTGAAACTTATATTTACAGCCAATCACATTTGAGCTAGGGTATATGTAACTAGTTACATATAATGCGGAGCAAATTCACTGGATAACAGAAGATTTAAGTGATAAAGATTTCTATTCATTCATACCAGATTTTTTTTTATGAAGCCCCTAGCTATTAAAGGCCCAATATACATAACTTTTGGCAAAACTTGAAGCGAAAATCAAGCCTAATAATTTATTATATTTATAGATTTAGTTAAGATTAACTGGTATCAGCAATATTCAAGATGAATTCTTTCGCGGTTACCGGTACAGCAGCAGTTGAAACACGCTATTTGTAAACACGCGTCCATTTCGAACCATCTTCTACCTTCGGTTTGTTGTTGAAGTGGGCCCCACCTGAATTATTTTCAAATCTTTGGATTTTTTGTCAAGAGTTTCTTGTAAGTTACCGCTCAGGTTTACTTCGTTTTAGGCTTATTTTTGCATGGTTATCAGCTGGATTTTTCTTCAGAATTTTTCAGAATCACGAAAATTTCCCTGAAGTTACGTATATTGGGCCTTTAAGAACTAGTGTTAGATACCGTATAGAACTGGATTGAGGTAGCTGACTGTCGTGTGAAGGTTGTATAGGATGGGTCATTGAATGCATATGCTGTCCCAATTATTTTCCTGGTACTGATGTGTTACAAAATGTTATTGCAGTTACCTTGTATCAAATTTGCAAATGATATCTGCACAGAAATTGCCTCATTACATGTTTAGAAAGGTCTGCTTTTAAAAAGTCCTAAAAAAGACTACAATATTTGATTACCGGTAAAATGAGATTGAATAAGACCATAGTTTGGTGACATTAAAGATTGGATTCAAAAGCCGAATGTTTTTAATGAAAAGATATGTTTGGTGTAAGATAAACATCCATTTAGCAGCATTTTCAAATTGTTTTCATCTACAAAAAATACATGGCTGTAACAAATGTATGTAAGCATGAGATGAGCAAAACATGTTCCATTCAGAATAACATGTTGTTCAGAAATGTTACGAAATTAAGTGAAAAACTTCAGTTGTCATGAGAATGTGCAAAAATGCCCCACTAGGAACCCTGCACATTGGCAATAAGAAGAAGAATGTGTTTTACTGATTTTCAGATAACGGCAGCTTTCAATGTAAACAGTAAAAGTTATGAGATCCAGACTAACGACACATACAGGAAGTATGATCAGGTGTTTATATCCTATGGTAACCATGACAACACTCACTTGTTCGTGGAGTATGGCTTTGTTCTTCCCAACAACCCTAATGATGTTGTGGAATTCAGTTTTGGTAAGTGTTATATTGTTTGTTGGTACCATGTACTGCAATCCCATCAAGTAGTTCCTTATTACTTGGTCATATTTTGTCTGGATAAATCTGAACAAAAACTCATAATGGTGCTTGATACTTAAATTAAGATAAAGATGGACATTAGGATGAGCTGAGATAAACTTGGCATGAACAAGGCTGAAGCTTTATTCTCTGAAGTATCTGTTTTTAGGTCATCTGACCCAAAGGGTCAAGATGACCTATAGTTACCGTGCTTCGTCCGTCGTCGTCCTGCCGTCCGCCGTGCGCCGTCCGCCGTCCGTAAACTTTTCACATTTCAACTTTCTTCTCAAGTTCTACCAATGGGAATAAGCTGAAACTTAGCTGAAATGATCCTGAGATGGTCCTGACCAAGTGTTGTTATTTTTCGGGTCGGTCCGAAATCCAAGATGGCCGCCATAGCCGACATGTTGAAAAACACATATTAAACTTCTTCTACAGTTCCACTGGTACCTTTGAGCTGAAAATTGGTAGGGATGTTCAGGAAGGGCAGCCCATAAAATGTTGTTATTTTTCGGGTCCGAAAAACTCTCGACATTTGTGCCATGGCGGCCATTTTGTGACATGATTGCGCAATCACTGTTTTCCTGAACAACACCTATTTTAAACTTCTTCTTAAGTTCTACCACTGGGATTAAGCTGAAACTTGGCTGAAATGATCCTGAGATAGTCCTGACCAAGTGTTGTTATTTTTCGGGTCGGTCCGAAATCCAAGATGGCCGCCAGAGCCGCCATCTTGAAAAACACATTTTCAACTTCTTCTCAAGTTCTACCAGTGGGATTAAGATGAAACTTGGCTGAAATGATCCTGAGATGGTCCTGACCAAGTGTTGTTATTTTTTGGGTTGGTCCAAAATCCAAGATGGCCGCCAGAGCCGCCATCTTGAAAAACACATTTCCAAATTTCTCTCAAGTTTCAACTGTGGGATTAAGCTGAAACTTGGCTGAAATTATCCTGAGATGGTCCTGACCATGAGTTGTTACTTTTCGGTTGGTTCGAAATCCAAGATGGCCGCCATGGCCGCCATCTTACAAAACACATTTCCAACTTCTTCTCAAGTTCTACCTGTGGGATTAAGCTAAAACTTGGCTGAAGTGATTCTGAGATTGTCCTGACCAAGTGTTGTTATTTTTCAGGTTGGTCGGAAATCTAAGATGGCCTTCAGAGCCGCCATCTTGAAAAACACATTTCAAACTTCTTCTCAAGTTCTACCTGTGTGATTAAGCTGAAACTTGGCTGACATGATCCTGAGATGGTCCTGATCAAGTATTGTTACTTTTTGGGTCGGTCCGAAATCCAAGATGGCTGCCAGAGCCGCAATCTTGAAAAACACGTTTCCAACTTCTTATCAAGTTCTACCACTGGGATTAAGCTGAAAATTGGCTGAAATGATCCTGAGATGGTCCTGACCAAGTGTTGTTACATTTCGGGTTGGTCCAAAACCCAAGATGGCCGCCAGATTCGCCATCTTGAAAAACAAAATTGCCGTCCGTGAACTTTTAACATTTTAAACTTCTTCTCAAGTTCTATCCGTGGGATTGAGCTGAAACTTGCTAGAATTGATCCTTAGGTGGACCTGACCAAGTGTTGTTATTTTTCAACTCCGTTGGAATTAAAAGATGGCCGCCATGGCCGCCATTTTGAAAACACATTTTAAACTTTTCATAGAAAAATGATCCCCAGATAGTCCCAACCAAATGTTGTTATTTCTCCAGTCCGTCAGAGATCCAAGATGGCTGCAACAGCCCCCATTTTGCACCCACATCTAACACTTTCCATGATCTGAAACTTGCCTAAAATGATTCTGACCAAATGTTATTTTTCGCACTGTTCCGAAGAAATCCATGATCATCACCATCTTGAAAACCACATTTGTGTGGCATATTGTTACATGATTGTATTACTAATTCCTAGAGGAGAGGAATTTATATAAGCTATTAGCTTGTTTTCCAATCCTCACTATTTGTATAATTTCTATATATGTAATATACATGTACACTGATGGAAATAAAATATTGTTTAAACTAATTCCATAATGGTATCACAATTGGTAGTCAGATGACCGTTAAGGCCCTTGGGCCTCTTGTTAATTGATGTCAAAGTCTCCCCTTTTCAAACTGAAGTATCTACTGTATATCATTGAAAGACCAAGTAAACGTCATGAAACCAATCTTACAAGATTATTACCTGTCTCCACTTCACTGTTTGTGGGGGCCATTAATTAAGGATTAACTTTCTATTTTGTTTAGGTTATCGGGGGATAACTACAATGGAAAACGGGTAAATTCAATAACCGGCAAAGCCGGTTATGTATAATTTACCCGTTTTCCTTTGTAAATTCAATAACCGGCAAAGCCGGTTATGTATAATTTACCCGTTTTCCTTTGTAGTTATCCCCCGATAACCTAAACAAAATAGAAAGTTAATCCTTATATTTACAGTATCTTTCTGAGAAATGTTCGTAACTATTTTGTTCATTATAGTCAATCTTCGGGCACAGATTTCATTTCAAAACTAATAAATATGGGAATGTTTCAATAAATGTAACAGCATGAAATTTGCAAGCTCTGCCTACGTTAATTGTTGGTGACGTCACACAATTGTGTTTCAAACTGTAGGATTTGCATAGCTCCGCCCACATGAATTGTTGTCGACGTCATAGAAATTTGTCACGTGCACGTGTTTGACTACAGTTATGCAGTGATAATGATAATCTGTTGAGTAATGGTTATCGAGTGAATGTCAGTGTAGACTGTAAATATTACATGTATAATGATGATATTTTCATATTAATCCTCAGTAATGTAGTCATTAAGTTCACTAAGTATCCTCAGTAATGTAGTCATTAAGTTTACTAAGTATCCTCAGTAATGTAGTCATTGAGTTTACTAAGTATCCTCAGTAATATTTTAATGTAGTCATTGAGTTCACTAAGTGTCCTCAGTAATGCAGTTAAGTTCACTAAGTGGCCATCAGTAATATAGTTGTTAAGTTCACTAAGTGTCCTCAGTGATGTGGTTGTTAATTCACTAAGTATCCTCAGTAATGTAGTCATTAAGTTCACTAAGTATCCTCAGTAATGTAGTCATTAAGTTTACAAAGTATCCTCAGTAATGTAGTCATTAAGTTCACTAAGTATCCTCAGTAATGTAGTCATTGAGTTCACTAAGTGTCCTCAGTAATGCAGTTAAGTTCACTAAGTGGCCATCAGTAATATAGTTGTTAAGTTCACTATGTGTCTTCAGTAATGTAGTCATTGAGTTCACTAAGTATCCTCAGTAATGTAGTCATTAAGTTCACTAAGTATCCTCAGTAATGTAGTCATTTAGTTCAATAAGTATCCTCAGTAATGTAGTTGTTAAGTTCACTAAGTATCCTCAGCAATGTAGTCATTAAGTTCACTAAGTATCCTCAGTAATGTAGTTGTTAAGTTCACTAAGTATCGTCAGTAATGTAGTTGTTAAGTTCACTAAGTATCCTCAGTAATGTAGTCATTAAGTTCACTAAGTATCCTCAGTAATGTAGTCATTGAGTTCACTAAGTATCCTCAGTAATGAAGTCATTGAGTTCACTAAGTATCCTCAGTAATGAAGTCATTGAGTTCACTAAGTATCCTCAGTAATGTAGTCATTAAGTTCACTAAGTATCCTCAGTAATGTAGTTGTTAAGTTCACTAAGTATCCTCAGTAATGTAGTTGTTAAGTTCACTAAGTATCCTCAGTAATGTAGTCATTAAGTTCACTAAGTATCCTCAGTAATGTAGTTGGTAAGTTCACTAAGTATCGTCAGTAATGTAGTTGTTAAGTTCACTAAGTATCGTCAGTAATGTAGTTGTTAAGTTCACTAAGTGTCCTCAGTAATGTAGTCATTAAGTTCACTAAGTATCGTCAGTAATGTAGTTGTTAAGTTCACTAAGTATCCTCAGTAATGTAGTCATTAAGTTCACTAAGTATCCTCAGTAATGTAGTCATTGAGTTCACTAAGTATCGTCAGTAATGTAGTCATTAAGTTCACTAGGTATCCTCAGTAATGTAGTCATTAAGTTCACTAAGTATCGTCAGTAATGTAGTCATTGAGTTCACTAAGTATCCTCAGTAATGTAGTCATTGAGTTCACTAAGTATCCTTAGTAATGTAGTCATTGAGTTCACTAAGTATCCTCAGTAATGAAGTCATTAAGTTCACTAAGTATCCTTAGTAATGTAGTCATTGAGTTCACTAAGTATCCTCAGTTATGTAGTCATTAAGTTCACTAAGTATCGTTAGTAATGTAGTCATTAAGTTCACTAAGTATCGTCAGTAATGTAGTCATTGAGTTCACTAAGTATCCTCAGTAATGTAGTCATTGAGTTCACTAAGTATCGTCAGTAATGTAGTTGTTAAGTTCACTAGGTATCCTCAGTTATGTAGTCATTAAGTTCATTAGGTATCCTCAGTAATGTAGTCATTAAGTTCACTAAGTATCGTCAGTAATGTAGTCATTAAGTTCACTAAGTATCCTCAGTAATGTAGTCATTGAGTTCACTAAGTATCCTCAGTAATGTAGTCATTAAGTTCACTAGGTATCCTCAGTAATGTAGTCATTGAGTTCACTAAGTATCGTTAGTAATGTAGTCATTAAGTTCACTAAGTATCGTCAGTAATGTAGTCATTGAGTTCACTAAGTATCGTCAGTAATGTAGTCATTGAGTTCACTAAGTATCCTCAGTAATGTAGTCATTGAGTTCACTAAGTATCGTCAGTAATGTAGTCATTAAGTTCACTAAGTATCGTCAGTAATGTAGTCATTGAGTTCACTAAGTATCGTCAGTAATGTAGTTGTTAAGTTCACTAAGTACCCTCAGTAATGTAGTCATTAAGTTCATTAGGTATCCTCAGTAATGTAGTCATTAAGTTCACTAAGTATCGTCAGTAATGAAGTCATTGAGTTCACTAAGTATCCTCAGTAATGTAGTCATTGAGTTCACTAAGTATCCTTAGTAATGTAGTCATTGAGTTCACTAAGTATCGTCAGTAATGTAGTCATTGAGTTCACTAAGTATCGTCAGTAATGTAGTCATTAAGTTCACTAGGTATCCTCAGTAATGTAGTCATTGAGTTCACTAAGTATCCTCAGTTATGTAGTCATTAAGTTCACTAAGTATCGTCAGTAATGTAGTCATTAAGTTCACTAAGTATCCTTAGTAATGTAGTCATTGAGTTCACTAAGTATCCTCAGTTATGTAGTCATTAAGTTCACTAAGTATCGTTAGTAATGTAGTCATTAAGTTCACTAAGTATCGTCAGTAATGTAGTCATTGAGTTCACTAAGTATCCTCAGTAATGTAGTCATTAAGTTCACTAAGTATCGTCAGTAATGTAGTTGTTAAGTTCACTAAGTATCGTCAGTAATGTAGTTGTTAAGTTCACTAAGTACCCTACTCCCATACAATGACTTTTGCTTAGTTTATTTTATGTTTTACAGATTTGATATTAGATATTGCCTTACGGATGGAATGTAAGCACCTTAAAGAGAAGAAAGATGTTTTACAAAGTGGTTGCTTTCATAAGTAAGTTTTGTTTATTTCATTTAAGTTTGAAAGATTTGGTGATTACAAGTACTGTATATGTTATAAAAACATCGCCCTCATACAAGAACTTATAATGACAAACTGTGGCTTGGTAAATCATGGCGTATATTGGTAAAGTAAACCAGAACCTTCATAGGAAAACCTGGGCCTGAACTGGTAAAACAAGGTTTTGATTAAAAATTGGTTATAATTTATGATGTAGTATATATGTGTATGTAATCAATTTTTCAAAAAACAAAAAAAGAATTGTTGGTTGCCTTCTATATATCCTTTACACAGTTAATGTAATATGCTGTATTGTCTGTATCATGTCTGTGATCTGTCAGTGTCATCACGTCTCTGTGTGACAGTCTCTATCCTGTCTGTGATCTGTCAGTATCATCACATCTCTGTGTGACAGTCTGTATCATGTCTGTGATCTGTCTGTATCATGTCTGTGATCTGTCTGTATCATCACGTCTCTGTGTGACAGTCTGTATCATGTCTGTGATCTGTCAGTATCATCACGTCTCTGTGTGACAGTCTGTATCATGTCTGTGATCTGTCAGTATCATCACGTCTCTATGTGACAGTCTGTATCATGTCTGTGATCTGTCAGTATCATCACGTCTCTATGACAGTCTGTATCATGTTTGTGATCTCTCTGTATCATCTTGGTCTGTGTGACAGTCTGTATCATGTCTGTGATCTGTCAGTATCATCACGTCTCTATGACAGTCTGTATCATGTTTGTGATCTCTCTGTATCATCTTGGTCTGTGTGACAGTCTGTATCATGTCTGTGATCTGTCTGTGTCATCACGTCTCTCTGTGACAGTCTGTATCATGTCTGTGATCTGTCAGTATCATCACGTCTTTGTGTGACAGTCTGTATCATGTCTGTGATCTGTCAGTATCATCACATCTCTGTGTGACAGTCTGTATCGTGTCTGTGATCCGTCAGTATCATCACGTCTCTGTGTGACAGTCTATATCGTGTCTGTGATCCGTCAGTATCATCACATCTCTGTGTGACAGTCTGTATCCTGTCTGTGATCTGTCAGTATCATCACGTCTCTGTGTGACAGTCTGTATCGTGTCTGTGATCCGTCAGTATCATCACATCTCTGTGTGACAGTCTGTATCATGTCTGTGATCTGTCAGTATCATCACATCTCCGTGTGACAGTCTGTATCATGTCTGTGATCTGTCAGTATCATCACGTCTCTGTGTGACAGTCTGTATCATGTCTGTGATCTGTCAGTATCATCACGTCTCTGTGTGACAGTCTGTATCATGTCTGTGATCTGTCAGTATCATCACGTCTCTGTGTGACAGTCTGTATCATGTCTGTGATCTGTCAGTATCATCACGTCTCTGTGTGACAGTCTGTATCATGTCTGTGATATGTCAGTATCATCACGTCTCTGTGTGACAGTCTGTATCATGTCTGTGATCTGTCAGTATCATCACGTCTCTGTGTGACAGTCTGTATCATATCTGTGATCTGTCAGTATCATCACGTCTCTGTGTGACAGTCTGTATCATGTCTGTGATCTGTCAGTATCATCACGTCTCTGTGTGACAGTCTGTATCATGTCTGTGATCTGTCAGTATCATCACGTCTCTGTTTGACAGTCTGTATCATGTCTGTGATCTGTCTGTGTCATCAAGTCTCTGTGTGACAGTCTGTATCATGTCTGTGATCTGTCAGTATCATCACGTCTCTGTGTGACAGTCTGTATCATGTCTGTGATCTGTCAGTATCATCACATCTCTGTGTGACAGTCTGTATCCTGTCTGTGATCTGTCAGTATCATCACGTCTCTGTGTGACAGTCTGTATCATGTCTGTGATCTGTCTGTATCATGTCTGTGATCTGTCAGTATCATCACGTCTTTGTTTGACAGTCTGTATCATGTCTGTGATCCGTCAGTATCATCACATCTCTGTGTGACAGTCTGTATCATGTCTGTGTTCTGTCAGTATCATCACATCTCTGTTTGACAGTCTGTATCATGTCTGTGATCTGTCTGTATCATGTCTGTGATCTGCCAGTATCTTGTCTGTGATCTGTCAGTATCATCACATCTCTGTTTGACAGGAAGCTGTGCTGTTGTTCAGACGGCCTCTCCTGGAACCTCCAGGTGGCACTGCGAGTACTATGTATGGACTGGACAGAACTGTGAGTGGACAAAACATTGATATAATCTTACTCAGTTCTCATGGTTACATCCAGGGCCCGGTTGTTTAAAGAGTGATTAGCTTAATCGCTATTTAACAACATTTTTCAAACATTAATAATTCTGTCAGTGTATATGGTAAAATCTTAAAATTTTGCTTGTAAATTTGCAATATTAGATATTTGCTATCTGCGAAGTTATAACTGAATCTATTGTTTCATGTTAAAGTTACAGGATAATTAAAATTTGCGCTAATCAAGGATTAAGCTAATCATCTTTTGAACAACTGGGCCCAGAAATCTAAGACCACAGATATGTTAGGAGTCAGCTCACAGTAGAAAATAACACCACACTGTTAGTACACTCTTAACTACAAATCATGTATAGATGAATTACTATTGAATTTAATGTGATTTGGTGCCTGGTCGGGCTCACATCCTGTAGTATAGTATATCTCATCATCTAGCTGCCATTCTCGAGGTTGCAAAATCCGAACCGGATTCTCCCAACAAAGTCTGAAGGGAGAGGGAAAACCATTGGATAACAACCTGCACACAATGGACCTTGTCGGGATCAATGCTTTTGGGTAAAACTGAGAAACGCAGGGGTTTTACTTCATTTACGATTAGAATTTAGTACCTATTTAAAAATGAGCACTGTTTTGTAGGAGGAGCTGGAAAGCAGTGATGCAAGGAGGTATTATCTCGGACCGAAACGAGGTGTTGACTAAAACAATGGCCACAATGTTGATCAACACATCATTGGACACCTGTCAAGAAAACTTAACGAAGGTATGATATTCCCCAAGTTCTTTATAATTGAGAACACAGTTAATTAATGCAGGAGTCCACTGACTTTATGTTATGTGAGTTTGTAAATCTTTATAATAACACAAAGGATGATGCTGTCTTGAGCATGTATAATATTAGTGAAAAACAGAGATTTATATTTGAAACTTACCTTATCACCATATATCTGTTTAACAGCTGCCTGCCAGGTTGTAAAGTTTAAAGTATTTGAACACCAGGATGTAAATTATATAGTACTAGAACTCCAGGTTGTAAAGTTTATAGTATTTGAACTCCAGGAGGTAATGTTTAAAGTATTTTAACACCAGGATGTAAATGTTATAGTACTAGAACTCCAGGATGTAAATGTTATAGTACTTGAACACCAGGATGTAAATTTCATTGTACTAGAACTCCAGGATGTAAGGCTTATAGTATTTGAACACTAGAATGTAAAGTTTATAGTACTTGAACACCAGGATGTAAATTTTATTGTACTAGAACTCCAGGATGTAAATTTTATAGTACTTGAACAACAGGATGTAAATTTTATTGTACTAAAACTCCAGGATGTAAATTTTATAGTACTTGAACACCAAGATGTAAATTTCATTGCACTAGAACTCCAGGATGTAAGGCTTATAGTATTTGAACACCAGAATATAAGGCTTATAGTATTTGTACGCTAGAATGTAAAGTTTATAGTACTTGAACACCAGGATGTAAATTTTATTGTACTAAAACACCAGAATTTAATTCTATAGTACTTGAACTCCAGGATGTAAGGTTTATAGTGTTTGAACACCAGAATGTAAGGTTCATAGTATTATAACTCCAGGAGGTAAGGTTTATAGTATTTGGACACCAGGAGGTAAGGTTTATAGTACTTGGACACCAGGAGGTAAGGTTTATAGTATTTGGACACCAGGAGGTAAGGTTTATAGTACTTGAACACCAGAATGTATGGTTGATAGTATTTGGACACCAGGAGGTAAGGTTTATAGTACTTGCACACCAGAATGTAAGGTTTATAGTACTTGAACACCAGAATGTAAGGTTTATGGTATTTGGACACCAGGAGGTAAGGTTTATAGTATTTGGACACCAGGAGGTAAGGTTTATAGTATTTGGACACCAGGGGGTAAGGTTTATAGTATTATAACACCAGGAGGTAAGGTTTATTGTACATTGCTTTTGGACACCAGGAGGTAAGGTTTATAGTACTTGGACACCAGGAGGTAAGGTTTATAGTATTTGGACACCAGGAGGTAAGGTTTATAGTATTTGGACACCAGGAGGTAAGGTTTATTGTATTTGGACACCAGGAGGTAAGGTTTATAGTATTTGGACACCAGAAGGTAAGGTTTATAGTATTTGGACACCAGGAGGTAAGGTTTATAGTATTTGGACACCAGGAGGTAATGTTTATAGTACTTGGACACCAGGAGGTAAGGTTTATAGTATTTGGACACCAGGAGGTAAGGTTTATAGTATTTGGACACCAGAAGGTAAGGTTTATAGTATTTGGACACCAGGAGGTAAGGTTTATAGTATTTGGACACCAGGATGTAAGGTTTATAGTATTATAACACCAGGAGGTAAGGTTTATAGTATTTGGACACCAGGAGGTAAGGTTTATAGTATTTGGACACCAGGAGGTAAGGTTTATAGTATTTGGACACCAGGGGGTAAGGTTTATAGTATTATAACACCAGGAGGTAAGGTTTATAGTATTATAACACCAGGAGGTAAGGTTTATAGTATTTGGACACCAGGAGGTAAGGTTTATAGTATTATAACACCAGGAGGTAAGGTTTATAGTATTATAACACCAGGAGGTAAGGTTTATAGTATTTGGACACCAGGAGGTAAGGTTTATAGTATTTGGACACCAGGGGGTAAGGTTTATTGTATTTGGACACCAGGATGATGAAAGGTTGATACCAACTATTTGCAGCAGTTTGTTCATGATCTTTGTAAAGATAATATCATGTAAAAGCAACCAATACTTAAAGACTCACTGTAGAACTCAGTTAAAAAAAATTAATTGGAAATTGAACGCCTTGTGATGCTATGGACATTCATTTTAAAATACACCTCTGCTCCAGCAAGCTTCATGACAATGACCATGACTCTAGACTTCATGGTTCTGAAGAGGAACTTTTGTACATGACATTGCTCCATCATAAACAAGAAAGATTATCACTATAAACTTACAATTGAAAAGCAAGTTGGATCAGTTCTTAATGTTGTGGTAATTAATACGAGAACTTTCAGTAAACTAAGTAGAATATTATAATTGTTATTTCACCTTTTACAACTACTTACTGTCTTGTAGCTTTTAACATAAAATGTGTTGCCTTGTATTCAAATACTAAAATCATACTTAATTTGGCACTCAATATTTAGTACCTTTTTTGGCACTCAGTATTTAGTACCTTTTTTGGCACTCAATATTTTGTACATTTTTTGGCACTCAATATTTAGTACATTTTTTGGCACTCCATATTTAGTACATTTTTTGGCACTCCATATTTAGTACATTTTAACAGATCATAACAATGATGAAGAGGCGCAAAAAGCAATGTACAGTAAAATCGTAATTAGAGCAATCAAAATTCAGCCGAACACTGTAAGTGCGAAAATCTGTAAAATAAGATAACCTCTAAAGTATGTATGTTCACAGTAACATCTTTTTCAGTTTCAGGATCTTCATTACGACACTATGACAGATCATGAGAAACTAGCCTATGACATCATTGATATAGAAAGGAAGACCTTACAGTCAGCCCTCAAGTCTGTTCAGTAGTAAATCCAAACATCAGGTCAAATAGACCTGCATCATCCAGACACTAACTGTGATGTCATCCATAAAACATGTGTACCTGTCTCGGTAAACAAAAGGTCTAATGGATCTGCGTTGTCCGTACACTTGCCATGATGTCGTCGTTGAAATGTGTGTCCTTTCCCAGTAAAGCAAACTAATAAGTTCAATTAGCTTGTGCCTGACAGAAACCAGCTGTGATGTCATAAATAAAACATGTGTACTTGTCCCGGTAAACACAAACAACAGGTCCAATTGGCCTGCACCTGCCAGAAACTATCTGTGATGTCATCGATATATTAGCTATAGGTGTTCAATGTTAGATAGGTCAACAAAACAAAAGATTCAGTGGGCCTGCACCAGCCAGGCTTCTTACATACAGAAAGGGGACTTCAGTTTGCACTTGGTTGTCTGTGGCCACTCTCTAGTGTTAGAGAGTGCACCAAAACAAAAGTTCCAATGGGCCTACACTAGCCACAGGTATAAACTGGTACAGGGGTTGGCATTACAGTCTCCATGCATATATGTGGAAGGTTGCCCTAAAGTATACCCTTTAGTCTTTGATATAATACTGTTCTTGAGCCATGGATGTGATGTAGAGTGATATATCAGAAAGTCCACAACTTTCTCTACTGGTGTAGTATAATTATATGTTGTAACAAGAACCGTCTAGGTTGATTTCCCGACACTTTTGACCTGTCAAACAAGGGAGGAAACTTGGTTGATTGTTAGTAATTCTAACTGTTACATCAGCTGTAGAAGACTCCGACGAACAAGGGAGGTAACTTTATCTGCTGTTAAGTAATGTTATGTCAGCTATAGAAGACTCAGACAAGCAATGGAGGTAACTTTATCTGCTGTTAAGTAATCTGTTACGTCAGCTGTAGAAGACTCCGCCGAACAAGGGAGGTTAACTTTATCTGCTGTTAAGTAATGTTATGTCAGCTATAGAAGACTCAGACAAGCAATGGAGGTAACTTTATCTGCTGTTAAGTAATCTGTTACGTCAGCTATAGAAGACTCCGCCGAACAAGGGAGGTTAACTTTATCTGCTGTTAAGTAATCTGTTACGTCAGCTATAGAAGACTCCGACAAACAAGAGAGGTTAACTTTATCTGCTGTTAAGTTATCTGTTACGTCAGCTGTAGAAGACTCCCGACGAACAAGGGAGGTAACTTTATCTGCTGTTGAGTAAATGCTAGGACTATAATGTCGGCAGATATTTGGATGAGTATATAAAATATTTTAAATGATTTAAATGAAGAAACTTCAATAAATGAGTTGATTACACTAAATGAGAATTAATGTACTTGTTTCCATTGTAAAGGTATTCCTTGCCATCCCCTTCATTCTACGCTGGAGTGATATGCTAAAGCTAGACAAACAAATCACAACTGTGAGACTTTGTTGACCATTTATTCTCTGCACATATACAACTACCTTGTATAACTCTCTCTAACATCACAATACAGAATCTATAACATTTTAATGCAGTTCTTTGATATATTCATACAGATATATATTATATAAAAAATTCTGGATAAAACTTACCATTTGTACCTTTTTTCATACAAATATACCACCCAGGTATTGCACAAGAAGCAGAGTGAGCACGTCCCTGATTTAACTTCGATATATATACATGGAATATGAAATACTGACATTACAAAATCTATGTAGCTAACAATCAGTCATACCTTGTAAGGTGTATTTTCCTCAAGGAATCAAATGCCACATCTAACAGTGAAAATATATTTGTTAGCCAAGGATCAAGCAGATACTTCAAACACTAAATAACTTCCAGAAAAACAATATTTCTATATGTATAAAGTTTAAAAATCTTGAGAAAAAATATAAGTTTGAATCTTTCAGTTACTGACTTGTTTTAAGAATTTGTCAGTAATGAGACTATCCAAGGATAGGTTTGATTCTAGGGAAATCAGCATTAATACGCTGGCCCAGGCATCATTTTTCTGAGAAACGATCATTCCCAAAATATTAACTAAAAAAATATGTACTTTAATGCAAATGATTTGTGTTTCTTGTAAGAAACAAAAGTATGGATCTGCACATATGGTATGGGCCTCAATTTATATTGTAAATGTTCAATAATAAAAAGTTTAAAAGAAATTTTTTTCACCTACAATTTCTATAAAAATATTAAAAACACTACTTTTATTACAAACAACATAAATGGAAACTTGATATTCTTTGTATATCAACATTTAGCAAAGGGGCCTTTAGTTCACTATAAACATACATGTACAGGGCCCAGTTGTTCAAAAGGTGATTAGCTTAATCAGTGATTAGTGCAATTTTAATTATCCTGTAACTTTAGAAATAAACTATAGATTTAGTTACAACTTTGCAGGTATCAAATATCTAATAGTGTCAGTCAACATGCAAAATTTTAAGATTTTACCTTGTATATTGACAGAATTATTCAAGTTTAAAAATTGTCGTTAAATAGTGATTAAGCTAATCACACTTTGAACAACTGGGCCCAGGTGGTGATTCTGATTATCAGTATATTAAGTCTTCTCCACTCTACCTTCTTCATTAACTCTCTTTCTTTGGATGTCTGTGTTATATTTACACATTTAATTCGATAAATAAAACAAAATCAGTGGAGATGAAATTTTTGAACCTGGATTGATGTAATATCCAAATATATAGGTTTGGTGGTCTTTAGATACTGTGATATAAGCAAGATTTATAGTTACATATTAAGTGAGCTTTTAAAAAGAATCTTCAATTTATCTAAACAAAACAGGAGTAAACAAAGTATAACACTGACACAAGAAACAGTACTTGCAACTTTTAACATTTAAGGAAATGGAGAATTTCAGAAAAACAAAAATGGTTCTTTGTAGAACTGATATATGAATTTGAACCCTCCTTGTGTCAACACCCTGTGAGGACACTTAGTTATATTTGGTCTCGGGAAATGGTACAAGCCCATTTTCAGGTTCACCAGTAGGATCCTGACAGAGAATACCTACCACTAGTCATTGAAGGAGGTGTACTTACATCATCCGTCTTGGATAATACACATATATTTACTAATTAAGAGAAGTCTGCATGTTATACAGTTTTTTCAAACATTATAAAATGGCAGATTTAAGAAGTGAAATCATAGCATTTAGCACATATAATCACACAATTTCCCAATATCTTTCCTCTAGACACAATTCCTAATTAATCAATAATATCTATATATATATGTCATGAATGCCCATGAACTATAGCATGCAGTCACTGATTCGTGGAATGATACTATACAAAACTAGTTGTATTCTTTTCCATTTTCACATACAACCAAATACGAAACATAGTTAAAATCAGCCTCTAAATAACTGACTTTTGTAAATTAATTTAACAAACCAAGTGTAGAATATAAACTGTACAACAGTTATAGAACACACTATATCTAAACAATATGAATCAATCTCGTTGGTCCAGATTTTAGCATTGTGAGGGTCGGTAGTGGGACGGAACTGGAGTACCAAGAGAAAACCCACATGGTCATACAGGCGACTCCTCTACCTTTAATAAGTTTTCATGTCCGATCAGGCAATAACTGTTCTAATGCCTTGGTGAAAGGTAAGGTGAAATACAATCTCCTTCACCACTGGATTACCATAGTAGTTTACATGCCTCAATGTTTTATTCTTACTGAATAATTGACTTTCGTGATTGGTAAATTCTGCCTCAATATTGATTGGAACTATTCACGGAATTATATATATATATATATAAACAAATTTCAATTCGTGATTCTCCTTACAAATTAATCCAAAAATAATTTTCTCGCAAACATAATGTGATCAACGGTAAGGGTAATAATATATGCCTATACATTCAGCACCAGCGCTTCACTATCACATATCAACAGGTCCACATTTACATACAACCATTCTTTATACACTCATCTTACACATATATACACAAAATATATTCCTAATAAATCAGGTAGCTGCCTTATTTAGATAAATCAATATATGTTTCAACTTTCAACAGCTGCTTCTTCCATATAAAACATGCAGAATGTTGCCAGTCACTCGCTGGTGCAACTTTTTAAACACTGTACACAATATACTGCTACAACATGTATGCAATACTGCCACACAATCTCTTATCCATTAGGTTTGTTAATTAGCACACTTTGAGCACAAGTTGGAGGGAGGTGGCTTACCTCTGGTAGGCCAATAATGCCAACACAATACGGGGAATATCTTCATGGTAGCTCACTGTTATTTTCAAAATATAGCTGAAAACTTTACACTTTTTACTGTCTAGGACTTCCAATTTTTCTAGGATAATAGAGGGCTTGATGGAACATTGTGTCTAGGATACAAAGCTCAAAAATCTGTTGCCCTTTTAATGGAGGGCTTATTGAAACATTGTATTTAGGATACAAAGCTCAAGAATCTGTTATCCGTCTAATAGAGGGCTTGTTGAAACATTGTATATAGGATACAAAGCTCAAGAATGTGTTATCTGTCTAATAGATGGCTTGTTGGAACATTGTATTTAGGATACAAAGCTCAAGAATCTGTTATCTGTCTAATAGAGGGCTTGTTGAAACATTGTATTTAGGATACAAAGCTCAAGAATCTGTTATCTGTCTAATAGAGGGCTTGTTGAAACATTGTATTTAGGATACAAAGCTCAAGAATGTGTTATCTGTCTAATAGATGGCTTGTTGAAACATTGTATTTAGGATACAAAGCTCAAGAATCTGTTATCTGTCTAATAGAGGGCTTGTTGAAACATTGTATTTAGGATACAAAGCTCAAGAATGTGTTATCCGTCTAATAGAGGGCTTGTTGAAACATTGTATTTAGGATACAAAGCTCAAGAATCTGTTATCCGTCTAATAGAGGGCTTGTTGGAACATTGTATATAGGATACAAAGCTCAAGAATCTGTTATCTGTCTAATAGAGGGCTTGTTGAAACATTGTATTTAGGATACAAAGCTCAAGAATCTGTTATCTGTCTAATAGAGGGCTTGTTGAAACATTGTATTTAGGATACAAAGCTCAAGAATGTGTTATCCGTCTAATAGAGGGCTTGTTGAAACATTGTATTTAGGATACAAAGCTCAAGAATGTGTTATCCGTCTAATAGAGGGCTTGTTGAAACATTGTATTTAGGATACAAAGCTCAAGAATCTGTTATCCGTCTAATAGAGGGCTTGTTATGATTACCAGTTGATAATGATAGTTAGGACAATCACCCAGGTTACCATCCCAATCACAGTCAGGACTTTTAACCATTAACATTTTCTGTTACCCTTCTGGAACAGATACATACATTTTGTAGTTTGACTAAGTGACTATTAGCACCCTTAATTAATTAGTTACCCTTCTAATGAAGGGACAGAACTAGTGGTAGTTAGCATGATAAAATGTGATTAGTTTTAGGGGAAACTCTGAAATGTTTACTCCGCAATTTTAAACTGCTGTAACGTATCTTTCAATGAAACTTCACATTTCTGTTCAGTTAAAAAGTATTAAAACTGATATGTAACACAGTCCACTTATATTAACTCATTCACCCCTGAGGCACATTTGAACCCTTCAAAATCTATGGTCGAAATGGATCATTATGAACTTTCAGGGGTGAAAGAGTTTTAAAGAAAATTGTCCTGTGTGAAAAATTACTTCCAAGACCTAACCTTGCAAAAAGACCCTTCAGACATCACTAACAATTACACAGTAATAGTTCATATTATCTGGGTCATTGGTTTCCGATATCCTGTCTATAGTTTTATTTCAATGGTTGGAAATGTTACATTGGATGGTCATCAATGTTTGGTAAACGATTTGTACAATGGAAATACTTTCACTAGACATTGGCACGGTTTAGATTTAACAGACAATGTTATTTAGTGTGTACACTCAAATTCTCTGAGGTTTGTCATCTCCAGTATCATAATGTTAACATTGTTAAATGCGAAGTGAGTCAAAGTCAGATTTTGTTGAATCATTTGGTAATTTTGTCAGTTCACGAATGTATTATCATACACAGTCCTAAGCAGAACGCTCATTATTGATGTTAACGGAAATACACCAGTCTCCACACTTATATGTAAAACTCTGGTTCATCTCCTCGGCACAAGGGTAGACTGTAGGCTCATGTTATTGACAGCTACATATTACAGATGTTCCCATTTGGTAATTCTTGTTGCAGCTGAACAGCACGTGATGAGTAACTTTTTGGAAAATACAATGTCTAGAAGTCCAACACTTTTACAGCCACGCATCGGAGTTGTTCCCCTTTGGTAATGTCCACTTGAGCTGTGCGGCGCCTGAAGAGTATAGGGCAATCCAGAGAAATACACGGCTGACTGATGTCCTGTACACTCATACAGCTGTTACAAATCTGTAAACACAAGCAAGGTTTAGTCCAACAGCCTTCAGCATTCTAGCATTCATTTTGTGAATTTCCCTTCAAATACGTTTATTTTTCGACTCGAATAACAGGAAATTAAAGCCGACACCTAACATTTTCTTCAGCAATCCTAACTGATACAACTATATTCTTGATCAGTTGGTTAAAATGTAAAACCATATAGACTGCCAGTCTATAGCTAACAATCTACCAATACAATCTGTCTAAAACTACTACCAGTCAATAATTACCAAAATTTCTCCGGACTGCCACTACCTGCTGTTACTACTTCTCCTGTCTACCACTACCACCTGTCTACCACATGCACTACAATTACCAGTTTTCTTTATCACTACCACCTATCTACTACTACCACCTGTCTACCATTACCACCTGTCTACCACTACCACCTACATTTGTATCTACTACTACATGTACCACCTGTCTACCATTACCACCTGTCTACCACTACCACCTACATTTGTATCTACTACTACATGTACCACCTGTCTACCACTACCATCTATCTACTACTACCACCTGTCTACCACTACCACCTACATTTGTATCTACTACTACATGTACCACCTGTCTACCACTACCATCTATCTACTACTACCACCTTTCTACCACTACCACCTGTCTATTACTTCATCTTGTCTACCACTACCACCTGTCTACCACTACCACCTGTCTGTTACTTCATCCTGACTTCCACTACCACCTGTCTACCACTACCACCTGTCTGTTACTTCATCCTGACTTCCACTACCATCTGTACTACCAGTATATGACTACCATAAAGACACTCTCAAACTGTTACCAAAATTTTTATAATTTCCAAAGCTGTTGTGTTTTTTTATCTTTTCGTTCGTTTAAAGACAAAGTGAATCCTGATTGGTTGATAATAACACAGCTACGTCCTGATTGGTTGATAATAAAACAGCTACATGCTGACTGGATGATAACTTGTGATGACATACCCTGGTGAGATCTGCATACACCTGGTCCCACTTGCGGATCCTGTTGTTTAGAGTGATGGCTACCTTCTGAGGGTTCATAGCACACTTGCTACATATGTCCTGATTGACACCTAACATTTTCTTCAGCAATCCTAACTGATACAACTATATTCTTGATCAGTTGGTTAAAATGTAAAACCATATAGACTGCCAGTCTATAGCTAACAATCTACCAATACAATCTGTCTAAAACTACTACCAGTCAATAATTACCAAAATTTCTCCGGACTGCCACTACCTGCTGTTACTACTTCTCCTGTCTACCACTACCACCTGTCTACCACATGCACTACAATTACCAGTTTTCTTTATCACTACCACCTATCTACTACTACCACCTGTCTACCACTACCACCTACATTTGTATCTACTACTACATGTACCACCTGTCTACCATTACCACCTGTCTACCACTACCACCTACATTTGTATCTACTACTACATGTACCACCTGTCTACCACTACCATCTATCTACTACTACCACCTGTCTACAATTACCACCTGTCTACCACTACCACCTGTCTACCACTACCACCTGTCTACCACATGCACTACAATTACCAGTTGTCTTCACCACTACCACCTATCTACTAATACCAGCTGTCTACTACTACCACTTGTCTACCACTACCACCTGTCTACCACTACCACCTACATTTGTATCTACTACTACATGTACCACCTGTCTACCACTACCATCTATCTACTACTACCACCTGTCTACCACTACCACCTACATTTGTATCTACTACTACATGTACCACCTGTCTACCACTACCATCTATCTACTACTACCACCTGTCTACCACTACCACCTGTCTATTACTTCATCTTGTCTACCACTACCACCTGTCTACCACTACCACCTGTCTGTTACTTCATCCTGACTTCCACTACCATCTGTACTACCAGTATATGACTACCATAAAGACACTCTCAAACTGTTACCAAAATTTTCATAATTTCCAAAGCTGTTGTGTTTTTTTATCTTTTCGTTCGTTTAAAGACAAAGTGAATCCTGATTGGTTGATAATAACACAGCTACGTCCTGATTGGTTGATAATAAAACAGCTACATGCTGACTGGATGATAACTTGTGATGACATACCCTGGTGAGATCTGCATACACCTGGTCCCACTTGCGGATCCTGTTGTTTAGAGTGATGGCTACCTTCTGAGGGTTCATAGCACACTTGCTACATATGTCCTGATTGGTCTGTTCTTCACACACAGGACAGCTCACCACAGAGAAAAACTGTGAAATTGTGCCCTGCATTCAATAAATATATACCCTTCAGTCTTATGGCAGGATCTACACTGGATGCCTTGGTAGTTACTTACATCAATAACTTATCAAAATACCTGTAAAAACTTGGAATTGTTTTTTGCATAGTTGCATAGAAATAGAATCTACTTTTTGTAGGAGAGTTTTTGAATGGTTCTGATTTTGTGTACACATTAGTTTTGTTCTGAGAAGTTTTATGTTACCTTCTTACTGTCTGGGGCTAACGCTGCCTGTGGAACAATCCTCGTCACCTTTGGCATCTCATTGTACCTAGAAAACGATGGTTACAGGTTTTAACAGTTTATAGTCAGACAAGTGTATGTTATATTCATTTTAATGGGGAAAATATGATGTTTAGATTTTTAACTCACCAATGTAAGCCAGACAAAACAAGCTAATTCATAAAACAAGAATTACGTGTAATTATATGTGTGGCCTTTCCCGCTTTGTCAATAGTGATAGTGTTCGTAGAGTCATAACTCACCTATATACCAAATTTTCATTGAAATCAGACAATATTGAAATTTTGACCAGTCAGTGGGAAAGAAATGGCGTCCATTTTGTTGAATCATGAAAAGGAAATTGCGATAGTTTTCGTAGAGTCCTAATACACCTACATACCAAGTTTGAGTTAAATCGGACAATATACAAATTTCGACCAATCAGAGGCCAAAACTTTAACATTGTTGACGCCGCCGTCGCCAAAGTTACCCCTATGTGCCGCCTTTCCGACATTCGTCGGAGGCGACACAAAAATGTTAATCAAGGAGCCATTACTCCAAAAAATAAAGTCCACAAAAAGTGGCAATTGAACTTGACTGAGCACTTTAGGAAATTAACATTATTACCAAGTTTTAAGAAAATCAGATATTTGTTGCTGTTATTGCACAGATGATCTATTCGAACAAGGAAGAGTTCAAATGTGAGTTCAGTGGTGAAAGATATAAGCAGATTAGGCCGAGATATATATGTAGTACACTGACCAGGAGAAGACATTCACGCCCATCAGAGAGAAGATACGGTTGAGGGGTGGCAGAATCTGTTTAGTGATGTAGTAGGTAGCGTTGAGTCTGAGTGAGGGGTCAGTGAGTAGGTCTACAGGAGCCCTGACCAGTTGTATGAGGGGCAGGCCCGGACTGCCGTATACAATAACATAAGGCACACGCTCACCCACACGGGGCTCTCCTCGCCGGTCCTGCTGTAGGCACTTTCTGGTGAAAGAAATGCATCCATGCTAAACAACGTATTATTACAACAGAAATGTAAAAATGTTTTCTTCTAGGCATATTGAGGAGTTGTTGATGTATGGAAATATCTGTAGACCTCAATATGGAACAGAATTCATTCTAAGGACACACCTTCCTAGGAGAATAAAATCTAATTGATATAGAAGTTGATTTTTTAACATAAATCGGTGATCAAGAAGAGTAAACATTTCTCTCAACATGTCGGAGCTTTTCTTATATTATCCAGAGGTTTTTTAATTGACCAACTGTATGTCAATAAATTATTTTATTTTTTGGGGATTTCGTTGCTGATTTATAGTGTAAAGTCAACAGATGGATACCTAGGGTACACTTTGTTACACTTCTCATTGTCTTACTTTGATATCTCCAGAGCGGGTACACACGACCCTGGTTTGTAGCCGGCCATACCACGGTACTCCTTGGCAAGCACCAGGTCCTGTAGACTGACCTTGCCCTCCATCACCTTACGACACTGCATTTGGACGTACTTTTTCACCTGAGACACATCACGCGTGGTGAACAGTGTTTTGATTGTGCGCTCAAGAATCTGAAAAAGGACATTTTCTCTCATTGAGACAATCAGAAGAGAAGTCTTTTAACGCTTTCTGTATTGCAACTCTGGCCAGGAATCAGTAACAAATGTCCTAACGAAACTCGCCCCTACACAAAATGATGCTATATAAATTCATTTTTAGACAAAGTGTAACTGCTGCAAGAAATAAACATTAACTGTGAACTAATGATGTTATCATTTTATGCTGTTGTTCATGGCCATACTGGTAGAAGATTATGACTGGGAAGTTGACATGTATTTGGCAACAAACATTACAATTTACTGTATGCAAAACTATGTTGTAATGCATGTTCCAAATTTGGAATTATTTGAGTTACAAAGACGTGACAGTTTTTTAACTATAAGGCAGTTTTATCATCATGATTGACATCAAAATAACCATGATATCTCGAATCAATTTTAGTCGCCACCATCATGGTTATATTGATGTGCACCAAACCCATCACCTTCCGACAAATTGGGAAAAAAATACTTAATTTGATGCAAAATGTGTACTAAACACACCTAATAATATTACAACTGATAGGACCTTACCAACATTAAATAGAATCACATGCCTGTCACGTGTTATGACCTGGTAAACAGAGACAAAAGTCTGTTGTCATGTGTACACACCAACAGTCTGGGGAGTGTTAAAAGTGTACATCATAATCTAAAACAGCTAATTCTGTGACTCGTTCAACCCTTAATACACATTTGAACTGTTTCAATTCAAAGGTTGGAGTACTAGTAGTTCATTATAGAATTTAATGGGTGAATGAGATCATTATTATACATAAGGTTTTAAATCAGGTTCTAATGAACATGTAACATGTCACTGCTTTTATTTTCATATGGAAAACAACTTCATATGAAAATTATATGTTGCATACATGTAATCGTGTTAAAACCATTGTACACCATTTTAGTCTGCATCATGTCTTTCTTGTTTTATTTGGTTTGGTTTATTTTTGTTTTATGTCCTATTAACAGCCAGGGTCATTTAAGGACGTGCCAGGTTTTGGAAGTGGACGAAAGCTAGGGTACCCGGAGAAAAACCACCAACCTGTGGTCAGTACGTGGCAACTGCCCCACGTGGGATTTGAACTCGCAACCCAGAGGTGGAGGGTTAGTGGTAGAATGTCGGAACACCTTAACCTCTTGGCCTTGCATCATGTCTCACTGCTCTATATAACGTTATACCAGATGTCTTACCTTGTTTCTATTTAGGTATACACTAGAGTTTGACTTACTTTGGCTACAGCAGGGCAGGCATCTCTCCTTACAGTTTCTATTCCTTTGGCATCAAATATAGGCTCCTTTTGATCCGGAGTCTCGTAACTAAACCCCACATAACGCTTCTTGGTTTGGAGGATACAAGGGAGATAAACCTACAGAAAAGAAATAATATTTTACTAATAAATGATGAATTATTTTTGTTATAACACAATATCTACCATTTGAATCTAAGATATGGTTGGATGCTTCAAAAAAAATATTTTCTAAATTCCTGTGTAGTTCCATTGAAAACGGTTCATAGGTTTGGATTCAGTTGTGCTGACAAATTAGTATTCCACAATAGTTTTGGTATTTTGACCTAGTTACCATGGCAACCAAAAGTTCTACAGAAAAATACCCTGCATGCACATTAACACATGGTCCCTAACATTTCTGTGTAGTTTGTGTAGTTCACAGGTTTATTAGTATTTGTCTTGACAAAATTTTCTCCCAAAAAATAAGGTCTAGTCCCTGGTTAACATGGCAACCAAATTGTAAACTGAGTAGCCGGCGGTACATTGTTGTGTTTACAGACAAACGGACGATCTGA
Source organism: Mimachlamys varia (assembly GCA_947623455.1). Classification (NCBI taxonomy): domain Eukaryota; kingdom Metazoa; phylum Mollusca; class Bivalvia; order Pectinida; family Pectinidae; genus Mimachlamys; species Mimachlamys varia. The sequence goes on along the minus strand of OX392531.1, from coordinate 33,283,235 downwards.
TTCCAGTATACCCCCCCATCCCGTAACTTTGTTGCGAGGGGTATAATTAAAAGTGTGAGGTAAGATGCCTTCTTAACTCTGACACAATTAAAAGTATTCAGTGTGAAACATCTCAAATCACATATAGCATTGAATGGCGGTTGTCCTCTCGGATGATCAAAAATGTTTACAAACCTTCTCAAATTTGAGCTTCATTGGCTTAGGGTTGGCTGCTGTTACTGCATCACAGATCTCATATCCAATCTTAAAGGCTTCCTCCTTACTGCGACCCTTCAGCTCAATAAACATACTGTAACAAAAGGCCATTTGTTACCAAGTCTGCCATAATGCACACATAGAATTACACACCACAAGTATGCAATAAATCAAGACACCATACCATCATCTCATGAACAGTATGAGTTAAGATGATGCCTACCTGCCACCCAACAATGTATGTTCCCCACATAGACGACCCTGGCCCCCCAGTGAGGCATGTCCCCCACTTATAACCTGTCTGTGTCACCATAGACGACCCTGGCCCCCCCAGTGAGGCGTGTCCCCCACTAATTACCTGTCTGTGTCACCATAAAGGACCCTGGCCCCCCAGTGAGGCGTGTCCCCCACTAATTACCTGTCTGTGTCACCATAAAGGACCCTGGCCCCCACAGTGAGGTGTACCCCACTAATTACCTGTCTACGTCACCATAGACGAACCTGGCCCCCCAGTGAGGCGTGTCCTCCACTAATTACCTGTCTGTGTCACCGTAGACGACCCTGGCCCCCCCCAAGTGAGGTGTGTCCTCCACTAATTACCTGTCTGTGTCACCATAGACGACCCTGGCCCCCCCAGTGAGGCATGTCCTCCCCTAATTACCTGTCTGTGTCACCATAGACGACCCTGGCGCCCCAGTGAGGCGTGTCCCCCACTAATTACCTGTCTGCTTCACCATAGAGGACCCTGGCCCCCCAGTGAGGCGTGTCCCGCGCTAATTACCTGTCTGTGTCACCGTAGACGACCCTGGCCCCCCCCCAAGTGAGGTGTGTCCTCCACTAATTACCTGTCTGTGTCACCATAGACGACCCTGGCCCCCCCAGTGAGGCATGTCCTCCCCTAATTACCTGTCTGTGTCACCATAGACGACCCTGGCGCCCCAGTGAGGCGTGTCCCCAAATAATTACCTGTCTGTGTCACCATAGACGACCCTGGCGCCCCAGTGAGGCGTGTCCCCCACTAATTACCTGTCTGCTTCACCATAGAGGACCCTGGCCCCCCAGTGAGGCGTGTCCCCCGCTAATTACCTGTCTGCTTCACCATAGAGGACCCTGGCCCCCCAGTGAGGCATGTCCCCCACTAATTACCTGTCTGTGTCACCATAGACGACCCTGGCCCCCCCCAGTGATGCGAGTCCTCCCCTAATTACCTGTATGTGTCACCATAAAGGACCCTGGCCCCCCCAGTGAGGCGTGTCCCCCATTAATTACCTATCTGTGTCACCATAGACGACCCTGGCCCCCCCAGTGAGGCGTGTCCCCCACTTATTACCTGTCTGTGTCACCATAGACGACCCTGGCGCCCCAGTGAGGCATTTCCTCCACAAATTACCTGTCTGTGTCACCATAAAGGACCCTGGCCCCCCCAGTGAGGCGTGTCCCCCACTTATTACCTGTCTGTGTCACCATAGACGACCCTGGCGCCCCAGTGAGGCATTTCCTCCACAAATTACCTGTCTGTGTCACCATAAAGGACCCTGGTCCCCCAGTGAGGCGTGTCCCCCACAAATTACCTGTCTGTGTCACCATAAAGGACCCTGGCCCCCAAGTGAGGCGTGTCCCCCACTAATTACCTGTCTGTGTCACCATAGACGACCCTGGCCCCCCCAGTGAGGCGTGTCCCCCACTAATTACCTGTCTGTGTCACCATAAAGGACCCTGGCCCCCAAGTGAGGCGTGTCCCCCACTAATTACCTGTCTGTGTCACCATAAAGGACCCTGGCCCCTCAGTGAGGCGTGTCCCCCACTTATTACCTGTCTGTGTCACCATAAAGGTCCCTGGCCCCTCAGTGAGGCGTGTCCCCCACTTATTACCTGTCTGTGTCACCATAAAGGTCCCTGGCCCCTCAGTGAGGCGTGTCCCCCACTAATTACCTGTCTGTGTCACCATAGACGACCCTGGCGCCCCAGTGAGGCGTGTCCCCAAATAATTACCTGTCTGTGTCACCATAGACGACCCTGGCGCCCCAGTGAGGCGTGTCCCCCACTAATTACCTGTCTGCTTCACCATAGAGGACCCTGGCCCCCCAGTGAGGCGTGTCCCCCGCTAATTACCTGTCTGCTTCACCATAGAGGACCCTGGCCCCCCAGTGAGGCATGTCCCCCACTAATTACCTGTCTGTGTCACCATAGACGACCCTGGCCCCCCCCAGTGATGCGAGTCCTCCCCTAATTACCTGTATGTGTCACCATAAAGGACCCTGGCCCCCCCAGTGAGGCGTGTCCCCCATTAATTACCTATCTGTGTCACCATAGACGACCCTGGCCCCCCCAGTGAGGCGTGTCCCCCACTTATTACCTGTCTGTGTCACCATAGACGACCCTGGCGCCCCAGTGAGGCATTTCCTCCACAAATTACCTGTCTGTGTCACCATAAAGGACCCTGGCCCCCCCAGTGAGGCGTGTCCCCCACTTATTACCTGTCTGTGTCACCATAGACGACCCTGGCGCCCCAGTGAGGCATTTCCTCCACAAATTACCTGTCTGTGTCACCATAAAGGACCCTGGTCCCCCAGTGAGGCGTGTCCCCCACAAATTACCTGTCTGTGTCACCATAAAGGACCCTGGCCCCCAAGTGAGGCGTGTCCCCCACTAATTACCTGTCTGTGTCACCATAGACGACCCTGGCCCCCCCAGTGAGGCGTGTCCCCCACTAATTACCTGTCTGTGTCACCATAAAGGACCCTGGCCCCCAAGTGAGGCGTGTCCCCCACTAATTACCTGTCTGTGTCACCATAAAGGACCCTGGCCCCTCAGTGAGGCGTGTCCCCCACTTATTACCTGTCTGTGTCACCATAAAGGTCCCTGGCCCCTCAGTGAGGCGTGTCCCCCACTTATTACCTGTCTGTGTCACCATAAAGGTCCCTGGCCCCTCAGTGAGGCGTGTCCCCCACTAATTACCTGTCTGTGTCACCATAGACGACCCTGGCGCCTCAGTGAGGCGTCTCCTCCACAAATTACCGGTCTGTGTCACCATAAAGGACCCTGGCCCCCCAGTGATGCATGTCCCCCACTAATTACCTGTTTGTGTCACCATAGACGACCCTGGCGCCCCAGTGAGGCGTCTCCTCCACAAATTACCTGTCTGTGTCACCATAAAGGACCCTGCCCCCCCCCCAGTGAGGCGTGTCCCCCACTTATTATTACCTGTCTGTGTCACAATAGACGACCCTGGCGCCCCAGTGAGGCGTCTCCTCCACAAATTACCTGTCTGTGTCACCATAAAGGACCCTGCCCCCCCAGTGAGGCGTGTCCCCCACTTATTACCTGTCTGTGTCACCATAAAGGACCCTGGCCCCCCCAGTGAGGCGTGTCCCCCACTAATTACCTGTCTGCTTCACCATAGAGGACCCTGGCCCCCCAGTGAGGCGTGTCCCCCGCTAATTACCTGTCTGTGTCACCATAAAGGACCCTGGCCCCCCAGTGAGGCGTGTTCCCCGCTAATTACCTGTCTGTGTCACCATAAAGGACCCCCCCCCCCCCAGTGAGGCGTGTCCCCCTCTAATTACCTGTCTGTGTACCATAGACGACCCTGGCCCCCAAGTAAGGCGTGTCCCCCGCTAATTACCTGTCTGTGTCACCATAAAGGACCCTGGCCCCCCCAGTGAGGCGTGTCCCCCACTAATTACCTGTCTGCTTCACCATAGAGGACCCTGGCCCCCCAGTGAGGCGTGTCCCCCGCTAATTACCTGTCTGTGTCACCATAAAGGACCCTGGCCCCCCCAGTGAGGCGTGTCCCCCACTAATTACCTGTCTGTGTCACCATAGACGACCCTGGCCCCCCCAGTGAGGCGTGTCCCCCTCTAATTACCTGTCTGTGTCACCATAGACGACCCTGGCCCCCCAGTGAGGCGTGTCCTCCACAAATTACCTGTCTGTGTCACCATAGACGACCCTGCCCCCTCCCCCCCAGTGAGGCGTGTCCTCCCCTAATTACCTGTCTGTGTCACCATAGACGACCCTGGCACCCCAGTGAGGCGTGTCCTCCACCAACTTAATGGCCCTTTCTAGTGTCTCTCGAGCTTTTCTTACAATACTGTCAGCAACCTGACAAACACAAAATACAAAATTTGTAACACAAATGTAACTGAAAGCTTTTCAAGCTTTCATGAAAATAGGAACCAATGGGTATTCAAAAGCTAAAAAAAATATGCTAGCATATTAGTAATTTTTAAGAATTCCAAGCAGTTGTACAGAGTGACAGTTGAAATATTGTTCCAGTTATGAGCAGAGAAAACACTATTATTATTATCTGCTGTCTCTGCACCATTCTCATGATTTCTTTGATTACATGATGTATATAAGAAATAAATAACAATCCAGGAAATATTCACAAACTATAGTTTCTTTATCATTATATCTCATTACCTCAACGCAAGGCATCCTTCCAGAGAAATTGGCAGCAGTATATCCATAGGTAACATTAGCAATGAGTTTCAGGCCCATCTGTCTGGCATCCAATAGCCTATGCAAAGCCTGTTTAACAAAGGAACTCTTCATAAGAAACTTCATATAACTTGGGAGAAAAACAACCAAAGAAACCAACAAAATTTCAGCTTTAAAATTCACTAACTGAGTTATCAATCAGTTCTAAATATAAGGCAGAACCAAGGACCATGTTACAAATATTTTTTAAATTCACCAATCAAAATTATGTAACATCATAAGGGTAATTTCCTCTTAAAAAGGGTTATGTAAGCAATTTGGTATTATAATATACATCATCTAAGAATACATTGTATCTAAGGGAGTATTATGGTGTATGTCAAGAAACTATGTTCATTTGAAAAAGGGGTGACGATTTTACAATTGCGATAGTTACGACGGTATTGCGATACCGACAAACTTTTGCGATAGTCATTGATACCCAAAATATTTCAAAATATTGTATTTGAAATGACACAAGTACCTTGATTTACTAAGTTTAGGCCAAAATATTTATCTTTTTAGTCCATTTAAGTTTGCATAATGAGTAAGTTAATATTGAATTAAGTGTTTCATATTAACCAACTACGTATACATTAAGACTTCTTGATGATTATTTGTTGAAACTAGAAATGTCTATGAGACATAAATATGTATGCCTCTGCCCCCCATATGAAACAAGTTCTTCATGATTATTACGTATGTGAAGTTTGATGACAATCAGATCAGTAGTTATTTAACTAAGCTGGTTACATTACCATGGGGCGGGACGCGATGGGACAGACATGGGTCACACTATATGCTCCCCCCCCCCCCCCCCTTTAGATGGTGGGGCATACTTATGCCATTAAAGTAATAAAATACTACTGTGGAAATTATTGATACTATTGCAGACCTGGGTATACATGCTGAAGCAAATGTGTATTTTCCATTGTCTCAATGTGTATTTTGAACAGCAAATGTGTATTTTACATGATCTGCCAAGTTACCGCTAGTAGCAACAGTAAAGCATGTAGTTTCAGAATTGCTTTGTTATTTAATGGATATTCCGCCCTACAGTGTATATCAAAATAATAAACAATCAATTCAATTCAAATACTTTGTTTTAATTTCAAATAAGTATTGAACATATTTCCAATAAAGTAACAAGTTATGAAATAACACTATAAACAGGTTTTCTGGTTATCAGCATTTTAAAAAAATGTTGATGGAAGGACGGGACTAGATCTAGAACTGTAAACTACTCATGGTATTGTACAAGTGATCAGCATTGATGACAAATATTATATTGACTAGGACTAGAAAATCATTTGCACAATGCATTCAAATACTTTGATTTAAGTACAAGGTATTCAGTAATACATCTTATTCAGCATCAACATAGTGGAGTTATTACTCATAAATCACCAAAGTAATATTATCACTGACAAAAATGTAAATTTTCAAATCAACTAAGTAGATACACTTGGAATGAAGCAGATCAACAAACATACAAAAATACTTTCAGTATCAACACAGTGGAATTATTTGCTTAAAGTATTATCACCAAATAACATCGTGACCTCGGCCTTCAACACATCCAGGTCGTTATTGACCGGGCCAGCACAGAACTGGGTTATCGGTTGTATTGACGACTTCATTTTTGTTAACTCCGAGTGGTGCTTTGAGCTTATATTACATGTCTTTGGCAGTCGTATCTGCCGGCATGCCCACACGAAAAGTGTGCGTCACATACCGAGCAATATACGTAATTTGTACCCCTCTGAGAGTTTTATAGGAATGGCCATTCTTCGTTATATGTATCTTTATACTGCTGAATTCTCGAAACCTTCTTAGGTGTATTGTATGAATCGTTATCGTTGTTGATCTCTCCTCTCCGCTTTGACATTTTTAAAACACATTTGCGTTACTCTGACGCTTTAAAATTTAACACAAAATTATCTTCGGATTCAAGCGTTCAATAGACACTTCATAGAAATACGAACTCCTCGTCATTTTTCGCTTGGCGCCATCACTTGGAACTCCTCGGATGTGATTCTACCTGATGTGTTGTGTTCCGTAAATAAAGACGAATCGAAAACAACGGTAAGCAATTCTGAAGTTTTTATTTTCATCGGAAATGCGTAGACAGTCAGGTCAATGCGTATTGCGTATTTAGGACCTCAATTTGCGTACTAAATACGCCAAAAGCGTACACATACCCAGGTCTGCTATTGCGATAGTCACATACTATTGCGATTGTCTATTGCATTGCAACTTTACTATTGCGATAGAACTATTGGTTGGTAAACTATTGTGATAGAACTATTGGGTGGTACATTATTGTGATAGAACTATTGGGTGGTACACTATTGCAATAGAACTATTAGGTGGTACACTATTGCGATAGAACCATTGGGTGATACACTATTGCGATAGAACCATTGGGTGATACACTATTGCGATAGAACTATTGGGTGGTACACTATTGCGATAGAACTATTGGGTGGTACACTATTGCAGTAGAACTATTGGGTGGTACACTATTGCAGTAGAACTATTGGGTGGTACACTATTGCAGTAGAACTATTGGGTGGTACACTATTGCGATAGAACTATTGGGTGGTACACTATTGCAATAGAACTATTGGGTGGTACACTATTGCGATAGAACTATTGTGTGGTACACTATTGCAGTAGAACTATTGGGTGGTACACTATTGCAGTAGAACTATTGGGTGGTACACTATTGCAGTAGAACTATTGGGTGGTACACTATTGCGATAGAACTATTGGGTGGTACACTATTGCAATAGAACCATTGGGTGGTACACTATTGCGATAGAACCATTGGGTGATACACTATTGCGATAGAACCATTGGGTGATACACTATTGCGATAGAACTATTGGGTGGTACACTATTGCGATAGAACTATTGGGTGGTACACTATTGCAGTAGAACTATTGGGTGGTACACTATTGCAGTAGAACTATTGGGTGGTACACTATTGCAGTAGAACTATTGGGTGGTACACTATTGCGATAGAACTATTGGGTGGTACACTATTGCAGTAGAACTATTGGGTGGTACACTATTGCGATAGAACTATTGGGTGGTACACTATTGCAGTAGAACTATTGGGTGGTACACTATTGCAGTAGAACTATTGGGTGGTACACTATTGCAGTAGAACTATTGGGTGGTACACTATTGCAGTAGAACTATTGGGTGGTACACTATTGCAGTAGAACTATTGGGTGGTACACTATTGCAGTAGAACTATTGGGTGGTACACTATTGCGATGCATTGTTACACTTCTTACAACAAAAGACATTAAAGACTGTACCTTGTCATCCTTGTAGGCCTTCATGCCTTTCTTCACCATCAGCCTGGTGTTCAGGATTTCCTCTACCATACTGAAATGTCAGACAATTCTCATCACAACTCGTACAAACTAGAACTGTCAGTATGACAAGAATGCCCATGCTGACAGCCAAACAGTAGAATGTTTATTGGGAACATTCTTAAAACTTTCCACAGGTGTGGGACAAAGCTCTCCAAATTAAAGTCACTTATACCTTTTCATTAAATGTTTATTGGGAACATTCTTAAAACTTTCCACGGGTGTTGGACAAAACTCTCCAAATTAAAGTCACTTATACCTTTTTATTAAATGTTTATTGGGAACATTCTTAAAACTTTCCACAGGTGTGGGACAAAGCTCTCCAAATTAAAGTCACTTATACCTTTTCATTAAATGTTTATTGGGAACATTCTTAAAACTTTCCACGGGTGTTGGACAAAACTCTCCAAATTAAAGTCACTTATACCTTTTTATTAAATGTTTGTTGGGAACATTTTTAAAACTTTCCACAGGTGTTGGACAAAGCTCTCCAAAGTCACTTATACCAATTTCATTAAAATTTTTAGTTATTGCATGCTTATAACATCTTATAATTGTGACTTAAATCTTCTATTGATTTAGTTACTTACGCCGAGATCACCCCCTTCCTGATATGTTGCTTGACAAACACCACACCATTGGGAGATACAGTGATGTCTTTCTCCAGCTTCTGGAAATTCATAACATATATAAGCTATTACCTATTGTATTACGGCGATAATCATCTACACGATACCCTTCAAACTTACACAGTACAACTATATATATATATACAAGCTATTACCTATTGTATTACGGCTATAATCATATAGACAATAAATCTACACAGTACAACTATATATATATATATAAGCTGTTACCTATTGTATTATGGCGATAATCATATACACAATACACAATAAATCTACACAGTACAACTATACACAATCCTCAACTCCTTCATCGAAAAAGGGTTATAGAAGTAGATACAAATAATGGAGGTGTGCTTAAAATGGCACAGACAGAGGAATACAAAGTGGAGAGGTCAACTATACAAGCAGCTACATCATTCTAAAATGCATTGTCTTTACTTTATTGAAAAGTACTCCTTTGCTTCATTTAGTGTCTCATACTTTGTATATTATACAATTACCAATGGTGCTTTGTACTGTTTAGCATACATGATCTCCCTGACAATATATATGGTACTTTCCTTTAGTGGCCAGCTTGACAATGTTATGTTTTTTTTTATCATGTGTTGGTTTAATAAGGATCAAAAACAATAATTAAAGAAGTTAAGTAATTAACCAAGATGAAAGCATGACTTCATGTCTTGTTGAAGAGGACTGATAGACTTTACCTTCAGGACAGAAGGGGTAACTTTCAGATGGGAGCAACCAAACTCAATGGGGCCTTCACTGAAACACAAAAGCACATTTCGTAAATTGAAATAAACACAGCATATTTTTTCAATACAATGTTCGGCTTGAAATCTATGTTACAACGGGTTGGTGATGTAAAATAGATAAAGATTGGAAGTCTAAAGGCTATAAACTTACTGTGCCTTTTCCAGCCAGTTGAGACGCCCCAAACATGTGGAGAAGCAGTAGTTGTGTGCGATCATGATTGAAGGGTAGAGTGACTGGAAGTCTACTACCACTACTGGGTCAGCATAGAAACGGGACTCTGGCTCCAGGGTGAGTGCAATACACTCAGGAGCCCTCATCCGTGCCCTCTGGTGGACACTTGGGGACACAGGGATGTAGTTCAGTGGTTTGGCCAACCGCAACATCATAGACTCAACTCGATACTGTAGAAAGAAACAGTTAGACATCAGTGTTTGATTTCAGATGCTCTGTTGACCTGTCTGGTCTAACACTTTGCTGTAAGACAGACAATGAAGTATTTTGCTCTGAGGGTTAAGATTTTTCTATTACTTCTAAAGTGAGGAATGATCTCCTACATCAAACAGAAGTCATAATTTAATGAAATAAAATTGCTAATTTCATTCATTTCATCTAATCTGCCTTATATTACCTGACCTGTCATTGTTGATGTGACATTATAGCATTTAAATTGTCTACGCGATAGTGAATGTAAGTTTAAGGACTTGTATTCCTAGGGTCAGATAGAAATGCCTTTTCCTGACCCAAATTATCAAAGGAAGTTGTATCATAGTTAAATATAGAATCAGCATAACATAGGAATAGGATGTTAGCATGATACTTTGAAACAATAAAAGATAGTATTGTAATGTAAAGCAGCATAAGATAGTAGCATATTGACACAAAGTAATGTCAGAAAACACAAGACAGTAGCATCCTTCACCTGGTCCAACCTTACCTGTGGTCCACGAAACAAAACATAGTAGAACTCTATACCTGGCCAAATCTTACCTGTGATCCACGAGAAAAAACATGGTAGAACTCTATACCTGGTCAAACCTTACCTGTGGTCCACGAAACAAAACATAGTAGAACTCTATACCTGGCCAAATCTTACCTGTGATCCACGAGAAAAAACATGGTAGAACTCTATACCTGGCCCAACCTTACCTGTGATCAACGAGACAACACATAGTAGAACTCTATACCTGGCCCAACCTTACCTGTGATCCTCTAGACAACACATGGTAGAACTCTATACCTGGCCAAACCTTACCTGTGATCCTCGAGACAAAACATGGTAGAACTCTATGCCAAACACACGGGCAAATTCACTGGTGCGTCCGATGAGGTCGAGTTGGTCTATCAGCTGTAGGTTACCCCTCACCCGGCTCACATAGTACTCAATCAACCTCCACCTGTTAACAAATGTTCTCATCAGATTTGAAGTACAGGATTTCACCATATACAGTCAAACCACTTTATCTCGAACTTGTATAACTCAAAAACCCCGTTTAATGCGACGTAACTCGAATATTTGGTTAACTAACTTTTTACACAACTGGGTCCAGAAATAAGTCTGTTGCCTAATCAGTGATTAGCACAAATTTTAACTTTTCTGTAACTTTAAAATGAAAACATAGATTTAGTAACAACTTTGCAGATATCAAATATCTAATAGTGTCTATTTTTATGCAAAATTTGAAGTTTTTATGCTGTATAGTGACAGAATTATTAAAGTTAGAAAAATGTTGTTAAATAGTGATTAAGCTTATCACCCTATGAAAAATCATGATTAGCTTAATCACTCTTCAACAACATTATATACCAGGTGCAATCCCACAATTTTGCATGTAAACAGACTGTACTAGCTGATGCTTGATATCTGGAAAGTTGTAACTAATCAAATGGTTTGGTTTTAAAGAAACAGGTGAATTAAAATTTGCACTATCTCAATTTGGATAATCACGTTTTGAACAACTGGGCCCTGGCCTCTGAGAACCAGGAGCTAGCTATGTGCCATAAGCCAATACTTGTACTTTGTATACTAACAAGTTAGTGAGAAATGTTAGGTATTTTGAGACAAGCTGTGTTAGGAACACATACTTTTTTTTTTTAAATTTTCCATCAAAGCTTCACAAAGAATATATATACTGTAAACGTACATATTTTCGCGGTAATCTTATTTTAGCGCTTTTCGCGTTGAAAGTTTTGCGCTAAAATATGATTACGCTAGTTGGAGTTTTAAAATACTGCTTACATAGTTATTTTCACTGATGCGCGAATTTATCATTGCGCTAATATGACAAACACTAAAAATGCGCTAAAATTTGATTGCGCCAAATTAAGTACGTTTACAGTATATACAGTGAACCCGCGATAATCCAGACGCCGATAGTCAGGAAAACTCATAATCCGGACAGAAATGCACGGGAATGGATTTCCGTAACGTTTATTGTATTAACCTGCCCAAAATTTGGCAGTCCGGAAAACTCATAATCTGAACAGTTGGTGCTGGAGACGAAGGTGTCAGGATTTATCGAGGGTCCACTGTGCCAGCTCAGCTTCATCATTGCATATATGCCTATCATCATGCCTTATATAGTATTCAAAGACTTTGTGGAAAGCTGAACCCTGAAACCCCGTCACTTACCTGTACAGGTGAGTTCTGTGGTTGAACCAGTTAGACAAGGTCCTGAAGGAGAACCGAGGCACCCGCTGATGAAGGACATGGTAACAGGCATTCTCATAGGAATAAATGTTCAATGTGACCTACAAACAATATGTCTTTTAAATAAACATAACTTCTAGTACAGGTTCTCTATGACATTAACTGTCAAAGTACAATTCACATCACTACATTCATAGGACATTTCAACAAACAATGAAAAATAATTTGCAATGCAATTCATGTTTAATACCTTGAACTGGTCTTATAAACAGATGCAGTAGAGAAACTTAATGCTACTGCATCCATCATATAATACCTTGACAATAGCACTGCCTTATGGAAACTACTATTTAATCTCAAATTAAGAGCATGATAATCTCGAATTCACTCTGCTTCAATAAGGACAAAAAGACTTAGTCATTTTTTACGCTTTCTGTCTCAAGATTAGTGTAAGTTAATGGGAAAAGTTGATTTATATTAGAAAGGGGGACAACTTTGTTGTTCATATGTACTACAATAGAACCCATTGGACCTTAGCAGCCTACATGAAAATGCTATAAATGAAGATCCTACATAACAATATGGGTGACAATACCACCAAACAATTATAATATTTCACCTCATGCCTAAGTAATCGCCACAGGTTAAGTACAATCCGCCCCACAACATGAATCTCGGACATATGGTCAGCCCCGTACTCATCCTTCGTGGCACTGAAGTGACTTCCTGTTTTCTCCCCTGAAACAGAAATATAGGCAATCAAATTGTTATACTCAACTACCATCAAACATTGACATAATTTAGAAATTTTACAGTAAATAGAACTGTGTAACAATGACATGGATTGTATCCATAGTAATATTTTTCTCTTCCCAGATTGGTTATCCTTATCACACAGGTATTTATTTACTGGGCACTGTGGAATTTTGTACCTAGAGGTGTGCTGATTTATCTGGTATTCTGGAGAGATTGGCACATAGAGGTGTGCTGATTTACCTGGTATTCTGGAGAGATTGGCACATAGAGGTGTGCTGATTTGCCTGGCATTCTGGAGAGTGTGGTACCTAGAGGTATGCTGACTTACCTGGTATTCTGGAGAGTGTGGTACCTAGAGGTATACTGACTTACCTGGTATTCTGGAGAGTGTGATACATAGAGGTATGCTGACTTACCTTTTATTCTGGAAAGTGTGGTACATAGAGGTGTGCTGACTTACCTTTTATTCTGGAGAGTGTGGTACCTAGAAGTGTGCTGACTTACCTGGTATTCTGGAGAGTGTGGTACCTAGAAGTGTGCTGACTTACCTGGTATTCTGGAGAGTGTGGTACCTAGAGGTATACTGACTTACCTGGTATTCTGGAGAGTGTGGTACCTAGAGGTGTGCTGACTTACCTGGTATTCTGGAGAGTGTGGAACATAGAGGTATACTGACTTACCTGGTATTCTGGAGAGTGTGGTACCTAGAGGTTTACTGACTTACCTGGTATTCTGGAGAGTGTGGTACCTAGAGGTATACTGACTTACCTGGTATTCTGGAGAGTGTGGTACCTAGAGGTATACTGACTTACCTGGTATTCTGGAGAGTGTGGTACCTAGAGGTATACTGACTTACCTGGTATTCTGGAGAGTGTGGTACCTAGAGGTATACTGACTTACCTGGTATTCTGGAGAGTGTGGTACCTAGAGGTTTACTGACTTACCTGGTATTCTGGAGAGTGTGGTACATAGAGGTATGCTGACTTACCTGGTATTCTGGATAGCTTGGCACATAGAGGTATGCTGAGGTGTGACGCCCGTTGTAGCAGGTATCCCCAGGAAAAGTTCTGTATCTCATAGCCCACTAGGATGTCAGGGTCCCACCTAAGAATATCATTCTTTTCCGTTACATACAAGATTCCTATATTTATCATTAATGGAATGTAAAATTCCCTTTTCTTTTAACAAGCATAAGTTATCAAAGCTGACACATGATATTTGCTCAGCATGTATACATCTCAAGAAATAATGAAAAACAAGCATAAGAAAAAGATTAATTCAACTCCTACAATAATTCCAAATTAGTTACGTACCTATAGTGTCCATTTGTTCTACATGTAGTACTTTTTTTCAATCCATCAACAATTAAGAGACAATAGAAGGATTTATCAAGATCAGGAAGAATAAACTTACTTTGCAATAAGATCCTCCAAAAAGACAGTGTACAACTCCTCTTCGTCCCTAACATAGGTGACCTGAAGGTCACAAAGGTCAATTCCTGACCTCTGTAAGAACGTGCTTGGTATATCTTCTGCACTGTCATACCGACGGGGTGGAGGGGTGACAGCACCTTTGGCCTTGGTCCTTCTTCCTCGTGGAGTGGATGGTTTCGGTGATGGACTCCTTTGTTTTGAAGTTGAAGGTTGAGGGGATTTACTAGTGGATGGCAAAGGTGACCTTGACCTTGAAGTAGATGCTTTTGGTGACCTAGAAGACTGAGGTGACCTTGACCTAGCTGAGTTAGATGAAGATGGTGAAGGAGACGGGGATCGTGAGTTTGTCCTTCTGTTTCTTCTGTCTCGCAGTGCCTTTTCCGCGTCTGCAGAGACGTGGTCGACAATAATGATTCCAGTGACCCGTGTCTTACCCTTGGCAGGGTCCACATCATTGGAGATTGAGTAGAACACAGCCTTAACAGCATCAACATCTGGGTCAGGTCGAAGGTCACCTCTAGTCTCGGCATGGAGTTCCAGACTGAGGACTGTTATGTTCTGTACCTGTAACATGGGTTACAATGACACAGGTGATGTCTATACAAAGTTGTTATGGATGCATTAGGTTTGGTCGATTAAATGTTAAGAACATTCAAGAAAAACATTCAGAATTATTGTGCTGCATTTAAAATAACGAACATTAAAAGGGTCATTGTGTTGTTTTATTAATATTACCTGGTAGGTGGCCATCACGAAATAGACATGTCTTTATTGTGATGATTTATTTCAATATTTTGTCTTATTATATATCAAGCTAAAAGGATTAGTAAGTATGCCATGAAAAATAAGGTAAGATATTAATTTAATTATCACGATGTTGTAATGATAACATGACTAGAGGAATATAGATATTTTGAAACTGGACATGTCTACAAAATTGAATTTTTGAGAAACAACTGATTGTTGATTGATAAGGAGGGGTGTAGAGGTATACAAATGGTATCAAACCTCATGGAGGGCCTTAGCTCCCTGTAGGTTGTCCTGGCTGACCTTGAACCCAAATGAGTTCTGTGGAGTGGGACCATCTATCTGTGAAGTGTGACCTTTCTGGTCTTTCGGGGTAGCAAATTGCTGGAAACAGAATCAATATGTCTGTCAAAACATGATACAGATATCTCTGGTACAACAATTAGAAAAGATTAGGTTTTCAGTATCATAGATG
Organism: Mimachlamys varia; assembly: GCA_947623455.1. Taxonomy (NCBI): domain Eukaryota; kingdom Metazoa; phylum Mollusca; class Bivalvia; order Pectinida; family Pectinidae; genus Mimachlamys; species Mimachlamys varia. The sequence continues at coordinate 33,267,726 of OX392531.1, read as the reverse complement.
TTTTCATTTCTTCTCTTCAAGTCTATACATATTTGCTTTGAAATCAGTATTTTTTTCTATACTGACCCACTTCTCAATGACATTTCACCTTTTTATTCATGTAAACGTACTCATTTTGGCACACTATTTATAGAAAAAGATAAGTGCAATGAAGAATTGGGGCACTCACAATACTAGTACTTGATAGAGAAAGCAGTATACAAAACTGCAATTAATGCAACCATAATTTACCAGAATCCTTTTAGCACAATAATCGCTAAATTAATATCACTGCTTTCATACATTCCTTTACAGTACATCTACAATGTATGTGCACTTATAAAATACCTGGAAATTTTTCGTAGAGTCACACTTTGCCCTCCACCCATACTCATCTTAAGTTTGCCTTTCACATAACCATGTTTGTCATGTTGTTGACTTATATTCCATTTAATAATAAAATTTGCTATTATGACAAAGGGCTAAAAAGACGGAAAACTAAACTAAAAGGGAAATATTCTAGTATACAGTACCTTTATATCTGATTAGGATACGTGATGTCAGTTAGGTTTACCTGTAATTGGGACAACTGAAGAGCCTGCTGTAGGGACTTGTGTGTGTTAGAAGATAATCTCCGGGGTAGCGGCACCCTTTTTGGTGTAGCAAATATACCAGGAGTTCTGTTGTCTGCGCTGGTAGATGGCGTTTTGCCTTTCTCACTTGGAGTACTGGTAGCACTAGGTTTGCTTCCTGATGTAACTGGTGTGAATGCTGAGTTAAAGACACGTGATATCTGCCAACCATGAACGGGTGTGTTTGTAAGTTTGTCACTGGACACAGTTACTGGTGTCACAGGTGAGTGAACTACTCCAGTGGCTGGAGTCACCGGTGTGTGACCAAGGTTATCCTTTACAACCTCAGTCTCCATCAAAGGAGTGCTGTGGCTCAACTTAGACTGGGAACTGGTGATTCTGGATCTAGAGAACTGGGACAACCTTAAACCCGAAGGTGGAGATGGGCCGATCACTTCGTCATCCTCATCCTCATCATTGGAGCTGTGACCATCTCGGTCCGTAAACAACAGTGTTCGGGGGATGTCCTGTTGTCTACTGGTATCTTCAGTGGTCGTGTCATTCTGATCTAGTGTATCACTCAATAGCTTGCTCTGCTGACCACAAGTGTCATTTATATCTGTCTGATTAATTCTATCATCTTCACTGGTTAGTGTTTTGCCTAAACTTGGTTGATATCCACAATGTCTGTCTTCAGAATCTTCTTCATGTCTTGTACAATGTCTTTTTTCATCTGTCTTTTTGCTTAAATCAATTTTAAGCTGTTTCTCCTTATTCTTCAAATCTTTCCAAACTTTCCTCCCACATATCCATTTTTTAACACTGTTTGTACTTGGGGGTGGATTACAAGGGGAGATAATAACTGATTTATCGCCTAGAAGTGCATAGCGAAGTTGTGGATCTTTCTCTATTCTGTTCATAAGTGTTTCATTTTCTGACTGACTCAGAATTATTTGGTCTTGTGCCATCATCCTGTTCCTCCAAGTCAGTAGCCCTTCACAATCTGTATAATTGCAAAATTCATCAAAGTCTTTCACCTGAAACAAAAATTTAAAGCTGAACTCATTTGACCCAAAATTTCTTGATGTAATAATCTAAAATTTGATGAGGAAGAGTTAAAATTTTGTATTCAGAGTTATTGAGTTTATTAGAAGTACTTCCTATGTAAGAGTGTGCACTTGTATAGGCCTTTCCCAAAAGCGTTGATATTTCCCTTGATTGGCAACAATGGTGGATATAATATGATATGACATAATTACGTGGCGCAAATTTGTTTCAAAAACACTTCCAAATGTAGATATGATATTGCAAACAAGGGAGATAACAACACTTTTGAGATGGGCCTAATGTGGGTAGATAAGACATTTTAAAGGTCCAATATACGTAACTTCACGGAAATTTTCGTGATTCTGAAAAGATCTATAAATATAATAAGTTATTAGGCTTGATTTTCACTTCAAGTTTTGCCGAAAGTTACGTATATTGGGCCTTTAAAATAGCATCTGATATGCTGATCTGATATTTTGTTGATTGTTATGAAGTTGCCCCATTCTATGTAATTTTACTTTATTTATTAGCACAAACTTAATTTACAAACTGACTTTACCAAGCTTATTTACCCAAATAAACCTTATTTCAAGATATGATAGAATTTTCCAACAGTATACCCAATTAAACTTTATCCGATATAAAGAATTAGACCGGGCACACTTTACCCAATTAAACCTTTCATGACATATGATTTATCAACACTTTACCATAAAATATTATATGATATAAGAATTATTAAATAATAAATAACCATAATAAACAAAACAGATTTTCAGCAATCAAAAAAAGTCACTTTGAAATATGCATCTTGATTTTCAAAACTGTTAACCAAAAGCTGCAATCTGTTTTTAAACAATCACAGATGTTAGTAGATAATTGGAATGCTAATTGATCTGTAAGTGTGAAAATAGAACATATTGAAAGAGTGAATAAAGGTAGTATAGAATGAACACAAAAACACAGGAAAATAATTCATCATTCCACTACAAGCAAACAATAGGCTCAGGGGGACTAATATAAAGCTCATATGGTATTAAACATAATAACAAGGGCTTTAACTTTAACACTTCAGTTTCTAATTAGTCTGTAACAGTGAGATTGCTAGTTAGATAATTATAATGGCATCTTCTAAATGAGCAATTTTTCCCTGTGTACTTTATTTGATCAACCCATTGAAACCAAGGGGTAAAAAAAGCTATATATATATATATACAATGTTGTGCCAAGATATAAGCTAAAACACACCAAAGCAGTTTGTGCCCGAAAGGGAGCTAGAAGTAAATCTGCTATGGATAAGCAAAACCATAACTTCATGCTAATGTGTACTATTCTTCCAAACCTTCAGTCGTCAGCATGAACACATTACTAAATTAACTAAGGTTTGCCGATGTTTCGACTTGCGACAGCCCCCAGTTTTCAAGAATGACGCAATCCTGATTACAATTCTTAATGCTAAACTTTACTTAATATACTTATTATGTCCTTCTGTACATCTAATAATGGTGATCAAATGGAAATTCACTTTTGTTTCCCTATTTTGTTCATACCAGTATTTTTTGACAATTAAAGGCCCAATATACGTAGTAACTTCAGGAAATTTTTCGAGATTCTGAAAAATTTTGAAAAAAAATCCAGTTGATAACCATGCAAAAATAAGTCTAAAACGAAGTTAACCTGAGTGGTAACTTACAAGAAAATCTTGACAAAAAAATCAAAAGAATTGAAAATAGTTCAGGTGGGGCCCACTTCAACAGCAAACCAAAGGTAGAAGACAGCTAGAAATGGACGCATGTTTACAAATACCATGTTTCAACTGCTGCTGTACCGGTAACCGCGTAAGAATTCATCTTGAGTATTGCTGATACATGTATCAGTTAATCCTAACTAAATCTATAAATATAATAAGATATTAGGCTTGATTTTCGCTTCAAGTTTTTGCCGAAAGTTACGTATATTGGGCCTTTAAATACAGAATAAGGCTGACTGAAGATTTAGAAGAGATTTGTTGGACTATGTTCTCACCCTGGTCGACTGAACTTGTATTACTCGCCCACCCAGTTCCCTACAAAGGACACAAAAAGCATGCATATCAATCATGCTATAAAACTTCCCTTTATAGAAAGGATAAATAAAAAATCTGCACTGATGATGATCAAAATATCACTGACAAAGAAAAGCTTACTAATACAACAAGTTACCAATTTGATACTATACCCAAGACATTAACATAACCATCAACCAATTTTATTCTCAAGAATATACCAAGATTTTTGTTTTAACATGCACAATAATCAGCTTTCCAATCATTTTGTCCAGAAAAAATATTTCTTAAAAGATAATTATTTCTGTTATTCATATCTCAGCAAGTTTTGGGTACAATATTAAATATACATGTAACATGTTTATATAATAAATAAGAAACAAATACAGAAAAATGTACCAAACATATCTGTAAAACCTACCAGAAAATAGGTCTCCTTTTCTATAAAAACAATCACACTGGGTTCTGTTACAAAATCAGCCGGGATATTAGACAGCTTAATACACGTGTATCATTTCAGCTCTACCAGAGGATTAATAACAGAGAAAGAATATGAATTAGTGTAGATAATAGCTGCTTACCTTGGCCGTTCTGGTAAATCCTCTGGATTACTGCAGTAGGCCCCTACGATCTCTGCCGAGTTCAGTCCATAACTAGTGGCGGTGTTCTGTACCATTTTCCGACTGGGTGGTAAAATATCTGGAGTCAACACTTTGCGACATCTTCCTTCATTAAAACTTCTTTCATTTTCTTCTCTCGGATGTGACTGTTTTGTGTTGTTATCCAAACTTATATTTTCTAAATTTTTAAAACCTGTCCCTAAAGACTGACTTGAATTGGAATCGTTCAAAGGGACAGCCAGATATTTTGAAGGAGGGGCATCATTTTGCCCGACACACTTCCTCACTGCACTGTCGACACACACACAGTTGTCCACTGTCTCAATACTGATCATTTCCTTGACGAGAGATGGCATATCCCTATCCGATCCTGATTCGGACATACAAGGTACACATACACCATTCACCTTGGGTGAATTTGGTATCCATGGTGATGAGGTAGCCGTCTCTTCCTCACTATTACTAGTTACTTGATTATGAAATTCTTCGTCATTAACCTCCAATTGTAGGTGCAGATCTTCGTCATCATCACTGATATCACTGAAGCGATCACTGTGGACAACATTGAGCGACCCGTTACTACAACTACTTACTGGGGATTTGTGCTCGTACAAGCCAAACCCCATGTGGGTTTGAGGTGTCCTGAGTAACTGAGATGTGTTTGGTGATGAAGTGGACAGTAGAAGAGGTGGAGATCTCGAGTCATCGGTGGTAGGACCAGCCTTGGGATATTTAGGTATATTGGGTGGTCCAAGGTCTGGTGGCGAGTTGGATCCTTCACTTGAAGATCCTGAACTTTGTTTCTCATAAACTGGAGAACTAACTCTCTCCAGGTTTGAGGGAATGGCTTCATTTGACTTTCCACAGAAGTTCTCAATGTCTGATGCAGATAGTGGTGTTAATCGGACCACTGCTTCCTTTAGCTTGTTTTTCTTTGAAAAATGTTCACTCGAGTTTGAACTCTGCGAATCATCACAATCTTTGCTGTTCCCTGAACTATAGTCTATGAAGGATGTGGCCACCCTATTATCCTGACCCAGACCAAATGCTGGAGTTTGTGAGGAGGGACTTCTCAGACTCACCGATGAAAATGGCTTAAAGTCACCATCACACATAGTTACCTGGTTCATAAGTGGCTGATAAACTGGAGACAAATCACTTCCTGAGGAGCTTTTCATCCTCAGTGTTGTTTGCATTGTAGAGTAGATGGGTGACCGACTGTTATCACTGGCTGGCAACACAGGGCTCTGTGCTTCTGAAGTTGAGCGTGTTAGACCCTGATGGTCACGTGCTAGCTCTTCTGGGGACAAAGGCAGAGGGGGTGAAATATTTCCCTTGTCTGAATCAGAAGATGAAAGGAAAGACATCTTAAACATGGTATCTTCATATCTGACCTTGAAGTCCTCAGTGTTTTCATTGTAAGAAAGTCGAGTGTCGTTCAGATTTGCTATTGTCGCTTCATGAAGTAAAGAAAGACTGTTCATCAGTTTCCCGCCACTCGGTGTTTTCTTGCGGCGTGATTTTTTACTGAGGAAGGCTATCTGAAGTTTTTGGTTTCTGGTAAGCTTCTTTTTCTTTCTGTTACCTTTAGATGATTTCGGATCATCAGAATCAATATCAGCCTGCTGCTCCTTACTGTCGTTTGACCAATCGTCACAGGTCTCTGCTCTCAAACTTGGGTTTTTTTCAGGAGATGACTGACAAGAGGACTGATACGAAGAGTCTTCAGAACTATCACTACTGCATTTCCTGGCGTGCTGGCAGCCTGTTGACTGGTTTATGTAAAAGTCTTGTTCCTTTCCATTGGGTAAGTCTTTAGTTCTGTTGCTGATAGAATGATTCAAACATTTTTGTTGCGTCACTAAAAAGTCGTTCACATTTACACTTTCATCTTCACCAATCTCAAGTCTTTCTAGGCACACTGCCATTTTACGATGACCTTTGAACCTTCCAATCACGATGTAATCTATTCCTGCCACCTCTTTTTTTTTCTTTTTACGTTTTATTCTTTTTAACTCCTTATTTTCTTTCTCAAATGTGTAATCCATATCACTCCCAGAGTTTTCAGTACTTGTTGCTTTGCTTCCTTTAGAGGAAAGTCTGTGACCTTTTTTCCCACTTCTTGCTAGACTGGACATTTTCCTTTTCCGCGGTTTCAGCTGTGTTTTAGACACGTCTGGAGCACTCATTGAACTTTCAGAAGAATCCTTCCTTGAAGTTGTTCGCGACGACAGCCCTGACCAGGACGCTGATATGGGTGATTCCATTCGACCTTGACAGGCTAGGTCTTTCTCGGCCAGACAGTAATTTTTGACAGACTGACAGGGTTGGAGTTCTAACTCACTCTTTAGTGTTCGTAGCTTGGCTTCAAGTTCGTTCCGACTACAGATGATATCTGAATCAAACAGTTTGTAGTTTTCAAGGCCAAGACCATTACAGTTGTGACGTATTGGACTGCGACCCGCGACAGGTGTCTGGCTGGTGATTGGAGTAAGGACCCCGTTTGATGCCTCTGTCAGATTGACATCCTTCAGTATGACATTTTGGATTTCCTCCCTATCTGGGTCTATAACAGGAGGCACATTGTGAATTTGGCCATTAGCTGTGATCTTGAACCTCCTCTTTGTCGAGAGATTCTTTCGCCTGATGACCTTCAGACTCTTGTCATTAAGTCTTATGTCCTGAAGTCCTTCATTAGCATGTACACCTACAGGAGCGGACACCAAACATCCCCCGTCAACTCTATCTCTTTGGAACCTTTTCCTGTCAATTTTATCGTCTAGTTTGTCCTTCAACACTGATGTCATGAGTACCTGTTCTATGATGCTACTAAAATTGGCGTTATGCTTAACCCCAGAAGAAGGGACTTTTGTGGGCGCCCCATTTCCATGATCGTTCTTCTGTGGATGGAATTTAGAATGTGTAAATTTGGTGATGTTCACACCCTGTAGCTCGTCTCTCTGCTGCTCTGGTTGAATATTACTGACAGAGGGTTCAGCATCATCACTTAAGATTTTTGAATTCAAAAGTTTTTCAAAAATGTTTCTACTGTGTGAATATTCGCGCACCCCATCTCTTGATGTGACACTTGGATGGCCAGCTTTGTGGGAATATTTCTTCTCAGGCAATGGATTTTTGTGACCAGAGGGACAGCCCCCCTGGTCACTAAGCCCTAAAAAATTACCGGTGTTCTGTTTTTCAATTTTCTTAATCTCTGTTGAGTTTGCAGCGTTTGGAGATAGGTTGTGCACAGACCTTGGTATGCTGTTCCCCGATTCATCACGGTTATTACCATTTACTTCACTCCCTCTTAACCTGTCATCTTCTGGCATGTGACTTGTAACAACTCGACCTTGCATTTGATCCCAAGATATGTTGGATCCAGGCATTCCACTTTTGGGCATATACCCTCCAGGTGGGTTATTCCCTGGGACATGACCTCTAGGTATCATTCCTGGGACATGACCCCTAGGTATCATCCCTTGAGCATGACCTCTAGGTTCGCTTCCTGGGACATGACCCCTAGGTATCATCCCTTGAGCATGACCTCTAGGTTCGCTCCCTGGGGCATGACCTCTCATCATATATCCTTCTTGGAAATGACCCCTTGACATATGACCTCTTGGCATCTGACTTGACATTTGACCGACCATGTGATCCACTGCCATTTGACCTGGATGCACATGACCACTCATCATGGTTCTTTCTATATGACCTTCTGACCTCTGATTTCCATACATCTGGCTTTCAGGCATGTGATTTCTGAATGTGTTTCCTCCTGGCCTTTCACTTGTCGACATGTGGCCCTCATGCATGTAGCGTCTTGACATTTGCCCTTCTGACCTATGACCTGGATTAAAATCACCTGACATGAAGTCTGCAGCATTATCACCCGTCACATGCTCTCCATTATTACCAGGAACTCCATTATTTTGAGAGGAATGAAATCCCCTTCCGTTTTTATGGTTTGCAGTACAATCAGATTTCTGAGAGTTTTGAGGATCATCAAATGTTTTGTCTTGTTGATCTCCATTTTCATGTTTTGGTAATCGTTCTTTTGACTCAATCTTTTCCTTGGATGGAGATATTCCTGTATCAGAATCAGAAGAACTATATCCTTTGCTTAAAAAATTTTGAAACTGACTGAGGAAACTATTCTGTGGGGTCTGAGATCCACCTTTTAAACCTTGAGCAGGAGGATTTTCCTCCATTCCATTTTTCATGTCATTATCATCCATTTTCTTGTGATGTTGAACAGTATCATCCTGTTGTTTTAAACACAAGCATTTTCCAATATCACATTGGCACAGTTTTACAGTAGATGATGGTGGTAGCCTGAAACTGTGTTCCTGTGGAATTTCATGTCTTGGCTGAGTTGACATGTTTCCCCTCGATTGCTGGTCCTCCTTGCTGCTGGTATGAAGAGGTGGTTGAGGTTGGCCTCCATACCCATCAGAGAAATTCTGATTGCCTGTGTAGGTACAAGGTCTATTTCTGTCCTTAATAGCCATACGTTCATGCAACATTTTCTTCAGTTGTAGATTGCCGATGTTCTCGGATAACTTTGCTTTCAATGACTGTTTTTGTGGACTCAGTCCTTCTTCAGCATGATTTTCTTCGACATGGTTTTCTACTTTATCACATTTTTTGGTTAACTCTTTTGTAGTTTCTATGGATGATGAAATATTTGGAACTGGTTGTTGATAAGATGTACTCGGTCCTGTATGGCCAGAGTTATCATACATTCTTGGTTCTGGTACAACTCCAAACAGATCTTGGGCGAGAGTATTGCCTGGATGACGTATGTAAGACATATCTGTATGAGCATTCTTCTGATTATCACACACAGGCTGCTTTTCAGTATCTGAACATGCTGCTTGTTTTTTGGTACAGCTGCCAATACTCTGTGTACGAAGACGTTTTATAGCCTTCTCTATATCCAGGGTTGATAAGTTTTGTGTTTTCACAATTTCCCGCCCAATTTTCAACAAGCTATATCGCCTAGCATCCATTGGGTGCATTCTGACAAATTTGACTGTGTTTGAACTGTCCAGCGGCCTTTTCTTGTGGAATTTTAAACGTTTGAATACTGGAGTTGGCACTTGAAATGAAAATGTATAAGAAGCATTAGAAGCTGGTGGCTTTACTATAGGTATCTTGTCCACCACAGAGTTAGATCTACTCCTAGGCTGTGTGGCAGTCGGACTCTGGGGAGTTAACGGAAACTGTGGAGTGGGTACATTTGAAGGTGTATCATACTTCCGCGGTCTTCCACGCTTCTTGATAACAGAGAGTGACTTGACAAGTTTAGGCGACATTCTCCCTGCTGGTGATAGAGCTCCCACAGACTGTCCAGTTGTTGGTTGCCTCATACTCCCAGGGAACTTCATAGACCCATGGGTTGATGGGCTATACTCCTTCGTGCCATAAGGTGGGTTGCTACTGCTACTCATAGGTGAATAATTACCTTGAGACATTTGACTCCTATCTTGTCGATTCCAGTAAGGATGGAATTGTTGATGACCTGAATTATGGGGCTGCTGATGATATGAATTCATGTTAGACTGAGAATCACCCCACATCTGTTTGTGTTGAGGAGAGAACTGCTGATAGCTTACATTGCCATGAGGATCAGGATGGCCAGAGTGACTTTGGTGGCTCTGATGACCTTGTTGAATTTGTGGATGACCTGTATGAATTGGCTGACCTTGAGATACATGACCTTGTGATTGGTGACTTTGAGATGGATGAACATGTGATTGGTGACCTTGTGATAACTGACCATGAGCTAAGTGACTTTGAGATGGCTGACCTTGACCTGGTGACTGGTAATTTCCCAGCTGCCCCTCCTGATGAACATTAACACCATAGTGAGGGTCTTTATTGACACTGGAGACCAGACTTTGAAGACTTTGAAGACAGGAAAATGTGTCCGATTTGTTCCCTTGTTGCTGGTTTCCTGCACTGACAGAAGACCCCCGAAAATTACTCTGGATGTCAAGTTTTGGACTCTGTGATGTCTGAGAGGATGGTGTTGAAAATGAATTTGTCTGGGCCATGTCCTGAACAGGAGATGATAACACTGATGACTGTGACTTAGATGATGTGTCCATGAACAAATCTTCCTGACTTCCAAGAAGAGATGAGTTTGATAACTGACTAGAATCTAAGGTACTGTCCCCCAAGGATGACCGCCTGTGCAAATCTGGATTGGACGGCTTCACCTGAGTGAGTAGATCAGCAACCTTCTGGGGTTGGCCTTTAACATCATATGGTGATAAGGGTGAGGTGAGTGGGCCAATGTTAGGGGAAGGCATGACTGGGGTTGTTGGTCCAACAGACGTACGTGATGAAGCAGTGGATATATTGGAACACCGACTTGCACTCCTCGGTCCAGTCTCGGTCTGACTCGAGCAGTCCTCATCCTCATCCCCAAGCAAAAGTCTCTCTAGAGTACTCTGGGGTTTAGTGGTCTGCTCGTCTTTTGGTGGCTGAGGTCTGACTTTATTGGTTGAAGCCTGGCCTGGGACTTTCTTCAATGGTCCTGAACTGACCTGAGCTGTGCCTGGCAAAGGTTGTGTTTTTTTACTTTTCCTACATCTCTTTGCTGTGCTTTTATTAGCATTGGTCCATTTCCCTCCGGCATTTTGATTACCCTGCTTCTTCCTACCATGTGGCTGCCCCTGCATTTGTGCCTGGTTTCCATGGAACTGCTGTGGCCATTGTTGTTGGTTTGGATGCAACTGCAGTTGTTGATGGTTACCATGGTATTGGTTGTATTGGTAACCACCATGATTATAATTCTGCTGTGGCATTTGCCCTCCACCCTGCTGATCTGTGACCTGGTTGTACTGGTTCATATATGCGCCTGTGTTGAAGTCTCCACTGGACTGGTTCCCATAGAAGGCCTGGTTGTAGTTGTTGTAGCCATCATTTGAGTAGTCACCCATGCACATTTGAGCAGGCTGCATGGGTGTGAGCTGAGAGGCCCTGCTCTCACTGGTGTCCAGCTGAGTGTTGGTTGAAGTTGCTGTGGGAGATTGCAGGGGCTGCATGGTTGTGAGAGACTGCGGTGAGGGCATGGAGGCATGCATGGAGGCTGAGGGTGACTGTAGGGTGGGTGACTGACGAGTGGACAGTGGCGACTGAAGGGAAGAATGAGGGGAGTGGAGCACTGGTGAGTTGACTGTCTCTAGTGGTGACAGGACAGGTTCTGTGGTTGACTGGTGCTCTCCCCTAGGGACATGTTGTGCTGGGCTCGGGCTAGACATAGAATTGTCTCCTCCCCAGCCCTGGTTGCCTTGACCCCAGGACATGGACAAGTTATTCGGGGGAGGTGACATTTCCTGCAGCTGTTGATAGTTTTGACCCCATCTGCTGTTGTCATAGTTATCAGCACCATGGTTTCCATAGTTGTTATCCATGCCATAGTTACAGTTATACCCCTGTTGTTGTTGGTATCCCTGATTATACTGCATTGATGAGTTTCCCTGATTCCCGTACATGAATTGGGAATTGTCGTCAAACATCATTTGTTGGGACTGGTTTTGATATTGACTCTGTTGATATGGTTGGCTGCCCTGACCCTGTTGTTGTCCCATCTGGTTGAAGGTAGACATGACAGGTCCAGAAACGTCCTGTGTTTTCTTGGCTTTGGATTTTGCTGAAAAACACATTTATTACAAATAAATGACAGATTGATAACATTTCTAGTATAGAACTAAACAAAACCACAAAATTCTTCAATACATACGTTGTATATTTAGTCAAGTTTTATCCATTTTAAATATTTGCTTTCAAATTGTGTTTTGCAATGATCAATAGGTTTCATTGGACTTGTAAAATGTAGGAGGTTGTAACCTTGTCTAAGATGTGATTGTATCATTATACCTGGTTTTTCGTCAGCAGCTCCATCAAACTGTGGAATCATTTCTTCAATCTCATCATCATCCCCGTCATTGTTGGTTTCCTTCGACTGAGAGTCATTCCATGTGTCATCCATCCCAGTCCAATTAAAGTCTTGTTCGCCAACACCACTGTAAAACAACAAAGCAGTGATCATGAAACATAGCCATACAGCTTGACATGAAAAATAGCCATACAATTTGACATGAAACATAGACATACAATTTTATATGAAACACAGCCATACAGCTTGACATGAATCACAGCAATACAATTTTATATGAAACACAGCCATACAGCTTGACATGAAACAGAGACATACAGCTTGACATGAAACACAGCCATACAGCTTGACATGAAACATAGCCATACAGCTTGACATGAAACACAGCCATACAGCTTGACATGAAACATAGCCATACAGCTTGACATGAAACATAGCCATACAACTTGACATGAAACATAGCCATACAGCTTGACATGAAACATAGCCATACAGCTTGACATGAAACACAGCTATACAGCTTGACATGAAACATAGCCATACAGCTTGACATGAAACACAGCCATACAGCTTGACATGAAACACAGCCATACAATTTTATATGAAACACATCTATACAGCTTGACATAAAAAAGACATACAGCTTGACATGAAACACAGGCATACAACTTGACATGAAACACAGCCATACAGCTTGACATGAAACACAGCTATACAGCTTGACATGAAACACAGCTATACAGCTTGACATGAAACACAGCTATACAGCTTGACATGAAACACAGCCATACAGCTTGACATGAAACACAGCCATACAGCTTGACATGAAACACAGCCATACAACTTGACATGAAACACAGCTATACAGCTTGACATGAAGCACAGCCATACAGCTTGACATGAAACACAGCCATACAACTTGATATGAAACACAGCCATACAACTTGACATGAAACACAGCCATACAACTTGACATGAAACACAGCCATACAATTTGACATGAAACACAGCCATACAACTTGACATGAAACACAGCCATACAGCTTGACATGAAACACAGCTATACAACTTGACATGAAACACAGCTATACAGCTTGACATGAAACACAGCCATACAACTTGACATGAAACACAGCTATACAGCTTGACATGAAACAGAGACATACAGCTTGACATGAAACATAGCCATACAGCTTGACATGAAACATAGCCATACAATTTTATATGAAACACATCTATACAGCTTGACATAAAAAAGACATACAGCTTGACATGAAACACAGGCATACAACTTGACATGAAACACAGCCATACAGCTTGACATGAAACACAGCTATACAGCTTGACATGAAACACAGCTATACAGCTTGACATGAAACACAGCCATACAGCTTGACATGAAACACAGCCATACAGCTTGACATGAAACACAGCCATACAACTTGACATGAAACACAGCTATACAGCTTGACATGAAACACAGCCATACAGCTTGACATGAAACACAGCCATACAACTTGACATGAAACACAGCCATACAACTTGACATGAAACACAGCTATACAACTTGACATGAAACACAGCCATACAACTTGACATGAAACACAGCCATACAACTTGACATGAAACACAGCCATACAGCTTGACATGAAACACAGCCATACAACTTGACATGAAACACAGCCATACAGCTTGACATGAAACACAGCCATACAGCTTGACATGAAACAGCTATACAGCTTGACATGAAACACAGCCATACAATTTGACATGAAACACAGCCATACAGCTTGACATGAAACACAGCCATACAGCTTGACATGAAACACAGCCATACAGCTTGACATGAAACACAGCTATACAGCTTGACATGAAACACAGCCATACAATTTGACATGAAACACAGCCATACAGCTTGACATGAAACACAGCCATACAGCTTGACATGAAACACAGCCATACAGCTTGACATGAAACACAGCTATACAGCTTGACATGAAACACAGCTATACAGCTTGACATGAAACACAGCCATACAGCTTGACATGAAACACAGCTATACAGCTTGACATGAAACACAGCCATACAGCTTGACATGAAACACAGCCATACAGCTTGACATGAAACACAGCCATACAGCTTGACATGAAACACAGCTATACAGCTTGACATGAAACACAGCCATACAGCTTGACATGAAACACAGCCATACAGCTTGACATGAAACACAGCCATACAGCTTGACATGAAACACAGCCATACAGCTTGACATGAAACACAGCTATACAGCTTGACATGAAGCATTGTTATTCATTATACAGGATTTTTATTCCTTAAACCTTGACTGATGATCAACAAAATGTAATCAGGAATAGAACTTGATAGTGTTATACTATGGAGTGAATATGAACCAGATCTGTCAAGAGGTTTCTGATAAATATTGTATACCCCCCTCCAGACACACCACACCCTTACAATCAGACATACAGACAGGGAAACAGTTCCTTAGCTGTACCCTGACAGGCTGTCTTACCTTGGTCCCGGTCTAGGTTCCTCCTCCTCCTCCTCGCCCCACATTCTCTGTGACATCTCTAATGTCTCTGCGTCCTCCGACGTCCCTTCAGGGTCGTTTTCTGCTTGTTGAGATGTGTTGTGAAGGACACTGTCTTCTTCCTCCAGAGCCTCTATCTGACTGGCAGCTACCTGAGAACATGCTGGTGAACTCTCCTCTGCTAACGATGCTAACATCTCAGCAAGTCCTTGGCTGGACTCTGTACAACAAAAGAAGATTTTTATACGAACAACAGTTAATTTCTGTACATACATCTTCAACTCAATTATATCTTTTTTTTTTTTCACAAATAAAAACCGTATTAAAGCAATATTTCCACATAAAATGTTTAATTTGCTCTCATTTTGCTGCTATGAATTTGATTTCCCCTCAGTAATTCATATTTAGTGCATAATATGGAAAAACAAATAAAAATGTTGTAATTCATGATAAAAATTATTTCTATATGCAAACATATCCTCAAGAGACCACAATGGCCTTCAGGACTTCTGCTGACCAGGAACCTGGAAGGCTGACAGTGAATGACCTTAATTAACACGTACATCAAACGCTGACAGGCTAGACAAAAACTTCACTCGATATTCGTTATCAATACAAATTTTATCTGTAACATTTACAAACCTGTTCTTGCTCACGACTTATATAATTAATAAATAACAAGTCCTTTAGGAACCTTTGCTTATTGACATTGATACAACATTTCCTTATTGTGATTTTGAGATTGATCTACATTAAACAATGAAATTATCAGAAAGATTCTGTAATGTACAATGTTGCAAATGTACCCTGTCATCTATAAAACGATGGAGCCCAGGGTGCTATTGTTGGGTGTCTCATACTTACTCTGAGGCTGTGACAATGGTAGACATTCGGCTGGAGATTCACTGAAGCTCTGACTAAAGGACACAACTCTCTTGATGGATTCCAGACTGATCACCGGGGCAACGTTTTCTTCCTCCTCTAAATCCACAGTGTCCTGGGAGCTGGACAAATCATCTGTTAATAACAGAAAGGAAAAAATTCATAGCCACATAACTAACAATATGGTAGGAACATGAGTAGTTCAGGTAATTAACAATCTGTGTATCAAGTGGTTGTCTTATTTTTGACATTCATTGGTGTGAAACATACATTAGCTACCTACATATTGAATGGTGCACACTTACACACCATGTCGAATATGTAAGTAAGCCAATGTATGTAACACACCAATGAATGTAAAAAATATGACAGCTAATACTTATATTTACATTTTTTTGTTAATCAATTAACATACAGTTGACGCAGACATATACATAAAGTATTCAAAGCATGCTCCAACGTCAGAGTACATCCAAGCAGAAAACAGCCACCCGTTGACAGTGGAGCAATTTCGACGTCATAAGCATGACAATGTCACAATATCTAATGTATATTATTGGAAAATAACATACACTGGGCATAGTAGCTTCATCTAGTCTGTGCTGTGGAAATGTAAATATTTGATATTATTACACATCTACCTTCATACTTGCCAACTTTATGGAATATCCATGGGGGAGATTACGCGTTCTCATAATTGAAAACATAAATAATATGTATACATGTACATTCAGAGGGAAAATAACACTTTTAAATGGCTTCTTTTGAGCTCTCCTTTCAGATTAAGTCATCACATCTTTGAAAATAGGAACAGTTAAACAAATTCCAAAGCTGAAAATGCAACATTTTAGGGTCCAAAATCGAGAGTCTCCCTCCTAAATAGGCAGGGTTGGCAAGTATGTACCTTTCACTTCTAATAGTGAGGGTTGCAGATTCACTTTATTACAACCCATTCTCTCCTAATATTTTACAATGAACTATACCAACCTTTGAAATGAAAGAAATCAAATGTCTTTGGCAGTGAATGAGTTTAGATTTTACATTCCATGCCAGATGTAGTTTCTCTGTGACAGTGTTACTCCTCGTTTACTGTGGAGGAGGTGAGCTTACCTTCTGTCTGAGAACTATGTAAGTCCACCTCGTGGGCAGGAGTGGGGGTAATATCAGTCTGTAACTGGTCGTCCCCCAGATGTAGTTTCTCTGTGACAGTGTTACTCCTCGTTTACTGTGGAGGAGGTGAGCTTACCTTCTGTCTGGGAACTATGTAAGTCCACCTCGTGGGCAGGAGTGGGGGTAATATCAGTCTGTAACTGGTCGTCCCCCAGATGTAGTTTCTCTGTGACAGTGTTACTCCTCGTTTACAGTGGATGAAGTGAGCTTACCTTCTGTCTGGGAACTATGTAAGTCCACCTCGTGGGCAGGAGTGGGGGTAATATCAGTCTGTAACTGGTCGTCCCCCTGAGAGGCTTCGGAAGTCGTGTCAGATTGACTGTCCCTGTAAACACAATGACACATCACAATAGAAGACAACAGGAAGTGAATTAAGTGATACCACATTTATTCAAGGTGACATTTTCAACCAAAACTGAGAGATCTGATATCTGTAATGTGCCTATCTAGGGCACCATATCAACTGGGAAATACGGTGGGTGGCAATAATACATAACAAAATGTTAATAATACGAAAATAATTATTTATTTTACTAAATACTAAATTTATTTCTTTTACTAAATACTAAATTCATTTCTTTATCATCGCAAGAACATCATGATATTACCGATCAAGACCCATATTGAAGTAACAAGATATTGACCTTCCTAATGGATACAGGATCCCCTGATTATCAGGAGGAAGACATTGTATATCATTCCAACATTGGAACAAGAGAGTCTGTTTATAAACACCAAACTCCTACTACAGAGTAGTAGGGTTAGATAACTTACATGTAAGGTTGATGCTCCAGAACAATCTCATGAAATCTCTGTCTGAACTCCAGATCACTTGCTGTTATTTCTACGTTTTCATGTTCTGAAACATTAATCACATCATTCAATGACCAACACATCCTTTCCGTATATATAGTACACCATTACACTCTCTAGTCATGTACACTCATCAACTTTTTAAAAATTTCTCATGGAACTTTCCCCAACATCGGGAGGGTTGGCAAGTATGCTGGTAAATAATGTCATGTGAAATAATAAGTTTAGTCATCTGAAACAGTATGTTAAGTCATGTGAAACATTACCTGGTAAGTAAAATTGTGTGAAACATTAAGTTAAGTATGCGAAACATTAAGTTATGTCACGTGAAACATTATGTGAAACAGTAAAATAAGTCGAGAGGAACAATAAGTTAAGTTATGTGAAACATTAAGTAAAATTGTGTGAAACAGTAAGCTAAGTCATATGAAACAGCAAGTAAAATCATGTGAAACATTAAGTTAACGAAGTCATGTGAAACATTAAGTTAAGTCATGAGAAACAGTAAGCTAAGTCATGTGAAACAGTACGTTAATTCATGTGAAACACTAAGTTCAATCATGTGAAACATTATGTTAAGTCATGTAAAACATTATGTTAAGTCATGTGAAACATTAAGTAAAATCATGTGAAACAGTAAGTTATATGTAGTCCAGTCATTTTAGCAAAAAAACAGGCCTTACCTCAAACTAATTGCAAAAGAATTTATTTTTTGGTTTTTGGAATGGTTATAATTTGTACAATAACAGGAAAAAAGTCTACATCGACCAAAATTTGGGAAATTAATTTTTTAGCCATTTTTTTGGTCCAGAAACAAGAAAAATAACATATATGACAGTTTTTGAAGTGAAATATTTAGCTATTTTACAATAATTAACATATGAAATTAATTGTATTGGAAGACCAAATTGAGTAGAGCTCAGAATAACCAAAATTTGTCACCAAAAGCAATCTATCAACGATTAAATCAACTATCAAAATGGATATTTTTTTTGTTTAATTTAACAATATTGACGTTTTTGCTCATTTTGAATGGAAAAGATAAAAATATCTGACTCTAAACAAACTTAATCTACACTTTGTTGCTGAAACCAAAACATATTAACTAATTTTAATTAATAAGAATTGGTATATTTTTATGTAAACAAATAATATGACACTTCTTAATTGACCAGTTGAACCAATTTGGTGTTATTTCATGCCTACATGAACAATATCTGTATTTCTCTAACAAATATTTTGATAAAAAGAAAAGCAAATGCTTCCAATCAGTTCATATCCTTTTGTGTATTGTTTATATTGTTAAGAAATAATAAATTTGGCAAGTTCTCTCAAAAAGTATATTCAATAACTGACGGTAAAAACTTCAATTCGTGCATTTTTGCCTGAACACTACAAAAATGGCTAAGTCCATCAATATGAACAACATAAATCATATTTTTTCGAATATGTCTCGTCCGATTTGAATATAATTTTGCCAATGGAACCACCATAAAACTTATGATTTCATGAGATTAATTTGAAGTTAAAGATTCCTTTACTTCAGTATTCTCATTAAAAATTAAGTATCCCACCATTCATTTCCATTATCAGAATATGAAAAATCAATTTATTTAAAGTTGACATCAATCATAAATTTAAATTTACTTTTATCCAGAAGGCTACGTCATGGTGGTAATTACTGCCAAATTATTTCAAAATCCAGCAAAAAAAAAGAAATATACTTACAATTTTGTTGTTGAAAAACGTGGACTTAGCCAATTTTAGTGGTCAAGTCAAATTTGCACCAAATGTGGTTTTCATCTACCTAATTTCAAGTAATATAATGGAGGTATCTTGTCAAATGTTTTATTTTTTGTTAAGAATAACTTGCAATGAAAATAATTTAATACACATTTCAGCATATGCTGAAGGTATTTATGAAATATTGTTCACATAAATCGATGAATCATTCAATTTTATTTAAAATCAGCTCCAAATCAGACCAACAGACAAACTTTGAGCAGCCATATAGTTAAAAAGGTGTAAGTTATATAAATCATTTTCTGAAATTTAAATAAGCAAACTATATGTGAATACATTCTCATAAAACAAGAATCAATAGTGACGTTGATTGATGGAGTAATCTTTCTTAAAAATCCAACACAAGCTGAAATATTGATAAATTAACAACATTTTAGTGATTTTCAAGGTGTCATAACCATTCAAACTGTTTTGTTATTGATTTTGTGTTGTACAACAAACAGGCTTGTCATACAATGCTTTTTAGTTATCTGTATTACACCTGATGTTGATATTTGGGTTAAAAAATGGTCCATTTAGTAATTTTTTTATATTTTTCCGATTTTTTAGGGGTAGAAAAAATCTATTTTCCCCAATTTTGATTAATGTAGACTTTTTTTCTGTTACAATGTATACTAAAACCTGTATGAAAACCAAAAAATATATTCTTTTGCAATTAGTTTGAGGTAAAATCATAAAATGACTGGACTAATGTGAAACATTTAGTTAAGTCATGTGAAACAGTAAGCTGAGTCATATGAAACGGTAATTAAAGTCAGGAAAAACAATAACTGTTTATCTACCAGCAAGTTCCAGTGAAAGGAACCAACACATTGAATAACAATTCAATATATATATATTCTTTTTAACAATGACCTATCAGAATGATCAGTAAAACAAAGACTATGACTGTTCAACTGACTACATTCAGATTAAGTAACTTATGTGAGGGGGAGATTTCATAAGTTCCCTGAGCAAATCTTATCAAAATGTGACTTGATAAGCTCAGGTTAGAAGTCTACCAAGGAAGTCTCATAAATTTTAATTTGATTATTCCTTTAGAAGATATCTTGTAGAAAGCAATCAGTTTACAGCAGCCTCATTAAATATGTCGATAATCAAACTCGAGCGTGGAGTTTAGGTAATAAGTTTACCAAGCAAGTTTTATCAAAATTCGATCATTCCTTCAAAGATATCGTGCGGAAAGCAATCAGCCAATAGGGTCACAGCAGCCTCATTAAATATCGGCAGAATATGTCGATAATCGAACTTGAGAGAGGGATTTAGGTAATAAATTTACTAAACAAATTTTGAAAAAATCTTATCATTTTTTCAAAAGATATCATGTGGAAAGCAAATCCGAAAGGACGGAACCCATTTGTATATCTACCACCAATTTCTTAGGGCAGGGAATAATAAGGTACAAATGGAATTTATTAAAAGCATACCTTGAGACTCGGGAGGTGCAAGTTGTGAAGAATCGCCTCGATCTCGCCTCCTTTGTTTCTCATCTTCCCACAGAGCTGCCAGTCCAGGGTTGTTACCAACATTGGCTGTGTAAGACACAATCACAACAGTAAGCAACATTCTAACACCTTATCCCACACCAAAATCCAAAATAGATTTCAAAACAAAGTTACATCGATTCATGATAACATGTATCCTCTCTTTCTAACTTTGCAGCAAAATTGATTTATGTATTCTGGTTGTTTAATTCAATACAATTTAGTATTATTCTAGTACAGTTCAGTAATATGATAAACTGTTTCTGTATACTGGGGCGGTCATTTATAGGCACTCACATATCTTGAAAAAATACTGTTTACAATTATTTATCATTTACACTAATAAATCATGACATCATTACCATCCATCTCTGCAGTAAATATAACTTTGGACCACTTACCAATCTCAGTAGTAAATATAACTTTGGACCACTTACCAATCTCAGTAGTAAATATAACTTTGGACCACTTACCAATCTCAGTAGTAAATATAACTTTGGACCACTTACCAATCTCAGTAGTAAATATAACTTTGGACCACTTACCAATCTCAGTAGTAAATATAACTTTGGACCACTTACCAATCTCAGCAGTAAATATAACTTTGGACCACTTACCAATCTCAGTAGTAAATATAACTTTGGACCACTTACCAATCTCAGTAGTAAATATAACTTTGGACCACTTACCAATCTCAGTAGTAAATATAACTTTGGACCACTTACCAATCTCAGTAGTAAATATAACTTTGGACCACTTACCAATCTCAGCAGTAAATATAACTTTGGACCACTTACCAATCTCAGTAGTAAATATAACTTTGGACCACTTACCAATCTCAGTAGTAAATATAACTTTGGACCACTTACCAATCTCTGCAGTAAATATAACTTTGGACCACTTACCAATCTCAGTAGTAA
This sequence comes from Mimachlamys varia, assembly GCA_947623455.1. NCBI lineage: Eukaryota > Metazoa > Mollusca > Bivalvia > Pectinida > Pectinidae > Mimachlamys > Mimachlamys varia. The sequence goes on along the minus strand of OX392531.1, from coordinate 33,245,932 downwards.
ATATAACTTTGGACCACTTACCAATCTCAGTAGTAAATATAACTTTGGACCACTTACCAATCTCTGCAGTAAATATAACTTTGGACCACTTACCAATCTCAGCAGTAAATATAACTTTGGACCACTTACCAATCTCAGTAGTAAATATAACTTTGGACCACTTACCAATCTCAGCAGTAAATATAACTTTGGACCACTTACCAATCTCAGCAGTAAATATAACTTTGGACCACTTACCAATCTCAGTAGTAAATATAACTTTGGACCACTTACCAATCTCAGTAGTAAATATAACTTTGGACCACTTACCAATCTCAGTAGTAAATATAACTTTGGACCACTTACCAATCTCAGTAGTAAATATAACTTTGGACCACTTACCAATCTCAGCAGTAAATATAACTTTGGACCACTTACCAATCTCAGTAGTAAATATAACTTTGGACCACTTACCAATCTCAGTAGTAAATATAACTTTGGACCACTTACCAATCTCTGCAGTAAATATAACTTTGGACCACTTACCAATCTCAGTAGTAAATATAACTTTGGACCACTTACCAATCTCAGCAGTAAATATAACTTTGGACCACTTACCAATCTCAGCAGTAAATATAACTTTGGACCACTTACCAATCTCAGTAGTAAATATAACTTTGGACCACTTACCAATCTCAGTAGTAAATATAACTTTGGACCACTTACCAATCTCAGTAGTAAATATAACTTTGGACCACTTACCAATCTCAGCAGTAAATATAACTTTGGACCACTTACCAATCTCAGCAGTAAATATAACTTTGGACCACTTACCAATCTCAGTAGTAAATATAACTTTGGACCACTTACCAATCTCAGCAGTAAATATAATTTTGGACCACTTACCAATCTCAGCAGTAAATATAACTTTGGAACACCTACCATCAACCTCCAGTCTGTTAAGGATGTCAGCAGCTACAACATCTACCTCCAGTTCACACGTACTCACTCTGTCAACGTCAACATACAGGTCGCTGAAATATACATGTCATACACACAGTTATATTATTGTCTGTTTGGAGAGTAGCTTTGAAAGTCTGACTTGAACTTCAAAGTCCGACTCTAATTTAAAAGTCTGACTCTAGTTTTAAAGTCTGACTCTAATTTAAGAAAAGTCTGACTCTAATTTAAAAGTCAGACTCAAACTTCAAAGTCGGACTCTTAATTTAAAAGTCTGACTCAAACTTCAAAGTCTGACTCTTAATTTAATAAAATCTGACTCTAATTTAAAAGTCTGACTCAAACTTCAAAGTCTGAAAATAATCCATTTCCAGGCAGTGAAACTGTGCTACTTTAATACTCTAAAAGTTAAAGGCCTTCAAGAACTTAACTGTTTATTCAATAAAGACAGGTCTTATTTAATGGATAAACAGGAAGATGATGCAGGCGAATTCGAAGTAAATGATTTTCAGCTTTTTCAGCAATGACATTAGTACTGATGCTGTTTAAGTCTGCAGTCCTTTATTCATTAACTTAATTATATTTAGCCTTATTCCTTATAACAGACTATTATAATCCTGTTATAATTTTACAATTTATTGAACCACTTTACAAACATTTAACTACTAAGTGCCCCCTTCCCCCATACAAAATTAGTTTTTCATGCTTATTACGTATGTGAAGTTTGATGACAATCGGCTCAGTAGTTATTTAAATAAGCTGGTAACATTACCATGGGACAGGACGCGACGAGACGGACATGGGTAACATGTTTCATGGTGGGGGCATAAAAACAAATATCACAATTTCTTTAGGGCATTATAGTTTATTCAAGACATTTTTCCTACGGTCTTAAAACTCAATTAAGTGATCTGACTTGAATATTGTATAATATTGTTATTTTCACTAAATCACTAAATCACATGACCTTGAGACCTTTTCTGATGTATTCTACATATGACCTTGACCTCCACTGATGTATTGACTGACCTTGAGATGGTTGTGTCGTCCCAGATGGTGTTGTGTTGGTTGTCGTCAATGCTGAGATGCAGGGACTGGGGAGATTTGGTGTCACGTTCCTCTGATCCCTGACTGCCTAACTCCATAATGTTACCATTGTCTACAAACGAAAATTGCTTTCCTGTTTTATAAAACACTCACTATCAAGTCTATTTATAAGCCAATGGTGACAAAAGCAATAAAAAGAAATTTTAGCCCTCCAGCACACCATATTGTTGCATGTAGGAACATGAGAGTGGTATGATGCATAACCATGTATAATCAAATAAATTGATAGTCATATTATTTGACCTCTCATTATGATTTTGATTTTGTGGGTACAAAAGTGAGTGTGGTAGGCAAGTTCAGCGCTGTTGGTGAAGAAATCTCTAAAACCAGTCAGAAGTTACGGTCAAGACAACATTTAATGAAGATGACCAATCATCATGACCTTCAAACTCTTTGATGTGACCTTGACTTTTCCAGACACAAATTTGATTATGTACATATGCAGCCAATCAGAACATCTCTGAAACTCATCCTACCCTGAAATTTTATAATGAACTGTACTAACATTTGACAGGGAGGTGTTCAAAAGTAAAGTTTATACATTGTATTCACAAATCTAAAAATTATCTTAACAACAACGTCATTAAAGAATGTATTTTTTTAAAAATCATTTCACTGAAAAATGCTGTGGTAAACTTACCATCTTCTTTCCTTCTCCTGCGAAATTTGACAGCTGCAGTGTTGATTAGGTTCATACCGTACAGGTTATAGTCTATAAACATCTGAAAATGTAAGATCACAGCTAATCAACTTACACTATCCCAACAACAGGCCCAAAACCCCTTAAGGGCCACCTGAGGAAAATGACCTTTTTGTCTGTAATTTTGCTTAAATACTCCTCAAATTAGTCTCTACAAGTTTCAATTGCATTATAGGCCTATACAATAACAGAGTTTGGCAATATGTGAAAAACGTTGTTTTTGTTGGTAATCTGCGGCTATGGACTAGAAGCCTAACACTCTGAGAAGGAATCCTTCAAAGAAGTTTTACATGTGGCCTCTTTTTGCCCCTTAAGGCTCTCAAAGGGACATAACTACTTTTTTCCACACAAAGTTTGACCTCCTTCACTACAGAATACTTTTTACCAAATTTGGTTGAAATTGATCACAATTGACCAAATAGAACACCTTTGGTGAAGCCATTTTTGACTTTTTTTTTTTTTTTTATTCACAAACTGTGTAAACCTTGCCCTAAGGACCCTCAATATCAAATATGAATGCAATCTGACAGTTGGTTCATCAGAAGATTTTTGAAGATTTACCCAACTTTTCCCATTTTCCCTTAATGGGGCCCTTTTTGTTCACAACTTGAAGAACCTTCTCATTGGAATGCTTCCTACCAAGTTTGGTTGAAATCCATCCAATGGTTCTTGAGAGGAAGTTGAAAATGTGGAAAATTATAAAAGCCCAATGGACGACGACAGACGAAACATCATGCATGGCAATAGAAAAACATGTACTATGGAAACTATATTGACATTATAGACTATATAGGAGATGTGTGACTTGTATGACTGGTTGTATATATAGTTGTGATGCAGTTATGAAAGACAAGTCTAGTATACCTGTAGTGTGTAGGGGATGTGTGACTCATGGGGCTGGTACACCTGGTTCATGACTGCTCCACCCAACAGCAGGTCAGCAACCCTGTTGTCAAACAATGAAAAAGTTTCTTAAATATGGAAATTTGCTAAATTCTTTTCAATCACAAAATGATGATGTACAGTCAATGACTTATTAAAATTGCGCTTTGAATTAACACTTATCTTTGTGTCAACAACTTGGAATATATCGGAGGGATTTTATAGTTAAACTAGAAATGTCTGTGAGACATAAATGCCCCCTTCCCCCATATAAAATTAGTTCTTCATGCTTATTAGGTATGTGAATTTCGATGACAATCGGATCAGTAGTTATTTAAATAAACTGGTTACATTACATGGGTCAGGACGGACATGGGTAACACTATATGATTTCTGACCCCAAATATAAAGTTTCAGTTGTTAGGGGTGTACGAAATTGAGCCTGAACAAACTTTTTCAATATGTAGATCAAAGTTCAAAATGCAGGTCAGCATGACCTACTTTTGATATATGACACACCTCCTCACCAGGGTGAATCTATACTTCAATACTTCAAGTATGAAGTTTAAATGGTATTTGGTGTATGAGACAGATTGCGGACAAGCTTTTATTTTTGATGTATGTCAAAGGTCAAAATGAAGGGTCAGAGTGATCTATTTTGATGCCTCACCAAGGTGAAGTCATTCCTAAAGTGTTAAGTTCCAGTGAATTATACTGTATGAGATAGAGCCCAGACAAACTTTTTTTATGGAGGTCAAAGGCCAAATGAAGGTCAGAGTGACCTACTTTTCATACATGACACACTGCCTCCCCAATGTGAATCCATTAACCAAGTAAGAAGTCTCATTGACAAGTAGTAGTGGGGGGGGGGGAATAAAGCCTGAACATTTTTTCCATCTTTGATTTCTGAACACTTGGAAATCTGAGGCAAAGGTCTTCTGTTCAAAATTTCAAAATACCAAAGTTCTGCTCACAACATTGGGGAATCAACAGGAAGAGGAAGCAGGGGAGACAATCAATGTTTTAAATAGTTGTCGGTAGTCAACATAATGACTTCCTGTATGATTTTATCTACATTTCACACATATATACTGACCAGACCATTATTCCTGACCCTAGAAGTTAGAACTAATACACTTTAATGACAGTTGGTGGTATGAAGATTTCCTTTCAGTATTAGATATCTATGTTGACAGATTAAGATCGCTAACCACGAAAGATGAAACACATTCCTAAATCAACTGTGTGTGATGATTGCATGCTCCAATGGTTTTATTTTTGACCCCACTGGTAACCAACAATTTGTTTTTACGTGAAAAAAGAGCAATGCTATCCTCTCCCATTACAAGATAATTCTACAAAGGAACCAGACGACTGACACACACAGAACTACCTGATACCTGCCACCTCCACAATACAGGTACAGTCATACAACACCTAACCTACCTGTCATGGCGTAGGGCTTACCTGGATAGCTTTGTTAACAGTTGTTGTGTCTGAGATGTATGTATAGACTCTCCTGAATACATTACTCCCTTTTCATTGAATATATTAAAATTTGATGTGCTTGCTGCTTATTAGAAGGGGCTGCCTTTACTGTGATATTTATAACACTTTTAGTAAATGGTTATCCTTTAATTATTCATTTTAATAATACTACGCCTACTCAGGATTCCTTAAAAAAGACAAAAGGTTAATTAACTATTTTTCAAAATACTGTATCAGTATCTTTTGAAAGTAGTTAGATAAATTAGATATAGGAACTTAAAGAGGCATCACGGTAAAACTATATTTTTTTTATGCTTATTTAGAATTATTGTATACATGAATTAAACGTATAATCTTGTGGAAAATTAATGGGCGATTTACGCTGAAATATGTTCCCAAAAACTTTAATTAATATTTAAAAAAGGGAATCACTATTCGTTGATCAACGATTTGTACATGTAAATTTTTTTTCGTCACATATGATAACGCATGCGCATAACAAGCTACATCGGTAAACAAAAAATGGCGATCCGTGTGACCTACATGTAACTACCAAGCGAAAAGTGGCCGTATGGTCAAACTTCAACGTAAGGATTATATTACGGAAGCATAATGAGGGATGGGAAGTATTCAAGGGAGAAACTAACAGCCAAATTGTTTGCATGTTACAGTTTTCTTCTGGATAGCCGGTGACACAGTTTTGATTTGGTTTTGGGGCCTCCCAAGGGATAACTCTTTCATTCCTCTGTTACATGAAATGCGTGTGTAAAACTTAAAAGCGTGTTTTGCAATATTTCCTTTATAATATTTCAGTAAAACGGCATAATTGAATTACATTGCTGAAGAGAAAGACCTTTTCACATACAAGAAAACCCGTATTGGGGGGGGGGGGGGGGGGGGGCGGGTGGGGGGGGGGTTACATTGTAAAACGCCGGTATAGGTGCGATTGAGTTTAATGTATAATTACATACAGATTCAATTTGGACAAAATGAATAAATTTATGTCATCCTGTGCGGATAAAAAATGCTTGTCATACCTAATCTATAAAATACGGATTGTACAAATAGTATCGGGTTTGGACCCCGGTAGTGAATTTGGTATGAATCAAAATATATGCAATATATAAGTGAAGTCATTGATTTATAAAAAAAAATCATATACATGTATGTCCCATGTCTGCAGTTGTGTTGAAAATGTTAACGAACCTTTAAATTTACATGAAAAAAAAGTAAAATGAAAACGGAGCTACATGTATCATAACATATACAAATGGATTAAGTATTGGACAATTATCTTCTCGACAAGTTCCAAATTTGATATATATATTATACATGTGTTCTACATGTTTAGTGCGTGGTGCGTCATATGAGTGCACGGACTTCCCTGATACATAATTGTAAGTGTAAAAGTATGTTGACGCTGAAAGTTGGATAGATTTTAGATGAATATATAGATAGTCTGAAAAAAAATCTTCAAGACATAGAGTTGTATAAAAAAAATCGGAATCATTTCAATTTTATTTTTGTACTTTAAAATGCATGCACACCTTTTGTGAAATGGTTCTAAATGAGGATTCGTGAAGATAACTTTTTACAGAAATTAAGGTTTGCCCTATGGTTGTCATCGTCGGAAACCCACATGACACTGTTAAACGTACAATGTAAGAGTGCAGTCTGGCGATGCATGGTTGTATCCTGTTTCAGTCAGGTACTGATGTCGATAAATGATGCATAGATGTCGACATAAATTTCTTCATATGATTATCGTGTGTAATTAACGTCTAATTATTAATGTGAATATGATTCAAAAAATGTATACACGGATTTTGTGTCTGGTTCATCATCGGACCTATACTTTACGCGTCCCCTCCCTTTGGGCCCCTCGTCGACTTGCGACAAAATAGTCACCTGATTGACGCGTGATCAGCGCTATTTTTATCGGGCTTTCCCGAGGAATGCAATTTTTCAAGTGGCTAATAAACACATTTTGAGTGGACTTTGAATATTGAAATAACAGGAAAATGTATCTGGTAGTGCAGACAGCATGTACATTCAAGAACTTCATTGTAGACTTCCCCGGGATGCCCCTTTAATTAATTCACCAGGTGCCAGGTAGAAGTTTAAACATCAAATTTACTACCTGTTTATGATTACTTACTTTCTTACAATACCTGGATTATACAGGTAAATCTTCAGAAACTGTTGCTCTTTGTTATGGTAACCATACATAGGTCTGTAAAAACAATGAAACAATAGGGCTGAATGATTTTCTTATTGTTTTTGGTATCAATTTTTTTCAGAAAGGAAGATAAAATCTCTCCAAGGATGAATTCTTCATTAACATTAACATCTTTACCAGAATCATTACATTAACCATTTGCAGCTTTGTATAACACATTGTCAGTAATAGTTATGACTTTATTACGGTTAATATTCTGCAGAAATACCAAAATTTGCAGACAGGAAATAAAATGGTTTACTTACATTCCGGACACTAGGGTAATTTTGTACACATGTTGTATGTTGGAAGTGGGATGACCTTGGGCCACATTGACAGCTTTATCCACGCTGGAGGCAAACAGTCGCATGTACCTGTCCCAGGGCTGGGTGCCGTCGTATGGCACGTACAAATAGGGAAACACACCATGTACGTGCATACATGTTTTCTGACCTGTTCAAGGAGAAGATTAATATTAGATCACTTTTATGATTTTATGATGAACTCATTCACCCCTGAACATACATTTGAAATCAGCCAATTCAAAGGTTTGAATAGTTCATAATGATATTTCAGGGGTGAATGACTTCAACTGAAGAGAAATGGTCACTTGAAAAGCTAAAATATTAACTTCATACAGTAATGGCTTGGTGTGATCTCTTGGGAGTCATTATACAAATTTAAAATAATCAGGTCATCATTCCCATCGTAACCCAATGACAAACCGAATATATCATTCTAACGTGGAACACAATGCCAGCATCCAGATATACATAAATTATATGCCTGCAACTACAAAACTCTTATAAATCAATGATACTTGGCTCAATAATTCAAACCAACTGATCAGTGAGCTAAAACCCTAACAAAAGTAAAACATAGAAGGTCTATAGACCAATGTGCTGAATATATAGGTCTCACATTTAGTGAATGAGAAAAGGCCGATCAATGGTTGAGATCTTTGTAGATAATAGAACTTGCAGTACTTATTTTTGACACATTGACATAGGTTATATATAGATTTTACAAGCATGAACGTCACAAAAACATCTTGAAAAAGCTTTACAAATCAGCTATTTATTAATTACAACTTACAATGTGACACTGACATTGATTATACACAATACATAAACTTTACATCTGAAGTGTTAAGTATATAGACAGGAATACATTAATACAATGTACTGTTACATTCTGTTCATGTCGTTTTTATATCTAAATGTACAGTGCTGAGACTATTAGATGATGCTTTATATATTTGATTTAAGGTTATATACAACAGCATCAGATTCCCGTGTATTGATTTCTATCACAATACAGTCTGATCAGAGTTTGTTAGCCTCATCCTAACATGCTGCCAGGAATTCTGTGAGACACAGGTCCCTCCAAAGTCTATGGATATTTTATATTCCTTACACTTTTACAAAATATTCTATCAAATCATTTTTCATTCAAAACATTTATTGTTCTCAATTTTATCCATGTCAACAAATAGTACAGTAGCTGATTTTAAGGTTTAGATTATGTTTTTGTAGATAGTTTGTGGGATGGGTGGGGGAGGTACTTATTAACTTTGTTGAGGGTAGTTTGTAGGTGAGTAGGGGAGGGGGTATTTATTTACTTTCAGGGTACTTTGTGGGAGTACTCCATTGAGTTTTTGTTTGGATGTTTGTTGGAAGGGGAAAGCTGGTTTGTAGGGTATATTGTAGGGGTGAAGTTGGTGGCATGGGGAATTCTCTGTATAGTTTTCCACAATTTTACTGATAGATGTGCTAAATATTTATACACAAATACACAAACATGACTCTTCATATCTTTTTGTCTACATATACTGCTTTAATTATAAGTATATCTCATGTTAACGAGCGCAAGGACTATGGGATGAAGACTGTACCTTAATCCTACAAAGAATTAAGCTCGTATCACCTCTAATACAGTCAAAACATAGAATGGATATCACGTGATACATATTAAAATATACCAAAGTACACCCGCAGCAATATTTTTCATATTTTTTTTATTGGAATGAATGATTAATTGACACACACATACCGGTAGATTTGAATAAGTATACAGGTAAAATAGGAGATTAGGTTAACATACACTTGTGTAAAACGTTGTGATGATGCAGCAGGTTTTGGGTGTTGCGCTAATTAAATACAACAGAAAGACAAACTTTTCACAACTTGTTTAAAAGCGATTATAAATGCTTTGCTTACTGAATTACCATAATTTGATACATTAGTGTCCATGGTTTACACATATGAATTTGATTTTCATATGTAACACAAGCTTTATAGCAACATCCTGTATCCCCACCCCTCTGTATGATCTGTATCTGTATGATCACAGCCACATCCTGTATCCCCTCCCCTCTGTATGATCTGTATCTGTATGATCACAGTGACATCCTGTATCCCTGCCCCTCTGTATGATCTGTATCTGTATGATTAGCCACATCCTGTATCCCGGCCCCTCTGTATGATCTGTATCTGTATGATCACTTCCACATCCTGTATCCCTGCCCCTCTGTATGATCTGTATCTGTATGATCACAGTTACATCCTGTATCCCCGCCCCTCTGTATGATCTGTATCTGTATGATCACAGCCACATCCTGTATCCCTGCCCCTCTGTATGATCTGTATCTGTATGATCACAGTTACATCATGTATCCCCGCCCCTCTGTATGATCTGTATCTGTATGATCACTGCCACATCCTGTATCCCCTCCCCTCTGTATGATCTGTATCTGTATGATCACAGCCAAATCCTGTATCCCCTCCCCCCTGTATGATCTGTATCTGTATGATCACAGTTACATCATGTATCCCCGCCCCTCTGTATGATCTGTATCTGTATGATCACTGCCACATCCTGTATCCCCACCCCCCTGTATGATCTGTATCTGTATGATCACAGCCAAATCCTGTATCTCCTCCCCTCTGTATGATCTGTATCTGTAAGATCAGCCACATCCTGTATCCCCGCCCCTCTGTATGATCTGTATCTGTATGATCACAGCCACATCATGTATCCCCTCCCCTCTGTATCTGTATCTGTAAGATCACAGCCACATCCTGTATCCCCACCCCTCTGTATGATCTGTATCTGTATGATAACAGCCACATCCTGTATCCCCACCCCTCTGTATGATCTGTATCTGTATGATCACAGCCACATCATGTATCCCCTCCCCTCTGTATGATCTGTATCTGTATGATAACAGCCACATCCTGTATCCCCACCCCTCTGTATGATCTGTATCTGTATGATCACAGTGACATCCTGTATCCCTGCCCCTCTGTATGATCTGTATCTGTATGATTAGCCACATCCTGTATCCCCTCCCCTCTGTATGATCTGTATCTGTAAGATCAGCCACATCCTGTATCCCGGCCCCTCTGTTTGATCTGTATCTGTATAATCACAGCCACATCCTGTATCCCCACCCCTTTTTATGATCTGTATCTGTATGATCACAGCCACATCATGTATCCCGGCCCCTCTGTATGATCTGTATCTGTATGATCACAGCCACATCCTGTATCCCCGCCCCTCAGTATGATCTGTATCTGTATGATCACTGCCACATCCTGTATCCCTGCCCCTCTGTATGATCTGTATCTGTATGATCACAGTTACATCATGTATCCCCGCCCCTCTGTATGATCTGTATCTGTATGATCACAGTTACATCCTGTATCCCCGCCCCTCTGTATGATCTGTATCTGTATGATAACAGCCACATCCTGTATCCCCACCCCTCTGTATGATCTGTATCTGTATGATCACAGCCACATCCTGTATCCCCGCCCCCCTGTATGATCTGTATCTGTATGATCACAGCCAAATCCTGTATCCCCTCCCCTCTGTATGACCTGTATCTGTATGATCACAGCCAAATCCTGTATCCCCGCCCCTCTGTATGATCTGTATCTGTATGATCACTGCCACATCCTGTATCCCCTCCCCTCTGTATGATCTGTATCTGTATGATCACTGCCACATCCTGTATCCCCGCCCCTCTGTATGATCTGTATCTGTATGATCACTGCCACATCCTGTATCCCCTCCCCTCTGTATGATCTGTATCTGTATGATCACAGTTACATCCAGTATCCCTGCCCCTCTGTATGATCTGTATCTGTATGATCACAGTAACATCCTGTATCCCCTCCCCTCTGTATGACCTGTATCTGTATGATCACAGTTACATCCTGTATCCCCACCCCTCTATATGATCTGTATCTGTATGATCACAGTAACATCCTGTATCCCCAACCCCCTGTATGATCTGTATCTGTATGATCACAGTAACATCCTGTATCCCCTCCCCCCTGTATGATCTGTATCTGTATGATCACAGTAACATCCTGTATCCCCTCCCCCCTGAATAATCTGTATCACAGTAACATCCTGTATCCCCGCCCCCCTGTATGATCTGTATCTGTAAGATCACAGTCACATCCTGTTTCCCCCCCCCCCTGTATGATCTGTATCTGTATGATAACAGTCACATCCTGTATCCCCGCCCCCCTGTATGATCTGTATCTGTATGATCACAGCCAAATCCTGTATCCCCTCCCCTCTGTATGATCTGTATCTGTATGATCACAGCCAAATCCTGTATCCCCTCCCCTCTGTATGATCTGTATCTGTATGATCACAGCCACATCCTGTATCCCCACCCCCTGTATGATCTGTATCTGTATGATCACAGTCACATCCTGTATCCCCGCCCCTCTGTATGATCTGTATCTGTATGATCACTTCCACATCCTGTATCCCCGCCCCTCTGTATGATCTGTATCTGTATGATCACTGCCACATCCTGTATCCCCTCCCCTCTGTATGATCTGTATCTGTATGATCACTGCCACATCCTGTATCCCCTCCCCTCTGTATGATCTGTATCTGTAAGATCAGCCACATCCTGTATCCCGGCCCCTCTGTATGATCTGTATCTGTATGATCACAGTCACATCCTGTATCCCCGCCCCTCTGTATGATCTGTATCTGTATGATCACAGCCACATCCTGTATCCCCTCCCCTCTGTATGATCTGTATCTGTATGATCACAGTTACATCCTGTATCCCCGCCCCTCTGTATGATCTGTATCTGTATGATCACAGTCACATCCTGTATCCCCGCCCCTCTGTATGATCTGTATCTGTATGATCACAGCCACATCCTGTATCCCCTCCCCTCTGTATCTGTATCTGTAAGATCACTGCCACATCCTGTATCCCCTCCCCTCTGTATGATCTGTATCTGTATGATCACAGCCACATCCCCTATCCCCGCCCCTCTGTATGATTAGTTTCGGTGTTATTCAATATACTCTAATTATGATTATTACTCATCAGCAGGTATTGCTTTTTCTACCACAATGCCCTGTGTTATTCCACTCTCAGACCACTGTATAAATGTGCTGACTGGATAAATATATGTTATATACCACTAGTGTATGGTACTCATACCCTACTTACAGGCGTGACTACATATTACTTGGTTAACTTATACTCGGTACCTACCTGCTGGTGTCGCTCCATACACTCGAATCACTGGTACTTTGTACACATCGGTAGCCCTGAAGTCTGAGTGGAGGACATCCAGATCAGGAATCGGTGAGGCCTGGTAGTGATCCGTCGTCACTATCCTCACGGAAAACATAATGGTCGTCTGGCTGACCAGTCACTGCCTAGTCTGCTGCCTCTCCTTCCATACTGGTCAAAGCCATTCTATAATAAACAAGTACAAGTCTGATAATTACATAATTACTCCAGGTAAATATATATAAAATACCAGAGTATACGAAATGTCTGCTAGCCTTTCCTTGAACAGTTTCCCTAGACATGCTACAATACTGTTAGGGTGTGAGACATTGCAATTTTTATAGTAAAACAATAAATCTTTGTTCCAACAAAAACAAATGGATACATTATGTCAACACATATTTACATAAACATACGCAAAGTGTATAAATATAAACATACACTGTTAATGTATACACATACATGGAAAACACACAAAAAACCAATACAGTTGGATACACATAAACATACACAAAGTGTATAAATATAAACATACACTGTTAATGTATACACATACATGGAACACACACAAAAAACCAATACATTTGGATACACATAAACTTAAACAATGTGTATAAATATAAACATACACTGTTAATGTATACACATACATGGAACACATACAAATAACTATACAATTGGATACACATAAACATACACAATGTTGACACATTTATGTAAACAAAAAACATGTCCATATATCTATGTACACCTACGCATCTTCATATTATACAGAATGTATGTACATTTACTCAATAGACACACATTTATGTTAACAAACAAAATGGTCACACACTTACATATCTTAACATATTTTGTAAATGTACCCTATGTTCATACACTCACATTCATGTAGATACATAACAATGTATTTTCCCACTGAAATGATTCTTATTTGACTCTTCCTTAACTCAATTAATCAATCTTTACATAAAACAGCATCCCTTTTATTATGAAATAAATTACCACAATACAGATATTGATGAGAAATACATTGCTATTTCTGTTTCTTTCTATTAAAAAGAAAAACCAACAGCATAATCAAACTGCTTCATTTTTTACAAATCATTTTACCAGAAATCTGTGCTCTTATAAATTTAGTGATACATTCCAATAACTGTCAAGACTTTTCAGGATGGAAATGACGATCGCCCCTATTATTACAGTAACAGGTCTAAGGAAATGGAATATGTCCTTCCCTGACAAGAGGTTAGCCGAGTGCCACAACATAGCCAGACTAGACATGCTTTTACTGGGAGGCATCATAGCAAATTGAATTTCTCCTCTTTTCATCTGTCAGATATAGGAGTGTTTTACGTGCGATGGTAGAGAAAAAATCAATGTCTTAGAAAAAACCCCAACTGAACTCCTGAGCATGCATATAACCAATCCTTTAGGCTGGTCAGGGGACAGTAAACAAGATAAACACATATAAAAATGCCAAAGAAGGAAGATGGTACCAAATGTCTGGAAGATCTTAACACATATGTTTTCTGTTTCCCACACAATGGCCTTTTAGCTTTCATACACTGACCTCATGAAACGTACTTCTCATCAAAATGTTTGCAAGAAATTAAGTTCCACAAAAACATTCTTCACAGTGGAATGTTTCAATAACTCCATCACCATCACTTGTAAGGTAGAATATAAAGACTTTCAATTAATACACAACAAGTAGGTGCTAAGGATTGTAAAATTATTAACTTTCGCCAGACAGCAATGATGTCAATACGTATCCAATAAGCTGAACTAGGCCCCAAGGGATACCAATGATGTCAATACGTATCCAATAAGCTGAACTAGGCCCCAAGGGATACCAATGATGTCAATGTGTATCCAATAAGCTGAATTAGGCCCCAAGGGATACCAATGATGTCAACATAATTCAATCAAAATCTGCCACTTTTTCAGGCTTTAAGCGAGTCTTAATGTTCAAAATTTTGACTATAAGTACCACTACAATGAAATATGATTTGTCATGAAAAATATTTGCAAGTCAAAAGTTGAAAACCCATCGCGCAAAGTTCTGTCTCCCAAACATAAAATCCATTTTTGTGTGAAATGCAATACAAACCAGTTTCAACTGTAGTGTAATTGGCTTCCTTAAAGGCAATTATATATTGTTTCAATTATATAACTGATGTGAAACTCTAGAACTCAATTATGTAATCTTAAAAGCTAATATATACTAATATTTTCACAAATTGAAACTAATTAACACAGTAAGAATGAGACAAATATACATAAGATATATAAACATCATAGATAGTATCACAGTGTATGATAACTCTACATATGATATATAAACATCATAGATAGTATCACAGTGTATGATAACTCTACATATGATATATAAACATCATAGATACTAACACAGTGTATGATAACTCTACATATGATATATAAACATCATAGATAGTATAACAGTGTATGATAACTCTACACATGATATATAAACATCATAGATACTAACACAGTGTATGATAACTCTACATATGATATATAAACATCATAGATAGTTACACAGTGTATGATAACTCTACATATGATATATAAACATCATAGATAGTAACACAGTGTATGATAACTCTACATATGCTATATAAACATCATAGATAGTTACACAGTGTATGATAACTCTACATATGATATATAAACATCATAGATAGTTACACAGTGTATGATAACTCTACATATGATATATAAACATCATAGATAGTTACACAGTGTATGATAACTCTACATATGATATATAAACATCATAGATAGTTACACAGTGTATGATAACTCTACATATGATATATAAACATCATAGATAGTATCAGTGTATGATAACTCTACATATGATATATAAACATCATAGATAGTATCACAGTGTATGATAACTCTACATATGATATATAAACATCATAGATACTAACACAGTGTATGATAACTCTACATATGATATATAAACATCATAGATACTAACACTGTGTATGATAACTCTACATATGATATATAAACATCATAGATACTAACACAGTGTATGATAACTCTACATATGATATATAAACATCATAGATAGTATCACAGTGTATGATAACTCTACATATGATATATAAACATCATAGATACTAACACAGTGTATGATAACTCTACATATGATATATAAACATCATAGATAGTTACACAGTGTATGATAACTCTACACATGATATATAAACATCATAGATAGTATCACAGTGTATGATAACTCTACATATGATATATAAACATCATAGATACTAACACAGTGTATGATAACTCTACATAAGATATATAAACATCATAGATAGTTACACAGTGTATGATAACTCTACATATGATATATAAACATCATAGATAGTTACACAGTGTATGATAACTCTACATATGATATATAAACATCATAGATACTAACACAGTGTATGATAACTCTACACATGATATATAAACATCATAGATAGTTACACAGTGTATGATAACTCTACATATGATATATAAACATCATAGATAGTATCACAGTGTATGATAACTCTACATATGATAT
Organism: Mimachlamys varia; assembly: GCA_947623455.1. NCBI lineage: Eukaryota > Metazoa > Mollusca > Bivalvia > Pectinida > Pectinidae > Mimachlamys > Mimachlamys varia. The sequence continues at coordinate 33,229,449 of OX392531.1, read as the reverse complement.
ATAAACATCATAGATAGTTACACAGTGTATGATAACTCTACATATGCTATATAAACATCATAGATAGTTACACAGTGTATGATAACTCTACATATGATATATAAACATCATAGATAGTTACACAGTGTATGATAACTCTACATATGATATATAAACATCATAGATACTAACACAGTGTATGATAACTCTACATATGATATATAAACATCATAGATAGTTACACAGTGTATGATAACTCTACACATGATATATAAACATCATAGATAGTTACACAGTGTATGATAACTCTACATATGATATATAAACATCATAGATAGTATCACAATGTATGATAACTCTACATATGATATATAAACATCATAGATACTAACACAGTGTATGATAACTCTACATATGATATATAAACATCATAGATAGTTACACAGTGTATGATAACTCTACATAAGATATATAAACATCATAGATAGTATCACAGTGTATGATAACTCTACACATGATATATAAACATCATAGATAGTATCACAGTGTATGATAACTCTACATATGATATATAAACATCATAGATACTAACACAGTGTATGATAACTCTACATAAGATATATAAACATCATAGATAGTTACACAGTGTATGATAACTCTACATATGATATATAAACATCATAGATAGTATCACAGTGCATGATAACTCTACATATGATATATAAACATCATAGATAGTATAACAGTGTATGATAACTCTACATATGATATATAAACATCATAGATAGTTACACAGTATATGATAACTCTACATATGATATATAAACATCATAGATAGTATCACAATGTATGATAACTCTACATATGATATATAAACATCATAGATAGTTACACAGTGTATGATAACTCTACATATGATATATAAACATCATAGATAGTATCACAGTGTATGATAACTCTACATATGATATATAAACATCATAGATAGTTACACAGTGTATGATAACTCTACATAAGATATATAAACATCATAGATAGTTACACAGTGTATGATAACTCTACATATGATATATAAACATCATAGATAGTATCACAGTGCATGATAACTCTACATATGATATATAAACATCATAGATAGTATCACAGTGTATGATAACTCTACATATGATATATAAACATCATAGATAGTTACACAGTGTATGATAACTCTACACATGATATATAAACATCATAGATAGTTACACAGTGTATGATAACTCTACACATGATATATAAACATCATAGATAGTAACACAGTGTATGATAACTCTACACATGATATATAAACATCATAGATAGTTACACAGTGTATGATAACTCTACATATGATATATAAACATCATAGATAGTAACACAGTGTATGATAACTCTACATATGATATATAAACATCATAGATAGTTACACAGTGTATGATAACTCTACACATGATATATAAACATCATAGATAGTTACACAGTGTATGATAACTCTACACATGATATATAAACATCATAGATAGTATCACAGTGTATGATAACTCTACATATGATATATAAACATCATAGATAGTATCACAGTGTATGATAACTCTACATATGATATATAAACATCATAGATAGTATCACAGTGTATGATAACTCTACATATGATATATAAACATCATAGATAGTTACACAGTGTATGATAACTCTACATATGATATATAAACATCATAGATAGTTACACAGTGTATGATAACTCTACATAAGATATATAAACATCATAGATAGTTACACAGTGTATGATAACTCTACATATGATATATAAACATCATAGATAGTAACACAGTGTATGATAACTCTACATATGATATATAAACATCATAGATAGTTACACAGTGTATGATAACTCTACATATGATATATAAACATCATAGATAGTATCACAGTGTATGATAACTCTACATATGATATATAAACATCATAGATAGTATCACAGTGTATGATAACTCTACATATGATATATAAACATCATAGATAGTAACACAGTGTATGATAACTCTACATATGATATATAAACATCATAGATAGTATCACAGTGTATGATAACTCTACATATGATATATAAACATCACAGATAGTATCACAGTGTATGATAACTCTACATATGATATATAAACATCACAGATAGTTACACAGTGTATGATAACTCTACATAAGATATATAAACATCATAGATAGTAACACAGTGTATGATAACTCTACATATGATATATAAACATCATAGATAGTAACACAGTGTATGATAACTCTACATATGATATATAAACATCATAGATAGTATCACAGTGTATGATAACTCTACACATGATATATAAACATCATAGATAGTTACACAGTGTATGATAACTCTACATATGATATATAAACATCATAGATAGTTACACAGTGTATGATAACTCTACATATGATATATAAACATCATAGATACTAACACAGTGTATGATAACTCTACATATGATATATAAACATCATAGATAGTATAACAGTGTATGATAACTCTACATATGATATATAAACATCATAGATAGTATACTACAGTGTATGATAACTCTACATATGATATATAAACATCATAGATAGTATAACAGTGTATGATAACTCTACATATGATATATAAACATCATAGATAGTATACTACAGTGTATGATAACTCTACATATGATATATAAACATCATAGATAGTATACTACAGTGTATGATAACTCTACATATGATATATAAACATCATAGATAGTATACTACAGTGTATGATAACTCTACATATGATATATAAACATCATAGATAGTATACTACAGTGTATGATAACTCTACATATGATATATAAACATCATAGATAGTATAACAGTGTATGATAACTCTACATATGATATATAAACATCATAGATAGTTACACAGTGTATGATAACTCTACATATGATATATAAACATCATAGATAGTTACACAGTGAATGATAACTCTACATATGATATATAAACATCATAGATAGTATCACAATGTATGATAACTCTACATATGATATATAAACATCATAGATACTAACACAATGTATGATAACTCTACATATGATATATAAACATCATAGATAGTTACACAGTGTATGATAACTCTACATATGATATATAAACATCATAGATACTAACACAATGTATGATAACTCTACATATGATATATAAACATCATAGATAGTTACACAGTGTATGATAACTCTACACATGATATATAAACATCATAGATAGTTACACAGTGTATGATAACTCTACATATGATATATAAACATCATAGATAGTATCACAATGTATGATAACTCTACATATGATATATAAACATCATAGATAGTATCACAGTGTATGATAACTCTACATATGATATATAAACATCATAGATAGTTACACAGTGTATGATAACTCTACATATGATATATAAACATCATAGATAGTATCACAATGTATGATAACTCTACATATGATATATAAACATCATAGATAGTTACACAGTGTATGATAACTCTACATAAGATATATAAACATCATAGATAGTATCACAATGTATGATAACTCTACATATGATATATAAACATCATAGATAGTTACACAGTGTATGATAACTCTACACATGATATATAAACATCACAGATAGTTACACAGTGTATGATAACTCTACACATGATATATAAACATCATAGATAGTTACACAGTGTATGATAACTCTACATATGATATATAAACATCATAGATAGTATCACAGTGTATGATAACTCTACATATGATATATAAACATCATAGATACTAACACAGTGTATGATAACTCTACATAAGATATATAAACATCATAGATAGTATCACAGTGTATGATAACTCTACATATGATATATAAACATCATAGATAGTTACACAGTGTATGATAACTCTACATAAGATATATAAACATCATAGATAGTTACACAGTGTATGATAACTCTACATATGATATATAAACATCATAGATACTAACACAGTGTATGATAACTCTACATATGATATATAAACATCACAGATAGTATCACAGTGTATGATAACTCTACATATGATATATAAACATCATAGATAGTTACACAGTGTATGATAACTCTACATATGATATATAAACATCATAGATAGTATCACAGTGTATGATAACTCTACATATGATATATAAACATCATAGATAGTATCACAGTGTATGATAACTCTACACATGATATATAAACATCATAGATAGTATCACAATGTATGATAACTCTACACATGATATATAAACATCATAGATAGTATCACAGTGTATGATAACTCTACATATGATATATAAACATCATAGATAGTTACACAGTGTATGATAACTCTACATATGATATATAAACATCATAGATAGTATACTACAGTGTATGATAACTCGCCAGATAAATTCTGTTTCCACTGGAACCACTTCTACTTCAAACCAGTTGAAACATGCAGCCATGAATTAATGACTGGAATTCCTAGGAAATCCATTTAAATTGATGTACAAGTACCACCTTGAGTCTGCCTGTTGTTAATTCACAGGCTCCACCACTAGATCCAGGAGAAACAAGAATTCATGCCAAACACATCCACATAACTCGCTAGACACCATTATTTTTACATGTTGTGTACGAGTGCAACTCCCAGAGTTTGGAAGACACACTTACTAATTATAGCACATCCCTGGCACAGTATTGATCCTAGAAAACCCAGCTGTGAGAGACTAGTGTACACACCTAGTGTCAGCTTCCCCTGACCATAATCAATAGTCTCTCACAGACAATCCACCTTAACAGATCCACTGTCCTCCTAACAACCATCACCACCAACCCCCCCCCCCCCCCCCCCCCCCCCCTCATCCTCAGCTGTGAGAGACTAGTGTACACACCTAGTGTCAGCTTCCCCTGACCATAATCAATAGTCTCTCACAGACAATCCACCTTAACAGATCCACTGTCCTCCTAAAAACCATCACCACCACCCCCCCCCCCCCCCCCCCATCCTCATCCTCAGCTGTGAAAGACTAGTGTACACACCTAGTGTCAGCTTCCCCTGACCACAATCAATAGTCTCTCACAGACAATCCACCTTAACAGATCCACTGTCCTCCTAAAAACCATCACCACCATCCCCCCCCATCCTCAGCTGTGAGAGACTAGTGTACACACCTAGTGTCAGCTTCCCCTGACCATAATCAATAGTCTCTCACAGACAATCCACCTTAACAGATCCACTGTCCTCCTAACAACCATCACCACCATCCCCCCTCCCCTGCCCTCCCCCCATCCTCATTCTCAGCTGTGAGAAACTTCCCTGATCTGCCTTCAATAATCCATTGTCTTGATAACCTTTATTAAATCCACTATCCCATCTGCCTTCACTAATTCATGGCGTTGATCACCTTCACTAATCCACTATCCCATCTGCCTTCACTAATTCATGGTGTTGATCACCTTCAATAATCCACTATCCTATCTGCCTTCACTTATCCACTATCCCATCTGCCTTCACTAATTCATGGTGTTGATCACCTTCACTAATCCACTATCCTATCTGCCTTCACTAATCCATGGTCTCAATTACCTTCACTAATCCACTATCCTAACTGCCTTCACTAAGTCTTAATTACCTTCACTAATCCACTATCATATCTGCCTTCACTAATTAATGGCCTTAAATGCCTTCACTAATCCAGTATCCTACCTGCCACCACTAATTAATGGTGTTGATCACCTTCACTAATACACACATCTTAACTCATCACATACCATATTTTACTGCAAATACGCCCTCTCTCAACTCTGTTCTTGAAACAGGGTGGGTGCCTGCAATTAAGCCCCCCCCCCCTCCCTAAGTTAAAGTATCTAGTAACCCAACGCAAAACAAGATATTTTACATGTCTAATCTTAAAATAAAACATTGTTAAGCTGGTGATTATAACATCATACTTCATGTTTTAACTGGTTGTGCATTTTGCAAACTTTGAAGAAAAATAGATATTGTTCTTGTACCTAATCCATTACAATATTATGTTAATTATATTTAAGTGTGCAATGAAAACGAACAATACAAATTAGTACATTTCAGAGTTATAACAAAGACGTTAATTTATTTTCAAGTACATTTTTTGTAGTTTGTTTTCAAGAAGTTTGTGCCAAAGCTAATCTTTTCTTGTCTTCTTTCTTGAATTCTTGTCTCTTGCTCTTAATGCTTCCAGTCTCAATATACACATATCAGTTGGTTTGTTGTTTTTGTATGATTCAAACAATAGTTTTGTGTAATTCAACCTTGCTTATTCTATTTTCCCTTAACTGCACATTGTTGTCCTCCTGTAGTGGGTCACACTGTATGTTCCCTTGACTGTACATTGTTGTCTTCCTGTAGTGGGTCACACTGTATGCTCCCTCGACTGTACATTATTGTCTTCCTGTAGTGGGTCACACAGTATGCTCCCTCGACTGTACATTGTTGTCTTCCTGTAGTGGGTCACACTGTATGTTCCCTTGACTGTACATTGTTGTCCTCCTGTAGTGGGTCACACTGTATGTTCCCCCGACTGTACATTGTTGTCCTCCTGTAGTGTGTCACACTGTATGCTCCCTCGACTGTACATTGTTATCCTCCTGTTGTGGGTCACACTGTATGCTCCCTCGACTGTACATTGTTGTCCTCCTGTAGTGGGTCACACTGTATGTTCCCTTGACTGTACATTGTTGTCCTCTTGTAGTGGGTCACCCTGTATGCTGCCTTGACTGTACATTGTTGTCCTCCTGTAGTGGGTCACACTGTATGTTCCCTCGACTATACATTGTTGTCCTCCTGTAGTGGGTCACACTGTATGCTCCCTCGACTGTACATTGTTGTCTTCCTGTGTAGTGGGTCACACTGTATGCTCCCTCGACTGTACATTGTTGTCTTCCTGTAGTGGGTCACACTGTATGCTCCCTCGACTGAACAATATTGTCTTCCTGTAGTGGGTCACACTACAGGAGCCTCCAGAGACTGTTTATTGATTAAACTCATTTCAGACACCTGAACAAGCTTACCTACATTGATAGATACATAGTTCTTGAACTATGATGAGTGTACATGTGTATATATATGTGAAAAGCACAAACCATCAGGCCTCTTAGAATCTAGTATATCAAATATTCATCTATTCAAATAATTTTTTGTCAACCGACCAGCAATACAACTTTAATGACATGTATTAGAGTTTGAGAAGTGTTAATTTCGTTAAATCTGAAAATTTGCTAAAAAACACTTTTTTGATTATATGGTAATAAATACCATGGTGATCAGAATCATTTGGGATTGGTATGTTAGAATAAAGACTAATTATCCTGTAAAAACAGTTACTTAATGAGAACCACTAGAGTTGGTCTATTAACCTGTGGTCAGTGACTATACAGTAATTATCCTGTAAAGACAGGTACATAATGAGACCACTAGAGTTGGTCTATAAACCTGTGGTCAGTGACTATACAGTAATTATCCCGTAAAGACAGGTACATAATGAGATCACTAGAGTTGGTCTATAAACCTGTGGTCAGTGACTATACAGTAATTATCATGTAAAGACAGGTACATAATGAGATCACTAGAGTTGGTCTATAAACCTGTGGTCAGTGACTATACAGTAATTATCATGTAAAGACAGGTACATAATGAGAACCACTAGAGTTGGTCTATAAACCTGTGGTCAGAGACTGTACAGTAATTATCCTGTAAAGACAGGTACTTAATGAGAATCACTAGAGTTGGTCTATAAACCTGTGGTCAGTGACTATACAGTAATTATCCCGTAAAGACAGGTACTTAATGAGAATCACTAGAGTTGGTCTATAAACCTGTGGTCAGTGACTATACAGTAATTATCCTGTAAAGACAGCTAGGTACTTAATGAGAATCACTAGAGTTGGTCTATAAACCTGTGGTCAGGGACTATACAGTAATTATCCTGTAAAGACAGGTACTTAATGAGAATCACTAGAGTTGGTCTATAAACCTGTGGTCAGTGACTATACAGTAATTATCCTGTAAAGACAGGTACTTAATGAGAACCACTAGAGTTAATATTGGTCTATATACCTGTGGTCAGGAACTATACAGTAATTATCCTGTAAAGACAGGTACATAATGAGAACCACTAGAGTTGGTCTATAAACCTGTGGTCAGGACTTTACAGTAATTATCCCGTAAAGACAGGTACTTAATGAGAACCACTGAGTTGGTCTATAAACCTGTGGTCAGTGACTATACAGTAATTATCCTGTAAAGACAGGTACTTAATGAGAATCACTAGAGTAGGTCTATAAACCTGTGGTCAGTGACTATACTGAATGAGTAATTTTCATGTCAGTGCAGGTATATATGATGTTCAATAAAATACTGCAAATATATGAAAACCTTTGCTTGAGTGCTTTAATGCTGGGAGCTTTATGCCATCCTTTATACCTAACAAGCTACACACCTCATAACAGAAGCAATGTTTACATCATGCCTTTTAAAGCATAGAATTTCAAAGGGACTCAATATTTCCATCTTGACTATATATATTAATGCCTCCATATACCTCAGGAAATGTCAAGCTGATGCACAGACTACTTACCAAAATATTTACATGTTAACATTTGCATGTAAATTCCCAATGATTCACAGAAATATATTCACAAAATAACAGAACTGTAATAGATATCATTAACAAACTTATCAGCATGACATATGATTGTATTTGTGCACAACACCATATTTAAATAAGACCATCAGTCTCTAACAAATCAAGCTTGAAATATGAACTGCCCGGTCCTTAGTTTTGAAGATACACCTGCTCAGGTAACTTCACATGACACAAGAAACTTTATTTTTTGTCATATATAATGTAAAACTTTGTACAGCTTTTTTTAAGGACAGGTTGAATGACCTGTGGTGAAGGCTGATGAGCTAGTATTACAACAGGTTGAATGACCTGTGGTGAAGGCTTATGAGCTATTATTATGACTACCTGTTATGTGTAAGTACTACATTACCCTCACTGACATACACATGTACTACCCCTACCCATCAACAACCCCCACAAACAGACACATGTGCTACCCCTACCCATCAACAACCCTCACAGACAGACACTTGTGCTACCCCTACCCATCAAAAACCCCGACTGACATACACATGTGCTACTCTACCCATCAACAACCCCCACTGCCAGACAAATGTGCTACTCCTACCCTACCCATCAACAACTCTAACAGACAGGCAAATGGGCTACCCCTACCCATCAACAACCCTCACTGACAGACACATGTGCTACCCCTACCCATCAACAACCCTGACAGACAGACAGACACATGTGCTACCCCTACCCATCAACAACCCCGACTGACAGACAGACACATGTGCTACCCCTACCCATCAACAACCCCCACAGACAGACACATGTGCTACCCCTACCCATCAACAACCCTCACTGACAGACACATGTGTTACCCCTACCCATCAACAACCCTCACAGACAGACACATGTGCTACCCCTACCCATCAACAATTTTCACAGACAGACACATGTGCTTCCCCTACCCATCAACAACCCTCACAGACAGACACATGTGTTACCCCTACCCATCAACAACCCTCACAAACAGACACATGTGTTACCCCTACCCATTAACAACCCTCACAGACAGACACATGTGTTACCCCTACCCATCAACAACCCTCACAGACAGACACATGTGCTCCCCCTACCCATCAACAACCCCCACAAACAGACACATGTGTTACCCCTACCCATCAACAACCCTAAATGACAGACACATGTGCTACCCCTACCCATCAACAACCCTCACAGACAGACACATGTGTTACCCCTACCCATCAACAACCCCCACTGCCAGACACATGTGTTACCCCTACCCATCAACAACCCTCACAAACAGACGCATGTGCTACCCACTTTCCCCTTAAAACAAATCCCATTAGACTACTTGTGATAACAGACTCTCTCCACTACAGTAGACTTACTCTCTCTATAAATAAGTTATACTGAAAGCTGAATGTCTTTAATTTGTCCAATTATATATCATAGCCACCAATATGACAGTTGGCCCTACCCCAATGACAGAAGGCCCACCACTCCCTCGGAATACCCCTATTACAAGCCTGACCCCCTGGGCTGATCAGTAGCTAGAGACAGCCAGAGATGGTGTAGGGAATTGATGGATGTGGGAGGCTGGGAACACCACACCAACACTGATCATCTGTTAACAGCTGATTCATCCCCAGCCTCCTCCACCACAACTATACATTGTACAGACTGTCATGCATATATCAACCTCATTAAAGTGTAAGTGCTGATCATCTTCACAGCAGTCATACATTACTCATTACTTGTTGGTGTATCGTCATGTAGGACATGCCTTGTATATGTTTGGGTGGGGGTGGGGCTTCTTTTAGCACTCCTAATCTAAGCTCAACCCCCCCCCCCCCCCCCCCCCCACTTGCCCTGGCCCCTAGACCTCAATGTTAATTGCCTGACCATCCACTAATCAAGATAAAGCCATAATTGATCAAAATATGAGAACTGAATTTTTTTTTGTCCATTTCAGGGTGATAATAATGATTTAATTGTGTATCACTCGTTTATGGGGCAGAACAATGTATCACGGTTTTATTGATTAAAACTTTTCACTTCTATTGTTTATCCTATATAGACATGCATACCTTTGCTGATTTAGTACAGTACTGTAAACACAATGAGACACTGATACTCTTGTTTCTACAACACTATAACTCGTAGATGCTAAGACATTCTGCCAGTATCATGGAGTTATTTGGTGACCTGGTCACACTTGTGGGTTATGTGAACACTATCAATTGATGTCCATCACTAGGATAAATATCTCTTTGCATATTTACCACCACATTACAGCACCACACATCAATAATATTATGACAGTCAGACTATACATACAGAACAAATATGTAAATGAATGGTAGTTCAAACTTAAGGAAATGACCAAGGATGACCTTAGTCCAACCAAGCATGTTAGATTTCCTTGCAAATCACTGGAGCATTCACTTGACCAGACTAGATTACATCAGCAATGCTACCTGTATTTATGGGTACTTCACTGGGTGTGCGAAAGTTCGATGTAAACCAGTTATCTACAAAATGATCCTTTTTTATGATATAAATACATTTATTTGTAGATTTACATAGCAATGGAATGGTTATGTATGTAATAGGAAAAAAGCACCTGATGTTCTGGACCTGGAGAAAGCAAGTTTCAATTGATCCTTTATAGCAAAATTAATGGCAGATTTCTGTACAGCAGTTCACGAAGACATTTTCCCTTCATAAAAATCTCTTTTTAATGTTTCTAGCTTCAAACAGCAGTTAATTTTACTGACAAAACCAGAAATAAAACTAAAACATTACTGTACAACAAAGTACCGCCTATTGTCAGCCATTCCTGCATCACCAAAATCTAAAGTCAGAGACAATACAACGAGCCTTTGTTGTCTGTTCCATATATAGCTTGGTTGGTAATGGCCTGTCCCCTGAGGTTCTATAGACTGGTTTTCAATCAGTGGCTCCTCAGAATCCAAAAAGGCCAAAAGTCAAACAGGTTCTGGAATCTCTCCACGAGACACAGACTAATGGTAGCCACCAGGGGGCAGCACCGGGCATAAATCATGAGTAGTCTTTTAACTTAATCAGCATCAACAAATGGTATTCTCAATTAAATCAAGCTTATATGCAATAAACATAATATGTAGGAGATCTTATTACTTTAAACGATTTTATTTTCAAATGTTGCTTGTATTTACAAAGTACCTTATACAGTGTATCTATAATGTTTTAGCAAAAGTCACTAATAACCACTTTTCACTTTTAGCAAATAATAATTTCCTTTAGGAACTTTTACTCATTAGTAGAGTTAAAATTAAAGTGTTAATATTAATATATGTTTGGATGTATTTAACATACCATTCATCGATTGGATCAATTCTTATTGTACATTTTATAGGGATCGAGTCAGTGTTTATGACATGGTCTATTCAACACATATTCCATTAGCAAAAGTAGCTAAAGGCATATATTTTCTTTTAGCAAATAAGCATTTCATTTCGTTAATAACAAAAATGCTAATGGCTAGATTGAGCACAGATAAGAAGAATATGTAAAGCAATCATCCTTGAAAACTTTTGTAAACAATTTAATTTACTAATAATGAATATATTCAAAAATTAACATGAAAAGTAATCCAAAGCAAATTTGAATAGTTTTATGGTGTTAAGTACCAATGTTTAAATAAAAACTGCACTTGTGATAAGCTGGATGCATAATGGGTGCTTAAACTGCTAACTGAAAAATGACTTGTTAAAAGACGTTATGTGCCATCACTCAATGTTAAATGCTATGTGTTAAGGTTTCATACAAGAAACACATTTACTTCAAACAAGAATTGTTAGAGATATTTTGTGCTTATACAAGATTCCTCATTCTAAACTACCCACACTTGATGAACAGCACCATCTGTAACCACCATCATTACTGAAAAATTCTTTGTATCAAAATTACATGCAGACGTGCAGACATGCACACAGAAAATTGAATCACTATAAAAAATCTCTAGTTTTTTTCAAATTCTGCATGTTCACCGTCCATTAGATGAGTAGTGTGGTGTAGATCATAAGTAAACACGGACAGGGTGAGTCATGTGTGTCCCCTGGCCTCTCAGTAATCCCACTACAACACCATCGTCCTCAAACTGCTGGCATCACACTACATGTTTCAATTACTCTGAAATCAATGCATATTGCTCAATGGGGACTTGAAGCCTAGACCTGTGGTTTGTCAGAGTGATGATCAGAGATAAGGTCTCTCCAACCCTGGCAGTAAACCCAGAGATTCTGCTCTGTATGTAGGAGCATGCCATCAAAACTCACTGACCAGGACAACTACATAGCTGTCTGGTTCAACTCTCCAGATCGAGACAATTCAACACTAAATCTATAGAGTGGACATGTCAATTACTGGAGAGAGCACTGCCATCATTTACCAAGTAAGCCACTAGGACAGCCTTAACTCCTGTGTGAGGACATGACATTTTCTCAGGGCAAAAGACATGACCTTTACTAATGATCATTACAAAGAACTACTCTTCTGTTACATTCTGGTGCCGTCATAAAGACATCAAACTGCTTGGAATCAAGGACCACAACCACCATTACTCTGGGACAAGAGAATTCGAACAAGATCTTTATTCACTTGTACACAAACTGAGTGAGAAAACTACAAATTACAGTTACACCCCCCCCCCCCCCCAAGCCCCTACAACAAAACTGGGGGGGGGGGTGTATACTGGAATCAGCTTGTCTGTCTGTCCGTCCGTCTGTGGAAAAAATTTGTCCGGCAACTCCTCCAAAATATATGTACAGATTTCAGTGAAACTACACAGGAATGTTAGGAACAATGTGCAGATGTGCATCAGAGAATGCAAACCAGATATTTATTCACTAGTACTTAAACTGAGTGAGGAAACTACAACTTATATCATTTATGTTCATATTGATGAAAAGTGAAAGAAAGTTCTTTTTATCTTAACAAGACACAACTGTATTTGATAAGACACCAGTGTAGAAAAGTTTATAATCTTATTTACAAAATAACATGTATATACAAAGTTTTATCACTTTTGATTCATAATGCAGAAAAGAGCAACCGGAATATCTTAAATATTGACACGAGTGTAAGATTCTATTTAATACACCCAAACTCAAATTTCTTATTTGATGGTACAATTTTCATTAGTTAAATATCATGACGTCATTTGTTTATGACATCACAATAGTGTTATTACATGTGCATAATACAATATTTATGACATGGTCATATGACATGACTGAACAGGTAAGTTATGTGATAAATGGTCAAATATACATGTACAACAACATTTAAGATGAAACAGTATATTGTATTACCTCGGAGTTGGTCTCTTCTGTATAATTTCTAGTCTCTTCTTGCCGTCATGGATATATTTCAATGACCAAAGAACCTGAATAGAAAAATAAAAACATGCATTATTAATTCACTGCAAAAAATTATAACAACATTGTTTGGAACATATCTAGGTTATGTTATGCTGTAAGATGTTTTGTTGGCTGTATCAGCATTACTTACACCAAGTTGTTCTGTATACACACTTCACACATCATTCCATCGGGGATGTTTTTTGGCTATATACCGGGTATATATGTGTGTGTTGAAGTCACCAGCACAGAGACATGAGGGTAATGAGATTAAGTCATACAGCTGGGGACATCTCCACGCTCATCATTGCCACACAACATTCAGTCTCACATGGTCACCCTTCTTGTACCAGAAAGTTAAGTTCCTCTCGTATATTGATTTTCTCTCTGAGAAGACAATCATTTCCAGAGAAAATATATGACAGAGGTTCCATCAGGCATGCTAACAACAGTGAATGGAGTCTGACAATAGAAATTAGTTCATCAGTCTGCCGGTAGACATTTTCTGTAGCAGATGTCCCCCCTCTAACTTACCATGTCTAGTTCTTCCGACAATGTAAATATCTCAAGATGAGCCATGTAATGATCACAAATTTAATATCTTACAAGGAATGTTCAAAAATGATCATGGCACACATACAGCATTCAGGAAATTTAGAAAAGGAAAATAAAATCAATTGATACACACATAACATGGTGTCTCTGTGACCTCTCAGCAAATCACTCAATTTGATGCTCGTTTTTGGTTACATATACCTAGTACAATGTAATATCTTGATGACATTGTATAGATGAAAAAAAAATATTAGAATCTAGAACAGTTACTTAAATAGTGTTACTACCCTCACACTTCAAAGTTCCAGTTAGCTTGAGTTAAGACAAGTTCAGTAAGAGAACAACTGCAAGGTTTAATTTTCAGGGTTAGAAAATTAAAGATGAAGCTTACAGCTGGAGATAATGTTTATGGTCTCATTTATCTATGGTTTTTATTTTCGCTCATTGTTTGAATGTAAATGGGGGGTTACCATTTTTGGAAGTGGGGGGAGGGGGGAGGTATCTCTTTCATTATGTATTTGCTCAGTGTAATTTGCTAACTGTAAGGTGTAGTTTATTAAGTATTCTGTGCTCCATCATTATTCTATTTTCATGAAATTTTCTAAACATATACCGGTATGTATTTTGCAAGGCCTACGTTTGAATGCCAATAGTCTAAACAAAATCAAATTACAATATTCTACACCAACTTCGAAGTGTTCGAACTATTCAAAATGTGTGTAAATAGAATTTAAGCTATCACTAGACAGAATACGATAGTGAAAACAATTGTTCTTATTGTTAAAAAGATGTGTTACTTTGACCGGTCATTGACACATAATTTCAGGTAGTAGAGCGAGAAAAATCTCACGCCTGTTACTTATAGTGCTTTGCTCCTTCTAGCATAGCCTCATAAGTACTGTGACATCCCTCCTTACAATTATTTCAATGGGTTTTTTTTTTTTCAACACATAATGATACTTCCCTATACTGAATGTTAAATACCTTAAAAATAATATATCCAAACATTATGACTGCTGTTTCAAAGAACATTTTTCTGCATCAATTTCAAGATTAAAGTCGATGGCTGTGTTATATTAGCACATCTTCCAATACCAGTCACAAGCACCTGTACATGTACCTGGATCTGATCAGACAATCACTAGCCTGGTGTGATGGAAATCTACAGTCACCTTCTGACATCATGCAATCCCATTAACTTAGCCTCAGTGTTGTTACATCGAGATTTGTCTACAGATAGTGGGAGACCAATGAAAACCAATGGATTACCTCACATGAAAGGAAAGAAAAATTCAATCTCTTACAAAAAAATTCACATGGTAAAAACACAGAAAGACATATTTATTTCCGGGTAAATCTGGAATGGTTTACATTGCTTGCCAACAAATTAAATTTTCAAAATGTAATTGAGCAATTAAGATCGTACTCATCAAGGCTTTTAGGGGTAAAATACATCCTAATTAATATACCTGAATTCTTTCGACTTCAGTAAACTAGCTTTAGATCACTGACATTTTCTTAAGAATTTGAGATATTCAGAATTACTGATCGAAACTGCTACATCTTTGTTTCTCAAATTTGATTTTCACCAATTTGCAGACACACTTTAGACATCTTAATAGCATTTCTGTTATACAGTGGCATGATATGAATGATAATCATTACCATGTACAGAGCAGAGGTCCCAAAGAGGTCAAAGGTCATGAGAACCGCACCAGATAACATGTTTGTCTCCATTTTATGAGCTTGTACACTACCAAGATAAGCCCATACACAGTACAGAAGGCTACAGTAATTATAAACATGGCTTCCGACATGCATATTTAACTACATCAGTGTTTGTAGTATGTTCATGTGTTTAGACATGAACATAATATGCAGATCATACAATCTGTCTTTATATCATTCAGTTAAAACAATTTTGTATTTAAAGTTCAAATATTTTCGTAGAAGTCTGAAAAGTGGGTAGGCTACCCCATTTGCATTACAAAATGTATTTACTGTGTGGTACCGCCTTGTCTTATTTCCTGTTATAAGATTAGCTAGTGTTGATTATTCAAATTATGGTCACTTTGTTTCACATTTTTTTTCATACTATCATCATAACTATTCCTGTAAAATGTTTACCGGACTATTCAGTATACGTAGTTAGCTCGTAGTTAGCTCGTAGTTAGCTCGATATAGCTACAGGTACAATATCAGATCTCCAGCTGCTGAAACAGAGGTTGACAGATTTAGCTGCCTAAACCTCGAGCTCCACAACTGGAGGCCCGAAGGTCAAAGGTCGTATTCCGGCCACCTTAAACATAGGGAGAGAAATAATGATTGCATGCTGTTTTGTTGATCCAGATAAGAGTTCCAATGTTTTCATCCTTACATTTTTAATGTCACTAACTACAATATGACTGTAACTGACAACAATGCATTAAGTTGATAACTTCAAGATACAAATAGGTCACCTTGACCTTTTTGTATGGCCATATATAAACCCCCTATAGGACCACACTGACACAACCAGGACCCCACACACTTATATCCTTGGAATCCAATACCTACCCTTCTACAGACCCAAACCATGTGTCATTCTAACTGCACATGTGTTTGTATGTGTGTGCTTTAAAATGTCTCATTAAGATGATTTTTTTTTACTTTTCCCTTGAGCTGGAGATCTTACACTGGTTTTTTTATACTGTAGTTAATTTGTGAACAAATGAGTTATCCATATGAGACAGGTAGAGTAATTGTCTGCTGGTAGTCGCTGATGGCTGGTATTTAACCACTGATATGGTGTAACTGTATACACCATCTAAACTGTGTACTGTAAGTACCTGGCCCTACACCTGATACAAACGCTCCTGGCTTTTACCTTTTAAAAGAGGTGGACCCTGTCCTCTTGGACTACATAATTATATACTACAACACTTTATATTGCTACGCAGACACTACTACTGTACCATAGTGTTAAAATGTACTGGACATAAATAAATGAATGTCACTGCTGTTGCAATTGTCTAGGTACTAATTACTATAGCAACAAAACACTCTATCAAACATCAGTATATTAACATTACTGATATTGATGATAAACATTTAAAGCTATTATAGGAAATTAAAAAAAAAAAAAAAACCTGTAGGATCACATCACTTCCTCTGATCTAGTAGGATCACAACAACACCATCTGATCTAGGATCACAACATCACCCCCTCTGATCTAGTAGGATCACAACATCACCCCCTCTGATCTAGTAGGATCACAACATCACCCCCTCTGATCTAGTAGGAACACAACATCACCCCCTTTGATCTAGTAGGATCACAACATCACCCCCTCTGATCTAGTAGGATCACAACATCACCCCCTCTGATCTAGTAGGATCACAACATAACCCCCTCTGATCTAGTAGGATCACAACAACACCCCCTCTGATCTAGTAGGATCACAACATCACCACCTCTGATCTAGTAGGATCACAACAACACCCCCTCTGATCTAGTAGGATCACAACATCACCACCTCTGATCTAGTAGGATCACAACATTACCCCCTCTGATTTAGTAGAATCACAACATCACCTCCACATCACCTCCTCTGATCTAGTAGGATCACAACATCCCCCCTCTGATCTAGTAGGATCACAACATCACCTCCTCTGATCTAGTAGGATCACAACATCACCTCCTCTTATCTAGTAGGATCACAACATCACCTCCTCTGATCTAGTAGGATCACAACATCACTTCCTCTGATCTAGTAGGATCACAACATCACCTCCTCTTATCTAGTAGGATCACAACATCACCTCCTCTGATCTAGTAGGATCACAACATCACTTCCTCTGATCTAGTAGGATCACAACATCACCTCCTCTTATCTAGTAGGATCACAACATCACCTCCTCTGATCTAGTAGGATCACAACATCACCCCCTCTGATCTAGTAGGATCACAACATCACCTCCTCTGATCTAGTAGGATCACAACATCACTTCCTCTGATCTAGTAGGATCACAACATCACCTCCTCTGATCTAGTAGGATCACAACATCACCTCCTCTGATCTAGTAGGATCACAACATCACTTCCTCTGATCTAGTAGGATCACAACATCACCTCCTCTGATCTAGTAGGATCACAACATCACCCCTCTGATCTAGTAGGATCACAACATCACCTCCTCTTATCTAGTAGGATCACAACATCACCTCCTCTGATCTAGTAGGATCACAACATCACCTCCTCTTATCTAGTAGGATCACAACATCACTTCCTCTGATCTAGTAGGATCACAACATCACCCCCTCTGATCTAGTAGGATCACAACATCACCCCCTCTGATTTAGTAGAATGACAACATCACCCTCCTGATCTAGTAGGATCACAACACCACCCCCTCTGATCTAGTAGGATCACAACATCACCCTCTCTGATCTAGTAGGATCACATCACCCCCTCTGATCTAGTAGGATCACAACATCACCCCCCTGATCTAGTAGGATCACATCACCCCCTCTGATCTAGTAGGAACACAACATCACCCCCTCTGATCTAGTAGAATCACAACATCACCCCCCTGATCTAGTAGGATCACAACATCACCCCCTTTGATCTAGTAGGATCACAACATCACCCCCTTTGATCTAGTAGAATCACAACATCACCCCCCTGATCTAGTAGGATCACAACATCACCCCCTTTGATCTAGTAGGATCACAACATCACCCCCTCTGATCCAGTAGGATCACAACATCACCTCCTCTGATCTAGTAGGATCACAACATCACTCCCCTGATCTAGTAGGATCACAACATCACTTCCTCTGATCTAGTAGGATCACAACATCACCTCCTCTTATCTAGTAGGATCACAACATCACCTCCTCTGATCTAGTAGGATCACAACATAACCCCCTCTGATCTAGTAGGATCACAACAACACCCCCTCTGATCTAGTAGGATCACAACATCACCTCCTCTTATCTAGTAGGATCACAACATCACCTCCTCTTATCTAGTAGGATCACAACATCACCTCCTCTGATCTAGTAGGATCACAACATAACCCCCTCTGATCTAGTAGGATCACAACATCACCTCCTCTGATCTAGTAGGATCACAACATCACATCCTCTTATCTAGTAGGATCACAACATCACTTCCTCTGATCTAGTAGGAACACAACATCACCCCTCTGATCTAGTAGGATCACAACATCACCTCCTCTTATCTAGTAGGATCACAACATCACTTCCTCTGATCTAGTAGGATCACAACATCACCCCCTCTGATCTAGTAGGATCACAACATCACCCCCTCTGATTTAGTAGAATCACAACATCACCCCCCTGATCTAGTAGGATCACAACATCACCTCCTCTGATCTAGTAGGATCACAACATCACCCCCTCTGATCTAGTAGGATCACATCACCCCCTCTGATCTAGTAGGATCACAACATCACCCCCCTGATCTAGTAGGATCACATCACCCCCTCTGATCTAGTAGGATCACAACATCACTCCCCTGATCTAGTAGGATCACAACATCACCCCCTTTGATCTAGTAGGATCACAACATCACCCCCTCTGATCCAGTAGGATCACAACATCACCCCCTCTGATCTAGTAGGATCACAACATCACTCCCCTGATCTAGTAGTATCACAACATCCCCCCCTCTGATCTAGTAGGATCACAACATTACCCCCTCTGATCTAGTAGGATCACAACATCACCCCCTCTGATCTAGTAGGATCACAACATCACCCCCTCTGATCTAGTAGGATCACAACAACACCTCCTCTGATTTAGTAGAATCACAACATCACCCCTCTGATCTAGTAGGATCACAACATCACCCCTCTGATCTAGTAGGATCACAACATCACCCCCTCTGATCTAGTAGGATCACAACATCACCCCCTCTGATCTAGTAGGATCACAACATCACCCCCTCTGATCTAGTAGGATCACAACATCACCCCCTCTGATCTAGTAGGATCACATCACCTCCTCTGATCTAGTAGGATCACAACATCCCCCCTCTGATCTAGTAGGATCACAACATCACCCCCTCTGATCTAGTAGGATCACAACATCACCTCCTATGATCTGCCCAAGTAAATGGGGCGCCTCATTATACAAACTACCTTTATATATTGGTGTGTACAATGACAAACTACATCAATCATATTTTCAATATTAATGAAAACCTGGGAGATCTGAATCATATACATATACCAGGAAGACAATGTGACACTAATAAGCCGAGCGAGGTGTACCTGTAACATATAGCATGGTATCACCATGACTCCTATCACAGTGTATATTTTTTTCATGAGAACACATTGTTTTTACCTGTATGATAATAGCAAACTATATAAGAGCCTTGTCTTCTCAGAAAATACTATGTTACATTGCACTGTAACATAAGTAATGAAAAAAAAACATCAGTGATTATACAAGTTCATTATGCAAAACTGACGGTACGATAATAAAGGTATGTTCCCACCTACAGTCATTTGAAATTTATAGAGCATATTCTGTGACCCTCAAACAGCTGACCTTTGAACTGCCACTTACACTAGGACACCTGAACAGATCCTCCTATCACACACCATTGATAACATCATCCCAACTACTCCACACACTTGTGGAGTTATACACTGAAATCTACCACTACAGCCTGCTGCGGCCATTCCACTGCACTTTCCCCATAATCATGTGACATGTGTAACCAATTTTATCAAAACATGCTGTTTTTCCGTTACAAATGAAGCTAATCTTTGGAAGCCTCCAATATGTAAGAGAATTTGTGCATCTCAAATTCATTCCCTACGGACTCATGGTGGTGCAGGGCGGTTGTACTCGGATATCAGGATTATCGTCAGCGTGGGGATTCTGCTTCGTTTTTTTAAGAAGTACATTACTGTTGCTTGGTTAACATGGTAGATCATGTGTACTTCTTGTAAGTTGTATGTATTTATGGTAAGAATTGCATCTGTGTAAGATTGAAACACATTCTTACTATATCAATGTATTATATTTGTTAGGAGAATTTATATAAACACATTTGGCTCATTCATGCAAAAATTTCATAATGATATATTTAAAGTTTTGACTTGGAACAGTTTGTCTTCAAGGTGAGTGAGTTCATTAGTAACTGTTTCACTAGTGAAAAAATAATAACAGATTTCCTTGATGAAAAAATAACACAATAGTGTAATTCCATAAATAGATGTTCTTATGGAGCAGTACTATGGAGTTTTCTTTGTAAACAAATAAAGTGCTAATTACATGTTCTTGTTTTTCTTCAAATTTTAATGAAAACGATCCTATCTTTGCAATAAACTACCAGTTCCCTGTTTCCATGGACCAAGTGACCCCTTATACATTAACATGGACTAAGAAGAAGTTTTAACACTTATATCTGAAGTCATCCTTTGGCCTATAACTGTAAACATTGACTAGGAAGAAGTTTTAACACCTATGTATGAAGTCGTCCTTTAGCCTATAACTGTAAACATTGACTAGGAAGAAGTCTTAATACCTATGTCTGAAGCTGAAGTCGTCCTTCGGCCTAAAACTGTAAACATTGACTAGGAAGAAGTTTTAATACCTATGTCTGAAGCTGAAGTCGTCCTTCGGCCTAAGACTGTAAACATTGACTAGGACTAGGTTTTAACACCTACATATGTCTGAAACTGAAGTCGTCCTTTAGCCTATAACTGTAAACACATACCTGTGTTACAGCACAGCCCCACAACATGTGATAGGCACAGTGTATTTACTTAGCCACTTACTGCCAGCATACTGAAGATCAACAACCTATTTCTGCCTTCTCACAATAACACAGACACTGACATCCCAGCTGGCGTGTCTAGAATATTAAAGCTAAAATGGTTTCTCATTCATACAAAGCCACTGTTTAGCACACAAAGTGGTTGTGAATAGCATAACGAAACCACTACTGAGGCTAGCTATTGGAGATCTTCTGATAAAATATTCGTGTTGTTGCTATCAGCCGAACTGCAGGGCATGTACTACCAATAAATACCTCCTTTGTGCTCATAAATATCTGTAGACAGACATGTTAAATTCTTCACATGAAACCTGGTCTGTTTACAGAGTGACCAATGGTCAAATTACTACCTTATTCTAATGATTTACCTGTTTTGTGGTGTCTTATCCTTGATGCAAACCGGGAGCTCACCAATCTTCCTCAAATATGGTATGCTTGTATGCACATGTGTGTGTGTGTCGACCAGTGCTTGTGTTTACAACTACAATCTAAGGTGGGATAACTCTTACACATCTAAAACCTTTTCCACACATGTTTCCAAGCTATTATCTATTATAAAACGTAAAAAAAAATCACTTCAGTTGGTGAATAATTAGAAATATAATACTGAAGTCAAATTTTGTTGGTTAAATTTATTCTAAATAAATAAATATCCTGTATTAAAGTAAATCATTCGCATACAGAAATCAGCAACTGTGTAATTATATACAACAGAAAAAAATGTCAATCTCATCTTCTTTTTTATATCAATAACTACATATAAATGTTACAAATCAAATCTGATTTTAAACTGGTGCAACAACTTTTTATCATAATTATTATTTCTTTTTACTTTCTTTTCTTTTAAGTAAATCACTTACACACACCCCTGAAGAGGCATCTGAACTTTTCCAATTCAATGGCTGGAATATTAATTTAAGAGTTAATTAAGTATTTTCAGGGTTACATAGGTTTTGTTGATAGCATCAGACTTCACAAAGAAATTGTGTATATATCTACTGTACAGTAATGATGAAATAAAGTTGACATTCAGACTGATTATTACAGAAAATTAACCTTAATTAATAAGAAAATAATCAGCACTTTGGATCCACTCTATACTAAACTGTACCAGATGGAATAGTATTTGATGAAAATGCATTGAATATGACCCTGCCACTGTGGGACTCAAATTAGTTGTTTTCCAATTAGTTTGGAAATGGACCAATTGTCTATTTTTGGGAAGAAAATGCACCAATCATAAAGGATATTGTCAGGAATAAAATGAAAATTTTGGTAATTAGGCACAAAGATAAATTACATTGCAGTTCCAGTTGGGAATTATAGCTCCAAAATTGGCCCCAGAAAGTCTCCATATAAATCATGTTGCTTTTCAAGTATAACTTCATTCATCAACTTTTACATTTTTTTCTGAATCTTTAGACAAAAGATCCAAGAGTGATCTTAAATGATGCCTACCATTGACAATCTTCATTTCTTCTTAAAAAGTTGGATTTTTTCCCTTCTTTTCTCTTTTATGTATTTAATTCTAGTAAATCATAATAAATTTATATAAAAATTTGAGAGTTCCTTGCAAGAGAAGGCATTAATTGAAAGATGGTAGCCTATGAGCAATATTCTTTCTGATTATGTCCCAAAAACAAAATAACACAACTATAAGGACCAAGAGCTTGAGGAACCTACATGTGGAATTGAAATAAGATCAATCAGGCATTTCTCAAGAAATAATGATAACAATAAAACTTTCATTGCTAAAATCCAAGAAAAAAGGATAACAAACTTTCAATGACAAAATTCAAGATGGCCACCTTTCAGTCATTTCGCTTTTCTGATCAGTCCCAAATTCAAAAGGGCACAACACGGGACCATGGAGAACCTGCATATGAAATTTGAAAAAGATCCATTTAGTAATTAAAGAAATAGCGATAACAAACTTTCAATGCCAAAAGCATATGGCTGCCTTTCAGCCATCTAATTATGGTGGGCTAAAAAGACACAATTAGGGACCAAAAGGAACCTACAATTTGAGAAAGATCCATTCAGTACTTTTCAAGGAACAGTGATAACAAAAATTGTTTAAGGACAGACGGACGGCAGATTCAGGACGACAGACCATGAAAGCTGGGGGATTTGAATAGCTCACCATATGATGATGGTGGGCCAAAAATATGAAGAGCAAGAAAAGATCTTTTTTAACTCTTTCCATACCGCAACTCCGGTCCCGATTCCGTACCGGAAGTTCTAACTAGCCTCACCCCGTGCACACAACAAAATGGCGGTATATACATTCGTTTTTAGACGATGCATTTCTGCTGCATGAAATAAACAGGTAACCGTGAACTTATGTTGTTTATAGACATACATCTCTTCAATTTTGCAGCATTTTTACCAACTGGTATATGATTATGACTGAAAATTTTTAATTTATTGGCTACAAAATAGACGATTCCCTGTATGCAAAACTGCATTGTAATACAGGTCCAAAATGAGGGTGAATTTCGTTTACAAAGTTGTTAGATTTTGCTAAATACATGGCGGTTTGTTGTTATTGACGTAATTTATATACAATCCATAATTACTCCCAGAAATCTCAATAAATAATTTTGGTTATGCATTTACATATTTTCGGATAAATTTCATTGCCGCCATCTTGGTCATATCGACACACACCAAACACAAAGTTCCAAACAATTCCCCATATCATGCAAAACAAGTACTCGGCACACATAAAATTTTTTACTTTGCAACCAATTGGTATTGATTTTACTGATATTTAAAGGAATGACATGTCAATCCAGTATTATCACCAGCTAATCATAGACAAAAAATGTCAAGTCTGTTGTCGTGTGTATACGACAACGGAGATGAGACATCACGTTTTTCTGTCGTATGTATACGACAAAGAGGAGGAGATGTCACATATTTTTGTCGTCTGTATACGACAAAGGACAATGGTACAGAAAGAGTTAAAGTACATTTCATGATTTTTTTTGTCAGGTTGCATATATTTTGTCTGTGAAGCTTTGGTGTTTAATTAAGATTAAATAATGAAACATAGTTTTATATAATACAAAATTGAAGCAATCTCTAGATAATGAATTAGAAGCTTTAGGGAGACTAGTCTTTGTTGTTGTTTTTTTTTATTATTTCAAAATCTTGATGTGTCCCATACAGAAAGCAAGACTCAAAGGTTTAACTCAAATATCGCATTCGGTGTCCCAAAATCATGATTAACCATTTAAGAGATGAAGATATAAATTTATTACATTTTTAACAGTAAAATATCAACTTGATAAAACTTACATTAACACTGCTTATATCTAGTGATGATATAAGTTTCGGCCCGATAACATTGCGCACTATTTGTGTAGAATTTTTTGCTATTCTTGAATAAAATCATATAAAGTAAGGAAATTTAAAACCTTTATAGTATTTTGGATATTAATAGTAAGTTAGTAACCTAATGGATTTTATTGATATGTTTTTGTATTTTTGCTTTATTTTGAACAAAAAATAGAACTTTATCCGTGGCTTATTAATATTCAATAAGCCTTGGCGTATTAATATTCTATAAGCCTAAGGCACTCTATCCCACTCAGTTGTAACCACAAAGCTAAGGACTATGTATGGTTTTGCCTTTTTTTGGCCCCTAAATTCATCAAATTTGAATTTAATTATTGCACTTTCAAATCATTTTATTTCAAATATAGACTACATCCCTCATGCAACTGTAATAATATTTGTTTGTTGTTTGTACTATGGTTGCCATGGTAACCATCCAGAATTTGCATAAATTATGCAAATGTAAATATTTGGTCAGTTTTGGTCAATTTTAACATAGTTTTTCACATACAAACCATAGAGCGCATTCTTACACAAACTTTATATTTCTCCTAAAGATGTGGTTTAAGTGCCCAAATATTCTCATTTGATATTAGGTTTGTTCAAGAAAGTGCTCAATAGTTTCTAATAGAAAAACTATCTAAAAATGGGCCAAAATTGAATAAATGGTCAAATTTCCCTATAATATGCATATTTGAGGTGGTCGTCATGACAACCAGAATTGAAATAACAAATAATTATTGTTTCAGTTGTTATCAGGGGTGTATTCCATATTTGAAATACATTGATTTGAGAGTTAGATATTCTGTTTCAAAATTTTATGATTTGGGGGCCACAAAAAGACCAAACTATACATAGTCCTTTTAAATATGAAATCAAAACATTTGGGAATTTCAAATATGTAATTAAAAGAAAATTCAATGGTTTCCCATTAAATATCAAATATATTTCACTCGTATGTTTGTTGGTTATTGTAAAGTTTTTTAAGATTTACCACACTTGACTCCTTGTGACCTTGTAAGACAGTCGAACAAACTTGGTAGCCCATCATCTCATGATCAGCATTCTACCAGAAAAATACCAGTACCCTGGACCTTTTGGTTACTGATTAAAAGTTGCTTGAAGTTTTTCTGATACATTCAATCCCTGCGACCTTAAAAGTGGATCAAGGCTATCAACTTGTAAAAACATGGTAGCCTTTCTGAGTTTCATCCCAGCATGCTTCAGGCCAAATATCTGTACCCTGGACAATTTGGTTATTAGAAAAAGTTTCTTGAAGATTTTAAGACATTAGACCTGTCACCTCTGTGACCTTTAAAGTATGTCAAGGTCATTCATTTCAACATATTTGTTAGCCCTTCATCCCAGCATGCTACCTGCATAATATCAGCAGCCTGGGTCTTTCGGTTATTGAGATGTTTTGTAGCATACGGCAGATGACAGACAAAACATGTTATTATACCTCACTTTTATTTAAAATGACCCCATTGGATTAAACGTGATCAAATGACATTGTATAAATGAGATATTTCACTGAAATTGAAGCATTGGGGAAATAACCCTAGAGAAATGAACTTTGAGGGAAACAATCATCAAGGAAAATAACCCCAGGAAAATAACGTTTTGGGGAAATAACCATCAAGGGAAATAACCCTTCGGAAGTCCCGTAATTCCTTAGTCGAACGCGACCGGAAGTGTTGTCGTCTGCAACAACAACAAACGCTGCATCCTCGGACAAAAATAACCCTTCCCAGCTAGATGACCTAATTATATTACTTACAAATCAGTTTCGTACAACATTTCAGCAAAACTAAGACACTGACACACCAGGAAGGATCAAATCATATTATCTGACCAGAACAGTTTAGCAGTTAAGAAATGTAAAACTTGACTTGATCTTTGATCCGATGACTTAAATATTGTGATGTTTGGTAAATTGACACCTTGTTTGATTACTTCCATATTTGGCTTCATAATGTTATAACGAAATGTTCAGCAGTCAAGATACTGGCATGTAAAAATATCTTAAAGCTGACAATGCAACTTAAAAAGCTTTCAATTAATGTTTTTTAAAAAAAAGGTTTTTTATGGTTTTGAGATCGTCCCTATCTGTTCCGACCATCCGTTTCTAAGGAAGTGCCGACATTTTACATTGCCAACGAGTATGGGCCCCGATGGGTATATAAAGGTCATAGCCTGTAAAACCGGTTTTCAAAGTACTCCTGACCATCACAACATTCAGTGCTCAGCGTACTCGGCAACCGCTGTCAAAATCAAACGCACTCACCTGTAGACTTTGAACCACAATACTGCCATGCTGGTTGTTACTAATAACACATTCTTGAAATTGCGTATCCGAAATAAAAGGTATATCACTGAAAATACTTCCATAAATCCAATATATATCGCCTGTCTTTCACTTGCATATAATCGTATCCACGTACAAACTCTTAGTCTTGGTCATGTAGACGCTTGACAAGCAAACACGTGTAAAACACGGCACACCCAGGCGTGTAGTCAACAATGGGAAATTATATATTTTAACAATTCTCATGGACTAATTTGGAATTAGTATGGTTTCTACGCTGGATGTTAGTACTAGTTGGATATCAAAAAGGTATAGGCATAAGCGTTAATTAGCCATTTGTTTGTTTCACTTGCAACATATTTTACATAAAGTTGTGTTGTGTTATTTTGTTGTAAGTTTCATGGGGATATGGATGTTGTTATTACAATTTCATTTCACATTCATTATATATCTTTCCAATATCCATATCAATATTCGTAAAAAAAACACCTGAAAACGAGCCATAACGTTATGTGTACAGACTATCTGTACCTGTACAAGACGTGCTACAGGGAGAGGGCAGTGTCGGAATGAAACCGGTTTTGAAACTATTGGTGCTTTTATACCCAAGGATATTGATGTCTATACACGTTACCAAGCAAGGGTAAATAAAAAATGGCTGCCACTTACTTGATTACCAAAACCGGAAGACACATGGTCAATGTAGGGAACATCTTGTTGCGTACTGACCTCTGTGACTACTGGGTTGTGTACTGTCCCTCTGTGACTACTGGGTTGTGTACTGGCCTCTGTGACTACTGAGATGTGTACTGGCCTCTGTGACTAATGGGTTGTGTACTGGCCTCTGTGACTACTGGGTTGTGTACTGTCCCTCTGTGACTACTGGGTTGTGTACTGGCCTCTGTGACTACTGAGATGTGTACTGGCCTCTGTGACTAATGGGTTGTGTACTGGCCTGTGACTACTGGGTTGTGTACTGGCCTCTGTGACTAATGGGTTGTGTTCTGGCCTCTGTGACTACTGGGTTGTGTACTTGCCTCTGTGATTACTGGGTTGTGTACTGGCCTCTGTGACTACTGGGTTGTGCCACTGTGACTGGCCTCTGTGACAAATGGTTAAGCATGTGATTTTCTTAACTTTCCTGGTCCTTTATATATATTTAGAAGGCCAAAAAAACACTTTCCCCCCTTGGGATTTTCTGGGAGTTTTTTTCTGTTATAAGTATGATGCTCATCAACCAAAAAAAGCAATAATAAATTCTGTTGCAATTAGTTCAAGGGTAAATCATAAATTGACTGGACTATTAGAGCATCATTTGCAGTGGCTGGAAGGGCAATAAGGACTAGGCTACCTGCTCGCACGTTACAATGGTCAGTAATTTCATTAGGCCTAACTAAGTGTTTTGGCTTCAAGTTCAATCATCAACTGATCAAATGTAAATTGTGCAAGTTTACTATTTATTGTCGTCGACTCGGAAGAAAAATATTTAACCAGGAAGAACAAAACATCGGACATTAACCTGCACGCCTGGATGTAAACATCCGATACCCTGTAGGCCAATATAGCTAGGTAGCGATTAGACGATCGCGATTGTTCAGTCGCGATCGCTCGGTAGGAACAACTGCACGTCGGAAGCTCATGTCTTCAAACACGTACACCGATATCTTGCTTCATGCTTCTGCTATTCTACATCTGCCATGATATGCAACAATCAATTATTTCAACAGAAATACTTACCTTTATCGTTTTGGTAGACAGCAATTGTAAAGCAATCGTCAGCAAATATGATTGTGTGCGAGAATGAATTTACAAGCGCCCTCTAACGTGATAACAGAGTCAGATCTGATGAATGTTTGATAGACAGGGGCGTGTGTTTCAATAGATCAATATCTAAGTAGATTTATCAAGATAATTAATTATCTACACATCAGGAGAGAACGATTTTAATACTTTATTTACAAAGTATACCTTTATTGTAATACACATATCAACTGATTTTGATGCAATAAAACTGTAATTATCATAAAATATCCATATTTTGTGGACAAAGGGAAACAACTCTTCTGACTTTATAAGGCTCAAAAACAGTATAATATAGCCATAGGTAAAGCCAGAGACGTATATAACACACATATATATATATATATATATATATATATGGCTTTATATGTCTCTGGTAAAGCCATATATATATAAACATGTACATCTAGCCTAGATATTTTTTGCAGAATTAAGAACATTTTTTATAGTTATTGATGGGGAAATTTGATTTAAAATGAACTGTATATTGTCCAATTGTCTATTTTTTTTGGTTAGTGTATATATGTAGACAGGGATGTATATATGCGTCCCTGGTGTAGACTGGCTCCTGTATTGGAAATTGACTTAGACAGAGGGGCAGAAATAGTGGTTTTGAGACTATACAAAAAGTGCAGGGTTTTCAACCAGTATTTATATGGATATTTTTTTTATCAAAGGGGACTGAACGTAAGGGTGAGAATAGACTATTGACAAGCATGACCACCATCTGTAGCTTAGGTCATGTATTATAGTCTACCAATTAGAGGCAATTTCAATACAAATCTGTTCATGTCAAATTTATAGTCTATATATATCTATTTCACTCAACAATGATTTGCTATAAATAGAACAAAAATGTATGGTCAACTTCATAATAAGGTATGATATTCCGTCAAATTTTAATAATCCATCACAATGGATTTTTTTTTTCAGAATAATATGTGTTCAAATGTATCAAATTATTCTCTGGTCTGTCTGCAGCATTATTTTCTTCATTTGTTATTTCTCCTAGTATTTATACTTTCAAAGCTTATTCAGCATGCATATATATGTGTTACATTCAACCTTCTCAGCCATGGATCTTGGTATACATACACTTAAGGTGTCCTTAAAATCAAAGAGTTAAAGTTCTCTTATATTCTCTATAGACCCCCTGGTGTATGTCACAATAAAAAGACTCAATATGCTCCGCACGAAGACTAGCTTCATTTTCATCGAAAGTGTCCCACAGCAGTGAAAACTTTAACAAAAATTGCCCTAGCTATTTTGAAGACAGGTATTGCACCTCTTTGGTATCAGCCTTGTGATTGGTCAGTATTTTTCACTTGAAACCTAACAAATGGCTGATTGCCCCATGCCTTCCTTGATTTTGATACTATTTGTTATGACTTTAAATTACTCCTTGAAGATTGGAATTTACACCATGGGTCAGTTATGACATATGTGTGTATATATGTTTCAAACCCTATAGCAGCTAGAGGTTAGCTTTGAGTAATGGGAAAGAGAATAGTGTGCATTGGATCCACCGGAAATTCAGGTTCCTCAATCTAGCTAGCTACCACTGAGCTGGAGGGAAATTCGGATATGGGGCGCCATTTTACTATTTATTAACAAAACTGGATATCCATAATTCATTTTTGGATATCCATAATTCGAATTTATGATATCATTAAATAATTTTGGATATCTTAAATTAATTTTGGATATCCTAAATTAATTTTGGATATCCAAAATTCGAATTATGGATATCCATATATGAATTATGGATATCCATATATGAATTATGGATATCCATATATGAATTATGGATATCCATATATGAATTATGGATATCCATAATTCGAATTATGGATATCCATAATTCGAATTTTGGATATCCATAATTTGATTTTTGGATATCTATAAATGAATTTAGGATATCCAAAAATAGAATTATGGATATCCTAAATTCAATGTATTTTGGGATATCCATAATTCGATTTTTGGAAATTCAAAAATTATTTACGGATATCCATGATTCGAATTTTGGACATCCAGTTTTGTTAATAAAAAGTAAAACGGCACCACCTATGTGCCGTTTTACAATTAATAACACAACTGGATATCTAAAATTCGAAATATGGATATCAACAATTCAAATTTTGGATATCCAAAATTCGAATTTTGGATATCCATAAATAATTTTGGATATCCTTAATTAATTTTGGATTTCTTATTTATTTTTGGATATCCTTAATTATTTTTGGATATCCGAAATTCCAATTATGGATATCCATAAATGATTTTTGGATATCCAAAAATCGAATTATGGATATCCAAAAATAAATGGAATTTGTGATATACAAAATTCGAATTTTGAATATCCATAATTCATTTTTGGATATCCATAATTCGATTTTTGGATATCTATAAATGAATTTTGGATATCCAAAAATAGAATTAATGATATCCAAAATTCAATGTATTTTTGGATATCCATAATTCGATTTTTGGATATCCATAATTCGAATTTGGGATATCCAGTTTTGTTAATAAATAGTAAAACGGCGCCCCATATTCGGATCCCTATTAAGAAGTACCGTATGACTAGAACACTGACTTGTCAGAGGGCCCTGCTACATATTGTATGTATATGGCCCTAAAAGTTTAGCAGATAATAAAACATGAACTTGTCCTTTGACCCCATTGACCTTGAGGTTTGTTCATTAAATTTGACACCTTGTTTGATTGTTCTTTCAAACTTTGCTTCATAAATGTCATAACAAAATGTTTATCAGGGAAAAATTGACAGACAAACAGACAGACAACATAATTACTATAGCTAGTTCTAAATTGCATGCAGCTAGGGCTTTATCAAAATCTGCCACACAGGCACTTGTGGCCAGGAGAATAACCACCTATATATAGAGAGATAATATAGCAAAATATGAATAATTAAATAAGATATAAAAACAAAATTTTTCAATTTTCTTTTTATGTTATTAATCATCTAAAACTATACTGAAATAATTGCCAAATTTCAGTGATACATTAAGCGGTTATTTCACAAAAAATCGACTACATGTATCCGACACTGAAAAAGAGAGAAGGTATGCAACTCAGTGGCAGAAAATAAACCACGTTACAAAACGGTCATAAAAACTTACCTTCCGTTCAGACTAGAGAAAAACTAACAGGTTCCATACATCCCCTATATATTTCCATTTCTTAAAAGCTATAAAGATCCACACGTTTATTTATCAATTGCTAGCATGGGGTCGTAACATCTCAGAAAACCCCCCGAAATATCTATAGATGGTTATTCTCCTGGCCACAAGTGCCTGTGAACTAGGCTAAAGGGAAAAATCCATCTAGCTCGAATCTAGAAGGAGACTGTAATCCTATGTATGACTAAAATCTGTCACACAATGTATAAAAGTTGTCCCCCTTAGCCCATTTTCTGAAACATCATGATCATAAGTCTAAAAACATTTAAGGTAGAAGAGTGAAACAATTCTCTTGTCTTTCATAACACACATTTATGATTGTAAGTATGGTAAATGCTGGTGAAAAAAAAATGAAAACAATGTGAGAGGGATGTGTATGGGACCTTGAGATAGAAGGTACATCTACACCTCACACCAGGTTAGTGCTATTTATGACATGGATGGTGCTATATCGCTGTGATTTAATTCTCTCACACTTATCCAGAGAAGTATACCATATTTGTTGTAATAAACATTACTGGATAGTGGTATAAGGTAGTGCTGGCTGTATCATATACATCATAGTGCTGGCTGTATCATGTACATAATAGTGCTGACTGGATAATGATACACATAGTGCTAACTGGATAATGATACATGTACATCATATTGACTGGATAATGATACATGTACATCATAGTGCTGACTGGGTAATGGTACATGTACATCATAGTGCTGACTGGGTAATGGTACATGTACATCATATTGACTGGATAATAGTACATGTACATCATATTGACTGGATAATGGTACATGTACATCATAGTGCTGACTGGATAATGGTACATGTACATCATAGTGACTGGATAATGGTACATGTACATCATATTGACTGGATAATGGTACATGTACATCATAGTGCTGACTGGGTAATGGTACATGTACATCATATTGACTGGATAATGGTACATGTACATCATAGTGACTGGATAATGGTACATGTACATCATATTGACTGGATAATGATACATGTACATCATAGTGCTGACTGGGTAATGGTACATGTACATCATAGTGCTGACTGGGTAATGGTACATGTACATCATATTGACTGGATAATAGTACATGTACATCATATTGACTGGATAATGGTACATGTACATCATAGTGCTGACTGGATAATGGTACATGTACATCATAGTGACTGGATAATGGTACATGTACATCATATTGACTGGATAATGGTACATGTACATCATAGTGCTGACTGGGTAATGGTACATGTACATCATATTGACTGGATAATGATACATGTACATCATAGTGACTGGATAATGGTACATGTACATCATAGTGACTGGATAATGGTACATGTACTTCATAGTGTTGACTGGATAATGGTACATGTACATCATAGTGACTGGATAATGATACATGTACATCATAGTGCTGACTGGATAATGGTACATGTACATCATAGTGTTGACTGGATAATGGTACATGCTCATCATAGTGTTGACTGGATAATGATACATGTACATCAAAGTGTTGACTGGATAATGGTACATGTACATCATAGTGTTGACTGGATAATGGTACATGCTCATCATAGTGTTGACTGGATAATGATACATGTACATCATAGTGCTGACTGGATAATGATACATGTACATCATAGTGCTGACTGGATAATGATACATGTACATCATAGTGTTGACTGGATAATGGTACATGCTCATCATAGTGTTGACTGGATAATGATACATGTACATCATAGTGCTGACTGGATAATGATACATGTACATCATAGTGCTGACTGGATAATGATACATGTACATCATAGTGACTGGATAATGGTACATGTACATCATAGTGACTGGATAATGATACATGTACATCATAGTGCTGACTGGATAATGGTACATGTACATCATAGTGACTGGATAATGATACATGTACATCATAGTGACTGGATAATGGTACATGTACATCATAGTGACTGGATAATTATACATGTACATCATAGTGACTGGATAATGGTACATGTACATCATAGTGACTGGATAATGGTACATGTACATCATAGGGCTGACTGGGTAATGGTACATGTACATCATAGTGTTGACTGGATAATGGTACATGTACATCATAGTGACTGGATAATGGTACATGTACATCATAGTGACTGGATAATGGTACATGTATATCATAGTGTTGACTGGATAATGGTACATGTACATCATAGTGACTGGATAATGGTACATGTACATCATAGTGACTGGATAATGGTACATGTACATCATAGTGACTGGATAATGGTACATGTACATCATAGTGTTGACTGGATAATGGTACATGTACATCATAGTGACTGGATAATGGTACATGTACATCATAGTGCTGACTGGATAATGATACATGTACATCATAGTGCTGACTGGATAATGATACATGTACATCATAGTGACTGGATATTGGTACATGTACATCCTAGTGCTGACTGGATAATGGTACATGTACATCATAGTGACTGGATAATGATACATGTACATCATAGTGCTGACTGGATAATGATACATGTACATCATAGTGACTGGATAATGGTACATGTACATCATAGTGACTGGATAATGATACATGTACATCATAGTGACTGGATAATGGTACATGTACATCATAGTGACTGGATAATGATACATGTACATCATAGGGCTGACTGGATAATGGTACATGTACATCATAGTGTTGACTGGATAATGGTACATGTACATCATAGTGACTGGATAATGGTACATGTACATCATAGTGACTGGATAATGGTACATGTACATCATAGTGACTGGATAATGATACATGTACATCATAGTGCTGACTGGATAATGATACATGTACATCATAGTGACTGGATAATGGTACATGTACATCATAGTGACTGGATAATGATACATGTACATCATAGTGACTGGATAATGGTACATGTACATCATAGTGACTGGATAATGATACATGTACATCATAGTGTTGACTGGATAATGGTACATGT
This sequence comes from Mimachlamys varia, assembly GCA_947623455.1. Taxonomy (NCBI): domain Eukaryota; kingdom Metazoa; phylum Mollusca; class Bivalvia; order Pectinida; family Pectinidae; genus Mimachlamys; species Mimachlamys varia. The sequence goes on along the minus strand of OX392531.1, from coordinate 33,193,330 downwards.
ACATCATAGTGCTGACTGGGTAATGGTACATGTACATCATAGTGTTGACTGGATAATGGTACATGTACATCATAGTGACTGGATAATGGTACATGTACATCATAGTGACTGGATAATGGTACATGTACATCATAGTGTTGACTGGATAATGGTACATGTACATCATAGTGACTGGATAATGGTACATGTACATCATAGTGACTGGATAATGGTACATGTACATCATAGTGTTGACTGGATAATGATACATGTACATCATAGTGACTGGATAATGGTACATGTACATCATAGTGACTGGATAATGATACATGTACATCATAGTGACTGGATAATAGTACATGTACATCATAGTGACTGGATAATGATACATGTACATCATAGTGACTGGATAATGGTACATGTACATCATAGTGACTGGATAATGATACATGTACATCATAGTGTTGACTGGATAATGGTACATGTACATCATAGTGTTGACTGGATAATGGTACATGTACATCATAGTGTTGACTGGATAATGGTACATGTACATCATAGTGCTGACTGGATAATGGTACATGTACATCATAGTGCTGACTGGATAATGGTACATGTACATCATAGTGTTGACTGGATAATGGTACATGTACATCATAGTGTTGACTGGATAATGGTACATGTACATCATAGTGTTGACTGGATAATGGTACATGTACATCATAGTGACTGGATAATGGTACATGTACATCATAGTGACTGGATAATGGTACATGTACTTCATAGTGTTGACTGGATAATGATACATGTACATCATAGTGTTGACTGGATAATGGTACATGTACATCATAGTGACTGGACAATGATACATGTACATCATTGTGCTGACTGGATAATGATACATGTACATCATAGTGACTGGATAATGATACATGTACATCATCTTGATCCTTCGCTGCATGACTAGTCCTGTAAGCCTTATATAAAGTTCCTTTAAAAGGAACCTGAATCAATCTGTAGCTAATCCAAATGAAACTATTTCTAATACTTTTAAAAAGTAGCCTTTGAAAATTAAATGTTACTTTTTGCCAGTTAAGAAATGATGCAAGCGACTTGAATCATCATGAATTTATAGGTCATCTTTTCCCAAATAAGTTTGCGCTTGTGGTGCACCTCATGAAAATAACAATCAGTATTTTTTATTTGTCATAATTTCTTTAATTCTAAGTATTTAATTAATGAAATACATGACTGTATTGGTTGTTTTTATTTAACTCTATCAACTTCAGGAGATAATACCCTATAAGATGATATTAATTAACTTATTTTAACCAACGTACAATATTATATATTTACATTCTGATTGTGTCTTCTCTATATGAACGTACAAACTGAAAACAACAAACACTAGACTATGAATACATCATGAATACAGTATGAATACATCCATTCACGTGAATTACTTGTGACGTAATATATTAGTCTTGTTCAATACAAGTCTTACGGCTCCGCTTCGGATAACATGGAGAACGCTCCCGCGTCAAACGCTCAAATGACTACGGTAAATTATTGGCGCCAATTTTACCCAAATTATGGCTGTTCCGCTTTTTTCGTTTAAAGGACGGTGTAATAACAAACGCAGTTGATTAACCAGTTGTTCAATAAATAAGAAATTGAATTAAACAATTATTCAATGGTAAAAATGTAAATATATGGATTGAACGGCGTTGTTTTAATTTTCATGCCGGTATGAATGCAAATCGGTTACACCCATATTGACCATGAAGCCCTAGCGGGCTTCATGCAATATGGATGTAACCGCTTTGCATTCATACCGGCATGAAAATTAAAAAACGCCGTTCAATCCCTATATAAATACAGTTGATTTTCTTTATCTCTAATATCTATTATTAAATCAACGGGGCAAAAATACTTCCGAATCAAAAGGGGTCGAGTTATACAAGTTCACAGTTGATTTTTGTTATCGCTAATATCTATTAAGTCAACGGGGCAAAAATACTTTGAATCAAAAGGGGTCAAGTTATACGAGTTTGAGATAACGAGGTTCGACTATAGTATTAAACCATTTAAGTGACTATGATATAATAATTGAATAATTAAAACTTTTATGATACAGTCAGATGGTATATATATGACTACGGTATACGGTGTACCTGGTATTTTGTTTAAACCGGATGTCATCGGGACCAAAGTTTTTGGCTGGTTTACACAAGTATTCGGTTTGTAGAGGTTTCATGTTAGTTCTTAGGGAAATGCTTGGACCAAATGAAATTGTAAGGCTGAAATAGACAGGGATTCGGATTAGACAGGGGCCGGTTTAGACAAGTAATAATGTATAATATAAAGCAGTAATTACTGAGGATGATTACACATCTTATATAGATGTGTTATTAGATGTGTGTGTGTGTGTGTGTGTGTGTGTGTGTGTGTGTGTGTGTGTGTGTGTGTGCGTGAGTGTGTGTGTGTGTGTGTGTGTCAAGTACAAAGATTGTGCTTTATTGTCTAATAGATATATACTACTTTATTCACTGAAGTTTGTATAAGGTATCTATTGTAGCATCGTTGGATACCCGCGGTTTATCTAGCTTCGTCGGATACCCACAGTTTATCTAGCTTTGCTTACTCACTCATCATGATGAGTGAATGTAAGCGAAGCGAGATCAACCATGGGTATCCAACGATGCTATTGGAGAGGACTTATATATGCTTGCCTGTTGTCCAATCCTTTCCTTTTCAATAAAATTTGTTGAAATGAAATCCTGCTGGCTGGCTTAAAATGGCTTCACTGCATGTCATGATAAAAAACAAACAAAAAAGTCAAGATGTAAGTTCCAACAACATTTTATTTGACCACATCACCATGTATAACTAATTACTGAGAACAGGAATTAATTAACCAATATATATATATATCTATATATAGATATTGTATGATGACTTCAGTCATAATAATATGGATAATGTTGTACAAATAACATTAGGGATATATATATAGTTGATATAAACTCTAAAATTTACAAAATCACAGCAAAATAGATGAACAAACTTGGAACCTGGTGATTTTGTTTGCTGTAAAAAGTTATGATATAACTTGTTGATAACAAGCATTTAAAAGATCAAGGGGAATTTAATAAAGTATAATTTTAGAAAAAGTTTTTCTCAGATAACTTGAAACTCTTGAAAGGTATCCACACCATAAGTGTGAAGCCTTAGAATTGGCTAATATTTGAATCATTCCCAATTATTATTTGACAAGAAGTATTTGCAATTTTCAGAAAGTATATATAAGAATGGCTATGATTAATGTTTTCTTAGAGTTTACAGCAAACAAAATCCTCCTTCAGGACAGGCTTCATGACAAAGGAGAGAATAAACTTACCGTACCATGACTGTACATCCCTGATTTACCCGTACTCTACACAGATGGAAACTTGTGTTTTAAAATGGATGTACAATTGCTAATTAATTAGGCATGACTAAGGTTGTTAACAAAGCCACGAAGAAAGAACCGAACCCATCAGTTTAGTGTTAGGTTGAGATATATCTAATATGGTGGCACCAAATTGGTCCCAAAAAGATTTTAATTCACCGTTCAAAAAAGATAACCAAGAAATGTTTCACAGTAAATAAGACACAATATCATGGTATGGTAATTTTGTTTTTATATAAATGGGAAAAATCTAATGAGAAATCCTATATATTCTTCTATGTGGTTCAAATGTAACAGGACAGTGCTAGAATAGAAAATCACAAACAACTTTTCACAATATAAATATCAATATTTCCTAACAATTTCACAAATTTTCATACACAAAAACACTACACGACTTCCTGTCTGGTAACCATGGAAACTGTTCAAACAAGTAAGTCACATCCAGCTCATCCACACACAATATCTCTATTTAAGGAGGGAATAACTCTAGATACTCATGACCAGAAACACAAAACTGCCATGTGTAAAAAAATCATTCAATATTGTGTGAAATATAAAAAAAAATGTAAAGTAAAACACCATTTAAGATGCCTTGTTGTGTATTGCATTGATCACTTATTAAAAAGACTTTTGCTACAATCTGCAAAATGAAATACTGATTTCTTCACCAACATCTCCTATATACTGATCATTTACACAAAAAATCATTTTTCATAATTTTCAAATAATAAATGTTAATATGTAGTAAAAAAGTCATAAGGCTGTGAAAATAGGAAACAAACTTAATTTGCCTCCAAGCATGCAGTTTTGTGTATAATGCACTTTAATCCGATGACCATAGACTAGAGTAAAGTTTGCATTTGAAAATGATACTTTCCAATATTTTGTAATAAGTTACAAGAATTGCACATATACAAATGTTAAGAATTTACAAAATTAAATGTTATCAATACAAAACCAACATGATCAATGCAAAAACAAATATGTGAAATAATGACTGCAATTGTTTTAATTGTGCATACCCTGTCAATAGCAATATTCAAAATATCTGAATTAAATACTGTAGAAAAATGAGATCTTAGCACTTAAATAATTGCAATTTAATTTACTTGCGTACCATGCATTGACATAAGTAAATGATATGACTGGAGAACCAAATATTCAATTTGATATTCAATATAACAAAACAAAGAAATGAGACAATCATAGAATATATCACTAAATTTTACAGAAGGGATTCTAACAGGTGATTTCTTCGCTTTCCATCAACAATCTAACAATGATACAATTATAAACAAAAATCTCTACTGCAGTTTACACATCAAGAATTAAGTTAATATAATGCCTTTTCTGATATGGTATCAATGCATAGTATGTATTTCAGATAAACATGCATTATCTCCCTTTGAAAAGCCCCTGAATAGGAGATGAAAACATTATGATGACAAGGCATTACATTGAAAGTTTTTAAGCAACCATTTAGTGTTTAATAGGACAGCCTTAAGCAGTCGTTTAAAGTTTAATACGACAGCCTTAAGCAGCTGTTTAATAGAAAGCTTTAAGCAGCCGTTTAATGTTTAATATGACAGCCTTAAGCAGCCATTTTAATACAACAGCCTTAAGTCGTTAAATGTTTAATACGACAGCCTTAAACAACCATTTAAAGTTTAATACGACAGCCTTAAGCCGCCATTTAATGTTTAATATGACAGCCTTAAGCCGTTAAAAGTTTAATACAACAGCCTTAAGCAACTGTTTAATATGTTGATATTATGACAGCTTGATGCAGCCGTTTAATTTTTAATATGACAGCCTGATGCAGCCGTTTAATATGACAGCTAACTCTCAGGTATAGCTTCTGGTTAGGGAGAGGTAGGCACAGTCTCATATCAAATCTGTTATCTATTGATGCAACTTTTCTTTTCTTGAAAAGGCAAAACAACAGTTATATACCAATTCAATTTCTGGCTGAGACTGAGGCAAACATACCCGTTACCAATTTGATTGTCTCCCCTTACCCTAAATATTACTGCAGATTCATCAACTCACATTGTAATCTGTCCTAAAATTATGTAACCAGAATACCTAAAATGGTATAGATAACCACTTTTTTCATTTATTACCACAGAACCTTAATGAGCTCAAAACATCTTTTAATTACAACTACAGAATGTACCACACACATGCTTTAATTGTTTAAGACATCATCTCAATTATAGTAATTGTCCTAAATACACAATGGGAAATCACAACAATAATTCTATTGGGTTTCAAACCTTAAATCTAGGAAAAAGTGTTTTTTTTCTGTTTTATATAAAATCTATCTGTATTTTCAAATCTACATGTACAAACAATGCTACCAAGGTGTCCTTTAGCAAAACTTTTCATACTTACATATATATCATTTAACTTCAGGTCTGCTTTATAACATGCTATTTGACATAAACTACTTTTAATATCATGTAATTAACTCCTCTCTATATCATATCTTGTCACCCTTTCCCCAAAATATTTTATGTGAAATTTAAATGTTTAAATCAATGAAAACAATGGTGACTATTTTGTAATGACCAGGCCCCAGTTTCATCAACGCTCCTTAACCTAAGGAAATTCCTTAACTTAAAAATCTCCATAGGAAAGCATTACAGAATTTAAGGGGAAAATCCTTAGCTAAGGAAATTTCCTTAAATTCTGTAATGGTTTCCTATGGAGATTTTTAAGTTAAGGAACGTTGATGCAGGACAATTTCTAACCTTATGACCAAACAGCAATTCAAACAAACAGTAAAAGTATCAGCTAGCTTTGTTTCATTATGGCATGAGGTGCTAATAGATGTGAATGTAGTATTTGAAATAGGAGTATAATTTGTGTATACATAACACATTGATTTTTATAAAAACGGTTTTCTTTTCACCGAGGAATAGAATTCTGTTAATTGTCACATTTCACTTAATATCACATTTCCCTCTGATGTGACATTAAGAGGGTTGCTTTACAATGAATTCCATACATTTTGGCCCACTTCGTTAATAATATGTCAAATTCTCAAGCACTGTGTCAGAATGACCCATGGCAGATTACAAAACATACACAATAGGTCTTCATCTGATCTAAAGCCCAGAGTTAAAAATAAAATAATGCATTTGTACAAACTGCTTTTTGCTTTGTGCAGTGATGCTTAACAGATTTGGTCCCTTAAACTAGAGATGGAAAGAGCGATTCTGAGTTGCAATAACTTGTGCCCAATCCATACTTAAACATTTTTGCAATAAAATATGTTTTATTTCCCAGAGATGTAGAAAACCTGCAAAAACATATGGGAACACATCTCTGCTTTGACCTTTCCCTGCTGTTCATAATAATAGAGCTACTGGGTGGTATATTACATAATGTTTCTCAACTGGCTATGTTTTGCTAAAATTAACTTGAGATATGTTGAATTAAACTCGACAGTCTGTTACTGTTCACATTCATCTATGAATTGTCAAGGTGACAATCAAATCAGACTACCACCTGGGTACATGGTGAAATCTGACTACCCCCTCGGTACATGGAGAAATCTGACTATCACCTGGGTACATGGTGAACTCTGACTTCCACCTGGGTACATGGTAAAATCAGACTACCACCTGGGTACCTGGTAAAATCTGACTATCACCTGGTTACATGGTAAAATCAGACTACCACCTGGGTACATGGAGAAATATAACTATCACCTGGGTACATGGTGAACTCTGACTTCCACCTGGGTACATGGTGAAATCTGACTACCACCTGGGTACATGGTGAAATCTGACTTCCACCTGGTTACATGGCGAGAAGGTTCATAAAACCCTGTAAAATCAACTTCATGAAAACCCAATGTACACCTTTTTAAGAATCCCAGAACAACAGCCACAATATTAGTATTTAAGAATAATCAGTACTTGGTGTTTCATGGGACTGTATTTTTATCCTTGTTTTAACACCATTTAACCCTTTTCACCACTGAAACCCTAATGGGCTAATCCAGATCATTACATGTACACTGACCCCTGAAATTTCATAATGAATTATTCCAACTTTTGAATTGGAGGAGTTCAAATGTGCGTCCAGGGGTAAATAAGTTAGAGCAGACATTATTAAGCCAAACAAGTAAAATGCAGCTTTTTCAAGAAATTTTCAGAAATGTGGTACACATTTCAAAACCATTATCAAGTAAAACCAGGTGTACTTTTGACAATCCAAGTCTAGATAAACAAAATTCCAATGAAATATAAGTAACTACATGTAAAAATTGATCCTCCGAACCTTAATTAAGGCGAGGCCGTGTAAGTAAAGCTGAGGTATGTGACTGCAGCCTCTACTGACAAAACACACATAACAGTTCATCTTTCACCTGAGCAACACTAGAATTCCTATCTTTAAACTAAACTTCAACAATCTGGACAATAATAACAGTAATGACTACCTGATTGGGAGGTGTTTTAGTAGTAAGTAACAAATTCAAGTAGTATTTTAAAAAATTATCTTAAAATTTGTGAATTGAGTAACACGCGAGCTACAATGAAAATATTGAACAGATACCTTAATGATTACACTAACATTGACAACCTCTGTATGTACATCTGTCAAACTGTTCCTTTTACGCTCTGTATGAAAAGAATGTGACAAAAAATAAGAAACAACTTAACCATGTTCAGGTAGTTATGGCATGAATCACATGATATTCCGGATTTCTTCTGTGTAAGGCACTAAACCCTCATAATACTAGGTGGGACTAAGTGTAGACTAATATCGGCGTGATGATGACAGTCCTGAGAATCGTGCAGTAGAATCAATGGGACAGTGCTGTCACATGATGGTTTACCTCCACAGGTCGCTACGGAGGCTGGAAACAGTCAAAATAGGTACATTATGTAGATAATTAAACATACAGAGGCTAGAAACAGTCAAGATAGGTACATTATGTAGATAATTAAACATACAGAGGCTAGAAACAGTCAAGATAGGTACATTATGTAGATAATTAAAAATACAGAGGCTAGAAACAGTCAAGATAGGTACATTATGCAGATAATTAACATATGGAGGCTGGAAACAGTCAAGATAGGTACATTATGTAGATAATTAAACATACAGAGGCTAGAAACCGTCAAAATAGGTACATTATGCAGATAATTAACATATGGAGGCTGGAAACAGTCAAGATAGGTACATTATGTAGATTATTAAACATACAGAGGCTGGAAACAGTCAAGATAGGTACATTATGTAGATAATTAACATACAATGTTAAATAAGTTTCTTATCAAAGAGGAATTTCTATGACTGCACAAAATCACAATTATTATAAGCTTTCATAGGGCATTCTCACATACAAATTTATAATCTACTATGAATCAGGAGAACTCCTATGGCCTAAGCTATGGGAAAACTAAAACTCTTTCAAATTTGTTACATTGCATCTGATTGAAAACAATATTAGTATATTCTGCCATATGATTCAAAATAAGTCGAAGTGAAAACCATTATATTTTCTGTTTATCACAATTTTGAAATTAGAACAACAAATAGCTTGACCCTCTATACAATGCAAGCTGGTTGTTTTCTATCCATACTGCTAAGGCTAACCTTTTTAGCTAATTGTTGGTGACCCCTTCAGCAAGCTAACAATTCTAGCTAATTGTTGGTGACCCAACAGCTTGCTAACCATTTTAATCAGTTGTTGACGACCCAACAGCTAGCTAACCATTTTAATAAGTTGTTGGTGACCCAACAGCTAGCTAACCATTTTAATTAGTTGTTGGTGACCGTACAGCTAGCTGACCATTTTGAGTAGTAGTTGAACTGTTACCTGAGTACACCAGATCCAGCCACTAGGAGACTGTGTAGCCAGATGTCCAAACCCTTCTTCTACCTGGTCTTGTCCCTGAAGAACACAAACAAAATATACATAATAAATATGTGGATCTTATGTGGTGGATATGTATGTTAACTAATATATTAATATATACTACTGAATGTGGACTGGATACAACTGAAGGTGGACTAGATATTACTGAATGTGAACTAGATATTACTGAATGTGAACTAGATATTACTGAATGTGAACTAGATACTACTGAATGTGGACTAGATACTACTGAATGTGAACTAGATACTTCTGAATGTGAACTAGATACTACTGAATGTGGACTAGATACTACTGAATGTGAACTAGATACTACTGAATGTGGACTAGATACTACTGAATGTGAACTAGATACTACTGAATGTGAACTAGATACTACTGAATGTGAACTAGATACTACTGAATGTGAACTAGATACTACTGAATGTGGACTAGATACTACTGAATGTGGACAACATACTACTGAATGTGGACTAGATACTACTGAATGTGAACTAGATACTACTGAATGTGAACTAGATATTACAGAGCACAGTTCGCAATACATGCATAACATTTGGCACTTGGCCGGGGAATGAAAAACCTTACATTATAACCATGAATATGTTGTAAGCAAGTTTATTATAACTGTTTTACTGTACTGTATGTGGATTTGATGCTACCCTGTATGTATGAGACATTTAGTATGGATTAGATACTACACTGTATGCATGAGACACTTAGTGTGGATTAGATACTACACTGTATGTATGAAACACTTATTGTGGATTAGATACTACTTTGTGTGGATTATAGATTAACATAAAAATGTAGAGCAAACGTCTTAATGTTGTGTAGGTGTGTTGATCAGTGGGGCACTTAGCGCTGAGGGTGGATACCTAAAGGTATGCAGGGCGATTGGTATCAAAAATGGAAATATAATAGGCGTGGGGTTCCAATCACAACATGGCTCACTATTTTGTGTGGATTAGTTACTTTTGTGGATTAGATACTATTTTGTGTGGATTAGTTATTACTATATATGGATTAGATATTTGCTTCCTTTATAAAAGTGTTCATGAGCTGTGTTACTACTGTTGACTATTATCTCGTAGAAAAGATTGGGATTTTAGCTCCAAGAAAATGTTTACAATCCTATGTACATTTGCAATTTAGTTGTCTTCATAGTAGGCTATATGTTAGAAGATTCAGTCCTTTTAATTGTTCAACAGAAATACCAGTGCACTTAATTGGCTATGTTTTTTAGTGAACACTTCTTTTAAGTCTCGTCTAAAAGAAGAATGTTTTAAATAATTCCATGTTTAAGTACTGAATGCCCAACTCTTCTTTTAAGTCTTGTCTAACAGCAGAATGTTTTGAATAATTCCATGTTTAAGTACTGCATGCCCAACTCTTCTTTTAAGTCTTGTCTAAAAGCAGAATGTTTTAAATAATTCCAAGTACTGAATGCCATACTATACTCTTATCAATTTAATACATTACTTGCATGTTCTTATTTGTGATAATGTACAATACTTTTGTTATCATTGTTATCAATTCTGTAATTGGACCCTCGGGTCTGTTGAATTGAATCAAATAAATAAATAAATGTGTGTTTTGTGTGAATTAGATACTTCTTTGTGTGGATTAGATAAATCACTATGTATAGAGATTGAATTTATTTTGATACATTGTATCAGTGCTCTAGATACTATCTCATGTGCATACTTGCCAACCCTCCCTATTTAGAAGGGAGACTCCCGATTTTGGACCCTAAAATGTTGCATTTTCAACTTTGGAATTTGCTTAAATGTTCCTATTTTTAAAGATGTAATGACTTCATCTGAAAGAAGAGCTCAAAAGAAGCCATTTAAAAGTGTTCTTTTTCCTCTGAATGTTTCTGTATACATATTATTTATGTTTTCAATTCTGAGGACGCGTAATCTCCCCCATGGAAATTTTAAAAAGTTGGCAAGTATGCATGTGGATTATATATAAAAATATATAAAATGTGGATTATACATGCTATTTCATATGGATTTGTCACTATGTGGACTGGTCACTATTAAATGTGGATTAATAGATATGTAGTACTTAATGTCGACTGGACAATATAAAATATGAATTAGATACACATGTGGACTGAACACTATAAAATGGGCATTAAAGGTACTATGATATATATGTATGTCGTGTGGATTCAATCTCATTTCCAGTGTTCTTGTTACTTCTTCCTGTATAAAAGATAACTCTTTCCATAATCAAAACTGACATTTATGTTCTTTAAAATTGTTTACAGTATTAATTTACTGGTATTCTATGCCAATCATTTCTTACTTTTATGATACTTTTCATAACTGCATTTTTTTCCTTAAACCTTTTAAGTAATGATTTATACTAGACTACAAACTGTACTGTTTTGTTGTACTTGAAGGTTGTCCTCGATCTCCAACAGCTGTCTATATAGAAAGACAAACCAGCACAAAGACAACTAGCATTCCTTGTGTGCTGTACATGTGCTTTACATAGTGTTTAATGAATTTATTATCCTGTACCTTTTCTACGGATGAAAAAGAAGATGACAGAACGGATACATTAAAAGAACACTGTGGTATTATAGAGAAGGCTGTGAGGCCAGTCCTTATGTATGTGCTTACTAATATATTGTACCTTGAAGATTATATCTGGGCCTAGTTTCATGAAAGTTTCTTAACTTAATTAATGTAAAACATAATTTCAGAACTTCTTAATAATCCAATAACGTTTTTTTTACGTAAAAAGTTGAGGAACTTCAATCACTGGGACATGATTACATTGTTATCATTTCTTAAACATATAACTGCGTGGTGCGTGCGAGATACTGACATTATAAACAATACTGATACAAGGGAATTCAATTGAATTGTTTATTTTAATTGATTATTCACATAAAACAGATGATGAAAACATTAACAGAGGCTATGTGACAATGACAAAAACAAGAATCACATGCAGAGATCATCAGACATACAAGGATCCAATCAGCAGCTAATCTGGCACAGTAAATAAGGACAGCTCATTGCTCCAATGATCACACTCCCAATTATAGGTGCAGGACATATATTGTGCTATAAGTCGTTCCTACTCCCTATTATAAGACACAAGTTGTGTTCTCAGTTGCTCATACTCCCTGGTATAACATGCTCCCTGGTTTAAGACACAAGCTGTGTTTTTAATCGTTCATACTTCCTGGATAAGACAAAAGCTGTGTTCTCAGTCATTCATACTCCCTGGTATAAGACACAAGTTGTGTTCTCAGTCATTCATACTCCCTAGTGTAAGACACAAACTGTGTTCTCAGTCGTTCATACTCCCTAATTTAAGACACAAGCTGTGTCATCAGTTGTTCATACTTCCTAACCTAAGACATATCTGTAAATGTGTAGTATACATATACATTCATGTATTAAAAATATGGTTCTTCAAATTTACTCCTCAAAACTAAAAAATAAAATGAATCTACATAATTATATTGCTATCATATAAAGCATCTGTCACAGAACCTAAGAATTAAAAGAACTATTGTATCCAGAGTCAATATTATCTGTCCATATCTTTGCTTCTTCTTTAATGTCCAAAAAGAAAATAACTTGTCTTTAACAAGCTGTGTGGGACTAAGTTTAAGAATTCTTATTCTAGAGTGCTATTTAGTGTTTGTTTAAAAGAAGGTGGAGAAGGGGAACAGAGGGGGAGGGTAAGGTTGGAAAAGGGGGTGAGAAGGGGACAGGAGGAGGGTACGGTTGGAGAAGAGGGACAAGAGGGGATAAGGGGGACAGGAAGAGGGTAAGGGGGACAGAAGGGGGATAATAAGAGAAGGGGGACAGGAGGGTATAAGGATGGAGAAGGGGGTCAGGAAGGGGGTAAGGATGGAGAAGGGGGACAAGAAGGAGGTAAGGGTGACAGAAGGGGGATAATAAGAGAAGGGGGACAGGAGGGTATAAGGATGGAGAAGGGGGACAGGAAGGAGGTAAGTATGGAGAATGGGGACAGGAAGGGGGTAAGGATGGAGAAGGGGGACAGGAAGGAGGTAAGGGTGACAGAAGCGGGATTCTAAGAAAAGGGGGACAGGAAGGGGGTAGGGTAAGTGAAACAGGAAAGGATAAGGGTCGAAAAGGAGAGAGGAGGGGAAAAGTGAGAAGAAAAGGGACAAGGGCATGTTGCCAACTGGAAGGAAACTGGAGGACGACTAAAGAACGACAGAAGATAAAAAGAGAGGCCAGGGTATTGATAGCTCAAAAGGGAAGAAGAATAAATAAAGAATGGAACTTGGAAGTTACAAGAGGCTAACCAGCCATCACAACTGTAGAGACCCTCCCATTACCTATAGCTAGTTTATAGCTAGAGAACCATAATGTCTCCTTTTCATGGTTCCTGTTCCAGAAAAGGGAAATAAAAGCCGTGAATAGTGATATCACAATGGCAGAGGCAGGTGTGAATCATTGTTACACAATATCGTAACCAAATGATCATATCCAGGGTGCTACCCACTAGTGGGTAACCAAAAACGTTTACCAACAGTAGCAGGTTTTATTGAAATGAGTGGGGAATGAAGAAACTCATTTCAATTCACGGCTGGAACAGGAACCATGAAAAGGAGACATTATTGAAATGAGTGGGGAATGAAGAAACTCATAGTGTGCTACCCACTAGTGGGTAACCAAAAATGTTTACCAACAGTAGCAGGTTTTATTGAAATGAGTGGGGAATGAAGAAACTCACAGTGGTTGTGTGAGAAAGAAAGTAAAATCGTTGAAAATGATGAGCCAACAGTAACATTACTGCTTAATGATTGTGATGTATATTTTAGTACACAAAGCGTACCTCGTCAACAATAAAATGGATGCTAAGAAAGTTATGTAAATTACAAGTGCTCTTTGTATGAAATTTAAGATTAAACCAATTAAGTATTTTTGACCCAACATTCAACAAAACCCCCGCAGTAAACAGCTGTTTATGAAATATAACTGTTATCCCTGCAGGTATTTATCAACTATTCATCGTCAATCTGTGCCATACCACAAAATAAGTTAATTACAAATGACGCTAACACTCAATCTAAATGTGCTAAAACTAATGATAATTAGAAGAATTGTAATTAGCAAGCAAACATTTAAATAATAAAACAGTGAATAAGTGAGGTTTAAGATATTACAGCTGTAACTTCACTTGAAGCTTTAAATAATGTAACAGAGGACCTGATTTGCAGTAATTGGGTTTTCCACAGGGAGGTCTCGATAATTGGTTTGTAGCACTGTCAGCAGTGATTTGGTCAGTTCCCTGACCACTGGTCAGATACCAACACTGCTTTAGCACTGATAATGAATCATCATTTGGATGTGTGTGTGTGTGTGTTAATGGATCAATAGGAATCAAAGGAAGAGCTCCCCTTCCACTGACTTCTGTTGTCCTTATCTCTCACTTCCTCTGCTACTCAGTCTAAACACTCCAACTCAAGATTCTATTAATGTATATTATAAAGACGTGGGATGTCCACTCTGGGTGAGGAGAAATCCAATCAGCAGTGACAGGCTACTACTAGATCCTATCTCCTACATACAACCACATTATCAATGCGAGATATTAAACTAGTAAAGGGAGATAACTCTTTCATCACTGACTGAGTGTAGCTTGGACCGATTTTATTTTTTTCAAACTATAAATAATGTATGGCACACTTGGAAAAAAAAATCTTTAAATGCACATGTTAAAAAAACAGCTTAATGAACTATAAAGCTACATCACATTTCACAAAATTCACAACTGTATAAACCAGTCATATCGTAAGTTGATAGTGGGCAACTTACAAACAACACCATTACACAAAAAGTACATGTGTCTTTCAGTTCATTTGATTTCTCCTTCAATTTATGACTGTCGGTTAACTAAGCTAGGTCTTATCTAAGCAAACAGAACAAAAGAATCCGGAAATAATTTTTCTCGATATCTCATTCTAACATCTACACACCGATAACAAATCCGAACCAAAGCTAGGACACATGTTACACAGATGTATCATGTACATTACAACTGTCTACCACCATGTAATAATTGTGTCACATATGTTCATTACAACTGCCACACATGAATATTTCAGTTTTCATACATGTATGTTACAGTTGTCATACATGTATGTCACAACTGCCACTGGCACATGTACATAACAACTGCCACTGACACATGTACAGTACAACTGCCACTGACACATGTACATTACAACTGCCACTGGCACATGTACATAACAACTGCCACTGACACATGTACAGTACAACTGCCACTGACACATGTACATTACAACTGCCACTGGCACATGTACATAACAACTGCCACTGACACATGTACAGTACAACTGCCACTGACACATGTACAGTACAACTGCCACTGACACATGTACATTACAACTGCCACTGACACATGTACAGTACAACTGCCACTGACACATGTACATTACAACTGCCACTGACACATGTACATTACAACTGCCACTGACACATGTTCATTACAACTGCCACTGACACATGTACAGTACAACTGCCACTGACACATGTACAATACAACTGCCACTGACACATGTACAATACAACTGCCACACATGTACAATACAACTGCCACTGACACATGTACAGTACAACTGCCACTGACACATGTACAATACAACTGCCACTGACACATGTACAGTACAACTGCCACTGACATATGTACAGTACAACTGCCAATGACACATGTACATTACAACTGCCACTGACACATGTGCAGTACAACTGCCAATGACACATGTACATTACAACTGCCACTGACACATGTGCAGTACAACTGCCAATGACACATGTACATTACAACTGCCACACATGTACATTACAACTGCCACACATGTACATTACAACTATCAAACACAGTAACTGTTGTCACCTATGTACATTTCAACTGTCCTACAACTACATTGTAGTTGTTAAACATATAAGTTACTGTTGTTAGTGTTATATGTATGATGTTTCAGCTAGAAGCCAAGCAACAATAGTAACAAAATGAACATATTTGGCACTATTCCCACCATTAAATTATATCAAAAAGGTTGGTGTGTTTTGTTGCACAGAAATAATAATCCGGTAGTCCGTCTGAAGAATGTAGTTGATGTACTAATAACAAAAATCTTTGATTCAGGAAGATTCAGAATAAATTTGATTCAATAAATTTAAGATTAATTAAACTTTGAGGTATTTTTTTAAATATTTCAACCATTTTCTATAAAGTTTAGTTTTTTTCTGTTATGTTTTTAAAGATAAATCCAACTTTAAGCGGAAAACATGAAAAGAAATAAAGAAATGGAATTTCTTGAAAAAACAAAGTCTTTGTTTACCGACATTTATCACAACATGCATATTGTATAATGAAACTAATGCACAATATTCAAAATCTACAGGAAGAAATACAAACAAAAAAAAAAAAAAAAGTCATAGCACCAGGTGAGGAAAAATCAAAACTTCAAATTTCTTTGCCTCCGATATTATTTACAGTAAGGTTACATACGATATATATTGCTCTACATAAAGTAGAGTTACTTCCCTTGCAATAGCCTTCTAGCATCATTTTGATATGTAAATGTTTTACTTTGAATATATCTGTTTCTTCAGATCAGAGACAAAGAAATTCTTCATGGGTGGTTAACAGTCAAAAACATACCAAACAAATAAAATCAAACAAAAGAACAGAAAACCATTAAAACAAACATTAAGTAGTGTTACAGCAACAAAAAAATAACTTAAAATTGGTAAATCAAAAAAAGTCTTTCATGCAAGCACCACAACAAGGCAGGGAGTGCTGGTCAGTGGCCTAGGATACCTGAATGAGTTCTAGGCTGCCGTGGAGTGAGCTGTGACTGCCACTCGATGATATGCTGCTATTCGATTGGTAGATATCTTGTCCCCCTCGGCAACGACAAGGCAAATTCTCAAACAGTCCTGTTGAAGACATTCTGTCTGCACATCGCCGTGGAATCTTTCCAAATGGTGTACAAATACAGTCAGATTCTGAAAGTTCCTGTTCTCCATTTAGAATATCATCCATGCTACGTGTTTTCCTACTTGCCTCGTACACTTGTGTCCTAAACATGGCACTTTCCATGGCCGCTGTGATTTGTTTATACACCTCACGTTCAGAGTAACGTCCATAATGACTGCGACTTGCACAATCCGAGTCCACAGAAGGCTTGGATCGCTTTCCATTCTGTACCATATACACATCAGATGCATCATCTTGTGATGTATTACTCCCAGAGCTAGGTGACTCCTGACAGTCAGATCCAAGGTCACACGTAGGGTAGGTAGAAAATGCTATACTGGCTGGCCGCACCAGAGACTTTTTTGCCCTATTACCCTTTGACCTGAGCATGACCTTTGAGGTTGAAGGAGCTGTTGTTGATGAGGATAATGTGCTGCTGACTACCAAGGGAGAGTCAACAGGAGAGCTGATGTCCATTGCATTGCTACTGCCCGCTGATGACACTGTAATACTGGTAGTAACTGGCAGTGAAGGCGACATTGATGATAACGGTGACAGAGACGGTGATGAAGAATGTGACTTCGCAAAACAGGGCGTAAAGTTCAATTTGTCCAGAGAGGTAGACGGGAAATTGATCGCCTCTGAAATGTTTTCCACTGTGATAGTTTCTGTCCGCTCTGAGATCGCAGTTTCAAAATGGAGGCGAGCAAGTGCTGCAGACGGGGACTGGATTGTCGGAGAAGCAGCAGCTGGACACAACTGACTCTTTCCCAGACCAAGTTTTTTAGATTTTGTCTGCTCTTGGGATGATTTACTTCCATTGTCACTTGGCATTGGACTTGAGCCAGACACAGATGACGACACAGTGCTATTTGCCGCACCCTTCTTTAGCCTCTCTGTCGTGTCTGATTTCAGAGATACCAAAGGTGCCGTTCCGAGCTGTAAGGAGAATGTTGGTCGAAGTTTTGGTGTGGTAGTAGTTGCAGGACAAGTTTTAACTTCCCTGCTACTGAATCCTGAAAAATCTTTCATTGTCATTGTTTCTGATGATGAAGATACATTATCTGAAAAGCAGTTCAGTTCTGCTGGCCTCAATGGTGAAAAGATTGCACTGTTTTTGTCATTGGATAATTCCTCACTTTCAGAAGTTGACACATCCATTTTTTCATTTTCAGGAGATAACAATGTCAAACCTAGAGATCTGTTCACACGATCTGCTTTACTAAACTTTGTCCGTTCATGAGATAATCCAAGGGAACCCCTTTCTTGTTCCAATAAAGACACGCTATGCCTTGAGGGTAATTTGTCTTGGTCTCCTTCATTAGATACCGAATTCCTCGAGTCTATAAATGTGCGGCTGTTAGACTCTGGTGACGGGAGTGTTATAGGAGACAAGGACAAGTGGAATGCTTTGGTGGAGATTCTGCGTTTAGAGGACATAAAACTTTGAGACATCCCTGATGTAGAGCTAGCTGACACCTCAGTTTCGTGTACTGAATGTTTTGTCACTTCTACAGATTTTTTCCCGGTAATTGTCCTATCTAAATCGAGAATACTAGACTTCTGTGACAACGGTGATGGTGTATCTGTTGCCATAGAAACAGAGTCTCCGTTACTTGACTTTTCTGAGGATGGTTCTGCAGAAATAGATAAATCACAAGGTCTTGATGGTTTATGGGACACTGACTGAATCCTAGATTCCTGAGCATCATCGACGGATGGCGAGAGCACTGGTGATAATGGTAGCGTGAAAGGCTTAGAGAACTTTCTTCCAGGTGAAACAGATAAAGGAGAAGTAACCAATGTGCGTTTGCGTTCTATCACAACATGTTTAGAATTATTACTACTACTGCTGCTTGTTTCAGTGATCGAAGCATTTACAGTTGACGTGAGGTTCTGAGACGGTAGTGTCACCGGCGACAGCGGTAATGTAAATGTGCGCATGCCAGCCGTTTTTGAGCGAGGAGATGAAGCGATTATTTGACTTTCTGTTTCTGTGGTGTTCTCTTTATTGAGAGATTGCGGACAAGCACTACTTGATGTATTTATATTTGTTAGTCCAAATGGGAATGGAGGCATTTCTGAACATGGTGTCATGGCAACCGGAGATTCACAAAGGGGATGAAGAGCCTGAGCGAACGGACTAGAGCCACGACTGAAAGTCTTTGGACTACGTTGGGATTGGTCTGATTTGTCACTAACCGTGTTCACTTTGACGGCACTATTATAACTCATGTTGAAGTCATGTCCGGTATGGCCAAGGTCAAGGTTGTGTGACACTGATCTCTTCATGTTTCTGATTGGTTGTGACAATCCGAGAACTAAGTCACCTGCCCTACCTTCATCAAAAGGCAGGTTGTCATTATTATCCCTTTTAAGTCCTGAACAAGGTAAAGAGGCCTCCTGTGTAGCCATAGACGAACCCATCAGGTCAAATGAGAAGGGTTTTTTAAGTTTAGCCACAGGTGACGAAGGGCTACGTAAGTCCATTGCCATAGTCACATTTCGCCCCTCGCTTGGCCGACTGAATGCGTCTCTTTTAGGCTTTGATTCTTCATTATTTCTAAAATTCTTTTCAAACTCCAACAACTGTCCTAAGAAGTTGAAATTCGGAGAGATAGTTGGTCTTTTGTCCTTGACATACCTAAAACATTGAAAACAAGAATTTAAAATAATACCAATTAACTTGCAAAATTCATTACAAAGTTCAATAATTGTATTTCAAGGTGATACTATAATATGCTTCTTTTTTATGGATTTTGTATAAAAATTATATTTTTCAAACCAACACTTGAAGAAAACTGTAAAGTAGGACTAAAATCAGGAATCAAACTAACAATGTTTGGTTAACTTACTCAATATGTGATTCTACAAAGCAAATCAACAATAACCATGTTATAGATGTTTTTCCCTTTACAAGTAAATGATATTCTGTGATCCTACAATCACATTCATTATCTCTATTTTCCATTTAACACTTAAAACTCAGCACAGAGTCAACATCAATGAGATAAAAACAAATTTAAGACACTATTTCATGATCCTGCTCCCGAGACATATTGAAGATAAATTGTACTACGATTGTAAAGTTGATAATTTTATACCTGTAAGCATCATCGGAGGACATGTTTAGATGCTTCATGACGTAAGCGATGGCTAGTGTGGGTGACCGCGAGATTCCAGCTAAACAGTGCACCAGCACGCAGCCATTAGCCTCTCGTACTTTGTCTGAAATGGACAATGTTGATTGAGTTGTAGACAAAATAACAGGTGCTTGTAAAAGATAGCCAATGACACATGAAATTCACTTCTAACTTTGCCTAGCCAATCACACATGAAATTCACTTCTAGCTTTACCTAGCCAATCACACATCAAATTCACTTCTAACTTTACCTAGCCAATCACACATCAAATTCACTTCTAACTTTACCTAGCCAATCACACATCAAATTCACTTCTAACTTTACCTAGCCAATCACTTATCAAATTCACTTCTAACTTTACCTAGCCAAACACTTATCAAATTCACTTCTAACTTTACCTAGCCAATCACACATCAAATTCACTTCTAACTTTACCTAGCCAAACACACATCAAATTCACTTCTAACTTTACCTAGCCAATCACACATCAAATTCACTTCTAACTTTACCTAACAAGTCAGCCGTTCATTCACCCCTGGCATTTCTTAATGAACTATTCCAACTATTGAAGTGGAAGAATTCAAATGTGTCTTTAGAGAGGAATGAGTAAATATCTTTTATTTCTCATATTTAAGTCGTTTCAGAATCAAGGAATTTCAAGAATATTATCAAAAGGTTGAATAATCACCTTAAAAAACTGCTACTGTTTTTTTTTATATAAAATTCACTAAGAAATTGATGATAAATAGCTGCAGAGGAGAGACCAGAATTGACATCAAATTTCAACTTAAAGGTAAGTTTCATTTAATTTAACAATTTTCTAACATCAGGATTACTAAGGAATCAAAATCATCACATTTCTTAATAATAATTTGAATTCTTTCTACGCTGAACAATGTTCCAAGTAGAGGGACAGTCACAGATTTAAGGGTGCAAACAAGGTTTAACAATTAATTAATCTATTTTAAAATTCACACAAAGATTACTTGAAATGAAATTATAATCTGTTAAGGAATCTGGAGATTTACAGCACTGCAAGTTTTCTAAATGAAATTTAAATTTCAACTCGACATAATCCTGTCTGAACATTCCTTCCCTGATCCCTTTATAAGCTGGTTTTTAAAGTTCACTGAAGTGATTATGATTGTGTTTGACATTTAACCACTGTAGAGCTGAACAATAATCCAATTAACACAAAGTTCTCTGTAAGGCCCCGTCTTTAGTCTTCAACATCCAATTATCATTATCACCAATGCTACCTCAGATTTCTTTTGAAACAGTCAAAATTATTTTAACCAATTTTTAAAGTATTTCATTCAGGTTAAATTGATTTTGAATCATCACACCATCTGCATACTAAGTAAATCACTTTTTTTATTTTTCAAATTTGTGCATTACTTTAAAAACATTATTTAATTTCCCAAAATTTACTTTACAGTACTTGGTACTTGGTACATAACTAAGAGGTATCAGCAGGTATGATAATAATAAGATAATTTTAGCATTGTTTTTCCTTCCTGATTTTACAGCAGCCTGTACCTTAATAAATTGAGAAAATATTCTGTGATTTTGCTTAATTTTGGGAAAATAACAAACAAATGCTGCAAATCAGGGAAAGATAACCCACAGACTGTCAACGTAAAGCATTTACGTTAATTGATATGTACCAATATTCCGCTCATTTAGCATATTTTTTCTACAAGCAATAACCCAATATTTCCTTCCCTTCAAACAGAATACAAATAGATCTTTTAATTATTAAATTCTGAAAGATTATCTTCAGTGTTCCAAGGTCCCTGATGGCTGAGGTAACCAAGCCTTCCCTATCCTATATATAGGGAGGATAGTACATGACTCATCCTCTACACAAATACCAGATAAAACTGTATTAATATTATTTTCTAACTTTCTCTGACGTCAAAGCAATCACTTTGCAGTAGTTAGAGGTAATTCTCAGCAGAAGCCAGCGCCCTACACCATGTCCTGTGGTTTTCTGCAGTAGCAGGGATTTATATTTATTTATATATGATTACAAAACCTTGGCTACACGTGGGTCTCTGTTGTCTAAAAATATCGCCAGTGTGTAGCGCAGACAATTAATAAGCATGTGAAGCATTTCTTATGGTTATATGGTGCAAAAATAGCATATCTCTTCAATAGTAGTAGGTAACTTTTATGAACAGAAAACTATTTTTCCCACAGATGATTCAGACATTGAAAACATCAATGTTTACCCAATAATAATTTGATTGGCAAGTCATTTATTTTTGTTATC
Source organism: Mimachlamys varia (assembly GCA_947623455.1). NCBI lineage: Eukaryota > Metazoa > Mollusca > Bivalvia > Pectinida > Pectinidae > Mimachlamys > Mimachlamys varia. The sequence goes on along the minus strand of OX392531.1, from coordinate 33,170,572 downwards.
TGAAAGAATCTTCTCCCTGGTTTCCAAATTAAGATACTAATACCACACCAACACTGTACATTACTTACTAATACCCTACAACTATGGCCTATGAAGTTACATATCCGTGGGGTAGAACCAGTCCTCCGAGGTTAAACCATACTACCTATTGATATTGGCACTACCAATTACTTTTTTGCTGTCGAGGCACTTTCCTTTATGCAGACCAGCAGAAGCTGGAGGCTATATATAGTAATGTTCATGTTGGTAACAAGGGTATAATGAATAGCTGACAATGATCAGAAGGAAAAGTCTACTTCTCCATCATGACGGCTTTACATGCAATATCTACTTTACTGATGTATTCACATAACACATGACAAACACCATATCACATGGAGCTAGAGTTAAATGATCCGATATGAACGATTTCATGATTGGTATCTGTAACGCCGTATTCTGGATATCTGTAACTACGTGTTTTGAGTATCCGTAACTACGTGTTATGAGTATCCGTAACTATGTGTTATGAGTATCCGTAACTACGTGTTATGAGTACCCGTAACTACGTGTTCTGGGTACCCATAACAATGTGTTCTGGATATCTGTAACTACATGTTCTGGGTTTCCTTAACTACGTGTTCTGGGTAACTGTAACAAGTGTTCTGGGTATCCTTAACTACGTGTTCTTGGTTTCCGTAATTATGTGTTCTGGGTATCCGTAACTATGTGTTCGGGGTATTCGTAACTACGTGCTCTGGGTATCCGTAACTACGTGTTCTGGGTCTTCTTAAAAAAAACATTGTCTCCCTTTTCATTAGGTATATGCGTCATTTCCATTTTGAAGTCATTTTATGCTAGGAAACCAACATAACTATATTTGGGAAATTGTTGGCTGAAAATGAAATTTCCTAAGCAAACGAATGACATCACAATGTTATCATAGTACCTATCAAAATGGGAGGTAACTGCTGTTTATGAAGACACACAAAATCCAAATTACTTTTTCTCTGTTACTGCAAATTCAGAAAATATGTCTATTGGTGAAGAGGTTTTACCTAGAAGATGTATTTGGTGAAATCTAATCTTCATTTAATGAACTTAAAGGAAATATCTAAACTCACCATCGATTGTTAGTGTCTTATATCATGTAATCGTTTTTAACCTTTACATTTCCCTCTTTTACCACTCATTATTATTCATTTCATTCCAAAGATCTGAAATTGATCATTACCTAAAAATTGGAATGCTTCCTCGAAAAACGGCATCATCTTAGCACTATAGTTGTCGTTGACTGGAATGCGGAAGAAGTGTCCCTCCTGTATGAAGGGGGGCTGGGGACAGGTGGTACTCACATTCAGGATGTACGAGATATCATTCACCTGTGGACAGAAAATACAGGTAAGCCATATATTGATACACTGATTGAAACAAAGCACCAGACTTTAATAATACTCAATATATTGATACACTGATTGAAACAAAGCAACAGGCTTTAATAATTAATACTGTGAAACAATAGTTACTGAAAATCAAATGTTATGAAACACAAGATATTGATAACTTAATATTCTGAAATAGTAGTTTTTAAAACAGATTAGTGAAAACGTATCAATAATGAATATTTATGTGATATAGCATTGAGGAATTTTAATTTTTAACTAGCTGAACAACAACTGCTTAAGTTATGACTTCCGCATTACTGTATTTCAATACTCGATAATTAGTCTATTGAAATGATATACTGTTGTGTTGACAGCAGTGTAATACACATTTTATCTACTCAGACAGAACTTTGTGAAAAAAAAACAAACAGATAACATAGATGTGTATTCAATAGCCTCTATACCTGGTTAGCTGTAATGATCAGCCTCCATCTCCATATGTATATATACCGGTACATGTATAAAATGTGTCATACATCCACTAAATCAATGTAATGTAAAAAGTACACATATACCACTATAAACTTTCTCTCTTTAACTCAACATCCATTAAAATTTAAATACAAATTGATACCTTACCAATGACAATAAATTGAATGTGACAAATGCAAATTACACAATGAAAATACCATACGAAACTAAATCTCAATCCACTATTTTGATTCATTGGAAAAGGAAATGAACTTAATATGAAGATAAGTAACAAGAATTTATCAATTATGTTTTTATAAACCTCAACTGGCTTTACATGTTTATATCTTTAAAACTACTGTGACATACCTATATGATGTCCTTATATTAGCCTGGCCTACCTGTATGATGTTTTGAGACTGAAGTTTTACATACCTGTATGATGTCTTGAGACTTAAGTTTTACATACATGTACCTGTATGATGTCTTGAGACTGAAGTTTTTCATACTTGTATGATGTCTTGAGACTGAAGTTTTACATACATGTACCTGTATGATGTCTTGAGACTGAAGTTTTACATACTTGTATGATATTTTGAGACTAAAGTTTTACATACCTGTATGATGTCTTAACGCTAAAGTTTTAGTTACCTGTATGATTTTTGAGACTGAAGTTTTACATACCTGTATGATGTTTTGAGACAAAGGTTTTACATACCTGTATGATGTCTTGAGACTGAAGTTTTACATACCTGTATGATGTCTTGAGACTGAAGTTTTACATACTTGTATGATGTCTTGAGACTGAAGTTTTACATACCTGTTTGATGTTTTGAGACTAAGGTTTTACATACCTGTACGATGTCTTGAGACAAAGGTTTTACATACCTGTTTGATGTTTTGAGACAAAGGTTTTACATACCTGTATGATACCTTGAGACTGAAGTTTTACATACCTGTATGATGTTTTGAGACAAAGGTTTTACATACCTGTATGATACCTTGAGACTGAAGTTTTACATACCTGTATGATGTCTTGAGACAAAGGTTTTACATACCTGTATGATGTCTTGAGACTGAAGTTTTACATACCTGTATGATATCTTGAGACTGAAGTTTTACATACCTGTATGATATCTTGAGACTGAAGTTTTACATACATGTACCTGTATGATGTCTTGAGACTGAAGTTTTACATACCTGTATGATGTTTTGAGACAAAGGTTTTACATACCTGTATGATGTCTTGAGACTGAAGTTTTACATACCTGTATGATGTCTTGAGACTGAAGTTTTACATACTTGTATGATATCTTGAGACTGAAGTTTTACATACTTGTATGATATTTTGAGACTAAAGTTTTACATACGTGTATGATGTCTTAACGCTAAAGTTTTAGTTACCTGTATGATTTTTGAGACTGAAGTTTTTCATACCTGTATGATACCTTGAGACTGAAGTTTTACATACCTGTATGATGTTTTGAGACAAAGGTTTTACATACCTGTATGATGTCTTGAGACTGAAGTTTTACATACCTGTTTGATGTTTTGAGACTAAGGTTTTACATACCTGTATGATGTCTTGAGACAAAGGTTTTACATACCTGTTTGATGTTTTGAGACAAAGGTTTTACATACCTGTATGATACCTTGAGACTGAAGTTTTACATACCTGTATGATGTTTTGAGACAAAGGTTTTACATACCTGTATGATACCTTGAGACTGAAGTTTTACATACCTGTATGATGTCTTGAGACAAAGGTTTTACATACCTGTATGATGTCTTGAGACTGAAGTTTTACATACCTGTATGATGTTTTGAGACTGAAGTTTTACATACCTGTATGATACCTTGAGACTGAAGTTTTACATACCTGTATGATGTTTTGAGACAAAGGTTTTACATACCTGTATGATGTTTTGAGACAAAGGTTTTACATACCTGTATGATGTCTTGAGACTGAAGTTTTACATACCTGTATGATGTTTTGAGACTGAAGTTTTACATACCTGTATGATACCTTGAGACTGAAGTTTTACATACCTGTTTGATGTTTTGAGACTAAGGTTTTACATACCTGGTACCTGTATGATGTCTTGAGACTAAGGTTTTACATACCTGTATGATGTCTTGAGACATGGCGTCACGGTGAGAGCCCAGGTATAGGAAGGACAGTATGCGAGTGGGCCCTACATTGCTGACGGGCAGACATGGTTGGGACAGTGATGTCAGGGGAGCACATTTGTAGCTACTTGTGCCTTTGTTTTCACACAACATGGGATGCATGGCTTGAAAAGCCAAATATCCACCTGTAAAAAAATAATCAATCATCAAATTTGGATTTAATTCCTTTGTTATCATAATTAACCACAGACAGTTTTCTTTTCATTTTTTATAAGATGTTCCATATTGATTTCAGAAAATTAAACACCATTGGAAATTTCAAAACAGGTTGGATATTTTGTGAATCTTTTAGTCTTATTGTTATTGTTTAAGATGCATTTGCTCTGGGAAAATGCCAAAATTTGCAAGAAAGACAATTTTAAATTTGATATAAACATTCCTTATCTTAAAATTCATGCTATTAAGCTTTGTGTCTGTGGTCAATACATAAAGCAAACGTTAAAATATTATGAATAAATTAACCCTTGGTTGGAAAAACTTCCCTCCTTAGATATTACAAATCCTGTAGCTACGGGTGATGCAGAGACGATTAATCATATGCAAATGAGCTTTACCATATTTGGAAGCTTCACCCAATGAGCATGAGATAAGGCACAAGACCCCCTCCCATGCACCCTCCTCACAGAGATGCAGTTTTTTCCCACAAAGTCTGTTGGCCCTAAGACAAAGCCTGTATTAGACAAAGCAGCTTGTTAGCCCAGAATTAACCCTACCCTGGCTCTGTGGGGCTAAAAACTACCAACATATGTGACAAGGTATCTCACCTTTATCATTCTCTGCCTTTACAAGGACACTGGGTAGCTTAAGGGCCCTAGATAATCTCCACATACACAAAGACTTCAACACTCCACACAAACATTATGACATAAGCATGATCAACATTAAGTAGAGTTCAAAGTTCACGTACAAAAATAAATTATCAAACGCAGCTAATAATATTACACCATTATACCATGATCTAAATTATTGATTTTATATCTATGTATCAGCTATCAATATATATTATCATTTACTCATGATTTTGGCATTTACGCAATGTTCATATCTTATGCAATGAAACTGTTATCCTTTATTTATAGCGTTTTGTAAGTTCTTACCACACAGAGTTGGTATCCCAGAGACAACAGGGCATTACTTACTTATCAACCTTATCTCTGATAGGTGTGCATAGAAAAATCACAGGAGACCCAAGTCTTATAAATATTCATATACATGTAGTGCTCACCAGGTTTTTATTCTGCATAATATTTGCTTCTTACTAAAGAAAATTATGCCTTCTTGCTTAATTTATGCAATTATGAATTAATTCAAATATGTTATTTTTTTTGATTGAAGCATATATTTAGAAATCATTTGTATACACTCTTAAAAGTTTTCATTCCTAGTTATATTGCATCAGAAGACTAAGGCATCACTGAAAATCTTGAAACATTATCAACGAGTCAGATAAAGGGGACCAATAAAAAGTCTTTATTTTAAGTTGAAAAATTCTGGTTTCCATCGTTTTCTACCAAGTATGTGTCACACTCCTGTGAAATGCACATGCCTGGTACCCCCGCGCGGCCACCACGCGACCTACTCCTGCAAACACTATTTCTTAGTCACTTCCCAGTAACAGCTGTTTAACAATGATTTTTTATGATTCAGCTCCAAGCCAATTAAAGATTTTCATAGCCAAGCAAAACTAGGGACCAATGATATAGCTGAATACAAAGAACTGTTCCTTACAAGGAATGCTACCTTGGAGCAATGGCCAGTTCATTCAACTTGCAAAAATATCCTTCATTTGAAACAACTTCTCTAAAAGATCTTGAAGTAATTTTCTGAAACAGTGTATCCAATTTCTTTAAAACAAAACACATTTTGAAACACCAATGAAACTGAAAGTTTGTCAGCTAGACGACATTTACCATCTATGGTAGTAACAGTTTCAAAATTTAAATAAAACTGCTTAATTATTTTTAATGAATTGTTTGTAATTTTATAAATAATTCTGGGTCCACACTTGCATCTTCTACCATGATGGTATCAAAGTTACGATTGTGTCTCTTTGACATATATTTATGCTTTCAGATTTACTGATTTATGTACTTTTCCAAAAAAATCTTATTTCCTAACTACATGGTGTAAAGGTTTAAGAAAAGTATGATATGTGATCCAGTAAATACAATGACGTTTTTGTCACCCAATTACTACGTTAGTAAGGGCATTTATGACCAAACCAGAGATGGAATTTATGAACTACATGTACAGTTACTACATTTCTCCTTGTCACATTGGACTAACAGTAAAGTTTTATAAATAAAATATGCAGACACACCTGTATTACAAATCTAGAGTTGACAGTAAATATACCTGTTCAGACTCGATGATAAAATTTTGAATGTGTCATCGTGAATATCAAATAAAAATTTATACACGAAGATAAAATAATATATACTTCATGCAAAGTAGATTAGACCTTCCTCGTCTGTGGATCTTATGGCGGATGTGACGTTAGGACCTATTCTGTGAAAGAGTGAATACCCGATAAGTGTTTTTAGTAATTGCAACAGATTTCAGTAATGACATCACTATCCATTTCCTTCTTACGTCAGAAAAATATAAAACCAGAAAAAGCCTAAGTACAGGGGTTGTCAATATCACCAATCCTGGATTGGGAGCTATGAGTCACCCCCTGCTGATATAGTCAATAGAACTGTGAGGCAGGGGAAAAATACATGCAAAAAAAATATAATCATAATATTATGGTTATACATACACTTCCAAGGAGAAAACTTTTTTTGTAATTAAGTTTTTTTTTTTTATTAATTACCTGTTGTAGTCGTCATAGGATCAACAACATCAGATGTGTATCCTCCACATCAAGTCGGCTCACAAACTGGGCCAACAGTTCTCGATAATGAAGCAACTAAATAGTCCCTACTGCCAATTATTGGGAGAACAACCTGTTGCTTGGAGCTAGGTGTCTTCTACACACTGCCATACTCCATACTCTGTGAACACCCAGCGGTCAGTGCTGACCAGCAACACCAGAGATCTATGTCCTGGACAGTATTGTCCAATATATGATTCTGGACTCAGCTGTCAAAATAAACACCGGAATTCCCTCAATCAGCTGATCACAAAACATCCAACTTGTTCTTCCTACAGACCTAGAGCCGAGTTCCAAACTTTCTGAAAATGACACGCTCCTCAGATTTACGACGGACACAAACTGCCACCTGTAGAACACTATCACCTATAAGTTGTGTCCTATTTCCGACTGGAGAGGGTTGGTAAGGAAGCTGGATGTGGAATCCCACGGAGCTGTTGTTGTTATGTGTGTGTATGGTGAGCCATGCTAGATCTGACTGTAGGCATGAGTCATCGCCAGCTCTCCACCACTACACAACACAGCTGAGCTGGAGGCCTGCCGGGGGTCTCTCACACACGTGCTTAGTCCCAGGGTGGACACAAACACCCAAACCACAAACGCTTTCAGTATGTTTTCAGCATTTTTTTTTTATTAATGAATATCAATATTTCCTTGTAGCATATCCTGTTTGACTAACTTTTAACAGACATGATTTGTCATCCTCCTTCATTTCCTGTCAATGTGGTCTCTACGTTCAATTTGTTTATGCACCAAACTTCTTTACACTAATTTACTAAACCACTTTCTAATCTAAAATTTACGACAGGGCGGAATCAGGTACCATTCATAATTTCTTAAATTAGCAATTTATTGCATACCTTGTAAGTAGGGTAAAAATTCACTTAACTAATTATCTTTCTTACATTTAAACCATAATACACATGTGTAAAACTTAGCAGAATTACACTTAATTATTTATGAGTTATCTCCAATTACTCTGCTTGTTTGATTAACTTTAGTTTAAATGGAGTGTTTAAAATGACATCATGTTTACATGCAACCTTGAACCATTATTTGATTAAATCTGATACTAAAATAAATAGAAGTTAAACATTTAAAGTCAATTTGAACTTAATGTTTTCATTTTTCAATTATATGTGCAGTTGTAAAATCATCAGATTTAAGCGAAGAAAATTTGCATCAAATCAGTGTGAAAACTGCCAGCAGGCAGCAGGTTCCAGCGCGGAGGTCACACATTTTCATGGCATTTTTTCCATATTATTAATGACGAGTGCAAGCTTCGCATGTTTATTTCCACCCTTTGACTTTCAATTAATGAAGGACGAATTAATTCCCTTTATGAATCATGCATGCCCTGTATTTCAGGTCCCAGTGTAGTTAATCTGACCAATGACTGACCACTACACACCTGGCTATAAAGCTTCGGCCCCTGGACATCAAATAGCAAGCTGTCCTTATTACCACCCAACCCACCCAGACTTCCAATCTACTTAATAGTTTTGTTTCCTTTCATGAATCATCAGTCACCATGATCACACATGTACAACTTTGTTTCTGGAGCGAATATAAAAATTTTCAAGAACATTCATGGAAAAAAGTGCTTTTATATATCATGTATATTGAGGTGAACTGAAACGCCATGTAAGTCATTGACTTTTTGTAACAATGTATATTTTTCCGCTGAAACATTCACTCTCCATCTAGCTTTCAAAAACTGGCTGGTACATGACCAGACCTTCAGAAATCTGCTGTTGCACAGCAGGGTTTTCAGGGTTTTCGGTACTGTCTGTCTTATATGGTGTAATGTGGCACCTGGCAGACCGGAGCTATGGGGGTGTGGGGTAGCACCAGACTGTGAGAAGACAGATCAATGTCCAACTCCTACTGAGGTCCTAATCAACTCTGTGCATGTGTTGCTAGCCAGGCCGGACATCAGGCTAAGGCATGACTAATCCTATTGTGTTTAGGGTCAGTTTATAGATCTATCTGACTGACTGACCGACCACTGAGCTGATCAGTAGACTGACCAGTCTATTTGTGCTTGACCTGTATGTAGAGTGACCATTTAATTACACAGAAGCTACCTAGCTGACACTGTGTGGAGCAGCAGTGTTGATATATGTGTGGTGTACCACTATCTATAATCAACCAGGTCTCTGTAATACTGAACTCTAGGTACGGATCAACATGCCAAGACAAGGTTGTTATACTAATACCAGCATTGTAATATCAAAGCATTAGGTCATTCACATTATCACTTCCATCTCCCACCTCCCACACACTTTATTTCAAAACTACATCAACTTCGAAATTCATTGGTAAATCAGTTTATGTCTAACTAAAACGCAACTTTTTCATGACCAAGAAAAATGAAAACATTTGTAAATCATAGTTACTTTGGAAAAAATATTGTTTTAATTTTATTCTAATGAATCATGAAGCTTATGCAATACTTCCAATTATTTCTGGCTACATGTAACTGAACCATTAGTTTGCTCCAACCCTTGACAACACTATCACCACTGCGAGTATATAATCCAGCACAAGTTTGGATAACATTAATTATACATAGGATTACGGTCACCTTCTCGCTTCGAGGGAATTTCCCTTGACATCAGTGATATAGTGCCTGGCTAAGAACCTGCAGGTTGAAGGTTCGATCCCCATTGAAAGTTTCCAGTAATAAAAAGTGTTGTCCTAGGAGTAAACCACCTCCAGAACAAGATTACACAATGCAATGGTCAATCGCATCGGCTAGTCCACAAACTGTGTATCAACGTCACTTACAGGCAAATAATTTAATCAATTATCTTTTATCTGCTTTGGCCTTCATTAAACCTAGATATTTCTTAGTAGTCATTGGACAATTAACGGTCCAATGAGGGGATTCTATTCTAATTAAACTTTTGATATAGGTCAGATGGCTTCAATTGTGTAGTTCCTATTATACTCAAAGAATCCGAATAAGGTGGACATTTTGGTTGACTCTGGCATGATTCAGCACCATAACTCAACCTACCCCTTTACAACCAGACTTCTACATAGAATCAGGCTGCCAGTCAACCACGGGCTCATTGATTAGAAACGCATGTCCAACCAAGCCATCAACTCTCTCACTATACAATTTTACTTGAATACAACATCCGCCACGGGTGAAAATTACTTCCCTTAATTAACTTGAAATTATTTCCTAGAAATTAAACGGATCTTGGTTTAACAGTAGTTGACATGATCCACTTTCAGTAGATTTATGGATACCAGGAGAATTGAACCCTCCTGGTCATCTAGATGTTGTCTCAACTCTCCGGTGATTACACTGGCAGTCAACCATAATGACTGTTGATCTTTTTGATGACTAATTGGCCTTACATTTATCACTTTAACATTTACACAGACAGAAATACATGAATTGCATTAAGACCATTAATAACCAATGATATGGTGTGACAAATATCCTCATGGTCACTCTTACCTGAAGTTTTTCAACAAAGATACATTAACTAGTAAAACTGTCACACTCAAAGTATCTCCAAAACTTGTGTAAAAAAAATTAGAGAATACCAAAGCGTCAACAAAACCATAATCCGAACTCAAAATTGATTAAACTAGGGGCAAAATAGGAACAAAGGAAAGATTTTCATGGAGACTCTCGTAAAAGCACAAGAGAATAAGACCAGGTGTTCTGGAAGAGTAAGCGTCTTCTGCTTCATCAACAACAACCGCCATGTAAATCTTGGTCACACCCAAGTACAATATGGGGTTCAGGGTGTAGTGCACTACTAGTTTACCTGTAGTTTAAATGTATAGTTTAAACGTAGTGCACTACTAGTGCACTAGGTGTAAAGGTTAGCTTACACTCAACTGTAAGCATCAATCCTCAAAATGAGAACCGAGTAAAATGTTAAATACTTCCTATCTTGTTCAGTCTAGACTTGATGGTGATAAAACTTCGTTGGTTACAGAAACTATATAGATGTGAAAGTGTTCTCAGATAACTCAGTTCAGACTTCCTCATATTCCACTCATTATGTTAGCTAACTATTGATATTTTCCTATAGAAAACCTGCAAATTATGATGGTGAGGCGACTTTGTGAACCTTTTAAACTTCCTATAATAGGGTGTTCTCATCGACCCTACAAAAAGTAAAAAAAAAAACAGGAAGCTGAGAAGGCCCTTAGAGATCACTGTCCACAAGTTAAAAAGGGTGACACTTCTTCATATACATAAAAGGCATAAAGGTTCTCACTGCTGAAGGAAGCATTTCTATGGTGTCGCACCACACCGTGACCTTTACAGAAGACAAATTGGTGCATCCAATCAAAGACATTATCGACAAGAACTAACTGTGATATATAAATCAATAGACAACATATGTAAGGTGTTAATGGAACTAGGTATAGCGTGTCGGGTCTCAAATATTACCATTCCTCTACCACAGAAAGTCTAGGTATAACATGTCGGGCCTCAAATATTACCACTCCTCTACAACAGAAAGTCTATAGGTATAACATGTCGGCTCCCAAATATTACCATCCTCTACCACAGAAAGTCTAGGTATAGCATGTCGGGTCCCAAATATTACCACTCCTCTACCACAGAAAGTCTAGGTATAACATGTCGGGTCCCAAATATTACCATTCCTCTACAACAGAAAGTCTAGGTATAACATGTCGGGTCCCAAATATTACCATCCTCTACCACAGAAAGTCTAGGTATAACATGTCGGGTCCCAAATATTACCACTCCTCTACCACAGAAAGTCTAGGTATAACATGTTGGGTCCCAAATATTACCATCCTCTACAACAGAAAGTCTAGGTATAACATGTCGGGCCTCAAACATTACCACTCCTCTACCACAGAAAGTCTAGGTATAACATGTCAGGTCCCAAATATTACCATCCTCTACCACAGAAAGTCTAGGTATAACATGTCGGACCTCAAACATTACCACTCCTCTACAACAGAAAGTCTAGGTATAACATGTTGGGTCCCAAATATTACCATCCTCTACCACAGAAAGTCTAGGTATAACATGTCAGGTCCCAAATATTACCATCCTCTACCACAGTAAGTCTAGGTATAACATGTCAGGTCCCAAATATTACCATCCTCTACCACAGAAAGTCTAGGTATAACATGTCAGGTCCCAAATATTACCATCCTCTACCACAGTAAGTCTAGGTATAACATGTCAGGTCCCCAATATTACCATCCTCTACCACAGAAAGTCTAGGTATAACATGTCGGGTCCCAAATATTACCACTCCTCTACCACAGAAAGTCTAGGTATAACATGTCAGGTCCCCAATATTACCATCCTCTACCACAGAAAGTCTAGGTATAACATGTCGGGTCCCAAATATTACCATCCTCTACCACAGTAAGTCTAGTTATAGCATGTCGGGTCCCCAATATTACCAGTCCTCTACCACCTAAAGTCTAGATATAGCATGTCAGGTCCCAAATATTACCATCCTCTACAACAGAAAGTCTAGGTATAACATGTCGGGCCTCAAACATTACCACTACTCTACAACAGAAAGTCTAGGTATAACATGTTGGGTCCCAAATATTACCATCCTCTACAACAGAAAGTCTAGGTATAACATGTCAGGTCCCAAATATTACCATCCTCTACCACAGTAAGTCTAGTTATAGCATGTCAGGTCCCCAATATTACCATCCTCTACCACAGTAAGTCTAGTTATAGCATGTCGGGTCCCCAATCCTCTACCACAGAAAGTCTAGGTATAACATGTCAGGTCCCAAATATTACCATCCTCTACCACAGTAAGTCTAGTTATAGCATGTCAGGTCCCCAATATTACCAGTCCTCTACCACCTAAAGTCTAGATATAGCATGTCAGGTCCCAAATATTACCATCCTCTACCACAGAAAGTCTAGGTATAACATGTCGGGTCCCAAATATTACCATTCCTCTACAACAGAAAGTCTAGGTATAACATGTCAGGTCCCAAATATTACCATCCTCTACCACAGTAAGTCTAGTTATAGCATGTCAGGTCCCCAATATTACCAGTCCTCTACCACCTAAAGTCTAGATATAGCATGTCAGGTCCCAAATATTACCATCCTCTACCACAGAAAGTCTAGGTATAACATGTCGGGTCCCAAATATTACCATTCCTCTACAACAGAAAGTCTAGTTATAGCATGTCGGGTCCCCAATATTACCAGTCCTCTACCACCTTAAGTCTAGATATAGCATGTCAGGTCCCAAATATTACCATCCTCTACCACAGAAAGTCTAGGTATAACATGTCGGGTCCCAAATATTACCATTCCTCTACCACAGAAAGTCTAGGTATAGCATGTCGGGTCCCAAATATTATCATTCCTCTACCACAGTAAGTACTATAGGAAAATCTTTGTACAAATACAGGTTTTACAGCTAAAATCAACTTTCATGACCACCTAAATGCAGTTCATTATTGAATATCATACATTGCTTTGTCGGGCAATACCTCTTTGTGATGAATTTATTGTTTGATAAATGAAACATAATGATATCATTGAGACATGGTCTTTACATATGAATTTACATACATAATCATAGTTGAGTTGATAAATTAAAACCACTGTCATAATGTATCACAAAAAACCTTGATGCATTTCATTCCATATGCCAACTTACTTTTTCCAATCCTTATTACAAGGTAATTTTTCTAATTTGGAAGAATTTCTTTGTCTTCTAATTTAAAAATTAACTGCCACCTTATTAATTCACAAAACATTATTGAAATTTGAAATTAAATGTTAGTTTTGTCTTGCTTATACACTGTAGCATTGTAAAAGATGTATTCCAGCACTATCTTGGCCAAGAATGAGTGGTACTGGAGAAGGCAGTTGGAAATAAACAACAGGGAAAACAGGTATTCCTGGACAAGGTGATACACTGTAAGAATGTTACTAATGTAATGGATCAGTACAAGCCAGGTACCTGTTAACCATACCATACTCTTGTATGGAACTAGTGTCAACAGCTCTTTCTTTTCCAATAACCAATATGACATTTCTTTTTTGTGGAAAAGTTAAAAGAAACACTGACTTAAACAGCCAATAAAGTTGAAAATATAGCTTTAACATAGCCGAACATAACAGTAAAGGGAAGCTATGTCAGATAATGTTACGGCATGCTTCTGTACCAGGCCACTCACATGTTGGACAGGACAGGGGGAGGAGAGCAGACTGACAAGTCATGCTGTACATAAATACCAGTAAATATAAGGTTCCTTATAGCATTAACTAACATGACAAATGTACGGGACTGCTCGGCAGGAAGTGACCTGCCAGGACTGTACCAGATATGCATCATGACATGATTTACATAAAGTAGAACAACATGGCCTTGACCTTAATTCCTGCTGCTGTCACATGACCTGATCTCCCCTACATCCCTGGAGACCGTCTGCTGTTGCTAGGGATTATACTTAGGATTTGAATCACTGCATGATGCAGGAGTGTTGCACCTGATGTTTCTGTGATCTTCTCATTACAGAATCACTGACGCATTATCTCGAATCACACCACCTACACATGTGATACCATAAGATAATCCAGTCCTTGCCCTACAATGCTTTTAGCGATAGCATTTACAGATAAATCCTTTTTGGCTTATATAGAAAAAAAACTTCAGTTTCATCTCAAGTTATGTTAGATGCTGCAGAATCTACATGCAGTTGGGAAATCAAGATAATGAGTTGTTGTTTGCGTGAACATGCTTAGTAAGTTTAAACATATTTTATTGTCACGAAAACGACAAGGGGATTGGGCAAAAGTTATGTCAACTTATGAAATGCCCTTTTCCCAAAAATCCTTCAGGACACTATTTCAAGGTGGTAAGCCGTCCAGTTGTGTTAGAGTTACTTCCCTTCATTGTATTCCTTAATATAGAATTGCTTCTTTGATACCAGAATAAAATCAAATAATGAATCTAACATTAAAGTTTCAATGTGAATATCTACAAAGTCTTTAAGTAATACGACTAATTTTCAAATTCTGTATCTGCTGAAGGTCAAACTATGTGCAACCTCAAGGTCAAACTCTATGCCTTCTGAAGGACATAGGTTACTTGCTAAAGGTCCTCTGTACCTGTATAAATGTTCTGATGTCTCTATGCCTACCCTAAAAAGCATATGTAGCAGTGTTTATATTACGAGGACTCCACCAGGGCCTGGTGAGTACAAGATTGAGATGCTGATCAGGTGATACTGCTATATTCGACATGCCAGTGCTGTGTTGGTGCCTATTTGCAGTGCTCTGCTGATGAAGAGGGGGGCACTGGTTCCTCTGAGGTATAAAGTTGTACCTATATTTAACAAACTAGTTTATATAACTAGGGGAGATTTTTTGTCAGCATGTGATAACCATATTTTTAAATTGTAGGCTTTCACAGTGCACTGGCGTGTATGGGGGCAGGATGAGTACTGATGATGCCCGATTAAACAGCATCATAAGAGCACCGCCATTATACACATCAAATTTCATGTTCATTACATCAGTAGGAAGGTTGGATAATTTGATTAAGGAATCTTCCTCTCCCCTCAACGTCATCTCAAGCATTTATCTCTTGTACAGTTTCCTATCACTTTCTCCCTCCGCCTATCTCCAGTAATGCTTTGGCATATAGAAATACCATGTCAGACTTACTATCGTGTTTACATCTCTGGAGTAGGGTGTTCTGTAATAACTAGGCTGATAACAACATTTTTTCATGTAGGTTTCTTTAAAATTCCACTTTGATTGCTATATACTTATCGTGTAAAGCATTTTCATAGGCTTCGTCAACTGGTGGTTTCTATAGCGATCTTAGTAGGCCATCTTTGTCAAAACTGGCAAACATAGAAGCAAGGGGCGGAAATCTGACGTGTTCAAAGAGAACCTTAACAATATCAACAATGGTTAAATTCAGTTTCAACCAAGAAAAAAAAAATCTACATTTCCTTATCATTTTTTTTCTGACATGTCAACCGCTATTGATGCAAATTTCAATATGATTTTGTGAAAAATTTATCTGGAAAGATACAACTTTCTTAAGCTGAAAATTTTCTAAAACAAATTAGGCCTCATTTGGAATTTGAAAAATATCCAAAAAACAAATTTTATTTGCAATGTTGTTTTCCAATCTGGTATTTAAGATAGACATGCATCCTGACATAACACGGCAATACATCACTTTAGTTCTTTTGTTTCCTCATAGCCAACACTAGTGAATGAGTCATTTCTATAACTGTATCAAATAAACTTCTTAAAGGGGATGAAAAGCTTCAGTGAGTGTTTACAGGGACTAAATGCATCATCGTTCGAGTTGATTCATAAATTTGATTTAACCTAAGACATGAAAATTGAATTTAAAATAGTAAATACCCAACAAATAATTTCATTTCCTGTATTTCTTGAGGCTCGCTTATATCTTTAAAGACCTCTTTATCAATTTCCCCTTAAAGTTCATCTCACAAAATATGATATTCTTCAAAATAAATTTAATGTCTTTATCGAAATGGCAACATCATAAAATTTGGGATGATAATGAAATTATTAATTTTACATAGCCACGCTGGCCCCACCACTATGAGACTAGCCAGTGTGACTCATGCCCTGTATCTTTACCCCAAATTATCAAAATGCTGCGTATATTTCATTAAGAAGGAAATGAGTGGTGTATTGTTTACGTTTTATCAGCTCGGGCTACAGGATGTGTAGTATGGGATTATATTTACATGTGTTACATACCTATCAATCATGTAGCCTGTAGTGACTTGGACACCATCTATATAACTCATTCACACCTGAAATTTCATAATGAACTATTCCAACCTTTGAATTGGAAGAGTTCAAATGACTCTACAGGGGTAAATGAGTTGAAGTCCATGGATCACTTTCTTTCTTTTGGGTTTTTTTTCTTGGAACAAAGTCACAATATGAGTCACTACTGGCGACTAGACGTATGATATCCAAGCTTTCAGTCCATTGTACAAGTAACTTTCACTTTTTGTCTGCCCAGTTAAAGGTTACACCAAGTTTGATAAGATCCTGATTTCGCTACAGGGTGAGGTGGATGTTTGGCGCTAATGTGAACGATGTTTATATATTGTTTTGGTGTTTGTAAACAAGGCCAGAATTATTTTGTTTGTGACATAACAGGTAAAGAATGTCCTGAGAGCCAGACTTGAAAACATAAATCTTGGATGTAGCTTGTGAAAGTATTCTGGCTATGAATGCTACCATTCATGACTTGTGGCAAGTTAATAGGGCTTTGACATAGTAACTAGTCCCCTCATGTAGAAATGTTACAACAATGTGTAACCTTTCACCCCCACAACCTTATCACCACCACATCCCCGACTTCACTTGGACATGCCCAACATAGGAATTTTATTTGTAAATAAGAAGATCATCATGTTGGAGATGGTCTTTGTAGTATCAGCCATGCATGAAACATTACCAGACTTCAAATGGTGCAGTACAGCAAGACAATACATACTACTTCATCTGCCATTTCACAAATAGTTTTCATGTCATTTAAACAAACTCTGTAGGATGTGTAGTAAAATAGTGAGCCACCCACAGCCCTGTCTACATATTAACACAGATATGAAGAGACAATCACACTGATGATCTATCTATCATAATAACTCTATCATAACTGACTATCATAATTAACTCTATTTTTAAATGACTATCATAATTAACTTACAACACAGACACAAATTATAAATTAAATGCGACGAAAACTACATATAAAATATTGTTATCATTTTTTTTTTCACCCATATATTACGAGCACATAAAATGGGGGGGGGGGGCTACTATAGCATCATTTCAGTTTCTATTATAACGGCTAAACAGACACAACTTATGTGAAGGTAAGAATAGTGTCGCTTAAATTTACTATAACTGAATATACATACAAATGAACATGTACTTATATTGTTTGATGAAAAGCGTTAAATAAATTACCATGAAAGATAAATTACCAACAGTGATCAAGGTATAAGATCTACAACAGATGCTGATATTTCTATACCAATAACGAACTCGCACAAGATACAGCTTGAAAAATATTACATTTCTCCTAACCAGTATCACCTGGGCTAGGTGACACTCAGGTGAAAAATTGTCAAGTGTGCATGAAACTAAGCGACTAAACCAATAGAAACCTTCAAGTGAGAGGTATGACTAATACTGTCACTGGTACCTAACCAAGTGTTGGCACGGTCCCCATAGTAACGCTTCGCTTCATATGTTAATGAGAGATGGTTAAGAATTCATGACCAAGATCAAAGCTAAGGGGGAGGTTAGGCACCAGGAGAACGATTACCTGCTAATTGGGATTATTAATGTATAATGTAGTGACAAGTTTACAGTCATTTAATACCTGGATCGGACCTGTCTTAGAATTGACAGCTTTTACTGATGGCCTTTTAAACTCTCCCATACCAGCTCTTCACGGTTTCCATTTTTCATAAATATGGTATGTCCACAAACTGTATCTCTATTGTTTCAAGGCACTTCAGACATGTGCTGCTTCTGTTTTAATTTGGAATGCCTGGCTCTGTTTATTGGTAACTTCTAATTCCTTTCTCTTTCCAATGCATGGTTACTGATTGAAACTCTAAATCCTCAACTTGAACAGAATAAAGGGGAAATGGAATCTGTAGCAGAAACAGGCAGTGAGATATAATTATCCAACCACAACCTGAAATGAAACTTAATATTTTAGCAGATGCTATAAAAAAAAAATTAAAAAAATACTCCATTTAATTTCCCTATATTTGGAGTGATAGCAAGAACGGTCTAAATGTATACCTCTGCCAGCAACCAATCCCCCCTTCCAAAATCTAAACAGAAGTATATCATTTTCAATACAAACAAAACATTAAGTGTGTATGCTAAAAAATAATAAAGATAACAGAAATAAAGGTCATTTCTGTAAGTATTAGCTCTATAATGGACCTGCCTGCTAACAAGTACTTTAAAGTAGACATATCTGTGACTAGAACATCAGGCAAGGGGCCAGTCTGTCTAAAAGAATTACCTTACAAAAGTGCAAGGCCAAAAAACAGATACTATATTACATTATTACCTTGCTAGTGTAAACATGGTATGACTTTGACCATAGCATTTTCTGACCAATGATGTCCATGAGCATAATTTGAGCGTAACCTGCCAAGGTCTGACCATTATCTGACCCATAGTAGCCAAAATCTGATCAGAAGCATTATTTAGCAAAAGTGGTCAAACTCTTTGACTATAAGCATTATTTGATCAATAGCTCCCAAAGTCTGAAAATAAGTATTATTTGACCAATAGCTGCCAAAGTCCTTGACATGAACATTATCTAACCAACTGGGGCTTTAAGTCTGACCATAAGCATTATTTGACCAAAATGGCCATAGCCCTTGACCATTATAGCATTACTTGACCGATTGTGGCCAAAGTTTTCACTGTGTTCATCATCTGACCAGTGGTGGCCAAAGTCTGTGTGTATAGAGGTGGTTAGGATCTAAATGATTTTTGACTGATAAGAGGGTGTTTGTGGTTAGACAAGTGTAATGATCCCATGCTTGTGGTTTGACCTGATCTGACTGCTAGCTACTTGATCTATCATCCACAACCGTGCACTGATCAGTAGTGAATCCATCATAGCCTTATCAACTACAGGTGTATCTGCTACCTGTACTAACGACTAAGTCCATGCTACTACAGGTGTATCTGCTACCTGTACTAACGACTAAGTCCATGCTACTACAGGTGTATCTGCTACCTGTACTAACGACTAAGTCCATGCTACTACAGGTGTATCTGCTACCTGTACTAACGACTAAGTCCATGCTACTACAGGTGTATCTGCTACCTGTACTAACGACCAAGATCATGCTACTACAGGTGTATCTGCTACCTGTACTAACGACTAAGTCCATGCTACTACAGGTGTATCTGCTACCTGTACTAACGACTAAGATCATGCTACTACAGGTGTATCTGCTACCTGTACTAACGACTAAGTCCATGCTACTACAGGTGTATCTGCTACCTGTACTAACGACTAAGTCCATGCTACTACAGGTGTATCTGCTACCTGTACTAACGACTAAGATCATGCTACTACAGGTGGGGTAATGTAATCGCTGCCCACACTAACAGCTATGAGATATAGTGTAGTGTTACCTGTTTATCTATGAGAGGTTGAAGTGATACAGCAAAACTTAATGACATTAAGCCATGGTTTCATGTTTGAATGATCACAGACAGGATTTCACTGAAGTGTACCCAACACAATCTAATGTACATCTTGGTTTTTCCTGTTTGTAGACTATTGTTGATTGTTTAATTTTGGTTTTAGAAATTTCACATTTCAACTTTTGGTTTTCCAGATTTTAATATCCTGCTAGTTTTAATAGACTAATTTAAATGTAACACCATATAGATATATGATTTTATTGAAGATTTCTTTGATTTGAAATTTGAATATAGGTTGTGATGTAAACAACAGGCTGTGACAAAATGAGGTAAAGATGGCAATGATCATGTTTAAGAGTCAACACAACATTGGGTTACAAAGTGATACAGTAATGTGACAGCTATGTGGGGTAAGTCTGTCTCCAGGCACACAGCCATGTGGCTATCCATCACAGACTGACAGTTGTAGACAGGGGCCCTTCTGTGTGTCACACAGGTTACCGCCCTCTACTTACACAACTCTCTATAAAGACCACTACATCACAATGTTGTACAACACAACACTACGACCTGCCTATAGTGATCAATTCTGTATTATGACAAATGGTCCACAATGACTTTACCCCAAACATCATGTCATTATTAAACCAGATCTACCAGTGTTGGGCCATAAATACACACCAAATTTCTTATAATGGTCACTTCAGTATGTTTATCATTTCATGACACTAACACTACATTACCCTATCATATTATCTTTTTCTTTATTTATTTAAAGAGGATAACAAACAGCCCTATGGCTAGAGGATGCTCTCCTCTACATATAAAACGATACATATCATATAATGTACAGTCATATCAGCAATGAATACCATCTTTCAATGGTTTACATTATTTTACAATTGACACTTCTGCATTTAAGGCTGAATTTTGACTTAAAATATGGTAAAATAATATTTTCAGTTATGTTTATTGTCAGTTTATGTAAATTGTTAACTTTTCATATTGACAATTGTAACAAACTGTCATTAAATAATGACCCTACTACAGACATTATGACTGACTTACTGACCACTGACAGTGGTACAGGATCGAGAGTATTGTAGAGACCAACCCTATCAGAGCTTTGATTTTGTTAGGCATCGTAGCAGAACTTAATTAATATTCTAAAATTCACTTCTTGTTTTTGTCCTCGGTGACATGAGGTGAGACAGCACCGGCTAGTTCTTAGGTACAGTTGGCTACCACACAAATAAATCAAGGATTCACACATGTAAAAGGCAGCACTCTGTGTGGTTTATGGTGAACTGGGGTGATAAGTAACCACAAAGTTCAGGCTGTATTTATGTGGTTAGGGAGCCCTGTAATGATACTGCTGTTTACTCTATCATTAAGGATGTTACAGCCATTTCACACCCAGATCTCCTTCACTGCTATCAATTTATAATCTCTCAATGGTCACAGGTCCATACCTCAAAGGTAGCCACAGTAAGACTTGTAATCAGTCATCTAAATCTGAAAGTCAACAAGAGTCACTAACGTCTCCCTGGAGCTGGGTATCAACATTTTAAACTGAACTACATTCTCTATTGTCTCACAAGAACCAAAAGACAAAAAGGAGTGGTAACAAACTAGTACCGTCAAAATCCAACATGGCCACATGTCTGCCATATTGTTTTTCGAATCAGTCTGAAAATTAGACAATGCACAACTAGAGATCAAGGGGAACCTACATCTAAAATCTGAAAATGATCCACACTGCTCTTCTCAAGAAAAAGTTGTAACAATAATTGTTTAAAGGACTGACGGATGACAGAACACAGAGGAAGAGTGGTTTGAACAGCCTGCCATCTGATGATAATGGGGGATATAAATGTACCACCTCACACTAAACATAAATGTACCACCTCACACTAAACATAATTGTACCACCTAACTTAACATACAGACTTATAATGTTATTATTGTTGACTAACCTCAACATCTAGCTGTGAGCTATAGTTTTCTGTGATCACAGATCCAGAACCCCCCAAACCAGACTATACTACTCTACCCGAAGTGTGGTTTACAGGTATATACTTATCACGTGTTCTACATTAAATGGTTTGTGACAACCACAGACAATCATTTGTTCCTGTTTAGATGACACATCATGTTTTATGACTTTTACTTTCACCTAAACACAAGTTAACAATAGATCCCAGACAGAAAGTCACTTCCTTTTACATACTTCCCAAAAAATCTGTTGTTAGTAAACACCAAATTACTTGTGACCGTGACAAATCAGATTTTCTCATGTTTATTTGGTTTGATATGGAGTGAATCATACTTTGTTTGACAAAAAGTCATCACACCTGATATTTTACACGGAGTGTGTGTGTATATATATACTTAATCATAGTCACAAAAGTGTTTGAGTTGCTCAGAGAAAATCAAGTAAGCTTCTTCAATTGGTATAAAGTAATTGGCAATATCATACGACCAGGTATATATGATGTCCTATTTTATCATTCTAAAGTTTCTATAGATTTTTCTTTTGGATGTATTTGATAACAAGCAGAACACAAAAAATGATTAAGCATTTTTTTTCAAAATAACACACAAAACAAGAGTCAAATGACATCATCACTACAAGTTCTTTAGTATTAAGATTTTTTTTTATTAAAGTACACCAAATAGATTTCTGTTTTTTTAATCTCAGGCTAATTTGTCAGTTGAGAAAAATACAGTGAGAAACCATTAAATTTTAATGGCATTCTCTCCTGTTTAATGAGTCAGACCTCTAAGACGCTCAGAACTAACAAGCTAAACAAGTCCCTGGTTTTTCATTGGGAGCTTCATATGGAAGACTGCAATAAAACTTACTTTATGGTGGGAAGAAAACCCATGCCTTGTGAAGCTATTACTGGATCGTACAACTCTGAGAGGGGAGGAATCCTACAGCCGAGGACATTTCATCAAACACCAGTATAAATGGTGATAACATATGGTCCCAGACAGGAAGCCTACTGTAAATACTACAGTCTATATAAGGAATGCCCTTTTCTCATTTTAGTCAGGCAGTCTTGTAAATGACTTTGTTTGAAGAAACAGTTAATAGAAAACATCTGTGATAACAGTACTGACAGCCAACCAGAAAATATTAACAGCTACTGACAACTAGAAACTCTTAATACCTATTGACAGACAACCAGAAACTATTAATATCTACTGAAAGACAACTAGAAACTCTAAACATCTATTGACAGACAACCAAATCTTTTAACATCTAATAACAGACAACAAGAAACCTAAATATCTATTGACAGACAACCAGAAACTCTTAACAGCTACTGACAACCAGAAACCCTATATCTATTGACAGACAACCAGAATGATTTAAAATCTATTGACAGACAACCAGAAACTCTTAACATCTACTGAAAGACAACCAGAAACTCTTAACATCTACTGAAAGACAACCAGAAACTCTTAACATCCAATCACAGACAACCAGAAACTCTCAAAATATTATGACAACCAAAACTTTTAACATCTAATAGCAGACAACCAGAAACTCTTAAATTAACACCTACTGACAGACAACTAGAAACTCCTTAACATCTATTGACAGACAACCAGAAACTCTTAACATCTAATAACAGACAACCAATCTTTTAACATCTAATAACAGATAACCAGAAACTCTTAACATCTACTGACAGACAACTAGCAACCAGATATACCCTCAACACCTTGAAATAGTCAGCTAGAAACTCTTTTAACATCTAGTTACAGCCAGCAAGAAGTGTATAAGAGCTAGTGACAGATAGCTGTAACCAGAAAGAGACTCTTTACTTCTAGTGACAGCAAATCAAAGCAGTAACTTAGTGAATGGCCAGTCAGATCCCTAACTCTCAACTTAAAGTAACTACCAATCAGAATAGCCACATCATATGACATCTAGTTAGGGACAGACAAAATACCAAAATCTTAATACAAATGTACAAAGCGAAGACAACATATTCTGTGATCGAGGCAATTTGCATTCAATTTAGAAAGGTTACACAAAATTACACTTCTTACTCTTTCATACAGACTTCTTTGATCTTTAAGTTCACCGAAAAATTGAGTATGACTGACTTGCTGTGAGGACTTATCACTATAACATAAATAGACTCATTAAGATAGCATTAAGATACTTCCCATCATCTAACATGCATGACTTCACACAGAAGACAGTTAACACATGCTTTGATGACAAGGAATTAATTATTTACCAACCAAACAAAAAGACATGAATCAAGCTTGTATATCAGAGTATCTGGAATTACCCAATAGAAACCCAGTAAGATTCCAACAAATTTATAATTGATAAATTACTCTATAGCCATTGTGATCAGTGGTGATGGACCAACGACAGTTGCCATGGCAATATGGTCCTACCCATCCCTAAAGATTGTTTTGGATTTTCCTGAACAGTAAGGATTGAGTTTTCTATTATGGAATACTGGGGGAGACAGCCTAGCGAATGGTGCCTTCTCTGTGTAACTTGGTTACAGGAGAAATCAACATGAATCATCACTTCACATCAAAGACAAGATGACGAGTCAAACAGAGGACATAATTATAGGGTTAGTGTGGGAAAAATATTATAACACTTTACAAACATACCCTGGTGTATGACAGTTGACAGTCTCTTTTCGTTGATGTTGTACATAGTTATATTAGTGAATGACAAAAATATTACAATTCTTTATAAATATACTTGAGAAATCATAGCAAACAAAGAGGCATTCAAGGTGAACAACTGATGACAGTAAATCTGTCTGATATATAAACTAAGGTGAAAACTCTTTCTCCCCTGAAATTTAAAAATGACCTAGTCCAATCTTTGATTTGGAAGAGTTCAAATGCAACTTCAGGGGTGAATGAGTGAACTGCAGTGTTGTTCACGATTCATTGGTTCATGGTTCTTCAGTGTTGTTCACGGTTCATTGGTTCATGGTTCATCGGCTTGATCCACAGACTGACCAACGTACCTGACTGGTCTTACTGAAAGTCATCATTATACAGCCTAATCAGTTCACTCCTGCAGGTTCCCACCACAGTACCAGTTCATTAGCATGCCTAGACTCTGTTCTGTAATTACGCTGATCATACAGGGTCATTGGTAGTACAAATCTGGACCTCTTTTGAATCCCCCCATGTAGTGTAATTATCTCATAATACCAGCTAATTATCTCCAAAAAATTGATTCACTATTAATTACTTTTGAAGTCTAGAATAAATTACAGGACAGTTGCGGACATGCAGGAATAAAAAATGAGTAAAAGCCATGAAAGCCTTCTCGAATTCCCATGTTCTCATCTCAGCAGGGTCAGTATAAGAAGTGTGACTTAGTATGTGGTGCACTGACCCCTGTGTTTGTGGAGAAGAACTTAGTCATAGCTCTACAATGGGGTCACCCACACTCCATCCCAAACACTTGATCAGATCTTTATGGGTCAACATCAAACATTAAATACTGGGTCAGCAGGAGGCTTCCATCAAAATCGTGTATGTGCACTTGCAATATACTATGCAAGAGGCACCATGGGCCTGCAGCAATCACATTGGGCTAAGTTTTAATGAAGTCAATGATTCAGCCAATAAGTCATTAAAAGAATTTTGAATATCTAGCTGATCTGAAAAATAAATAGAATGTCCGACTATATCAAAACTATTGTCAACATATAATTCTCGATCTACTTTTTATATGGAATAACATGGTTTGAAATTGAAATTTTAAGTTCATTTGCAGTATAAATATCTAAAGGACAAGCTAATATAATCAATGATTTATGATATCTTAAAAGTAAAATGTATCAATTCACTTTATACAATCTACAACAATATAAAACGTGGTCAGATCTGTAGCTTATTTCCAACAAAGCCTTGTGTTACCCTGCTATGTCTTTGAATAAAATGCCCTGATCCAAAAATAAGTTAATGGTTGAAAACAAATTACAGTTGATTATGACATCAGCATGGTAATTAGAGCAGCACTGTGTACTTTATGGAGCTCTCTGTGCAGTGATGACGGGGAAGATTTCTGTCAGGGACACTTGTCATACAGCTATCAGACCTGCCATGCTTGCCATACAGTCATACCTCTTCCATAGAAACATCATTTCGTTATCACTTATCTGCTTGTCAATCATTCTTTTTCATGTTTTACTCCAAACAAACAGACTGGGAAAACAAAATACTTCTTGAAGTACACACCACTAAGGGTGGTTAATGAGTTTCCACCTCACACAGTCATTAATTATTAGGTGTTGCAAATCACAATAGAGTTCAGCGTGGAAAAGTTCACCATTACAGGTGAGACCTACTGATTCATACCTGCTATCAAACATCACGTGACTTAAAGCAGATATTCCAACTATAAAATATGAAATTAATATTTACACATATTTCAATGAGTCAATGATTCTATATAAGTTAATTTAAAAGTGAATGGCTGATAACGGCTTATACTATTATGTTCACTGACTAATGCAATAGAAGTCTACTGTTATGACAGAAAGTTTCAAAACTCAGACAAAAGATAACCACTGGGACCACATCCACTACCTGTACCAGAATTAAAGTCCCAAACCTCAGACTGCACCCACTATACCTGTACCAGACAGTCATAAATCTTTGGACCACACCCATTTTATTTGTACCAGATAGTCCCAAACTATTGTGCCACTTTCTGTACCAGCGAGTCTGGGACCACACCCACTGCCTGTACCAGATAGTCCCAAACCTTCAACACTATCTACTACCTGTACCAGTGAGTCTGGGACCACACCCACTTCCTGTACCGGATAGTCCCAAACCTTCAACTCTATCTACTACCTTTACCAGTGAGTCTGGAACCACACCCACTTCCTGTACCAGACAGTCCCAAACCTTCAACTCTATCTACTACCTGTACCAGTGAGCCTGGGACCACACCCACTTCCTGTACCAGACAGTCCCAAACCTTCAACTCTATCTACTACCTGTACCAGTGAGTCTGGGACCACACCCACTTCCTGTACCAGACAGTCCCAAACCTTCAACTCTATCTACTACCTTTACCAGTGAGTCTGGGACCACACCCACTTCCTGTACCAGACAGTCCCAAAACTTCAACTCTATCTACTACCTGTACCAGTGAGTCTGGGACCACACCCACTTCCTGTACCAGACAGTCCCAAACCTTCAACTCTATCTACTACCTTTACCAGTGAGTCTGGAACCACACCCACTTCCTGTACCAGACAGTCCCAAACCTTCAACTCTATCTACTACCTGTACCAGTGAGTCTGGGACCACACCCACTTCCTGTACTAGACAGTCCCAAACCTTCAACTCTATCTACTACCTGTACCAGTGAGTCTGGGACCACACCCACTTCCTGTACCAGATAGTCCCAAACCTTCAACTCTATCTACTACCTGTACCAGTGAGTCTGGGACCACACCCACTTCGTGTACCGGATAGTCCCAAACCTTCAACTCTATCTACTACCTTTACCAGTGAGTCTGGAACCACACCCACTTCCTGTACCACAGTGAGTCTGGGACCACACCCACTTCCTGTACCAGACAGTCCCAAACCTTCAACTCTATCTACTACCTGTACCAGCAAGTCTGGGACCACACCTACTTCCTGTACCAGAGAGTCCCAAACCTTCAACTCTATCTACTACCTGTACCAGCAAGTCTGGGACCACACCCACTTCCTGTACCAGACAGTCCCAAACCTTCAACTCTATCTACTACCTGTACCAGCAAGTCTGGGACCACACCTACCAACAGTACCAGAGTCCCAAGCCACAGACTGACCCTTTACCTGGGGCAACATTACTATCTTTTCCAGAATTCTAAATCTTGGACAACACCTCTTACCTATCCTAGGGACCACCCCTTCTAAATATCAATTAGACACCAATACAAAGTGATAAATCTCTATGATGAAAACTTAAAATAGTGAATTACTCATATCATTTACTATTACAAACAGAGTTGATTATCTATCACTGATAAGACAACTCCACAAAACTCCCACAACCCTTAAGAGCCGGGTACTATGACAAGGTCCTAAGAGATACTTCATTATTGATAAGTTGTTGCCTCCCATGTGTTGGTTCTGCCAGACTCAAACCTCAGACCCACCTTAGTACTATATCACACCCCACCCAAGTGTGTCAGTCTCTGCAACATGTGTTATGACAAATACATCAGATAATCTAGTATGTTGATAAATGAAATATGACTCTAGATAGACTGATATAACACAGACATATACAAGTCTCTATCTGCCAGGTGGGACAAGATGGACCACACTGATTGGCTACACAGGCAATTATTGGTAACCGTGGCAATCGGGTAACGGTGACTAATTTCACATTTAAGTTGTCTCAAAAGCTTGTTTTGAATATTTCAATATTTGAATACAATAATCAATAATTACGTTGGTTTATTTTGTTTATCTAACATCATTGCTGAAGGATAAGTAATTGAAAATATGATAGAAAACTTCTGAACACTTGAAATTATTTTCCGTACAATATCCCGACAACAACCAATTCATGAAAGCATTTCGTTTCTTCAGTACTTAATAACGCTCACAGCACAGTCTTCAACTCTGTAGAAATTATCCTTATATATTAAAGTATAAATATTTAGACAGTGATCAATGTTAAGATCAAAGGCAATGATTCACACCTTAAAGGTCTCTAGTCGATACAAGCAACTATAAGGAATTCAATATACAAAGTAGGCCGTCTTTGTCACTGTATATACACACCACGAAGGAACAGGGTAATCGACTGCTGTAGAAAACGCTAATAAGTTTTGTACAACAGCATGACATAAGCGTGTACCTGTTATTTGATTTGCTTGATAAATACTGATGAGGACATTACACTTTTGCAATTAATTTGTATTTTAAAATCTTATAACAAATTCTGACCATACAGCCATACAGTTAATTTCAAAACTCGAAATAATCAAATACCAGGGAAAAGCTTGGATATTCATTGCATAGTTGCTAATATTGGTGAGGGTTTTAATTTCGCTAAATTCCAGAATGCATAATAATTCGCACGAAATTCAACCTCTGCAAATAAGTTCCAGGCAGAAATTGCTAAATTTGACACCCACAAAGTTGTATAACTATACAGTAGAACAATTTCCCAGCTCACCTTGTGTTCAGGTATTGCCTGTTGTGCTTTAACATTGATATGATACTGGTTAACATAATCAGAATCCTTGTCAAATGACAGATTCCGGTACTTATAATGAAGGTACCTACCTTTTAACAAAGCCACACTCTTAAACAAAGAACAGGACATGAGTTTTCGGAGAAGGACGATGAGAAAGTTGTCATTGGTTAGAAGGGCAGGTAACTCTGTACACTGGTCGTACACAATAACATCACTGTATTCCTCGATGTCTATGTGGCACGTCTGAGTCAGGAACTCCGTAATGTGAACCTGTAACAGAAAATAAAACATAAAGTACATATTTACAATATACAGCACATATCTACAATATACAGAACATATCTACAATATACATCACATATCTACAACATACAGCACATATCTACAAAATACAGCACATATCTACAACATACAGCACATATCTACAAAATACAGCACATATCTACAAAATACAACACATATCTACAACATACAGCGCATATTTACAATATACAATTAACACATATCTACAATATACTGCACATATCTACAACATACAGTATATATCTACAACATACAGCACACATATCTTCAATATACAGCACACATATCTTCAATATACAGCACACATATCTACAACATACAGCACATATCTACAACATACAGCACATATCTGCAATATACAGCACATATCTACAACATACAGCACATATCTGCAATATACAGCACATATCTACAACATACGGCACATATCTACAATATACTACACATATCTACAACATACAGCACATATCTACAACATACAGCACATATCTACAATATACAGCACATATCTGCAATATATACAGCACATATCTGCAACATACTGCACATATCTACAGTATCAGCACATATCTACAGTATACAGCACATTTCTACAACATACAGCACATATGTACAATATACAGCACATATCTACAATATACTGCACATATCTACAATATACAGCACATATCTACAATATACTGAACATATCTACAATAAACTGCACATATCTACAATATACTGCACATATCTACAACATACAGCACATTTCTACAAAAGCATTCACCATTACCTAATTCAACCCTGAAGACACATTTGAACCAGTTTCAAATTCAATCAAATTGTCTGTCTGCAGAGTTCAAATGTGTAGGGTTCGAAACCTGGTCAGACTATGTATTCTTCTTTCTTTAAAGTATTGTGTATACACAGGACAAGGGGAACCCAAAACTGGAGTATTAAAAAGTGATGTCATTCAGGTTAAATCATAGAAAAAGGAGGGAAGAATGAAGCTGAGGTATGAAGTCTTGGTGTACATTTTTCTTTTCTGGTCACATAATTAACACAGTAATAACTGTTAGTAAAAGTTTTTATTCATTATTATTGGTGATAAAGTAGAGACAATTAATTCTCCAAGATGTTCCAATAAGAATGGTGTATCTCCTCTATGGAAATTCTCACAAGGATTCTATTTTTCTTAATCTTGACTCTAAATATTAGCCATATTTAGAGTGCAGGTTTTTAGAAGGATAAACTTTTTTTTTTCTTCACTAAACTTTGAATCTAGTTGTATAAGGCATGAATTTTAGAAGCAAACTTAATTATCCATCGATCAGCTTTAACTTTTCAATTCAATTAGACCGGATATGAACATAGTCACCAAATGAAGACTTATCAATGGGAAAGTGACATCTGGGTCATAGAAAGAAATTTGTCAAGTAAGGTGATACTTTATCTACCAGATCAACACTTACACTTACTACTTAGGTATAAGTACAATTTTCCTGTGTTAAGTACGGGACAGAACCAACAGTCAAACTTTCCATTCATAAAATGTTTACAACTCTTTTATGCAGATACATTACGGCTACATTATGATGCCTTCAGGTCATACTAAATGCGAAAAATTCTAATGTGTTTTTGCAAATCTGTGTTAATCAATGATGCTTGATACAATTAGAACGTCTTTTCAAAATTTCAACAATGATTTACCAGCTAACAAAAGGACCATTTCCTCAAATTATCGTTTACACTGTGTAACATGAGGTATTTTTGAAAGTGTTTCTTGGTGATTTAAAACATTTTGAACTTTTGTAGAAATATGTTCTATTAATTAATGTGCATGACTCATCTGACATACTTGCATTATACTTAAACATGTAACTCAAACACTGTAGCACAACTTCTGGTGGGAGGGGTAGGTATGCATCAGAGACAAAAATGAAAAAGAATAGAAATAAAAAGCTAACATAGTTTTTTTTCCACATTTAAGTATAAGCTGCTTGTAAAAGGTGTACTTTGACCAACACAATTAAGACACCAACTTTCGTTTCCCTGATACTTAAGGATTTTGATTTGTAGGTCAATAGACTTTGGACTCTGTAAATAGTCTGATGCTAAACTCATCTGGCAAGTTTAAGATGAAGGAACCACATAGAGCCAGCCATTTTATAGACACCACTTCATACCAAAAGTCATCGTTGGACACCTAGGAAAAGATGCATTTAACTACGCAGCAATCAGAATTTATCCTAAAATATGTACAGATATTCTTATGTCATGTGTGGCCTTACTGTGATCCCACCTACAGTATCAGGTGCCCCCCATTCCCCAATTCTACCTTACAGTATCAGGTGCCCCCCCTCCCCCATCCCCAAATGTGGAGCCCCTTCCCCAACATCTAAAGCCCCTCATCCTATTAGCTTGTGTATGACAAAGCACACCTGTTTCAAGTCGTGTGTCATGCTGCGACCTTTTCAAGCTAATGACCTTGCTACAACAAAGTAAGGAAGCCATGCAGTGTGATCTACATAGAGGATGTTCTGCACTGTAATAATGTCACTGTCATCTCGGTGCATTTACCTGTGTGGTTTTACCTGTGTGAAATCTCGTTAGGCACACGCCCTTGTTAAGTTGATGTTACAGGTGACAGGAGGATACATCACTACTATAAATTTTCACGATTCTCTAATTGACAGGGTTTTTGTTATTGTTTTTATCAGCGTGTGGTTATTTTATTTCCCACTTTAAATTCCTGATGTCATAAAAACAAACAGATACTGTATGTGCAACTTATTCCTCCAGAACATGCATTTTAAAGGCTGTTGTGGGACTTCATGCCTTAAAAGACATCAATCTATAGCTTTAAACTAGGTCACATTACAAAATATAACAGCAGATGGTCTTACACAACGGTCATCTGCGGCAGTGTTGAGGTGTTCATGCATACTTTTACACTTTTTCTTATAAATATATGCTGACTTATACAGTATCTGCACATTAACACAGACTCACGGATCATACCTATAAAATATGACCACATAACATCAACATAACCCAGCGAACATTATAGCCATGAACAATCTTCTACAAACATTCACTGAACATAAACATGAACCACATAACATAAACATAAGCCAGCTAACATAAGCATGAACCAACTTACATAAACATAGACAAATGACAGAAACAATGTAAAATAACTTGCCAAAAATAAATTTTAATCATTTAACATGAGCATGAACAACGTTAAAAGAACAGAAACCAAATAACATTTTCAATGAACTACATAAAAGCATGAATGCAAAACCATGTGATGAGAAGATGTGAAAACAACCCACCCTGACACATATGTATGCTTTATGTGGGAACCACCCACCCTAACACATATGTATGCTTTATGTGGGAACCACCCACCCTAACACATATGCATACTTCATGTGGGAACCACCAACCCTGACACACAAGCATGCTTTATGTGGGAACCACCCACCCTAACACACATGTATGCTTTATGTGGGAACCACCCACCCTGACACACAAGCATGCTTTATGTGGGAACCACCCACCCTGACACACATGCATGCTTTATGTGGGAACCACCCACCCTGACACACATGCATGCTTTATGTGGGAACCACCCACCCTTACACACATGCATGCTTTCTGTGGGAACCACCCACCCTGACACACATGTATGCTTTATGTGGGAACCACCAACCCTGACACACATGCATGCTTTATGTGGGAACCACCCACTCTGACACACATGCATGCTTTATTTGGGAACCACCCACCCTAACACACATGTATGCTTTATGTGGGAACCACCCACCCTGACACACATGTATGCTTTATGTGGGAACCACCCACACTGACACACATGCATGCTTTATGTGGGAACCATCCACCCTAACACACATGTATGCTTTATGTGGGAACCACCCACACTGACACACATGCATGCTTTATGTGGGAACCACCCACCCTGACACACATGCATGCTTTATGTGGGAACCACCCACCCTAACACACATGTATGCTTTATGTGGGAACAACCCAACCTGACACACATGTATGCTTTATGTGGGAACCACCACTTTATGTGGGAACCACCCACCCTGACACACATGCATGCTTTATGTGGGAACCACCCACCCTGACACACATGTATGCTTTATGTGGGAACCACCCACCCTAACACACATGTATGCTTTATGTGGGAACCACCAACCCTGACACACATGTATGCTTTATGTGGGAACCACCCACCCTGACACACATGTATGCTTTATGTGGGAACCACCAACCCTGACACACATGTATGCTTTATGTGGGAACCACCCACCCTAACACACATGTATGCTTTATGTGGGAACCACCCACCCTAACACACATGTATGCTTTATGTGGGAACCACCCACCCTGACACACATGTATGCTTTATGTGGGAACCACCCACCCTGACACACATGTATGCTTTATGTGGGAACCACCCACCCTAACACACATGTATGCTTTATGTGGGAACCACCCACCCTGACACACATGTATGCTTTATGTGGGAACCACCCACCCTGACACACATGTATGCTTCATGTGGGAACCACCCACACTGACACACATGTATGCTTTATGTGGGAACCACCCACCCTAACACACATGTATGCTTTATGTGGGAACCACCATGACACACATGTATGCTTTATGTGGGAACCACCCACCCTAACACACATGTATGCTTTATGTGGGAACCACCCACCTTGACACACATGCATGCTTTATGTGGGAACAACCCAACCTGACACACATGCATGCTTTATGTGGGAACCACCATGACACACATGTATGCTTTATGTGGGAACCACCAACCCTGACACACATGTATGCTTTATGTGGGAACCACCCACCCTGACACACATGTATGCTTTATGTGGGAACCACCCACCCTAACACACATGTATGCTTTATGTGGGAACCACCCACCCTGACACACATGTATGCTTTATGTGGGAACCACCCACCCTGACACACATGTATGCTTCATGTGGGAACCACCCACACTGACACACATGTATGCTTTATGTGGGAACCACCCACCATGACACACATGTATGCTTTATGTGGGAACCACCCACCCTAACACACATGTATGCTTTATGTGGGAACCACCCACCCTAACACACATGTATGCTTTATGTGGGAACCACCATGACACACATGTATGCTTTATGTGGGAACCACCCACCCTAACACACATGTATGCTTTATGTGGGAACCACCAACCCTGACACACATGTATGCTTTATGTGGGAACCACCCACCCTAACACACATGTATGCTTTATGTGGGAACCACCAACCCTGACACACATGTATGCTTTATGTGGGAACCACCCACCTTGACACACATGTATGCTGTATGTTGGAACCACCCACACTGACACACATGTATGCTTTATGTGGGAACCACCCACACTGACACACATGTATGCTTTATGTGGGAACCACCCACACTGACACACATGCATGCTGAATGTTGGAACCACCCACACTGACACACATGTATGCTTTATGTGGGAACCACCCACACTGACACACATGTATGCTTTAAGTGGGAACCACCCACACTGACACACATACTTGCTTTATGTGGGAACCACCCACCCTAACACACATGTATGCTTTATGTGGGAACCATCCATCCTGACACATTGCATGCTTTATGTGGGAACAACCCAACCTGACACACATGCATGCTTTATGCGGGAACAACCCAACCTGACACACATGTATGCTTTATGAGGGAACCACCCTGACACACATGTATGCTTTATGTATGAACCACCATGACACACATGTATGCTTTATGTGGGAACCACCCTGACACACATGTATGCTTTATGTGGGAACAACCCAACCTGACACACATGTATGCTTTATGTGGGAACCACCCTGACACACATGCATGCTTTATGTATGAACCACCATGACACACATGTATGCTTTATGTGGGAACCACCCTGACACACATGTATGCTTTATGTATGAACCACCCACCCTAACACACATGCATGCTTTATGTGGGAACCACCCTGACACACATGCATGCTGTATGTGGGAACCACCCACCCTAACACACATGTATGCTTTATGTGGGAACCACCCACCCTGACACACAAGCATGCTTTATGTGGGAACCACCCACCCTGACACACATGCATGCTTTATGTGGGAACCACCCACCCTGACACACATGCATGCTTTATGTGGAGCCCTCCTATACTATCTTTTCCCACTTTGTTCTACCAATTGAAAATGACACATATCATTATTTGGACATTAATAATTAACCACGGAGGTCTCCCGATGGAATATCGGGATGAAATATTAAGAGTGATTTGTAACATCCCACATACACACAGTAGTACAGGTAAAATTCAACTTAACAGACAGCACATCAAAACCCCTAGTTTACATGACAATTGTACTTGAAATCAAAATCAATACAAGTGGAAAAACTAACAGTAATCACATGTTTGGATACTGGTAAAAATATAATTGAAAACTGCATCAATGTAACTACCTGGGAAACCTGATCTAGTTCTGTACCCAGATTTATTGGAATTTGTCTGATTATATTGCTTCTGACATGGAGGTTCTATGATGTTTACGGATTTCTGATTTTTAAAATGATGAATGGCCTTTCAAATTAATGTCATCTCCCTTTTCAGCAGTCAGTTTAATCACGAAAACTTGAGTAACATGTACATCAGATCCCTTGAGTTAAATACTGGGATGAAAAAATTTGGCAAAGGATGTGGAAGTGACTAAAATAGAACAGACATCGCAGCAGGCAGCAGCAGCAGCAGCAGCACACTACACACCACAGCCTAAATCCCTGGCTCTAGGAGACCACCACAATACACCATCATGGAAATTAAATTGGTTCCAGAGAAAAGCGTAATGGTAAATTGTTCATCGTTTGTTTATTTATTCAATTAAATTAGATCAACTGGTGCTGTTCCAAAATTGATGATAATGACACAGAAACATTGAAACTGTGTCAAGGAAGCAACTGGTGATAAAAATAGTAATGTATCACTTAGAACGGGTCAAATGTACAGCCATTTCCTGAGACTATGGCAAGGCACTGTAATATAGACATGTACTTAACTGATAAACATGTCAACCTTCCATCCGACTTCTCTGACTGGCAACTGACTTTGCACCGGGACAAAGGCAATGTGTAAATGATTGTATTTTACAAAGTATGGTTTTCGTAAATGAATACAAATCATATTGATGTTCATCTTGAGGGGCACTTTTGACCAGACACACATTGGGGGTCATTATATGTGGTCACTATTGAACAGAAACATGTAGAGTGGTCACGTTACATGGTCACTTTCACAATGGAAGTTCCTATACATGCAAGTGGTCACTGTTAACAGGTTCACTGTGGTGGTCACTAAGTGTGGTCACTATATATGTAAGTGGTCACTATTAACCAGATACACAGTGGTGGTCACTATACATGTAAGTGGTCACTATTAACCAGATACACAGTGGTGGTCACTATACATGTAAGTGGTCACTATTAACCATATACACAGTGGTGGTCACTAAGTGTGGTCACTATATATGTAAGTGGTCACTATTAACCAGATACACAGCGGTGGTCACTATACATGTAAGTGGTCACTATTAACCAGATACACAGCGGTGGTCACTATACATGTAAGTGGTCACTATTAACCAGATACACAGTGGTGGTCACTATACATGTCAGTGGTTACTATTAACTAGATACACAGCAGTGGTCATTATATATGTAAGTGGTCACTCACCACTAACCAGATACAATGGCAGTGGTCACTATTAACCACATACACAGCGGTGGTCACTATACATGTAAGTGGTCACTATTAACCAGATACACAGCGGTGGTCACTATACATGTAAGTGGTCAATATTAACCAGATACACAGCGGTGGTCACTATACATGTAAGTGGTCACTATTAACCAGATAAATAGCGGTGGTCACTATACATTTAAGTGGTCACTATTAACCAGATACACAGCGGTGGTCACTATACATGTAAGTGGTCAATATTAACCAGATACACAGCGGTGGTCACTATACATGTAAGTGGTCAATATTAACCAGATACACAGCGGTGGTCACTATACATGTAAGTGGTCACTATTAACCAGATAAATAGCGGTGGTCACTATACATTTAAGTGGTCACTATTAACCAGATACACAGCGGTGGTCACTATACATGTAAGTGGTCACTATTAACCAGATACACAGCGGTGGTCACTATACATGTAAGTGGTCACTATTAACCAGATACACAGCGGTGGTCACTATACATGTCAGTGGTCACTATTAACCAGATACACAGTGGTGGTCACTATACATGTAAGTGGTCACTATTAACCAGATAAATAGCGGTGGTCACTATACATTTAAGTGGTCACTATTAACCAGATACACAGCGGTGGTCATGTAAGTGGTCACTATTAACCAGATACACAGCGGTGGTCACTATACATGTAAGTGGTCACTATTAACCAGATACACAGCGGTGGTCACTATACATGTAAGTGGTCACTATTAACCAGATACACAGTGGTGGTCACTATACATTTAAGTGGTCACTATTAACCAGATACACAGCGGTGGTCACTATACATGTCAGTGGTCACTATTAACCACATACACAGTGGTGGTCACTATACATGTAAGTGGTCACTATTAACCAGATACACAGTGGTGGTCACTATACATGTAAGTGGTCACTATTAACCAGATAAATAGCGGTGGTCACTATACATTTAAGTGGTCACTATTAACCAGATACACAGCGGTGGTCACTATACATGTAAGTGGTCACTATTAACCAGATACACAGCGGTGGTCACTATACATGTAAGTGGTCACTATTAACCAGATACACAGCGGTGGTCACTATACATGTCAGTGGTCACTATTAACCAGATACACAGCGGTGGTCACTATACATGTAAGTGGTCACTATTAACCAGATAAATAGCGGTGGTCACTATACATTTAAGTGGTCACTATTAACCAGAAACACAGCGGTGGTCACTATACATGTCAGTGGTCACTATTAACCAGATACACAGCGGTGGTCACTATACATGTAAGTGGTCACTATTAACCAGATACACAGCGGTGGTCACTATACATGTCAGTGGTCACTATTAACCAGATACACAGCGGTGGTCACTATACATGTAAGTGGTCACTATTAACCACATACACAGCGGTGGTCACTATACATGTAAGTGGTCACTATTAACCAGATACACAGCGGTGGTCACTATACATGTAAGTGGTCACTATTAACCAGATACACAGCGGTGGTCACTATACATGTAAGTGGTCACTATTAACCAGATACACAGCGGTGGTCACTATACATGTAAGTGGTCACTATTAACCAGATACACAGCGGTGGTCACTATACATGTCAGTGGTTACTATTAACCAGATACACAGCAGTGGTCATTATATATGTAAGTGGTCACTCACCACTAACCAGATACAATGGCAGTGGTCACTATTAACCACATACACAGCGGTGGTCACTCTACATGTAAGTGGTCACTCACTATTAACCAGATACACAGCGGTGGTCACTATACATGTAAGTGGTCACTATTAACCAGATACACAGTGGTGGTCACTATACATGTAAGTGGTCACTCACTATTAACCAGATACACAGCGGTGGTCACTATACATGTAAGTGGTCACTATTAACCAGATACACAGCGGTGGTCACTATATATATAAGTGGTCACTATTAACCAGATAAATAGCGGTGGTCACTATACATTTAAGTGGTCACTATTAACCAGATACACAGCGGTGGTCACTATACATGTAAGTGGTCACTATTAACCAGATACACAGCGGTGGTCACTATACATGTAAGTGGTCACTATTAACCAGATACACAGCGGTGGTCACTATACATGTAAGTGGTCACTATTAACCAGATACACAGCGGTGGTCACTATACATGTCAGTGGTCACTATTAACCACATACACAGCGGTGGTCACTATACATGTAAGTGGTCACTATTAACCAGATACACAGTGGTGGTCACTATTAACCAAAATACATTGGCGATCATGTAGTGTGCAGTTTTTTACCTGATATATATACATCAAGGTTTAAACACTGCCAGAACATGTAGTAAGGATATATTGATCTGTACCTAGGATTTCATGACTGTACAGTACATTTACTCATTATTTTAATAACCAGCGTGGGAATTTTTTCCACAGCAATACAAAATACTGTGTAGGTGTGAAGGATAGCTCAAAATGGTATCTTATGTCATTGTGACAGGGGTGTTTACATACCCTCCAGTGTTCTGTTTCCCATCCTCCCCAACACTGCCCTAACATCACATCTTACTATAGCCTAAAACAAGCTAATTCTCCAAAATTTTAAAATATACAAACCATCCCTCCTACAGTATTTATGTAAAATTTCAATCCCTGCTACCTAAGTAATTGCTCAAATCCCATATTTTCCCACCTTTAAATGTCATTGTATATATACAAATTATCTTCCTCGATCATAATTTTTATTACCCTGGGATGCATCAGAGTTATTTCCCTTGAATGATATTTTTGCAAATTATCCAAGAAATATTCAAGTACATCTCAAAATCTTTATTTTACCCTTGATTAACAGCAAATGACATTTAAGGATGGTGTCCAGTGAAAAGGGAAACATGTTACAGTGAAGTAGCATATACCCTTAAGGAACATGTTACAGCAAGGTAGTATATACCGTTAAGGAACATGTTACAGTAAGGTAGTATATACCCTTAAGGAACATGTTATTGTAAGGTAGCATATACCCTGAAGGAACTTGTTATTGTAAGGTAGCATATACCCTTAATTAAGGAACATGTTACAGTAAGGTAGCATATATCTTTAAGGAACATGTTATAGTATTATGTAGCATATATCGTTAGTTATGAGTTAAATTACAGAAGCGAATATCGTAATTGTGTGTTACAGTAGTAATAGTAAAGTTATATCTGACGTAACTTATTACATGATTTCAGATTAACAGAAGTGTCCAGACTACCATTCAGATGACTTGTGTATGCTTTGATACTGCTGTTTATAGATTACTATATTTTTATAAAAGGTACATACCGACATGCTATGAATATCGATGTACCTTTTATAATAGATTTTGCTCATAAAATGGTATTATTTCAAAAGTAATTAAAGGTTTATATGGATGAGTAACCTACGCAGTCCTGCATTAAGGATATTTGTTCCAACAGTATCAAATATGTGTACTGAA
Organism: Mimachlamys varia; assembly: GCA_947623455.1. Lineage (NCBI taxonomy): Eukaryota > Metazoa > Mollusca > Bivalvia > Pectinida > Pectinidae > Mimachlamys > Mimachlamys varia. Next base: position 33,129,588 of record OX392531.1, on the reverse strand, counting down.
ATGTGACCTCCACTTGTCCATTAACTCAACAAAGAGAGGTTCTAAATATTTAACCAGCTTCCTCACCTTTTACAAAAGAAATATTTATATATTTTTGTTCAGCATCATTGGATAGCCTTGTGCTGAATCATTTTACCAAAACGGGACAACAAATGTTTGGACACATCATTGTGTGTATATAGATGGATAAAACAAATGCTTTACATAGCTAATGTATATATAAAACACTCTTATCGGGGCAAATCGTTCAAATAAACTATTCAAACTGGCAAATTTCCAACAAATAATCCTCTGATTAATAATCGATTTCAGGTATTTTATGAAACAACGGTGACATCAATAATTCCTCTAGTATTGATTTGCTTGGCGATTATCTCAGGTAAAAACCTGGTTCTAGTAAACTTGCCGCACTCCGTCATCTCCGTATCCTGATTCCACCGCATGAAATTGGGTATTGTTATCACTGCCACATGCTTCATGAATATTCATGAGCTAACAGCTATATCCCTACTACTGTACATATACAGTGTTATATCCCTACTACCGTACACATACAATGTAGCTGACAGGCATCGGTCAGCCTCCCTTACTATTCTGTATCCATGTAATCACACAGGTATGTTGAAGTATTTACCTGGATATCGATAGATCCCGTGTACAATACTGCTAACCCCGTTCAAACACCACCTTCTGAGACCAAAACCAGTTCTACCACATACAACAGAACTCCCATTAAAATAATCCATTATTCTTCCAGCTTTTCATACAGTATACTGCAGATTTTTGCTGCACTTTCATTTTAACCCCAGTTTTGGGAGTCAAGTTTCCTTACCGGACACAATTGTTAAGAAAACAATACACCAAGTATGGGCAAATGAAAAATTGAACAAAAATGGATTTTCCTGTCGAAGATCAGAAATTTACTGGAGTAGAGAATAACTGCAACATTCTAATATTTATTGCTATATTTTATTGTAAAACAATTAATATATCTCAAATACTTCATTTTGTAATTGATTTGTTCTGCTATTGATGAAAATATCGGTCTTATAACACCAAGCTGTTTTTTGCAGGTGTCTTGCACTGAAAAAATAATTTTATCAAAATGCTTAGTCTAGGTCTTGGTTACAAACTGAAACAAAAAATATAATTTTAGTCTGAGAAACCAATTAAACAACACTTTTCTTTTTTGCTGACTTCCCAAAAATGTCTCATCATTCGAACAAATCATGCTGAAGCCAGGCTGTTTGAGCCCAGTTTGTTCAGTTGCTAACCATTTGAGCACAAAGCCAGTCAGAATTGTGTAATTTCTACCATTATGCAAAGCAGATCATAATTGGCATTCGGTACATTGGATAAGGTAGTTGCTATGCCAACACTGAATAAGACTGTTTCCATGCCTACCTTGTTCTGTTGAAGCCTGCGCTTGACCAACTTGGAACAACAGACATTGACCGACTGCTGAATCCGGGACGTGTTGTGCTCCAGGAATGAACGGCTGTCAATTAGGAGGACCTACACAAGCAAAGAAAAAAACATTTCAGAAAGATCAAAACATTTCAAGCAATTACAATATAGTTTATATGCAAAGCTTTATCAAGCTTTTCAAAAAGATGTTTTTTATTCCCATACATATATTTTTAACATTATATTGGTATCTCATTCCTTTGTTTAAACTTTTTTACCTTATAAGGAATAACATATAAGAGCTCATAGCAATTGATGAAAGTATAACAGGTGCTAACTCATTCACACCTGAAGACACATTTGAACTCTTCCAATTCAGATGTTGGAATAGTTCCTTATGAAATGTTGGGTGAATGAGTTGATTATATGGCCAGCTTTGGCGAGCTAAAATATGCGAACTGAAATAAAATTGTGAAGATCTGTCCCTTGATGAGGTTGTCCTCTCCTGGTGTATAGTGTAGTGTACCAGGATTTTTAAGACTTACAAACAACAAACATTGTTTGTATACTATGTCATTTATTTGGAGGTTACGTTACAGCCTCGAAGACGACTTCTTTACCCAGAACGGGAATAACTACATAAATAATTTAAACGAAACTATTTTTATTTCCGATTTAAATAGATACACAATGGAGTCAAATTGCCACTAGCTGTCCCAGTACCAATACATCAACACAATGTCATGACACAAAGCACGACAGAAACCACTCACATCCTTCTTCCCAAGCAGAACCCAGACATCTTAGGGCCTAGAAACATGGCCCAAAGCGATTCTCCATTTTCCCCAATTTTGTAATAATCTACTCTATTGTGTTTCATTACATATTTTTTTTCTAATACAATTTAAAAAGCTGATTTCGTTTAAATAAATAAACAGTGAAAAAGGGATTTTTTCTTCACGATTTTGGATCTGATCCTGGCAGTTGTGACTATGTGTGAAATACTACACACCACCATATACTTTACGAAGATGGCTCAGAATTGTGGCGTCGGTTACATCTGAAGCAGAGTCAGTACAGTATATAGGCCTATGAATCACACCCAATCCCCAGGATCCATGTCTCTCCCCAACAAACCATGACACACAGCCTTCTCTGGACAAGTGACAAAGTCAATGCCCAGCAGAGTGACCATATTGTGGTCAAGCCATTTCAAAGACATGTAATCACTGATCAATTCTTGACCAGGCATAAACAATAACGGCTGCCTGTGGTAGTTTTATATCATTAAGCATTATTGGTCCTTAGGATATCACTCTCCTCGGCTACATACATGAATAAGCTAATCGTTTTGGGACTTTGAATTACAGGCTGACCGTCTTGACTCACCGAGGGACACAAGTATGGTCAGCAAAGATCAAGGTTTACTGCTCTAAGATCAAATTATTAGAGACAAACATCAAATAATCAAAGACTATGAATACTACATAACTGGCTGAAGTTAGGAAACAAATATGTATAGTAACAGCCTTTGTGACAATAATGGATTTTAGCCACCTACCATGTTTTGAAGAAAGCTAAGCCCTGGTAAGACATCAGTTTTAAATAAAATGGGTAATTAAAGTGACCTAAATATAGCATTTTGAACTGAGTAAATACAGCGAGTAGTCAATTTAAAATAGCATTATCCATAATTCTTCTAATTTTTTTTTCAACTGAAAACATTATTCTAAATATGCCATGTGCTTGGGGCCACAAATCTTATGAAGAAAAATTTACTTCTGAGACTTAATCATGTGTACCTTTTGGGCCATAAAGACTTAGTTGTTTTATGTAATTTTGGTACTCTATGTTTTCTTACTAATCCGATTTACACATATGTCCTCCATTTTCTTAGCAAGCCAATGGAAAGTCATATCCCGATCTCCTTTGATATATATTAGGCAATTGTGTTGGAGGCTTATCCGTGAGTGTACTGGGTCCTCCATCGCTTCTCAAGTACAAGGGAGACTAATTGTAGCATATGGTTACATAAAGTTAATATCAAGAAAGTATTTATTAATGCTAACACTGGCTCCAGTAACCATGTTGTATACCACTAGTGTTATGTATATAACAGGGTACATGTACTGAAAGTGGCCGTCTTCATTAATCTACGCTAGGATCATAGAAAAACCATTCCTTACTTAATTTCACATCAATGTTATAGAAATTCTTGTCGTGTGACATCATATCGGTAAATAAGGCTATAAAAATAGAGCTGGTGTAATGGGGAGGTAAACCTCAGGCCAATGATAAATGTCAGAACTATGTCGCATGTAACAAACATTGTTGATGTCATTGTTACTGCACTCTGTCAGTCATAGGCTACTAATGAAATCAATCAAAAATGAATAAAGAAATCCATAACACCACATTCTAAAAAGGAATTTCCAACAATGACTTGGAATACTTGATCAGGTTTTTAATTATAAAGGCTACACATAAACATCAACATCAGCATATATGCAAGAAATTTAAAGCTACAGCAATTCCTTTTTGAAAAAAATTGTGTATTCTATCAACCCGTAAAAACTAGGGTTACCAAGTATTTCTGATTGTTGGTTAAACATTTAGAATGAAATACCATTCTGCTTTCATTTTCAAAAGTAAATCATTTTGCATTTATATGGTAATGAACTTTCATAACCCAGACAAGAAAGATTTAACAAAGGGAATTAACTTATCAAGGCCTTTTTTATTGATAGAAAGGTTTAAATGAAACTTTTATCACACTGTTGAAACTGTTTTATTTTGAACACATTCAATTTTAGTGTCTTTAAACCTCAGCAACACTGTATGTCTGGCTCTAAAAATGTATACAAAGCCTTTATTTTGGGAGATGACAGGTCATTTTTGTGCACATAGCAGAGTTTCTGTGCAATAAAAGTTTGGAATATCCAGGTAAGTACAGAAGACCCATTCTACACCCTACAAGGTCCAAAGGTAAAACAGTTTGATGTATAATAGTTTCTCCTTCTACATGTGTATAAAAGGAAAACAAATATGATTTGCTTTGTGCAGAAAAGGCAAAATGATTGACAAGTTTTTTTTAACCACTCTTCAAAACATAAGATAACAAGAACCTGTCCTAGCCTGTCACTTGGTTCACAGACCATTTCCATTAATTCTAGTATTAATAACAGGTTCACAGACAACCTCCATTAATTCTAGTATTAGTAACAGGTTCACAGACAACTTTCATTAATTCGAGTATTAGTAACAGGTTCACAGACCACCTCCATTCATTCTAGTATCTATTAAATGGTTCACAGATTGCCTCCATTAATTTTAGTACTGGTATTAGTAACAGGCTCACATACCACCTCCATTAATTCTAGTATCTAGTAACAGGTTCACAGACCACCTCCATTAATTCTAGTATTAGTAACAGGTTCACAGACCACCTCCATTAATTCTAGTATCTAGTAACAGGTCCACAGACCACCTCCATTAATTCTAGTATTAGTAAAAGGTTCACAGACCACCTCCATTTATTCTAGTATCTAGTAACAGGTTCACAGACCACCTCCATTAATTCTAGTATTAGTAACAGGTTCACAGACCACCTCCATTAGTTCTAGTATCTAGTAACAGGTTCACTGACCACCTCCATTAATTCTAGTATTAGTAAAAGGTTCACAGACCACCTCCATTTATTCTAGTGTCTAGTAACAGGTCCACAGACCACCTCCATTTATTCTAGTATCTAGTAACAGGTTCACAGACCACCTCCATTAATTCTAGTATTAGTAACAGGTTCACAGACCACCTCCATTAATTCTAGTATTAGTAACAGGTTCACAGACCGCCTCCATTAATTCTAGTATTAGTAACAGGTTTACAGACCACCTCCATTAATTCTAGTATCTAGTAACAGGTCCACAGACCACCTCCATTAATTCTAGTATCTAGTAACAGGTTCACAGACCACCTCCATTAATTCTAGTATCTAGTAACAGGTCCACAGACCACCTCCATTTATTCTAGTATCTAGTAACAGGTTCACAGACCACCTCCATTAATTCTAGTATCTAGTAACAGGTTCACAGACCACCTCCATAAATTCTAGTATCTAGTAACAGGTCCACAGACCACCTCCATTCATTCTAGTATCTAGTAACAGGTTCACAGACCACCTCCATTAATTCTAGTATCTAGTAACAGGTTCACAGACCACCTCCATTAATTCTAGTATTAGTAACAGGTCCACAGACCACCTCCATAAATTCTAGTATTAGTAACAGGTTTACAGACCACCTCCATTCATTCTAGTATTAGTAACAGGTTCACAGACCACCTTCATTAATTCTAGTATCTAGTAACAGGTTCACAGACCACCTCCATTAATTCTAGTATTAGTAACAGGTCCACAGACCACCTCCATTAGTTCTAGTATCTAGGAACAGGCTTACAGACCACCTCCATTAATTCTAGTATTAGTAAAAGGTTCACAGACAACCTCCAATAATTTTAGTATCTAGTAACAGGTTCACAGACCACCTCCATTAATTCTAGTATTAGTAAAAGGTTTCACAGACCACCTCCATTAATTTTAGTATCTAGTAACAGGTCCATAGACAACCTCCATTAATTCTAGTATCTAGGAACAGGCTCACAGACCACCTCCATTTAAACTAGTATTAGTTACAGGTTCACAGACCACCTCCATTAATTCTAGTATCTAGTAACAGGTTCACAGACCACCTCCATTAATTCTACTACAAGTAACTTGTTCACAGATCACTCTCAAATAATTTTTACCTGATGTATAATTTAATTAATGAACTTAATTTAAATGTAACAAAAAAATGAATACCGGTAAGTTATTACTTAATATAACTCATAAATATAATTCCTAGAAATAGATAAGACAAATCCAATTGTTTTGAACAAAAAGTAACGCCAGAAATAGAGCTGTCAGAATAAATATTAGATCATAAGTTGAATGTAATTTAATGTAACTCAGAATTACAATTCAATAGTTCAACAGAATATGTCTAAAAAAACATAACTATGTAATTTAATATAACTCAGAATTACAATTCAATAGTTCAACAGAAACATCTAGAAAAAATAACTGTAATGTAATTGAAAATCTGACATACAAGTTCTATAATTTGACAAAATTTCAGAAATACATCATTTAATTGAACTTTATATAATGAACTCAAAAATATTACTTAAATATGAGTTCTATAAATTCACTCAATGTAACTCTGAAATCAGCTTCAAAAACTGAACTTTGAAAGGAATGCAAACATTCTTTACTGATGATACTTATTCACCATATTTCGGTTACATTAGAGGTGTACATGCACCTAAAACCATTATTCACTTAAACCTTCCCCAGTCATCTCAATCTTGATGCTGTAATTAAGCTGGTCTAATTAATTCTTGTGGTTTATGTTGGATCAATCTTGTATAAAAATACACACTTTCAGTTTTTATTTAAAGATCAAGATTCATTTAATAACACCTGCCAAGTTGAGTACAGTACAAATGATACTTTTCCAGCTATCATCCATCAAACTGATTGAAATTAAACAAAGCAAACAGAGATGTAGAATCAATGAAACATGTACATACAGGTCTAGATAATTTCACCCTGGGCCAATGTCAGCTGCATTATATGTACGTTATATATACAGAGAACCGTTATTTCATACAAGGTCATTCTCAGGGTCATTTACAAATCTATATATTTTCTTAATACGCCTATCAAATGTTATAAAACTCGGGTCACCAGTGCCCTTTACAGTAGCCAGCTGTGTGACAGATTTTCTATCCGCCTTTGTTGACAAGTCTAGAAAAAAATCACCATGAGAAAAAAAACTTGACAAAAGCCCAGGGTGACTGTTGGCTAGAGGGAATGAGTCACCTCCCAACCACAGCTATCTTTAGGCCTGATGCATGTGTCTTTGGAGTTCAATCAAATACACTAATTTACACACTATTATTAATGTATATCTCATCTATAAACCAAGCCGTAGTTTCTGGAATAGATTTTTCTTCTGTCTTTTTTTACTGTTCATTTTTTTTCTTAACTATATATCAATTATCTCACAAGAAACACTTTAATTTATTTTGATACCTGACAGAAAATGGGATTGAAAATAATGTTTTTGTTTCATTGATGTCATGTAACTATATGAAATTGCTATACAAACCACACAAGCATTCCATTGCACGTTTTATAAGAGAAATATGTTATAAAGACTGTAGTATCACACCTGGTATGTATCAGTATTATGGATCAGTATCTTGTATCATAGAGTAAAGCTGAGGATGGTCAGCTGTTATAGGTGGGCCTACCATGTTTCAGCCAGGGTGTCACCCAAAAGATATGCAGCTGACCAGTAGAAGATGTCATATCCCTGTTAAGTTTGAGGCTGACTTCAGCAGCCATGCACCAGCCAGATGTTACAAACCTTACAAGGTCACCACAATCCCCTAACTGTTCACATAGAAATGATTCATATAAACTGACTGTCAAGGAAATTGGATTCCACAAATACCATATTATTTTTCACTTATAATAATATTTCATTAAACAAATTGAGTGCTGATGATATATAATTTTACAAAGTGATACCTTGCTAGTTTACATAATCTTGCTTCCAAAACTAAATTTAGTTGATGTACTTCGAAAACATGTTTGGAACAACACAGAACAGAACAACAAATAGTTGGGTTGATTGGATTGGGGACATGTTTAAAATATACCTACCTGACAAACACAATGTTAAATAAAAACAATATTCACTAAACACAAAGTTGAACAATACAATGTTGACTTAATATACAATGTTCCCTTAATACTATGTTGATTTTGTGCAATATCAACCAGATACAATGTTAGCTTGATACAATAACTAAATACAATGTTGACTTAATACAATGTTGATTTTTGTGCATTATCAAATAGATACAATGTTAGCTTGATACAATAACTAAATACAATGTTGACTTAATACAATGTTGATTTTTGTGCATTATCAACTAGATACAATGTTAGCTTGATACAATAACTAAATACAATGTTGACTTAATACAATGTTGATTTTGTGCAATATCAACGAGATACAATATTAGCTTGATACAATAACTAAATACTACAATGTTGATTTTGTGCTATATCAACTAAATACAATGTTAGCTTGATACAATAACTAAATACAATGTTAACTTAATACAATATTGAATTTGTACAATATCAAATAAATACAATGTTAACTTAATACAATATTGAATTTGTACAATATCAAATAGATACAATGTTAGCTTGATACAATATCTACATACCCAGTATTAAACACAATGCTGTCCATATAAATGAACTGTTAAATATGTAATGTAATCACTATACAGCTATATTTTTGGTCTAACATCTACAGTAGGTTGCTGGAAAAACTCCACAGTTTTAAGGAATGTGTCTATACTTCAGTGTCGAATCACCAACAAGCATGTCTTCTGTCATAAATTTGATACAATCTAGCAATTGTTTAAAAATACAAATCTAAGGCACGCCTTTCTGAGGACTTCATAATTTTAATAGCAACAGCAATCTCATAAACAGTTCTCTTTCAAATCACTGTGTTTCTTATGGATACGATAGCATCTCCCAATGCTAAATGAGTCTATTGAAACCAATTTATCTATTTTTTTTCAGCAGAAAGAAGTTTTTAATATTAGTCAGAATATGCTGAAATAAATAGAAGAAAAAAGAATTACAAAAAAACCCTTTTATTATCGATATCACGAAGTGACAGTAGTCTCAAAGCTTGAGTCAGTTGTTGGACTCGAGCCCAATTTTTGACATCTTAAAATTTCATACATGATTGACATGAATCTCAAATCACACTTGCAATGACTGATCAAGGTAATTGTTCTTTTGCGACAATTGCAGTATAGATTAATAGATTTAGACTAAGTGATATTCAGGACTCGATATTTGATGGCTGATCAAGCTAACCTTGCCAGTTAAGATTTGGGCATTCAGAAAAATAATTCCCAATGAAATGAAATTTGTAACTATTAATTAATATATTATTTAGTCAATAGGAACACAAGTATAAAGACAAGAAACAAAAAGCCCAGAAATAAACCTTCTAAGTTCCGACAACTATAACTGCAATTTAGGGAAGCAAAATAACTCGGGTCACTGCATGTCAAACTCTACTGCGTCTAAATCTCAAATGTCACATCATTAAAATTTCTCAAAAGTAGCAAGGAGTCTTGCAGCTATCTTTTTACTGTCAGTCCATGTTAGTCATGTATTTCATTCACAAAACAATCACCTTCCAATTTCTGCTGGTTTATTTGATTAAGATTGCCCCTGCCCCCATCCCTGAGGGTTTCATCTTCCCTTGGGAAGTTGGAGATTCACAACCCAACCTTCTCCACCAATGAACCATAATGGACCAGTTCGATTCAGTGGAAATGGTAAGATCAATTAGCAAAACAGGGGAAATATGACAATTTTGAAGAGATCAACTCCAATAGCTCCGACATAGTGAAAATGTGGATTATCAAGAATAAAGAAGATGACGACAACAGCGGTTAGTAACCCAGGGGCGGCCGTCATTCCTGTCCAGTGACTCACATCTACCAATATCAATGTTCCACGCTACTTAAAGTACAAGTTTTTCTTTGTTCCTACACCTTGCCATTTGGCTCAAGTCCTAAACTTTGGTTTCAGTTTCAGTGATATGTTATACTTACTTCTGGTTAACTTCTTAATGTAAATCTAAAATCACTTGGACAAAAATTTCTTATACCATTTATGAAATGTTATCTTTACAAATGTCTTATAGAAAGTATATGTTGTGCTCTTTACTGGAGTCTTATACCAATTTAACCTACCTGGTAATGTCCCTTTGGCCCAGGTTAATATTGTTCAGCCCAGGTAGCGTAAAAAAGTAATAGACCTCACCTAAAGTTCATAATTGTACAGTATATTGTTATCTATCTATCTTTTTTACCAGGACAACCAGCTACACTGTCAACAATACTCTGCACGAACTAAACAAAAGATGACCACTCTTAAAGATTTATTTTTTTATTTTATTTGTTAATTTTCTGCTTTTGACGAATGTTTTGTTTCAGAACAATTCACCTTCTTTATTAATTTTATATCAATAATGAAGATATCCATCACTCCATGATTTGGATTTGAATTATAAGCAAACTAGAAAAATGGTTGGTTTCCAGTCTTCCTTTCATTATACAGGGCAAATTACAAACATTTGGATGACTGCACACAACGAGGATGCCTTGTTCTCTTAGGAACGATATACAATTATTGGAAATTTTGATTCACGAGTTAATAGGACAAAAGTCTTGGTAATATAATAATTCATAAAGCTGGAATCAGCTTCCTTGAGATGAGTCATGAGAAGCATATGGAACCTGTGAAGTCACAACCTTCTAAATTAGCATAATATCTTCAGCAGTAGGAACGATTTGACCAATTGGCCAATGGCAGTGGACCAGTGAAGGTGACCATTAAATGATTAATGTCTTGGCAGGTTAAAGCTGTTTCTTAATCTTACAGAATTCCAATTAGCACTCAATATCACAAAGACAGGAACGAAGGTCATGACCTTAATTGGAAGACATGGGAGACAATGCCATTAATTAACAAAAGAACACCACCACACATGGACAGGTACTTTGGATGGCTTTGTTCGGTGTGCAGAACTATTTGTTTGCTCCTAACTCAGCTAACTCCGAGCTGGCTAATCAACTTGATATGAATTTTGATTTATAGAGCAGTACAGCAGCCACTACCTAACACATACATCCTCTCCTCACCTGTAACAACCTAAACATCCTAAATGCATTTCCCAATTAAGTGTGGTGCTTTTTTGTATATTGAATTAGAGAGAGACAATCTGGTATCACACATAGCCAACAAGACTTACACCTGTGTAATAGCTGGCCACATAGACATACCTAATGTCTTACCCACTATCTACGGTGTACTTTCTGCTGATGTCTACCCATTAGCTACTTACACCTACCAACACCTCTAAATTAGCACCTACATAACACTATTACCTTCATTAAAACCTCAAAGGGAGGCTACTCTCAATACATATGATATTAGCAATGACCTTGGATGACCCCAAGCTTACAAAAGAGATAGCCTAAATGATGAACCCCATACTCTCATATTTATTTTGTTTTATTTCAAAAGATTCCGCTGACAGTGAATCTGATTATCTCATAGACTGCGAGTGCCACATTTCTGTAGGGGATCACTGAAACTCCTTTGTTAGCATCTGATAAAACATGGCTCCATAAAAACTTCAAAGGGTACATGGATCAAAACCTAATTCTGTTAATACGTTATTATATGAAATTCTCATAAAAGTACATAAATATTGTATACATACTTTCTAAATTTATGTGTTTCTTTTCTATTAACATCATTTCACAAATTGAATTTTTCTTTGAAGCAGAATCTTTTATGAATAATTCTTACAACATGTTCCGTGTGTTTTTTTAAACTGTTCTTACTGAATCAATTGTTTTACCACCAACATTCAACCATATCATGCCATATTGTCTTGGTCTCAACCTTACAAGTTTGCTTTCTCTTAGTTTTCATATGAATTATTTTGACATCAAGATAAGCATACTTTTTAGATATTTACGAGGACATATTTTGTGGCGCGAAGTTTTTCAATGCACTTTCATTGGTTTAATGTTGGTGTAAAACACTACAAGAAAAATGCAAATTATGTCCATTACAAGATAGGTTATTCAAACAGAAATATTTTTTTCAAAACATGATATACAAAATCATTAACAAAAAGAACTATAAAAAAATCCCTGTGATCAACAATAATGACCTTTTTCCATTTAAGTTTAGTTTCTGGTAAAGATGCTTTTAGCATTACTTTAGATTGACCTTCTAAAAAAAACTTCATTAAACTGCAATATATTTTACTTGAGTGCTAATTTAGCCTGCCAAAGTGTGCAGGAGAGGTGAGTCACTGTCCTATTTCAATGTCTGTTATACTGCAGCACAGGTGTAAAACACAGTCTTATTTTGGAAATACCATGCATACTCTCCATGCTTTTAACAAAGTGAATACTTATGACAAGCTCTTTATCAAAATAGAACCTTGAGGACAAAGTGTTAAACAAAACCTAGACCAGAAGAAGCGTTGTTATACCATGTATAAGGTATGTATTCATAAAGCTGACCTTGTGAGTCATCATAGTCAGCAGGCAGGTAAAAATAAAAGTGATTTTTTTATTCAATCTGCCAAACATAAAGTGTAGCAGAGTCAATGACCTGATAGGCTATTAACTGAAGGAACAGTGGACTGGGTCCAAAAGGCCAGCAACTCTTATGACTCACACCCATCACTGCCACTGGGAGGGGGAGGGGGGTTCAATTAATAGTATGACAGGACCATTGTTGTCATGTGCTGCATTCTGACCTGCTTGGACCTGCTTTATAATCTCTGACCCTTGTGGGCATCACTCATGAGCCTGCAGCGCCTAGGAAATTGGATAGCATCTGATATCTCGGCCTACTTATATTTAGAAAGTTTCCCTACAGTTTGATTTTTGCGATTGATGAGAGCAAAATTAGCATTACATGAAGAAATTTGATTTCACTGGTGAAGAGCAGAAAGTTAATGTTCTGGCATATATAAAGTATACATGAAGGCGAGGAAGAACCTAAGGGTTACCAGGTAGAGCTAACATCTGGTGCCTACACCTAATGAGGGCAAAGGTAATTTAAGCTAAAATGGCAAAGTGCCTCATATTAAGACCAGGCAACGATATTCAAATGATCAAATGGTAGAGGGAAGCACCTTGTATGGTGATTGGTGATAGTGAGCTATATAGAGGGCAGCACCTTACATGGTGTTTGGTGATAGTGAGTTATATAGAGGGCAGCACCTTATATGGTGACTGGTGATAATGAGCTATATAGAGGGCAGCACCTTATATCGTGACTGGTGATAGTGAGCTATATAGAGGGCAGCACCTTACATGGTGTTTGGTGATAGTGAGTTATATAGAGGGCAGCACCTTATATGGTGTTTGGTGATAATGAGCTATATAGAGGGCAGCACCTTATATTGTGACTGGTGATAGTGAGCTATATAGAGGGCAGCACCTTATATGGTGACTGATGATAGTGAGCTATATAGAGGGCAGCACCTTATATGGTGATTGGTGATAGTGAGCTATATAGAGGGCAGCACCTTACATGGTGATTGATGATAGTGAGTTATATAGAGGCCAGCACCTTTTATGGTGATTGGTGATAGTGAGCTATATAGAGGGCAGCACCTTATATCGTGACTGGTGATAGTGAGCTATATAGAGGGCAGCACCTTACATGGTGATTGATGATAGTGAGTTATATAGAGGCCAGCACCTTTTATAGTGACTAAGGTGATAGTGAGCTATATAGAGGCCAGCACCTTATATCGTGACTGGTGAAAGTGAGCTATATAGAGGGCAGCACCTTACATGGTGATTGATGATAGTGAGTTATATAGAGGCCAGCACCTTTTATGGTGATTGGTGATAGTGAGCTATATAGAGGGCAGCACCTTTTATGGAAACTGGTGATAGTGAGCTATATAGAGGGCAGCACCTTATATGGAAACTGGTGATAGTGAGCTATATAGAGGGCAGCACCTTATATGGAAACTTGTGATAGTGAGCTATATAGAGGGCAGCACCTTACATGGTGACTGGTGATAGTGAGCTATATAGAGGACAGCATCTAATGCAGTCTTGAAGTTGACTTAAGCTACATGTATATAGAGGACAGGACCTGGTGTCTGTCAGTGAGCTTGTAGAGGGTAGAGCTAGATTTTTACCCCAGATGACCTTCAATCAGCTATTGACCATAACATATATGCTTAGTCAATCATCAGCAATGTATTGTTTACATGCTTTACACTCTAGTAAGGGCTTTTTCTTCATTATAATTTATATCCCGTATTCAATAAAATTATATATATGTATTAAATTCAATCATCTGACTCATCACAGAAATACAAAGTTGTATAAGTACACTATGGTAACTTTAGAAATTCCTACTTCAGTCATTCCCATTTAGAGATCAAGGCATTTTTTGAGGATTTCACCAAATTGAATTGCCCCACTATAACACAATCGACAACAATTTCCCACCACTTAAACCATCTCCTATTTTAATATGTCAAACCTTTTTCAATGACATTTAACTTTAAATTTTTCACTGAAGCAAATTAGAAATGAACAGAAACTCAATAGGAAAGCAATTGTATTGATAAAAATTTAATTTCAAGCACTTTTACAATTTAATTTACCAGCTAAACATTTCAATTTGAGGAAAGCTTTAGACAGAGGCCGAACATCAATCAGTGAACTGTTAGGGAAGCTCTAGGTCTCAACATTTCCCACCAGAATAATGGCATACTTTCACAAATTTCAAATCAATTGAAAAACAATTTGTATAGAAGACAACTTGCGATGAGTCAAACTCACCTGATTAATTATGCATAATTAGCACGAAGTTACAAAGCGTGTCATTGGATGTTTCTCAGTGGAACGTGAACTACAAAGGCCTATCTCATTTGCATACGGATTTTTTCGGGGTAGAGTGTAGTTTGACTATAAAACACGACACCACTTAAAGCTACAGCTTGACTTGACAAGTATGACCAATACGTGATCAACTGATAATTTTTTTTCATCACGTGGATGTTAGGACACAACAAAAAACGAAGACAGCTAAAACAAATATTATCAATTTACATAGTCATTGAGGAGAGCCATGACATCATTGGTGTTGTCCCCGCGACAGCTGATACCAGCTAGTGTACTTTACAACATCAAGTCGGCTGTTACCATATAACAGTGAATAACATAAAAGACTCACGCATGTCAATTATCTGTTAGTCCTAATTATATTTATAGTCAATCTATTTTAAAATCTGAGTTATGCAATAAATCATAGCCATAGGATTACGGTACTGTACTTCATTTCTTATTAAAACAAAGCTGATATATCAGTTTATCAATAAATAAAAGAGATATTTATTTCTGGATCAGACATCTGTGTGCTATTAGTCAAATGAATAAATATTACACAATGCAGCGCTGAAAAATATTTTTGTGCTATAATAACTACTAAACTACCACTTAAAGTGTTATAATCTACCTTAATTTTAGGACAGCCTGTCCTTATATGAATTAGGAAATATAGAATTGTTTTTTTATTTATAATAGAAACATATTCCTTGTTTTTCCTTAAATTGAGGAAACTTCTACCAGGAGAAGCCTGTATTCCAGGCAGAAAAATACACTGACCGGTGTTTACATCTGTAAGGTAAGTCTTTGATCTAGGTGTGTGACAATATATCCCTTGACCAGGTCAAAGTTCACGTCACATAACCTAGTATGAGTCAGATATCACCATCTGGTCTTGTTTACTTCTCCAAACTGCCTCATAAGATTGATCACAGTTATATCGAAGCTTCACTTTTTATCCGTTCTTAAGGTTTTATCTCTCAACTTCCCGTCAACTATAAACCAGAAAATTTATAAGGTAATAATTAATAATCCGTCTATCAACATGAATGCAGAGGTGACCTTGTGTTCTGGGCAGATTGCTTTAACGGGCTTGTTTGAAGGCATTCTAATTCTATTCTGCTATTCATTCTTAAACATGCTTTTATCTCAGGGCTATTTGGTTATGTTACGTTACTTTTATAATAGCCTACGATAACTTCAGCACATCAAACTTAGTAATAAACTGAACGCAAAACAATAGCACAAAGCCGATCTTCACAATCACTTGGTTGATTATTTGTGGTTATCTGTCCTTGGTCTTAACCACAAAACTAATCATTAGAGATAAGTATCGCATTACATTGTAACAACACAGGACGATAAGGAAAATACAATAACTTTAGCGCGGAAACAATCCATTACCTTTTTTTAATGCTTTGTGCCAGAAAAGAGTTCCACAAGGGACATAACTTGAATGCCATTTCAATTTACTAGCATAAGTATTTGACCTTCATGAGATAAATGTTTAAATGAATCATAGAAAGCTTTAAGATGTTTTTTAATTACATGTATGTCAAATAGGAATCACAAAATTGTCCAATATCTAAATTTCATGGGAATCACACAAAGGTTAAGTGAAAACCATACTAATTTTATCAGTGATTGAATAAGCATTTGAGGTTTGTGTACATCTGCTGAGAAAACTGACAGAAGATGCTGGCATCCCCATCACTATACCAAGCCAAGTCAGGTGGGATCTGGTTGAGCATGACTGCACTGGATCTTGGCGTCCAATGACACGATCCCACACATAGGGTGTCACTCAATGCAGTAGCAACCAGCACCATTTCTTATTTCAATGAAATACATCTTGACATTTCTTTTAAAAGTCTGACTCATGTATAGCTGGCTTCAATTTCAAGAGCTACAATAAACAACTATACAGGCATGTAACCAGTTAATGTATACATTTTTCAAAAAAATGTTTAATCAAATCAAAACTATCATGGTTGTTGGATTCAATCGGAGGGAGAGGCACAACCTTCAAAATATTTTTTTTTTATTTTATTTACCAGAATTTTAACAACCAATTCATATACAAACAGGCAAACATAACCACACAGTATTTAAACCAAACATTGAATATTTAGTTGTTGTTTTCTATCTAGGGTTTAGGATGTACATAATGTATATTGTTTGGAGGTTTTTTTGCTTAAATCATACAGAAAAATAAGATAACTGCTTATGGTTAGAAATATCATCAAATACCTCTGAAAAGGTAACAGAAATGTAACTGATCATAGCTTTACGACTGTAAGTTTGCTCGTTGTGGGGAGGAGGACTCTGCAGTGTTGGACCAATAAGGTAAAGCTTAGATGTACAACAATACTGTACTGTGTGAAGCGAACAAAATAACCAGTTATGTGAAAAAACATTAATATGATCAATCATAATTAATTCAAACTTATTTCTACTTGACTATTGAGGCTAGAACACACATGTTTACACTGGTAAAAAAAAGACCCCGACAATCTCATCTATTTTCTGCCCTAACAGGATCCACTGACAGGTAAATTATCACCGTGCGACCTTCATCAATATCACCGGAGATTTCAACACTGCCAGGCTTAGCTTAACCGAATCAGGAAACTGTAGCTCCAATGGGAAAAAACTGCGGAGTCCGCCCCACAACGAGTGAGTCATCCAAGGGGGAGGTGTGGACGTCATTCAATTATAATATGTGATGCTTACGAGATCTTATCTGCTCTAATTGCAGCTAACAATTCCACTTAAAAGTGGCCATCAGACCCACCGTGTCCAAACACTCTCTATTTACACTGCTATTTACTCAGCTCATTTCTACACATAATTGGTCATTAACAAAAGCCAATTAATTTACTTTGATAGTAATAACTTCAGCAAAAAATAAATCAACGTCCTTCTCATATTGAGTTTGTTTAGCAGTTATTGCATTTCTTTTCTATGAGATAATCCCTTTTCAATCCCAGTTTCTGTTTACACGGTGTTATTGTCGCTACTTCAGGGTCTGAATGGACCATTCTACACTTTGTTTGATCTCAATCATCTGTCTGTTTAATGTAACAGAAAATCGTCTGACTAGAACAAATCCTGATATTTTACGTAAATCATCGCAGTTCAGCGATGGACGCTATGCTATATAAATTTCCTGTATATCAATCTAAGGACAAAACATGTACCTGGCTGTGAGGTATATAGATATTTTGTTAATACTGGGTATCTGTTTTACTGCAATATGCTTAGATTCTTTTTTTTTCAATTTTTCTTTTCATTTATATTTTTTTACAGTGATGATACAATATAAGCAGAATAAATATTCAAAATCCATAAATGCCCTTCTCATGTTCGTTAGTGATAGATAATTACTTCAAACTTACAGGTAAATAAACTTCTCAATCCCAATCAAAAGCTTCAGTGATTTCCAATACGTTCACAAGTTAACTCCCAGTAAGCCAATTAAGTAATCATCCAGTCCTATTATATTTTCCAGGCTTTTAACTTTAAATACTCGAAATGTATCTTTGAAGCTAACCTGTCCTAACCTGAGAGTCATTAAATCTCCCATCAATAAATGAGCCAATACAATTCAGCAAGAAAAACCTTACTTTATGATGACAGCTGCAACATTCTGCCAAAAATATTTCTCTCTTGGGGCTCTACCCATACAGCATTAGCATCCATTTTTTATGAATCCCTTACTCCAGCCTATAATCCATTCATGGATCCACGAGATTCCCAGTATGGATACTCCTGAGTATGGAGGTGGGAACACCCACACAAATAAATCCCTCTCACACAGGCCAGCTATGTAGTAATGATCTTGGTCACCACACTGAAACCTCTACGGTTATGTAATCTGGAATCTGTCTTAAATATTTTCAATATTTTTTTAATACTATCCCTGTAACAGTTGTCCTTGAATACAAAATTTTTGTTGACTTGATTTTAAATT
Organism: Mimachlamys varia; assembly: GCA_947623455.1. Classification (NCBI taxonomy): domain Eukaryota; kingdom Metazoa; phylum Mollusca; class Bivalvia; order Pectinida; family Pectinidae; genus Mimachlamys; species Mimachlamys varia. Next base: position 33,110,612 of record OX392531.1, on the reverse strand, counting down.
TTATATCTCAATTATAGAAATTTGTGAATTCTTCTTAATAAATAGCAATAATGGTCTTCAACTGTCAAAACAAAGATGGTCACTTGTCAGCCTGTCAGCCGTTATATTTTTCTGATGTGTCCAAAAGAACAATTAAGGACCAAGGGTATTCTAGGTATGAAATTTGAAAAAGATTCATTCTGTTTCTCAACAAATACTAGGTAACAAACTGTCATTGTCAAAATCCAATATGGCCACCTGTCAGCCATTTTATTACTCTGAAGTATTTTGTAGTTTAAATAATCCTAGTCTGGTCTTACAACTCAAAATGCATGTAGCACAGTGGTAAAACCCTTAAATTCAAGCTTGGTTTTACCACTCATAACAGCATGGCAATGCAATCCTCATTGAAATTAAATATTTTAAATAGCATGACACTAATAATAGACAACTTGACAAACAAGTCTTCTTTTGACAAACCTTTTTAAGAAACCCATATTACAGAAGGGGAACAACTCCTACTATTGAATTTTGCATATAAAATGTCAGATGAAAAACATGCCATTTCCTAGTATTAGAAATACCACATTTTTACTTATAAATGACTACTCTGCACAGAGAATAATGCATCAATGCTTCTTTAACAATATGATATTTAACATCAGATATACCACATAGATTACAGTGACAAGCTATGTGTAATATAGGTCAATTTAATGGTTCGGAGAAATTGTCATTATACAAACCCTTGTATCAAATGACTAAAATAAATGTTGGTGATATTACAATGTATAAATCTAGGTTGTTGTTACCTAATGGTATTTTGATCTCACATTGAAGGCAGCAAAGCTGGCATATCACACAGCAACAGAAGTATATCACAGCAATAGGGTCGTATCACACAGCAACAGGGGTATATCACACAGCAACAGAAGCATATCACACAGCAACAGAAGTATATCACACAGCAACAGAAGTATATCACAGCAATAGGTTCGTATCACACAGCAACAGGGTCATATCACACAGCAACAGGGTCATATCACACAGCAACAGGGTCATATCACATAGCAACAGGGGTATATCACAGCATCCGGTATATATCATAGCAACAGGGGTATATCACACAGCAACAGGGGTATATCACATAGCAACAGTGTATATCACAAAGCAGCAGGGTCATATCACACAGTAACAGTGTATATCACATAGCAGCAGGGGTATATCATACAGCAGCAGGGATATATCATAGCAACAGGGGTATATCACACAGCAAAAATGACATATCACATAGCAACATGGGTATATCACAGCAACAGGGGTATATCACATAGCAACATGGATATATCACATAGCAACAGGGATATATCACATAGAAACAGGGGTATATCACACATCAACAGGGGTATATCACGCAGCAACAGGGGTATATCACACAGCAACAGGGGTATATCACATAGAAACAGGGATATATCACATAGCAACATGGGTATATCACATAGAAACAGGGGTATATCACACATCAACAGGGGTATATCACGCAGCAACAGGGGTATATCACACAGCAACAGGGGTATATCACATAGCAACATGGATATATCACATAGCAACATGGATATATCACATAGAAACAGAGATATATCACACAGCAACAGGGTCATATCACACAGCAACAGGGTCATATCACACAGCAACAGGGTCATATCACACAGCAACAGGGGTATATCATACAGCAACAGGGGTATATCACACATCACCACTTGGGTTTATCACACAGCAACAGGGTCATATCTGACAGCAACAGGGGTATATCACACAGCAACAGGGGTATATCATATAGCAACAGGGATATATCACATAGTAACAGGGGTATATCATGCAGCAACAGGAATATATCACATAGCAACAGGGATATATCACATGGCAACAGGGGTATATCTCGCAGCAACAGGGGTATATCACACAGCAACAGGGGTATATCACACATCAACAGGGGTATATCACATAGAAACAGGGATATATCACATAGCAACAGCGATATATCACATAGCAACAGGGATATATCACATAGCAACAGGGGTATATCACACATCAACAGGGGTATATCACGCAGCAACAGGGGTATATCACACAGCAACAGGGATATATCACATAGCAACAGGGATATATCACATAGCAACAGGGGTATATCTCGCAGCAACAGGGGTATATCACACAGCAACAGGGGTATATCACACATCAACAGGGGTATATCACATAGAAACAGGGATATATCACATAGCAACAGGGATATATCACATAGCAACAGGGATATATCACATAGCAACAGGGGTATATCACACATCAACAGGGGTATATCACGCAGCAACAGGGGTATATCACACAGCAACAGGGATATATCACATAGCAACAGGGATATATCACATAGCAACAGGGGTATATCACACATCAACAGGAGTATATCACGCAGCAACAGGGGTATATCACACAGCAACAGGGGTATATCACACATCAACACTTGGGTATACCACACAGCAACACCAGGGTATTATATGATAATGACCTGTTGTTACATCAGTAAGACGGGAATTTGACATCCTCAACACAAGGTAAGGAGAGGGGGAGGGAGTACATTGTATGGAGGATAAAATGACTTACCTTATCAAGACCTGCTTTGAGGAGCTCAACAAGAGAATCACAGTCTACAAGATTCCACACTGGTTCTTCCTCCTCCTGACCCTCCACCTCAGCCTCTTCTCCACATTGGTCACTGGAGTCCAAAGCCTCACAGTCCACAAGCTGGTCCATAAATGTGTACATGGTGTAGTTATTTTTACTTCTAAACACCTAGTGTTAAAATCCCCATTTTTCTCAACTACCACTATGTAACAGGTGGATTTATTAAGCTTTTCTGAAGTTTGGAGAAATCTTGAAAAACATCTTTACAACTTTTTTAAAGAAGGAAATCCGTTTTAAAAATAGTTCAGATGTTTATTCACATGACTGTGTCCGATCTACTGGAGTGTTTACTCGGGTAGCCTCCAGGAGTGATCCAGCTTTCCTACTCCAGATGGAAGCACCAGGCACATCCTCAGCACATTCACATTCATTTTCTTTCCTCTCCCTGGTCAATTACTGGAACAGCTTTTAAGTTTTCTTCCTGTTCAAATTAAAAAGGAGAAAGTAATATTACTTGAGTTTCAGCTTCATAAGAAGGTAGTACAATATCAAGATCACTTCCTGGATTATCACATGCTGTGCTAAATCTAAATTCTTTAAATACTTGTCTTTACCTTCGCTATTATCATACGTTTATAAAAACCGACATGACATCACAATTTATTTCATGGCTTTTGAACAATAACAAAAGAAAGCCCTAGACTGAATTTCGTTCAAAAATTGGTGTTGTTAATTGAAGGTAGTTCAAGTGTATGTAATACTCAGATGAATGGGACGGGGCGCACTGATATACAGCTACGGAATACCTGTATGGCAGGCATAATGGTAATTAAACGCCACCAATTCACCTCTTAAATGTTTACCTTAGTTATATGCAAGTCATCCGTGATATGAAATTCAAACAGGAGACAGTTTTAAAAACTGTTATTTGTTTTAATTGTTCAGTCGGTACAAACTATTCCTCGCGAGAAACAACTGAGCGTTATCATTAATCTACTTTATCAGACAGGTATGATAATTATTCCAGTCACGGTATATCTGACCACCAAACCTTCTTGGATAGTTCTATATAGCTACGTATGGATGTTTACGGTGTGTTCAACCTTATTTGTCTAAACATAGGTATCTTAAGATGCCATATAAGGTTAAAACCTGAAAACAAGTGAATTGATCATGAGGGCTACACAGGTGAAATGATGACACAAAACTAATAATAAACATGAGCAACTACCACACTTAAACACATACAAAGATAGAAATTTTTTATTTTTCTCGTTGTGGTCAGGGACTATACTACCCCATTTAAACACATACAAAGATAGGAATTTGATTTTGTCCTTGTGGTCAGTGGGTGACCTGAAGTTTACCACAGGCATCTTAACTCCCTTACAACAGCCTATTGTAGTGGCGTAAGGACATTATAGGCTGTTATCAGTCATCACAAGCACCTGTATCGTAACCTAAACACCTTATCATGGTGTCCTTACAACATCCTTCAACCAATCCTTCTCTAAAATGTACAGGTTTGTCTGTGTAACAGTCATTCATAAGCATGCAATAGGATTTACTCACACCTGATCGTAGCTAGCAGTCCTATGTTAGTGCTTCTCCATGTTTATATAATCTGACAGGATAATTGATTTTTACAAAGGTTTAAAGGTACCTATTTAAGTGAGAAAGGTTTACTTACTAGGGATCACAAATTGTTATTTCGCAATGCTTGATGACACAGGGAAAACCCTGTCTCCGCCCATCATTTAAAATTTTCTAGAATAATCTTTCGAACTTTTCATATAAATCTAAATGATGTTTTATAACCTTCCTGGTTGCTAATTTCCAATCTTTTATACCCAAAACAGCATGAAAACAGAGTATAACATTGAATAGTATGAACATGAAAGTAGGTCATCATCATGTTTCTATTTCTACATGGCATGACTGCATTATAATATGAAAGCTTTTATACTTCCATTAGCAATCAAAAATCTTTTTTCATGTTCAGACATAATTTGTGAAATTTGCTGTAAAAAAACTTATTTCCTTTATTAATGTTCCCTGACTGAGCCATAAAGGTATATACATCTCCAGTGTTTGAATATCTCCCAATTAATTACCAATCTATTACAAATTATATTTAGACTCCATCTTAATTCAGCTACAGTTAACATCGTTATATTACTGTGTATTCTACAATGTTTGTAACTTAATCTAACACCAGAATCCAGTGTTGGGAGCTGGTTTCCAGGGTAACACCAGAATCCAGTGTTTGGAGCTGGTTTCCAGGATAACACCAGAATCCAGTGTTGGGAGCTGGTTTCCAAAGTAACACCAGAATCCAGTGTTGGGAGCTGGTTTCCAGGGTAACACCAGAAACCAGTGTTTGGAGCTGGTTTCCAGGGTAACACCAGAATCCAGTGTTGGGAGCTGGTTTCCAGGGTAACCTCAGAATCCAGTGTTGGGAGCTGGTTTCCAAGGTAACACCAGAATCCAGTGTTGGGAACTGGTTTCCAAGGTAACACCAGAATCCAGTGTTTGGAGCTGGTTTCCAGGGTAACACCAGAACCCAATATTTGGATCTGTTTTCCAGGGTAACACCAGAATCCAGTGTTGGGAGCTGGTTTCCAGGCTAACACCAGAATCCAGTGTTGGGAGCTGGTTTCCAAGGTAACACCAGAATCCAGTGTTGGGAGCTGGTTTCCAAGGTAACACCAGAATCCAGTGTTGGGAACTGGTTTCCAAGGTAACACCAGAACCCAATATTTGGATCTGTTTTCCAGGGTAACACCAGAATCCAGTGTTGGGAACTGGTATCTAGGGTAGTAAGTGTATGCAACTGACACAGGTAAGATCCTGAGCAGCTAAGTTATACAGGTATACAGCGGTCATGACACAGAGAAGAATATACCTGTTATGCAATGCTTACATCAGAAAAGTGCATGCATGATGCAGCACAATGCTAAAAATATCACCCTTTCAAATTGATTTCTGCAGCATCTTCACCAGCACCTACCATATTAAATCATTATGAATATCAATGATGATCTTTGGAATTCAGGTGAAAAGTCTTTGAGAATAAACTGAGCTGGTTAACAATCTCTGGGAAGGAGTCTTGTGAGGCTATACACAGTTGATCATTTATATATATGGAGCCTTGGTGTAAAATTTGTGAGTTTTACTGTAAGGTATGACCATGAGTATATAGCTACCCGTCACATGAGGGAGACCAATCACCATGTGATACAGTGTAAACAGAATCACGCTTAGTCACTATCTCCCTTATACAGTTAAACAGGATGACAAATATTTCCTATATATATAACATACCCGAAGTTCTGTCTACCTACTACAATACACTCCACACTCTGACTAATACCTATGTATACGCTTATCTACATTAGATCCAACAACATTTATTGACAAACAAATGACCGCCAACTTTTATTGGGCCGCCACAGGTGTTGGAACACTTTATCACAACTAAAACTTAGAAATCAAGTGACAAAGATTACTGGGTGACTAACTCTGCGTGTCATGATGATCTATATTACACTTTTATATGCCAACTGTATACTTTAAAATTTCGTCCTTGAATGATTTTTGTAGGAATAAGATTTGACAAAGACATTAATCCATAGAAACAGTTGCTCAGACAGACACATGCCCAAATCTAATTGTTGTTTTACTTACTGTCACAGACAAAACAATCAATATATATTAAGTGCCCATTTCTACTGCTAACTGTGTGATCAGGTTTGGGAAGGCATCAATCTAGTCGAGATGTTAGCAGCACCATAAGTGGCGGAGCACATTAACGTCACAACCAACACTTCCAGTGTCAACCTCCAATGATCTCGACTCAAGCGGAAAATCTAAATATGCAAATCTATGCAACATATTGTGCAAGAACAATTGACAATAGCAGGAGTTGTCTCTATGGGAAACCTCATTAAAGCATTGTTTGTTCTCACTTCTAAATTAGATTGGAGTTAACTGATCAGTTACTACATGTATTCTGCAATTTTGAGAGTAAATGGAATCGATGTTATTTATTGCCAGGACAAATTCGCTTGTAGTCAACAGAGATACTTTGGCATTTAAAAAATAAAAATTGGAAATGCAATGCATGTGTTGTACTCAGTAGCTGCTGATTGGCTATCCTAATTGACTGTTATGACATCAGACATTTTGTTTGTTAAAAGTGAAATTCTATTCCTAATTTCAGTAGTCACAACACAATGCCATTGAATGCTGAAAGTTAAAAATAACATCATTAAAACTACCTCCCCTTGAATTCATTCTATTTTTACAAAATTTAATTTCAAAAGTGTCCAAATATCTGAGATTTAAAACAGCCAACTGTGAAAAAGGAAGAAATCCACATTTTGAAGAGGTTTATTGGAAAATTTAAAGAATTAACATTACAGCAAAATTATCAAAAAGAGGAATTCCTCCTTTTGGAGGAGAATTTTCATTCCTGAAATATCAATGTAATAATGTATAAACAATAATTGATTGTCAGCATTAGCTGTTCTGATTGATGACCATATGGTAACACCAGGACAACTCTGACAGAGCATGAACTGCTTCATATATATGGCACATGTACAAGTATAAAGTTATCATTTACTTATTGTATATATTACGTATAGACACGTCCATAAGGACTGTTATAAACATCCCTAAACACAATAGTTTTATACAGAGATAATATATAACACAATCAATTGTTAGGTCCTTGTTTTCTCTTCTGCTGAGCGACATTTAAGTGAGTTTACCTGTATTATATAAACCTGTGATGATATCAAATGTGCAATTGGCAGAGGAATATCAATAACCCGACTACTGTAGACAATCTATTGCAAATATAACATTATTCCCAGCACGGTGATCTGTTTTTGGTAACTTACCTCCAGAGTTAGCCAACCACTGCCACATATCAGGTCTATACACTCTACAAATTACAGGCCACAAATTTTTGTTTGATGAATCAACAGGTGAAAATTTACCTGGTAGCCTGAACTTGTGACAGGTAGTTAACAACAGGTACACGTTGCACATTAACTCTTTGTTAACATGTGCTATATCTAAGGTAAACAGGGTTTTTTTCCCCTGAAGTCCTGAATATGATTTTTTAATAAAGTGCAACATTATTTATTTCTTTATTTAACTTACCTAATTGCATCGTGACCTACAACATTTATCTATGACTTGTACACTATTTATCTATGAAACTTTGTACAATATTTATCTATAATTTTGTATACTACAATGTTTATCTATAATTTTGTATATTACTTTGTTTAACGATAACTTTGTATATTACAATGTTTATCAATAACTTTGTATATGTACTACTATATATGTATATATTAATTTTGTGTTCTATATTAGTTTACCTATAACTTTGTATCTTACTAAGTTTATCAATAACTTTGTATACTACTATGTTTATCTATAACTTTGTATACTACTATGTTTATCTATAACTTTGTATACTACTATGTTTATCTATAACTTTGTATACTACTATGTTTATCTATAACTTTGTATACTACTATGTTTATCTATTACTTTGTATACTACTATGTTTATCTATAACTTTGTATACTACTATGTTTATCTATAACTTTGTATACTACTATGTTTATCTATTACTTTGTATACTACTATGTTTATCTATAACTTTGTATACTACTATGTTTATCTATAACTTTGTATACTACTATGTTATCTATAACTTTGTATAATACTATGTTATCTATAACTTTGTATACTACTATGTTTATCTATAACTTTGTATACTACTATGTTTATCTATTACTTTGTATACTACTATGTTTATCTATTACTTTGTATACTACTATGTTATCTATTACTTTGTATACTACTATGTTATCTATAACTTTGTATACTACTATGTTATCTATAACTTTGTATACTACTATGTTTATCTATAACTTTGTATACTACTATGTTTATCTATAACTTTGTATACTACTATGTTATCTATTACTTTGTATACTACTATGTTATCTATTACTTTGTATACTACTATGTTATCTATAACTTTGTATACTACTATGTTTATCTATAACTTTGTATACTACTATGTTATCTATAACTTTGTATACTACTATGTTATCTATAACTTTGTATACTACTATGTTATCTATAACTTTGTATACTACTATGTTTATCTATAACTTTGTATACTACTATGTTATCTATAACTTTGTATACTACTATGTTTATCTATAACTTTGTATACTACTATGTTTATCTATAACTTTGTATACTACTATGTTATCTATAACTTTGTATACTACTATGTTATTTATAACTTTGTATACTACCATGTTTATCTATAACTTTGTATACTACTATGTTTATCTATAACTTTGTATACTACTATGTTTATCTATAACTTTGTATACTACTATGTTATCTATAACTTTGTATACTACTATGTTATCTATAACTTTGTATACTACTATGTTTATCTATAACTTTGTATACTACTATGTTATCTATAACTTTGTATACTACTATGTTATCTATTACTTTGTATACTACTATGTTATCTATAACTTTGTATACTACTATGTTTATCTATAACTTTGTATACTACTATGTTATCTATAACTTTGTATACTACTATGTTTATCTATAACTTTGTATACTACTATGTTTATCTATAACTTTGTATACTACTATGTTTATCTATAACTTTGTATACTACTATGTTATCTATAACTTTGTATACTACTATGTTATCTATAACTTTGTATACTACTATGTTATCTATAACTTTATATACTACTATGTTATCTATAACTTTGTATACTACTATGTTATCTATAACTTTGTATACTACTATGTTTATCTATTACTTTGTATACTACTATGTTTATCTATAACTTTGTATACTACTATGTTTATCTATAACTTTGTATACTACTATGTTATCTATAACTTTGTATACTACTATGTTTATCTATAACTTTGTATACTACTATGTTTATCTATAACTTTGTATACTACTATGTTATCTATAACTTTGTATACTACTATGTTTATCTATAACTTTGTATACTACTATGTTTATCTATTACTTTGTATACAACTATGTTTATCTATAACTTTGTATACTACTATGTTTATCTATAACTTTGTATACTACTATGTTTATCTATTACTTTGTATACTTCTATGTTATCTATAACTTTGTATACTACTCTGTTATCTATAACTTTATATACTACTATGTTATCTATAACTTTGTATACTACTATGTTATCTATAACTTTGTATACTACTATGTTTATCTATTACTTTGTATACTACTATGTTTATCTATAACTTTGTATACTACTATGTTATCTATAACTTTGTATACTACTATGTTATCTATAACTTTGTTTACTACTATGTTTATCTATAACTTTGTATACTACTATGTTATCTATAACTTTGTATACTACTATGTTTATCTATTACTTTGTATACTACTCTGTTTATCTATAACTTTGTATACTACTATGTTATCTATAACTTTGTATACTACTATGTTTATCTATAACTTTGTATACTACTATGTTATCTATAACTTTGTATACTACTATGTTTATCTATAACTTTGTATACTACTATGTTTATCTATTACTTTGTATACTACTATGTTATCTATAACTTTGTATACTACTATGTTTATCTATTACTTTGTATACTACTATGTTTATCTATAACTTTGTATACTACTATGTTTATCTATAACTTTGTATACTACTATGTTATCTATAACTTTGTATACTACTATGTTTATCTATTACTTTGTATACTTCTATGTTATCTATAACTTTGTATACTACTATGTTATCTATAACCTTGTATACTACTATGTTATCTATAACTTTGTATACTACTATGTTATCTATAACTTTGTATACTACTATGTTTATCTATAACTTTGTATACTACTATGTTATCTATAACTTTGTATACTACTATGTTATCTATAACTTTGTATACTACTATGTTATCTATAACTTTGTATACTACTATGTTATCTATAACTTTGTATACTACTATGTTATCTATAACTTTGTATACTACTATGTTATCTATAACTTTGTATACTACTATGTTATCTATAACTTTGTATACTACTATTTTTCTGTAACGTTGAACCTATTTTGTTTATCTATCATTTTTATATTCCACATTAAATTCATCAATGACTTTGTATCTTCTATGCATCTATCTATAACTGTATTTATATGGCATTTACAGTCTATATCAATGACACAGCTCTACAGGCACACATCCTAGTGTGTGCAAGTTTATATACCACATCTACACAATAAAATGCTTGTATTTACCAATTTTAAAGTTTTTATTATCAAAGAAATTAAAAATTCCAAATTAAGTTAAAATGAGTTCATATATATATGTATCACGATGCTAGTTTAATTAATAGAATAGCAATCATCCATGGGGGGCCAGTGTTATCCGATGTTGCAAATATGATGTCATAAAATTATAACACAATGCATGGGTCATGACATTCACAATCTATATGAATGCTATCTAAACTTGATAAATGCAATGTTGTACTTTAATCTTAAATACAATCTTATCTATGATATCTTATTACATTTTCCACTAGATTGTGGTAAAGTACATTACTGTAAGAAAGTTTATTAATAATCTCAACATAAACATTAATTAAGGTTCTAAAGAAACTTGTTTTGAAATCAGGAATACACAATACATGATATATATGTAAGTGTAGATCAGTTAGAAGGCTAGTCATAGCTATATATAGACGTCGGTTTAATCACATTTGATATGTGTTACCCATATATATGCATGTGCAAATTCTGCATGCATGGTACCTGCCTACAGGTATGTTAACTGGGGATTGTGCTGTGTCCATAGTTACCGACAGATCACTCACAGCAAATAACAAACATGTCAATATCTTTGTCTACCTCAGAATACAGGTTAATGAGTTACCTAAACATAAAGCCATACCGGTAAATGAGTAATTTCTATATATAACATTTCATATCAACGTATTGGTTCTTTATTCAAATCGTCCTTATTGTTTGAACAAAAACTAACCTGTCTATGGTTTTTGTGCTTAAGAGTAAGATATATTGCTAAAGAATGGGAAAGGACAATCAGGAAACCACTATAATATCCCACTGTTTCCTAGTGCTTTAATCCTTCAATATGTACTGTAGCGTATGATTGTGATTCATAACATAATAACGGCATTTATTTGCATATAATATTAGAACACAAACAAACTCCCCCATTATACTGTTAGTATAGATCTCGTCAACTGTAGGCATGCCAGCACCAGGTTTTCCCCGAAGATTTCCCCGCTGGATTTTCCCACTCAAACAATTATGATTGTACAGGGTGTGTATCAAATCCCTGAAGACCAATACCTAATATCTAATGGTAAATATAAATACCCAATATCTAATGGTAAATATAAATACCCAATATCTAATGGTAAACATAAATACCCAGAATCTAATTCAACATGGACTGACTTCTTTTTAGATATTACAGTTAATTTGAAAACATTTGATGCTTTAAATTAATTCATTTTTTAAGGAATGATTAATCTAATTCAGGAAAGAGGAGGCATAATGAGCCCTAGTAAGCCTATTATATAATTTGAGTATTTGTGTACTGTAAAATATGTCACTGCTATAATACAATATTTATAAGCAATGACAATCTTGTATTATACAGGATAAAAGTGAGGTTAAACTACAATACTCCATACAGCATTTGTATTATACAGGATTAAAGTAAGGTTAAACTACAATACTCCATACAACATTTGTATTATACAGGATTAAAGTGAGGTTAAACTACAATACTCCATACAACATCTGTATTATACAGGATTAAAGTGAGGTTAAACTACAATACTCCTTACAATATCTGTATAATACAGGATTAAAGTGAGGTTAAACTACAATACTCCTTACAATATCTGTATTATACAGGATTAAAGTGAGGTTAAACTACAATACTCCATACAACATCTGTATTATACAGGATTAAAGTGAGGTTAAACTACAATACTCCTTACAATATCTGTATTATACATGATTAAAGTGAGGTTAAACTACAATACTCCATACAATATATGCATAATACAGGATTAAAGTAAGGTTAAACTACAATACTCCATACAATATCTGTATAATACAGGATTAAAGTGAGGTTAAACTACAATACTCCTTACAATATCTGTATAATACAGGATTAAAGTGAGGTTAAACTACAATACTCCATACACTATCTGTATTATACAGGATTAAAGTGAGGTTAAACTACAATACTCCATACAACATCTGTATTATACAGGATTAAAGTGAGGTTAAACTACAATACTCCATACAATATCTGTATAATACAGGATTAAAGTGAGGTTAAACTACAATACTCCATACAATATCTGTATTATACAGGATTAAAGTGAGGTTAAACTACAATACTCCATACAATATCTGTAATATACAGGATTAAAGTGAGGTCAAACTACAATACTCCATACAACATCTGTATTACACAGGATTAAAGTAAGGTTAAACTACAATACACCATACAATATCTGTATTATACAGGATTAAAGTGAGGTTAAACTACAATACACCATACAATATCTGTATTATACAGGATTAAAGTGAGGTTTAACTACAATACACCATACAATCTCTGTATTATACAGAGTTAAAGTAAGGTTTAACTACAATACTCCATACAATATCTGTATTATACAGGATTCAGGTACCGCAGAATACAATTCTCTATACCATGTATATACACGTGTACATATCACTGAAAATTGTATATGATCATGGAAGTAATGGCGACACTACGGACAAATAAATTGTCAAATTTTCAAGGCTATCCGTCCCTTTATCAAGACACATCACTGAAAATTGTAGTCATACAGTCATTGTTTAATTAAAATTGCAGAGACACGTCTGTCATATAGAGATTTAAAAAGAACAAATTGAATATTAATGTTGTCCTTGTATTGTTTCTGCAACAATCCAATTAGTGCAGGAAGTTCATTACAAACTTGTAAAACATGACTTGTCATTCAAGTGTGTCCTATATATGTTCATCTCTGCCATTAAATCAAAAACTCTTGATCAATCCGAAAGCTGTCTGAACATCAAAACTGTATCCTGCTTCATAGACTACTACAACCACGAAGTAGATACATAGTATCCTCCTCCATTGACTACTACAACCACAAAGTAGATACATAGTATCCTCCTCCATTGACTACTACAACCATTAAGTAGATACATAGTATCCTCCTCCATTGACTACTACAACCACTAAGTAGATACATAGTATCCTCCTCCATTGACTACTACAACCACTATGTAGATACACAGTATCCTCCTCCATTGACTACTTCAACCATTAAGTAGATACATAGTATCCTCCTCCATAGACTACTTCAACCATTAAGTAGATACATAGTATCCTCCTCCATAGACTACTACAACCATTATGTAGATACGCAGTATCATCCTGCATTGTCTACTACAACCACTAAGTAGATACATAGTATCCTCCTCCATTGACTACTACAACCATTAAGTAGATACATAGTATCCTCCTCCATTGACTACTACAACCATTAAGTAGATACATAGCATCCTCCTCCATTGACTACTACAACCACAAAGTAGATACATAGTATCCTCCTCCATTAACTACTACAACCATTAAGTAGATACATAGTATCCTCCTCCATTGACTACTACAACCACTAAGTAGATACATAGTATCCTCCACCCTAAACTACTACAACCACTAAGTAGATACATAGTATCCTCCTCCATTGACTACTACAACCATTAAGTAGATACATAGCATCCTCCTCCATTGACTACTACAACCACAAAGTAGATACATAGTATCCTCCTCCATAGACTACTACAACCACTAAGTAGATACATAGTATCCTCCTCCATTGACTACTACAACCACTAAGTAGATACATAGTATCCTCCACCTCAACTACTACAACCACTAAGTAGATACATAGTATCCTCCTCCATTGACTACTACAACTACTAAGTAGATATGTAGTATCCTCCTCCATTGACTACTACAACCACTAAGTAGATACATAGTATCCTCCTCCATTGACTACTACAGCCACTAAGTAGATACATAGTATCCTCCTCCATTGACTACTACAACCACTAAGTAGATATGTAGTATCGTCCTCCATTGACTACTACAACCATTAAGTAGATACATAGTATCCTCCTCCATTGACTACTACAACCATTAAGTAGATACATAGTATCCTCCTCCATTGACAACTTCAACCACAAAGTAGATACATAGTATCTTCCTCCATTGACTACTACAACCACTAAGTAGATACATAGTATCCTCCTCCATTGACTACTACAACCACTAAGTAGATACATAGTATCCTCCTCCATTGACTACTACAACCATTAAGTAGATACATAGTATCTTCCTCCATTGACTACTACAACCATTAAGTAGATTCACAGTATCCTCCTCCATTGACAACTTCAACCACAAAGTAAATACACAGTATCCTCCTCCATTGACTACTACAACCACTAAGTAGATACATAGTATCCTCCTCCATTGACTACTACAACCACTAAGTAGATACACAGTATCCTCCTCCATTGACAACTTCAACCACAAAGTAGATACATAGTATCTTCCTCCATTGACTACTACAACCACTAAGTAGATACATAGTATCCTCCTCCATTGACTACTACAACCACTAAGTAGATACATAGTATCCTCCTCCATTGACTACTACAACCACTAAGTAGATACATAGTATCCTCCTCCATTGTCTACTACAACCACTAAGTAGATACATAGTATCCTGCTTCATAGACTACTACAACCACTAAGTAGATACATAGTATCCTGCTTCATAGACTACTACAACCACTAAGTAGATACATAGTATCCTCCTCCATTGACTACTACAACCATTAAGTAGATACATAGTATCCTCCTCCATTGACTACTACAACCACAAAGTAGATACATAGTATCCTCCTCCATTGACTACTACAACCATTAAGTAGATACATAGTATCCTCCTCCATTGACTACTACAACCACAAAGTAGATACATAGTATCCTGCTTCATAGACTACTACAACCACTAAGTAGATACATAGTATCCTCCTCCATTGACTACTACAACCATTAAGTAGATACATAGTATCCTCCTCCATTGACTACTACAACCACAAAGTAGATACATAGTATCCTCCTCCATTGTCTACTACAACCACTAAGTAGATACATAGTATCCTCCTCCATTGTCTACTACAACCACTAAGTAGATACATAGTATCCTCCTCCATTGACTACTACAACCACTAAGTAGATACATAGTATCCTCCTCCATTGACTACTACAACCACTAAGTAGATACATAGTATCATCCTCCATTGACTACTACAACCACTAAGTAGATACATAGTATCCTCCTCCATTGACTACTACAACCATTAAGTAGATACATAGTATCCTCCTCCATTGTCTACTACAACCACTAAGTATAGATACATAGTATCCTCCTCCATTGACTACTACAACCATTAAGTAGATACATAGTATCCTCCTCCATTGACTACTACAACCACTAAGTAGATACATAGTATCCTCCTCCATTGACTATTACAACCACTAAGTAGATACATAGTATCCTCCTCCATTGACTACTACAACCATTAAGTAGATACATAGTATCCTCCTCCATTGTCTACTCCAACCACTAAGTAGATACATAGTATCCTCCACCCTAAACTACTACAACCACAAAGTAGATACATAGTATCCTCCTCCATTGACTACTACAACCACTAAGTAGATACATAGTATCCTCCTCCATAGACTACTACAACCACTAAGTAGATACATAGTATCCTCCTCCATTGACTACTACAACCACTAAGTAGATACATAGTATCCTCCTCCATTGACTACTACAACCACTAAGTAGATACATAGTATCATTCTCCATTGACTACTACAACCACTAAGTAGATACATAGTATCATCCTCCATTGACTACTACAACCACTAAGTAGATACATAGTATCCTCCTCCATTGACTACTACAACCACTAAGTAGATACATGGTATCGTACTACAACTACTTTGTACTTATAATACCTGTTTGATGGTTCTGTACAGCTGTGTTGTTCCCCACACTGCATTCTTATCTTGTGACAGTATCCTTATAATCACCATCAGACAATTTCAGAAAGAAAAAAATAGGCACAAAGCTATAGTGAATACCATAGTAGGTAAACCCTAAGTCAGTCTTACTCCTACCACAGCAGGGTAGGCATTTCTGTATTGTCATCAAGGAAAACCATTAATGAAGCCTTGATTAGCCCTATCTCATCATCACCATGTATGACATACTCCTGCTAAGTCTAGGAATGACATTATATCACAAGATTGTGTTTCTATCTTATAGTATCTGCAAATGACCTTTCCTACATCAGGCAAAATTTTGGAATGATAGCATCAAAAAGTGATTCTTTGAAAAATTAGTACATGTGATTCTTGACTTCATGTCAAGAGAATTCCAAATTATCACGGTTAAGTATTGATGATTGGATTCTACAACAAAAAATGAATTTTGAAAATAAAACACTACTGCTTACTGACATGTGGTAACAAAATATTCAAACCACATGTTATACAGTTTTCTTATGATTCTTTTTTTAGCACTAGATAGTGTTTTTTCCTCATCTATAAATAACAACAGTACAGTACAAGCACTAAGAAATGAGGATCACAGCAACAAATACTTGACTGTATGATTCATATAGTATCAGGTATTTAGATGGGAGCTGACTGAAATATCTCAGTACCAGAGCCAGTAAACAGGTATCCCAACTCATTACCCAGGCAAATTAACAGCAGTGCCAAACATCTGGTGGAATTTGGTGGAATTATACAACCATTAATATAATTTGTACCTTATATGTAGTACTAAATACAGAGACTGCCAAACTTTATCAATATCATTGTAACCTCATACGACTTCTTACATTTCATGAATATCCAGATTCACCTAAAAAACAATTATCTGAGAATAGCCTCTTATGAATAACTAACAAACTTGAGTGTAAACATACCTGACTTCTCATTGATTACCCAATATAACTTATCTCAGGAAATCCTGATTATAGGGTATCTCTAAATATCCTGCTTACTTAATATCTAGTTGATATCTGAATACTCTTCTTAATTACCTAATATCTAGTTGATATCTGAATACTCTTCATAATTACCTAATATCTAGTTGATCTCTGAATACACTTCTTACCTAATATCTTGTTGATCTCTGAAAACCCTGCTTACCTAATATCTAGTTGATCTCTGAAAACCCTGCTTACCTAATATCTAGTTGATCTCTGAATACTCTTCTTAATTACCTAATATCTAGTTGATATCTGAATACTCTTCTTAATTACCTAATATCTAGTTGATATATGAATACCCTGCTTACCTAATATCTTGTTGATCTATGAATACCCTGCTTAATAAATTTCTTGATCTCTGAATACCCTGCTTACCTAATATCTAGTTGATTTCTGAATACCCTGCTTACCTAATATCTAGTTGATTTCTGAATACCCTGCTTACCTAATATCTAGTTGATTTCTGAATACCCTGCTTACCTAATATCTAGTTGATTTCTGAATACCCTGCTTACCTAATATCTAGTTGATCTATGAATGTCCTGCTTATCTAATAATTATCTAGTTGAAATCTGAATACACTGCTTACCTAATATCTAGTTGATCTAAATACTCTGCTTACCTGGTACTTAATATCTAGTTGATCTCTGAATACCCTAGTCTCTCAGAATGCAATTTCCCGAATGTACTGCTGCAAACATAATACTGAAGCATAATGTATTTATATTGAGAGACAATTCCCCCATATAAGTCCAATGTACTATTCTCTAACAGTAAGGGCCAACAAATATACAGCCAACCACAACAAACAAACCACAATTATTCCCTAAAATATTTTGCACAGCTTTTAAATTCAACCAAAATTCTGTACTGAGCTAGAATAACATGTACGGATTCTGTACTGAGCTAGTATGACATGTACTGATCGATCTGTACTGAGCTAGTATGACATGTACTGATTCTGTACTGAGCTAGTATGACATGTACTGATTCTGTACTGAGCTAGTATGACATGCACTGATTTTGTACTGAGCTAGTATGACATGTACTGATTCTGTACTGAGCTAGTATGACATGTACTGATTCTGTACTGAGCTAGTATGACATGTACTGATTCTGTACTGAGCTAGTATGACATGTACTGATTTTGTACTGAACTAGTATGACATGTACTGATTCTGTACTGAGCTAGTATGACATGTACTGTACTGAGCTAGTATGACATGTACTGATTCAGTACTGAGCTAGTATGACATGTACTGTACTGAGCTAGTATGACATGTACTGATTTTGTACTGAGCTAGTATGACATGTACTGATTTTGTACTGAGCTAGTATGACATGTACTGAATTTTGGAATGAATACCTAGACTGAAGCTAGCAGTTACTGGGGACTTCTAAATAATCATTCCTGATCAGGAAAATTATCTACAGCGAGAAATCAATTCTGCTAACTGATCCAATACACAGCTTGACCAATGTTATTCTGTAAAACATCAAACACAGCAGTCCTATACACAGTCTTTTGAATCGATGCTGCAGATATCAATTACGTCAAACCTTGTATGACAATAACCCTCCTCAACAACCAAAATCTTCTTGTACAGCAACCTTACCTGTTAAATAAATATAAATATCACTGTGTTTTCAATGGTGACCCCTTGAGGCCACGCCAGGATTAAGCAGGTTAAAACGAAGAGCAGGCTCAGAGATGATTAATTTACAGTTGCCTTCAGTGATTTTGTTTACCCATTTCTGCAGCCGATATAAGGCTGTTTCCCATCGTCAAAATTATTGTTATTTTCCAAAATTTAAGCAAAATTCAAGAATATTTTCCCAATTTAACCGAAAATCTTACTATATTTTCCAAATTCAATAAGGTACAGGTTGCTGTAAAATCAAGGTAGTAAAACACTGGCCTTATATACATCCCCCCCCCCCCCCACCAATAATAGGTTTCATACATCAGTTGAAATACATTGCCAACAGTGTGCATCACAAAGAAGTTATCTTCACACCAAAGACTAGTGAATGGTGTCAAAGTTCTTGTTTAGTTTTCACTCAGTTCATAAGTGTTCAATAATCAATTGTCATAATGAAAGTTGTAATAATTTTACAGTATCTTAATTACATGTCCCAACAAATCTATTTTTCACTGCCTGCAGTTTAAAACCACTTTAGAACATGGTTTATCCAACAAAAGCTATATAACAGCAAGCTGACCAGCGTCTTATTGATGTGGATCATCAGGCACACCAGTTTAAAGCCTCAGAGCGTTTTATACACAAATCCTGGGTTTGGTTCCTTGATCGAGTTTTGTGTACCAAGGTATTGTTTAAAATTGAGTATTCATGATTCTGGACTAATTCAAGAACTGTGGGAACTACACAGCAACAGAAGAAGCACATGACATTGAATAATCCATAAACATAAAGTATCGTAAATAAACATCTCTGTCTATTCAAATCTCAGAACATACTGATAAAACAAAAGGCACATCTCAGAAGACTTTCTAGTATGCAGACCAAGCTTACAGCCTTAATGATAAGTCATGGTTTCCATTGGCTGGTTGTGTGTGTCCATACTTACAGGAATTAGTTCCCAACATCAGGTAGAAATTTGTAAATACCCTGGCCGGTTGTGTGTGTTCATACTTACAGGAATTAGTTCCCAGCATCAGGTAGAAATTTGTAAATACCATGGCTGGTTGTGTGTCTGTACCTATACAGGAATTAGTTCCCAACATCAGGTAGAAATTTGTAAATACCCTGGCTGGTTGTGTGTCTGTACCTATACAGGAATTAGTTTCCAACAACAGGTAGAAATTTGTAAATACCATGGCTGGTTGTGTGTGTTCATACTTACAGGAATTAGTTCCCAACATCAAGTAGAAATTTGTTAATACCATGGCTGGTTATGTGTCTGTACCTATACAGGAATTAGTTCCCAACATCAGGTAGATATTTGTAAATACCCTGGCTGGTTGTGTGTGTCAATACTTACAGGAATTAGTTCCCAGCATCAGGTAGAAATTTGTAAATACCATGGCTGGTTGTGTGTCTGTACCTATACAGGAATTAGTTCCCAACATCAGGTAGAAATTTGTAAATACCCTGGCTGGTTGTGTGTCTGTACCTATACAGGAATTAGTTTCCAACAACAGGTAGAAATTTGTAAATACCCTGGCCGGTTGTGTGTGTTCATACTTACAGGAATTAGTTCCCAACATCAAGTAGAAATTTGTTAATACCATGGCTGGTTATGTGTCTGTACCTATACAGGAATTAGTTCCCAACATCAGGTAGATATTTGTAAAT
Organism: Mimachlamys varia; assembly: GCA_947623455.1. Classification (NCBI taxonomy): domain Eukaryota; kingdom Metazoa; phylum Mollusca; class Bivalvia; order Pectinida; family Pectinidae; genus Mimachlamys; species Mimachlamys varia. Next base: position 33,089,350 of record OX392531.1, on the reverse strand, counting down.
ACCCTGGCTGGTTGTGTGTCTGTACCTATACAGGAATTAGTTCCCAACATCAGGTAGAAATTTGTAAATACCCTGGCCGGTTGTGTGTGTTCATACTTACAGGAATTAGTTCCCAACATCAAGTAGAAATTTGTAAATACCATGGCTGGTTGTGTGTCTGTACCTATACAGGAATTAGTTCCCAACATCAAGTAGAAATTTGTAAATACCATGGCCGGTTGTGTGTGTTCATACTTACAGGAATTAGTTCCCAACATCAGGTAGAAATTTGTAAATACCCTGGCTGGTTGTGTGTGCACATGCCTGTATACACATGTGGGGCTGCTAACTTTTGGATGAATGGACAGAGATACACAGGTCTATATACTGACAGCAGCTGAATCATTGGTATTCCAATGAACTTACTGCTTCATACTACTTCCTGTTACTGGTACCATACTGATGTTCATACTAATTCCTGTTACTGGTACCATACTGACGTTCATACTTCTTCCTGTTACTGGTACCATACTGACGTCCATACGACTTCCTGTTACTGGTACCATACTGATGTTCATACTACTTCCTGTTACTGGTACCATACTGACGTCCATACTAATTCCTGTTACTGGTACCATACTGACGTTCATACTTCTTCCTGTTACTGGTACCATACTGACGTCCATACGACTTCCTGTTCCTGGTACCATTCTGACGTCCATACTACTTCCTGTTACTGGTACCATACTGACGTCCATACGACTTCCTGTTACTGGTACCATACTGACGTCCATACTACTTCCTGTTACTGGTACCATACTGATGTTCATACTACTTCCTGTTACTGGTACCATACTGACGTCCATACTACTTCCTGTTACTGGTACCGTACTGACGTTCATGCTACTTCCTGTTACTGGTACCATACTAACGTTCATACCACTTCCTGTTACTGGTAGGCTACTGATGTTCATACTACTTCCTGTTACTGGTACCATACTGACGAACTCGTATGTGTGAATGTCAGAAACTTTATAGTAAAACGTAGAATTAAACTTATAGATAGGCCCATTAAGTGGAATGTGAATTTAATTTATTAAGATTCCGTAAGAGACTATTTTTTCACCAGTTATGATACAGCATATTTTAAAAAAAACACACACGCTTGATTTAAAGTAGACTTTGAGCTCTGACACTTATATTATTTGTGTGTGTGCAATAATTATGATGTTCTACCAGGGAGATAACTCTAGTAATATTTGTAGCATTTTATTTTTTTTTTAACAGAAAAATGCAATTGTTTCATAATTATACTTACTTCATATCAACATATATATATAATATAACCTAAATCAAATGGGTGTATGGTATTACCGGTATCTCAACATCACATTACCCAGGGTAGTCAACTGAAACAAATAATGAGAAAATACTCCAAGGTGTCAGGGCTCAAGAGATGTACCATGTGTGTGTAAAGATTAAACAAGAGGTTACAGCAGGATATGATAAATATTCAGAACATATACTCTGGGTATATGATGACATTATATTAATATTCTTCAAAGGAGTATATGCAGTAAGGACCAATTTTGGCCCCATTTCCTAAATTTAATTTAAGTGTGTATTTCAAATATCATTTGAAAACGAAACAATAGGATGAGATCAAACACAGGGAATCAAACACCCGTCATTATACATTTGTACCAGCCATTTTACTTAAGATGGCAATATATTGAAATAGACAAAACCATAAAGTACAGCTCTCTCCAGGCTAGCCATACATAACCATCTTCCAATGACCTTGACAGAGACATGTAAACACACAATTGTGTTAGAAGGAAAGGTGAGTCATCAATATAAATATATATATTAATAACTCTCCGCCTTAGACAGCTGCCACATGTATGGATCGCCACTGAATGCACTGCTGTATGTCTACACACACAAATACATCTCCCTAACATCATTTCATAACAATTTAGTTTCTCCATAAAAATATCGAGTAAAATCAATATGGTTGAGTATCTGTTTACTGTGTGTATTATATCAGCACCATCACCATTCAAAACCATGATGGTAAAGTAAACACAAGAGGACCTACCACTTTCTCTGGCACATCAGAACCATTCGATTCTCCTCAGCAAGAGAGACAGGATAACACAACAGGACCTCCCCACTCTCCTCGACACTAGTAACAGGATAACACAATAGAACCTCCCCACTCTCCTCAACATTAGAGACAGGATAATACAACAGAACCTCCCCACCCTCCTCAACATTAGAGACAGGATAACACAACAGAACCTCCCCACCCTCCTCAACATTAGACAGGATAACACAACAGAACCTCCCCACTCTCCTCAACATTAGAGACAGGATAATACAACAGAACCTCCCCACCCTCCTCAACATTAGTAACAGGATAACACAACAGAACCTCCCCACTCTCCTCAACATTAGTAACAGGATAACACAACAGAATCCCCCCACTCTCCTCAACATTAGAGACAGTATAACACAACAGAACCTCCCCACTCTCCTCAACATTAGAAACAGTAAAGCACAACAGAACTTCCCCACTCTCCTCAACATTAGAAACAGGATAACACAACAGAACCTCCCCACGATCCTCAACATTAGAGACAGGATAACACAACAGAACCTCCCCACTCTCCTCAACATTAGACAGGATAACACAACAGAACCTCCCCACTCTCCTCAACATTAGAGACAGGATAATACAACAGAACCTCCCCACTCTCCTCAACATTAGTAACAGGATAACACAACAGAACCTCCCCACTCTCCTCAACATTAGTAACAGGATAACACAACAGAATCCTCCCCACTCTCCTCAACATTAGAGACAGTATAACACAACAGAACCTCCCCACTCTCCTCAACATTAGAAACAGTATAACACAACAGAACCTCCCCACGATCCTCAACATTAGAAACAGGATAACACAACAGAACCTCCCCACGCTCCTCAACATTAGAGACAGGATAACACAACAGAACCTCCCCACTCTCCTCGACATTAGAGAGACAGGATAACACAACAGAACCATCCCACTCTCCTCAACATTAGTAACAGGATAACACAACAGAACCACCCCACTCTCCTCAACATTAGTAACAGGATAACACAACAGAACCTCCCCACTCTCCCCAACATTAGAGAGACAGGATAACACAACAGAACCTCCCCACTCTCCTCAACATTAGAGACAGGATACCACAACAGAACCTCCCACTCTCCTCAACATTAGAAACAGGATAATACAACAGAACCTCCCCACTCTCCTCAACATTAGTAACAGGATAACACAACAGAACCTCCCCACTCTCCTCAACATTAGAGATAGGATAACACAACAGAACCTCCCACTCTCCTAAACATTAGTAACAGGATAACACAACAGAACCACCCCACTCTCCTCAACATTAGAGACAGGATAACACAACAGAACCTCCCCACTCTCGTCAACATTAGTAACAGGATAACACAACAGAACCACCCCACTCTCCTCAACATTAGAGACAGGATAACACAACAGAACCTCCCCACTCTCGTCAACATTAGTAACAGGATAACACAACAGAACCTCCCCACTCTCCTCAACATTAGAGACAGGATAACACAACAGAACCACCTCACTCTCCTCAACATTAGAGACAGGATAACACAACAGAACCTCCCCACTCTCGTCAACATTAGAGACAGGATAACACAACAGAACCTCCCCACTCTCCCCAACATTAGTAACAGGATAACACAACAGAACCTCCCCACTCTCCTCAATGTAAGAGATATGTTTTCCACATATGAATAAAAAATGGAGGTTTCATAACAGTCTGAAGACTTTCCAAAATCTTAAATCCATTGATCATTTTACTATTTAAAGTTTCTTAAAAGTTCGTACCCTTTGCATATCCAGTCTGAGCAAAGAATATGATCTTCAGAATTCTTTCTCAATGAAAAAGTCAATTATAAATCCTGACTTTTGTATTACAGCATACCTGGTCAGCTGACAAATACAGGAGCATACCTGTATAGGCATTAACGGGCTACAGCCATTATTCATGTACTTATATATAAACATCAAAGGCAAATAACTGTAAACATCGGTCAATAACCTTCATAAGAATATGAAATTTGAAATATTGAGATGAATCCTCAAGTTGAAATTTTCCAGCAGAGTCAACCAAATAATTTTGTTGGAAAGATTTTTCTGTTTTACTCAAAGACATCACATGCTGTAGACATTCTAATATAAACACAGACTGTTAGCTGTTGGTGAATCTAGCTCATTCTAACTGCATACTTGAAAAGAGTCCGGATTTACCTGTCAGTTACACATATATAATTCAAGTCAATACACTTCAGATAATGCCAGTGGTAGCAACTAGGTGATGAAGTGTGAACTACATGTATACAGCAAATACATCAGGGGCAGATAACCTTTACTAAAAAATTATCAGAAGCAGTCATTCTCAGTGGTCAAAAAGCAAACATTTCAAGAAACTATCCATCTAAATAGAGTAAAAACTGCAGTCATTCTGCTACACTGTGTGATTCATTTTTGTTTGACAGCTGATACTCAAGGGCAGATAACTCTAACTGTAGCACAAATCTTTCAGCTTGAAACTTAATCCACTCAGAGTCTAGTCCACTTCCATTAGCCCAAAAATATGCTGAAGTCCAGTCATCTTATACAAATAATTGACAAGATGTCTAAGGAATTTTGGTATATTCCTTTTGCCTCCAAGGTTACCAAGGAGCAAAAAACTAGTAAACGTAATATCAACCAATGTGTATACTCGGTCCACGACAGGCAGGGTGTGGCGAAGCCCCAAGTGTGAGAGAAGTAGTACTGTTATGATTCATTCTTTTTTGACATTGTATTGATGGGGAAATGTGTGCTATCATACTGTTTAAAATGATAAAGTACCAAGTGATTGATAAGACCATGTGTGTATCTGTAACACTGCCATACCAAACACAGATCAATACCTTTCCCACTGCTGTTTCATATACTTACAGCGAAGCAGACTTTGCAACAGTTCCGCTGTAATCTACACTTACTGCACTGCCCTGTAATTTATACCCTGAACAAGGTGATTTAAGAGAAAAATTGATATGTATCCCGCTTTAATTCATTTATGCGATAAGACAATTACTATATCGACCAACCATATCACTTGCTGATATAACAAACTGGAAGTTGATGTGCTCCATATTTAAAGTTGACATTGAATGCTAAGAACCATCAACAAGCTACTCCAAACACTAAGACACAGCCAGACATCCAATGATAAGCTGATTTTTCTATACAATGGTACATGTACACTTATTGCTTGTCAAAGTCATCCAATAGTTAAATTATTTCTTACAATGAAACATGTCTTAGTTATCCTGATTCCGTAACAGAGACATTCCCCGATAAAAATAATTTCCTTTTTTGTATCCCCCCAAAAAAACCTTCTTTTTAAATGATTTTTTACAGACATATCTCCTGTGTAAACTTATTTCCAACATCCAGACATCCCTTCCAAACTTATTTCCTTTATCATGACATCTCATCATAACTTATTTCCTTTATCATGACATCTCATCATAACTTATTTCCTTTTTCTACCCATTACATTCAAATGTATTACCTTATTTCCCAGGCATCTCATCATAACTTATTTCCTACATTCAACATCAAACTTATTTTCTACATAGTCCAGACATGCCATCCTAACTTATTTCCCAAATAATCCAGACATCCCATCCTAACTTATTTCCCAAATAGTCCAGACACATACTTGCCAACTTTTTGAAATGTCCATGGGGGAGTTAACCCATGCTCAGAATTTAAGGTATAAATAATATGTGTGTATGTACACCGAAAGGAAAAATAACACTTTTAAATGGCTTCTTTAGAGCTGTTCTATTAGATGAAATCATCAGATCTGAAAAAATAGTAATAGTTAAGCAAATTCATTTGCTGAAAATGCAGAATTTTAAGCTTCAAAATCGGGAGTCTCCCTCCTAAATAGGGAGGGTTGGCAAGTATGCAGACATCCCATCCTAACTTATTTTTCAAATAATCCAGACATCCCATTCTAACTTATTTCCTTCACCGACAAATCAGCTTGTTAACTTATTTTCTGCACAGAAACGTCCTCAGTTAAACAGTAAGTGATTGTTGTAATATTTGACCATTTACAGTCAACAAACCTTCTGACAGCCAGTATAGAAACTGCCTTGTACCTTCAGTATCAGTGTTAAGCTGTACACAGCTGAACCTAGCTCACACAAACACATCATATGAAAAATTTACAATGATGTTTATAAATATATCTATGTATATAAAATAACCATTGTTGACGATTAAGGAATCAAACTTTTTATCCTTGGACTGTTGTCCCATTGTCACTATGTACAAGTAATTACTATAACAATGCTTCCACATTAACATTTCATGATAGAGCTAGGACTATATCAAAACACTTTATGAATTTAATATAGAAGAGGATGGATACTTCAGGGGCCAAATTAATTCATAATACATGCATACACGTACAACAACATGGCTGTTACAATTTCATGGTTCATAGTAAGTACCGGTACCAATATTCAAGACGTACAAAGTTTTCAACTAGACTGTACCTTCAACGCATTTAAGTTTCTCTGCAAGTACTTTTTCGAGAGTGATACCAATGCTTCAGTCAACTTTGTGTATGGTGCATTAATTTTGGTTAAGCTTGAACTCTATACAACAAATTGTAAAAGTCACTATCAGGGAGCCAGGCCAATTCAACATTTAGAAACTACAAATGTCAACAAATCAATCACAAGGTGTTAAATACAGCTCTGACATCCAAGCCTAGAACATTTCCTCACATGGACAAGTCATTTATTTTCCGGGGTCCAAGGTCTTGGTTGTGATACATATATAGAAAGCTAAAAGTGAAACTACATCTTGCTGAATTCAAAAAAGTCCAATAGAGATAGAATCCTTTTTTACTTACCTAATTAGATGTACATCAATATTAATCTTTCTGACTTTTGACTTCATAACGACTTGTTCTGCAAAACAGAAAATAAAAAAAAATTCATAGAAATTGAAAAGGGGATTGCTTTTGTTAACTTTTTATTGTAGAAAGCTCTGCATCATTTAAAGCTTCAGGAAGCATCAAATCAACCACTATATATGGCTGTCCTGCTCGGGCAGTAACAGATACGACTATTTTCTCAGTACTCTCCAATCAAATTTACCAGGATGAATGACCATTAATACATAAAGCCATATTGCCTGTGCAAACCCTATGCTAGAGAGCTACTCCCATCACACGACACAATCAATGAGTTGCCGGGGTCCAGATGACTCACCAATACTGAAGAGCTTATATTGAATTTTCGGATATTGAACTTTCGACAAGCTGACTACAGCACCTGTCCATTGGCAGCGAGCTGTGTACAGTAGATAGAGAATATAAAGCACCTGAGATCTACGTTCACTGCTGATCAGCACGCCACTATAGCATGTTTGCACTCAAATGGCACAAAAAAACATGATGTTGTTTGTCAGTACTACCCTTGATCATGATGATCTCATCAGTTTATATGTCAAATAAAGAAAATATTGTAAACCCAAGTATAATATGTTTACTTATACAATTATAGCTAATATATTTTGCAAGATATATAATCCAGGGCTTTCCCTGACTTGCAAAAACCTACATTTTGACTCCCAAAATTTAATAGATTTGAGGATCCCTGCAAGGAAAATCCTGTAATTATATGTATATCGTCATAAGCAATGCTTAAGACTTTTTAAAGATGGCTAATTTACCTTAGTTTTAAAAAGATAGTTCATGAAAAGGTTGGTAAAATAAAATGCATAATCTCTGAAGGTACATGCATTTTTAGCAGTTTAAAAACAAAATACAGTGCAGTATGAATATAGATTTTTTGTATCAAGTCTTATCATTATTTATTAATTTTTATGCAAACTGCAGATCAATTAAATTATTCAAACAAGAAAAATAATATGAATTACACTGAGCAAGTAATTGGTCTAAAAACATATACACTATGTAAATCGTACCCATCTTCCTGGTAATCATGACAATAAACTAAAATCAGAGCTTGATTTTTATATTGAAAGCCGTGAAATTTCAATGCTAAATAGCCAAAATAGTGCTGTATATATGTATGATGTGTAGCAGCTTGCCTAAGGCTAATCTTGATGTATCTACAAGCTACACACATACAGTATGATCTATAGACCAAAGATTCATATTATGCACTTTGCTCACGCATAGGTATATGTAGAATTCTAAAATGCACGAAGCACTTGCAACAGACTTCAAAATTTGCCTTATGACAATATACATATGGCAGAAAACCCAGCCAGGTTTGATATGAAAGATGAAGCATTTCCCAGCTCATGCAGCTCGCTGAGCCAGGATTATGCCATGGCACTAAATATATATGAACATCACAATAATGCAGCATGGATGGAGGGTGGCCATTTTTTTTTTTAATTTATCATTTTATGTCAGATCACAATTCCCAACCAGCATAATTTTCACATCGAAATTAATTCATGATGTTAGTTCCTCTTATAAACCATTCCCAGCTAAATGTAAGATTTGTTCACAAACTAATTGAAAATGGTATTTTAATGATTTCCTGTCAAAAACCATATATGGCTCACAACTTTGGCAGAATATCTGTATATTCTGCTATCAGTAAAACAATATATTATTTGTTGCTGTTTTTATTCAACAGGATATTGTATTATATTGCACTGCTGCTGTCTGCATCACAATAGTACATAAATTTGAAGCATAAACCAAAATATACGAAAAATGAAAATGTTCATATGTACATTGAATAAAGTACATGAATGGGATTTAGATCAAATAATTATGGACAATTGTGTTTGGACAGGACTTCAAAATGTCTTAATAGAAAAGGGGCAATAATGACTTTTTTTTGCAAGGTGACTTTAGTATACCATCCTCCCAAACATTGTTCGATGCAGAGGGTATAAATGAGTCAACAACCACACTTTTGAAATGGGATACACCCCTAACTCCTCCCCACCTACAACACCTTCTCCACCCTCAACCAAAAAAGGAGCCAACAGTACCCATTTGGTGGATATGGAAATATGACATGTACTTACACATACCATATACATATGCTATAGCTAGCCAGCAGTAGAAAGTAGAAAATAATGAGTAGAAAAAAATATTTCATTTGACATTTAGAGTAACTCGTAGTTAGAGATAACAATATATATTAAATAATTTTGTGTCAGACTACTGATGAGTTGTACATTGTATACAAGCCTTGTATAAGTTTTTGACTGAATACAATACAGTTTCGTGATTGAAAATGTATAAAAGATAGATAGCTGGTGGTAACATCATGTGTGATCACAAAATTGCTTTACCTAATTAACCAATCTTAGACCACAATGCTTTCTAATTTAAAAAAAAATAACACAATAATTCCATGGAAATGGATAGATATGTCGTCTTTGTGGCCAACAGTAAACATATATTATAACTAGATTATTATAAGTTTTCAATCAATCAAGAATTTAAAAAAAAAAATAAAGCAAAAATCATTGACTTCATTTATATCTATAGTAATACTAAATAGACTATAGTGACCTTGATCTTTGACTTTCAGACCTGAACAGCAATCCCAAACAAGGACTTTCAAGTAAGGAAGCATTGTAAGAAGTTAGTATTTGGTGGGCCCAAGGGAACTCAAGTTATCACATGGAAACCTTTGTTTGGATGTGGGTTCTACTTAAAGTAGCAGTGACCTTGATCTTTAACCTTCACATCTGAAGAACAATCATAAACAATACCTTTCAGTAATAAGGAAGCACGGTATCAAATTTGTGTAAGGGAACCCAACTTATCAAACCAAAACTTTTGTTTGGATGTTGGTTCTATCTATAGTAACAATGACCTTGATCTTTGACCTTCATGAAAAACATTTTCAAAAAGGAAGCACTATATGAAGATCAAGTTTGATAGGCTCAATGGAGCTCAAGTCAGCGGGTCAGACAATCAGAACCCTTCGGACTATAAGGTACTTTTGCACACCTGATTTACAAACATAACTGTATAGTCAGGCAATTAAATGCATATGTCGGTCAAGTGTTATTTGTTTTAAACTGCCCAATTACCTTCGATTAAATTTATCTGATCTTTTACCGTATAATTATCTAGAATTGGACACCAAATGTAAGTGATATAAATGTAGATATATGCATTTGTCTCAATTGAAATGACAACAGTGCTCTTTTCTATTGCACGGAATCTATTTCTGTATAATATTATTCACATGCCTTATATAATCTATATTTGCATTTCAAAATAACTGAAATTTGATATGTCAATTATGGATAACTAATTTATCGTCATGTCATCATGATTAATTTTTGTAATTCTTACTTCGTTGGTTATAAATTGTGTAAATTATCAGTATATAGATTGTATACTGCTATATATGTATTTGGCAATTATGCCGTAAACAATCATCGTACATATAAAAAAACAGACACCTGTTTCCTCGTCATACATACATGTAGCTTGGATACTAGCTTAGAGTACAACGGTATAACGTATAACGAGTATGATTTGGCAGTTCGGTAGATGCATGGCAGGTAACCATATGAGCTGGGGAGCTAGCGTTTTATCTACCAACAAATTGAGGACACCGGTCTAAAAACGTGCATATAGCACAACTGTACATTACCTATGGAAACTGTGTCAGTCTGCTACAAACTTCAACTTTGGTTGTCCTCGGTTCGGGAGGTGATACGTCTGCTGTTTCGGGCTAATGGCCCAATCTTGAGGTCAAAAATGGGTTCACCGAGTACACATTCAAGACATGGTAAAATACGTTGCCTAAAAAAGTCCTAGATTTCCATTTTAAACTCATCAAGACGTATATATAAATATGAGGTCATTAGCTAAACTTTACCACATGAAGTCATTATCAACCAATCAGAACGAAAGAGGAAGTAGAGAGTCAGTTATTATAAAATACAAAATGTTAATCAAACGAAGAGTACATAGTTACGCTGATTCGTCTGCTACTTAGATCGCACGATACGTATTTATCATGAAATGTTGTCGTAAATATTTGTCAAGGTTAAAAGTTTTTAGAAGTAGTAACAGTAATACACACCGTTGGCTCACTATATTGTTATTTTAACTGGTTACGATTTCGTGATAATGAAGTATTTATTTCCCTTGATACACCGAACAAAAAGTAACAGTTACAAGAGATACTGCAGTATTTATATTATATTTTAAAATAACTAAAATATATAGGGTATGATTTTAATGGAATCAGTCGGTAGAAAAGCTTCTCAACCTTATATATTTAAAAACAAAGTACAAGTCTGTTAAAGTCAGATTTTGTGTCAAAACTTAGAGTAAATTGCCGTTTGTCCATCTTCCAAATAAAATCCGTAATATTATCAACCGTAGGAACTCTTCAAGTGAAGAGGACGATAAAGTAGCGGTAAACACGAACTGCAGTGCAGAGCAACTCCACCGAGTAACAAACTGTTTAAAACAAGTTTAACAGCACAAACATTCACATTTCGGTGGTCCATTGAAAGAAATACCCGATATCATTTAAGATGGTATGACAGTGAATTGTGAAGATAAAACTCCTCTCGTATAAGAAAAAGTCCATGGATCCCGTACTTGACGTGTAGTGATCATGATCAAGTGACCATGCAAATTCCAACACCGTCACTGATCATAAACAATGGAAATGCTTTGTCACATGTTCCCAATAACATCATCATGGCTTTCAATCAAAAAAGATGATACTGATTATAACCGATCAGAAAAAGATAAAAGATTTGATGAAATTCTTCGAAAGTCTCGAAACCATTTCCCGCATTTAGTCCTCATTGGCCATGGAAATGTGTAAGTTTTTTATCACCCGCTCTCAAAGAAATGGGGATATCAATTTAGTTTGTTCGTCTTTCTGTCTGTCACACTTTGTTTCCGTGCAATAATAGCAAAAATATTATCTGTTTTTCTTGAAACTTGGTTACAAAATGCCTGAAGAGCTCAGCCAAGTTCGATCGCCACTTGTTATTTGGTGGAGTTATATTTTTATGGCCCCTTTGTTAACGAAAAATGTTCTGCCGTTTCTGTGCAATTTCCTTGAAACTTTGCAATAAGATTAATTGCTAAAAGACTCGACCAAGTTTCATCATCACTTATATATATATATATAGATATATAAGGCAGATTTTATTTTGCAGAGTTATGTCCCATTGATTAACATTTCCATTCAATCATGGCAACAAATATTATCCAATTCCTGTGTATAAGGCTTCAATTTTTGGTAAATTTCCAAACAATGCATCTTGTGTGAACAGCATGAAAGTTACAAAGGTTTTTTACCAGCAATATGATTATTCTCTTATGAAAAAGGGAAAAGCGGAGGATATTTATATGTATATATAATTCTACAAATTAGCTTGCTTTTTTAGAAGTATCAACCAACGGACATCCAATTATGTAAAGTTCACCAAGAAGCTGAAATCAATTCAGTTATATTTTAAACTATTGAACATATATTTAAAGGAGACAAATGATGGCCACACCAAACCTGGTACATGTACCTGTACCTCAAAATTAACGCTCTTAGACAAGTTTACTCTTAAAAGGAAGAAAAAGGAACTTCTAAGCCTATAGATCTATATATTTCTCTTAACTAGAGCTTCTTAAATGCATGTAAACATTAATCCACCCGTCCTGCTCAGCTTCTGACATTCCTCTCTCCTTTTTTGAGGACATGTCCCTGCACTACTTCCAAGTGTAACAGGGGAGGAAAATGCAAGGCCAGACCAGCGCCATCGTCGCAAACCCACGGTACATTTCTCTGACGTTTGCATACCTTGGACCAGAATCAATGGAAACTCTCATTTTTGTACTAAAATAGTAGCCAATTATATCGATAGTTTCATCCGTGACTACATCCAGCCGGGGTATCCCGTTTAATTTGTAGCACCGCCTGTCAACAAAACCTGTCGATTGTGTTATATTTGTGTCAATTGTGATTAAAATATTAGGTCCTACTATACAGAGATTGACATCTGCATCATGCCTACAGAAATATACTGGTCAAGGTTCTGATTGGTTGAAATCTCCCAATTAACTTCTATTCGTGGGAAACGAAGATTTAGATCAATTCTGGCCCACAATATGCAAAGTCAGAAAGGTGTACCATGGGTTTCCGACTATGGACCAGCATTCAAATTCAGGACCTTTTGAACTCTAGACAGACGCTCAAGCAATTGAGTAATCGGGTCACCAACAATCAACTCCAGTCTAGATTGGCTACATTCCTTCCTCCTTTATATTGCTAAATAAACAATGTCTCGGACTCCGAAAACACAAACAAGACCATATACCACCTTCCATGGGTATACTATGTTGGGCTCCTTATGTAATAGGAGAGCAACTATCAACCTGGTCGAGAAGACAAGGTTGGCCCAAAAGGTTCCCATGTAATGGAAGAAGGATAATGTACGTCAAGAATTAACATCCGATGTTAATAAAATAAAAAAACACTAAATCACTAAATTTAAAAAAGACCACATGCAAAAATGAAGTCACAGGACCAGCCAAGGTGAAAAGCCACAAAACCCTGATAAACTCAAAACAGTAGTGTACCGTACAATTAACATAGAATGGGATAAAAACATAAAAGTCAAACGACATTCAACTGACCAAGGCTTTAAATAGCACGTATATGTACACTGTGTAACCAATTGATTTACTTGACTACACTAACAGTTTTAGCTCACCCGGCCTGAGGAGTGAAATGAGCTGATGGTGTGGTGTGGCATCCTTCTGTCCATCTGGCATCAATCTTTTAATTTAAACCTCACTAACCGAAAGGTCCAGAGTAGTGATATTTTGCCTGTAGACAGAATGCTATAAAGTTTCCTCAAACAAATGACCTTGACCTTCTTTCACAAGGGGCAAGTATGTCACACAAGTATTTTCCCACATACATATACCCAGTGAGCAATACTGGCCCTTTTGGCCTCTTTTTCATTCATTTTGAGTTAGAGACAAACTAATTCTGATAATTTGGAATAGAAATGATTGGTAAAAATTGCAATTAACTATCTTGGTTTTACTTTAAGCTTAAGTTCAGTCAAGATTTTCTGACACATGATACATTATAACATACACTGAAATCCAATACATGTACATATTTAATTCTTCTGTCATTACAGTGACATCACAAGCCTGCTGTTTCAGGGAGCAGTGTCGTGTGGAGCGAAGGATTTTACCGTTGTGTTCATCTGTCCTCATCCCCTAGATAAAATTCCAAGTGGTGTCCATGGCATGCCAAAACCTGAGGCAAACATTCTCCAACATGTTCATTTTCAGTAAGATTGTGTTATGTAAACATTCATAATCTATTTCCATATTTCATATGATTTAAAAAAAACATATATCGAAAAAAAAAAATACATTACCAGATGGTATTGTATTTCTTGTAAAATATCAGTTTGCTTACATGATATTTACAAATAAAAATAATGATTACATGGAATACATCTTCATATATATTGGTTCACCTTACAGATACCTGAAGAGTGTAGAGGAGTTAATTAATTACTGTGCCTCTATCCACACACGATCAGTAATGCCAGATGTCATAATGGTTGATGATCTTAACCATTACCTTGGACAGGTAAGCATTCATTTATTAGTGTACGAGTACTGTACATTTATAAGTGTTCGTAGGGACAGGTGAATAATCTGGCAATATAAGTAAGAATGGTATTATCTGTTACTACAGTAAATGCTGCACTGTCTTGTATATTTAGGTCATTAAGTTATCTGTGTTAAAGTGAAAAGGTGACGTATCAAGACATGGTCGGTCATGTGAAGGGAGGCAACTCTTATATATAAGTCACACTGAGTAATACTTGTAGTGCCTATTTAATTTCCATAATTTCTTTGATTATTTGATGAAGATCTTGAAATGTTATTGCGACTTTTAGATAAAATTATTGTTATTTCAGGGGAAAGAAAATGAGAGCTATATTTCTACATGTAACAGAGGTCATTATTTATTTAAATGCCTCCCGTGAATAAGCAACACCTAACATTTGTTCCCACTATATTTGATAAATTTCATCTTTTGACCTGCTTATAAGTTTTAGGGTTCCTGCAAATGACTTAAATCAATTCTTTAAACCCATTTCTAAGATGTTCCTCATTGGAGTTTTTCATGCAAGTTTCAGCAAAATAAATGAAATGATGTATAATTAAATCTTTTTTTAAATGAAAAAACTTACAGATTCAATTGTAATATGAAGGACAAGGACAGATAGCAATTATTTCATAGCATTATAATGTTGGTTAAAAATAGTATAAATACAATATTAAGAAAACTAATGTTGGTTAAAAATAGTACAAATACAATATTAAGAAAACAATGATGAACTATGACATTGAATGTATGTTATCCAGGAGAAGAAAGGAGAACATGGACTGGCTAAAATGTGTGCTCTGCTGCTTGATACAGTCACATTTATCGGCTCTAAAAAGTAAGTACACCCATGTCCTGGATAACTAACACCAGTTCCCTTGTATCATAGGAGGCAAATAATGTGGATCCCTCTTTGTGGAGCAAAGAGTCCAGTTGTGTCTTGTTTCCTGTGTGTCCAAAAGTGGACTACAACAAATTTTCTTCTGCTGTATGTGTACACACCCAATTCTGTACAATAACGAATTTTTTCTTTTCTGTACTTATTTTGGAAAGCTTCGATTGAGAGTTATCAATTTTTTAAGGGATACATCATAAAAGGATTGCTGAGTTAGTCAAACAAAAGACAGCATGTTAGCATTCTCAATATTAAATTAATATTACAGACATAATAAACTATGCTCTACATTATCAGGTTTGAAATATGTTTCTCCAAATCTAATGGTTGATAATTTCAGTGAAAGAGAGCTTTGTCAGCTAGTGGTTGGTTGTCAGGAATGCCATGACTTACAACCCGGTATCCTGGAGAAATTTAGGATGTCACCAGTTCGGATCGAAAGTAAGCTTAAATGATTTATTGAAAGAAAGTAATTCTTCATTTTCACATTGATACTATTCATTTCTGAAGATTCAATGTCATTCCTTTATATATTTTCTGTAATGCATTTTCTGTCTGTTAAGGTACACCTGCTTTAAATCATTGGAAGTTATCATCAAAAATGGGTGGTGTCCAGATTGCAGTACAGTACAGGGCCTCCGAGGGAGCAATATTTCTACAGGATATCGAATTAACAAGTGAATGATATTGTCACTGTCAATACACAGACACAGCCTGTTGGTTACAGGATTACATCATACATGTATATAATGGTGGAAAGGGCGTTGAGAGGTCGCTTCATCTGTCAGTAAATTATATTCCCCTCATGGGGGGGTATACTGGAATCACCCTGTCTGTGTGAATGTCTGTCTGGTGTATGGAGATCTCTTTTTATTAACAGGCAGATTTTAATGAAACTTAACGAGATCAGTATGTTATATAGTTGTGTACTGGCACTTTGATTTAAAATTTCAACCACTTTTATGGGAGTTATGGCCCTTTATGCAAAAGATTTTTTATGAAACTTGACATGAATAATCAGTGTATTATGTTGTTTTGCATAGGCATTTCAATTTCTGGCCCACAATATGCAAAGTCCCTTTTAAGGGAGTTATTTCCTTTATGTGAAAAACTTGTTCAGAGATCTCCTCCTCAACTTACTTGTAGATTCAGATGTAACTTCACTGGAATGATCAGTAGTTTGCATGAACATTATTTCAGATTTTGTCCCCCTTTTAAGGGAGTTATGGTCCTTTATGGGAAATAACTCTAAACTTTTTGGAGATCAATGAGCAGATTCCGATGAAACTGCATTATCAGTGTATTATAGTTCTCCATCATCATTTTAGTTTCACATTTTGACCCTTTTTATTGTAGTAATGACCCATATTGTAAAACTAAAGATAAAGATTTTCTCAAAAAACATTCATTTCTGTAAGTTTAAATACAGTAACGGTCATTAAAGGATGTATAAACTACCAGCATACCAGGGGTATTAGTTATCCTTCGAATGAGAGTTCTTGTTCATATACCAATAATATAACTTCTCTAACAGCTTCTTGTCAGTAACTAAAATACCCAGGGTACCGATACATTTCTATTTGCCATGTTAGGATGAAAGGCTACTAATTATAAGTGTGTCAAATTGAATGACCTTTACCTTCTATCAATGCCACACAGGTCAAAGTGTGGTAAAATCTTGAAACATCTTGTCAATAACAAAAAATGCCCATGGTACCGACTGATATGTGACCTGTAGTATGCAAAGATGAAGTGCTACCAATTGCAAGTTTGTGAATGAATGATCTTTACCCACTTTCAAGGTCACAGGTATGATGTGTAAAACTCTTTCAATGGATTCTTTTGATCTCCATCATTGAAAGTTTGCCTATATCCGGTTTTTAGTTCACTATTAAGATTAAAAGTTCAGGCCCATTGGGCCTCTGGTTATGTTTTTACCTACGGTGTACCCTTGTTATACCGCCACCTTTCGTCCACAGCAATTGTGGCGGTATAACGAGGGTGGCGATAGTATCGAATTATGAAAATAATAACCATGAATTAAATTGCATAATAGATTGCATTTCCAACATTTCTTTGAAAACAAGCTTAGTATTATATCGTCATAAAGATCTATATTGGCACAAATTTATATCTGAAAATAGTTATTGATCTGCTTTTGCAGCATGCCATTCCAAATGGAACACTAAAGAGTTCCTCGATCTCCAAAACAGAACAATATGGCATTCTCGCCGAGGGAAATATGTAGCGATTCGGGACGTTTGTATTTTAAAGGGTGTGGCGGATGGCGGTATGCGAGGGTGGCGAACTTAACGAGGGCATTATATAGGAGGGAAATCCGTTCTAGAGGTTTAGGTGGCGGTAGATTTGGGAGGCGATATGTCGAGGGTACACTGTATTCAAAAGCAATTAATTTGTAAGATATTGATATGAGACATATAATTAATGCTATAGTATAAAACAATTTTTAAACTTGTTTTGTGTGAATCGGTCATGTGAATGTTCATTGAAATAAGTTTCAATTACGATCTCTTTATCTTGTTTTTTATGGAACATGTAATGATAGTCATAAGTAATGACTTACATATGTATATTGCTAATGTTGAAATAAATATAAATACCTTTAAACTTTGTTATATATTTATTGAAGTATTTATCACATTAAATAAAGAAAATCTGTATAATATGTAGATCTAGTACTGTATGAATATGGTAAATCAGATATAGACTAGATAGAATGAAAAAGGTATTGGATCTCACATTAAAATATTACAGTAAATTTTGCACTTTCATTTTTTTTGCAAAAAAAAAAGAAAGCAAAAATATTATGGTGTTACATATGTGAGGTAGAAAAAAATATCAAGAAAAGATATACTAAATAATTTGATGTAGTAACCAGTAAAGATATCTAGAAAAGACAGACTGTAATAACCAGTATCAAAACCAAAATGCAAATTATTCATTTATGCAAAACTAGCATAATGACTAGCACCTTTATGATCTTTTTGACTTAACAGTTTATATTTAAAGTGAGGAGGGGTCAACATTACAGGGGGAACCTTCAATAGGAAAATTCCATATCACAAGGAGAATATGCACCTTAATTACTTTATACAAACAGTAGCTGTTGCTTGATTACCCCGAATAACAGGAATACAATTATAAAAGAAAGGCATGTCTTAATAGGCTGAAAAGTATCGCCTACAGAAGGGAATAGTCTGCAAAAGAGACCCCCCTACAGCAGAGAAAACACCAAGCTACAAAAATTACATTTGGGGACATTCTTTGTTTCAGACCTTTTATGTAAGCACATCCTGCTGTAAGGAAACCTTTGCCAAGTAAACACATCCTGATGTAGGGAAACCCCTTCTATGTAAACACATCCTGATGTAGGGAAACCCCTTCTATGTAAACACATCCTGATGTAGGGAAACCCCTTCTATGTAAACACATCCTGTTGTAGGGAAACCCCTTCTAAGTAAACACATCCTGATGTAGGAAACCCCTTCTATGTAAACACATCCCGATGTAGGGAAACCCCATCTATGTAAACACATCTCGATGTAGGGAAAACCCTTCTATGTAAACACATCCTGATGTAGGGAAACCCCATCTATGTAAACACATCTCGATGTAGGGAAAACCCTTCTATGTAAACACATCCTGGTGTAGGGAAACCCCATCTATGTAAACACATCTCGATGTAGGGAAAACCCTTCTATGTAAACACATCCTGATGTAGGGAAACCCCTTCTATGTAAACACATCCTGATGTAGGGAAATCCCTTCTATGTAAACACATCCTGCTGTAGGGAAACCCCTTCTATGTAAACACATCCTGATGTAGGGAAACCCCTTCTATGTAAACACATCCTGATGTAGGGTAACCCCTTCTATGTAAACACATCCTGCTGTAGGGAAACCCCTTCTATGTAAACACATCCTGATGTAGGGAAACCCCTTCTATGTAAACACATCCTGATGTAGGGTAACCCCTTCTATGTAAACACATCCTGATGTAGGGAAACCCCTTCTATGTAAACACATCCTGATGTAGGGAAACCCCTTCTATGTAAACACATCCTGATGTAGGGTAACCCCTTCTATGTAAACACATCCTGATGTAGGGTAACCCCTTCTATGTAAACACATCCTGCTGTAGGGAAACCCCTTCTATGTAAACACATCCTGATGTAGGGAAACCCCTTCTATGTAAACACATCCTGATGTAGGGTAACCCCTTCTATGTAAACACATCCTGCTGTAAAGGACCCCTTCTATGTAAACACATCCTGGTGTAAAGAAACCCCTTCTATGTAAACTATAAACACATCCTGCTGTAAACCTTTATTGGTATTGCTTAATTTCCTGTCACATTAAAACCCCTCCACACTTTCAAATTGTCAATCATGTGATAAATCAATGCAAAAATGTGTTTCATAAAATATAAGAACAGGATATAACTAATAGATAAACAGATATTGGTTCTAAATGCATTGAACAAAAGACTAGATGTAGCTATACCAAACATAAATTTAAATTCTACAAAAAAAAAAAAAAACTTTTGTAGCATGAATTATTAAGACCTATATCATAATCACTTGTACACGAAATAAGATAGCAAAAACAGATGAAATGTAAAAACATGAAAAATGCATATGAATACAAAGGCCTACATGTATATCACACAAGTATCATGCTTTTCCAAAGTTATTCTAATGTTGATGTGTATAAAATAATATCTTTCTGGTATTCCAGAAATATGTTTGGGAAATGCTACTCTCAAATTGTTAGTTCTGAAAAGAAATATTCTTCTGAAAGTAATATTCTTTTTTCCCCATTTTGAAATATCTTTCTGCATTTGCAGACCTAACATCTGAGTATAAACATTTTTTCAGTGCCCAAAATACACTCCTTTACAGTCAGTTTTCTTTCTCTCTTTTCCATACAGTCCTAATCTTTTCTGTCTTTATTTAGCTTCCATATACTGAAGTTCAAGGACGCAGCAAAGGTCACCCAGGCCAAATAAGGCAGCATTAAGTAGGAAGCAGTTCTGTTGATGGGAAAGAAGGCGTAGGTGGTCGCAGCAATGCCACCCCATAGAAACCCCATCTCAACCATAGCCTGTAATAAATATAACCTAAATCATCATTGGGATATCACATTGTCATCTCACACTTCATTGTCAAAGGCTTACAAAGGTAGCATCAAATTAAAGAAGGGGAATAACTCTTTTTAACAGGAGATTCCAGAGGGATCTTGGCGTCCACCATAGAAATCTTTATTTGTTCTTGAAAAGTTGGATCTTTTCCCTTCTTTTATCTTTCATGTATTTAATTTAGGTACTGTATCTAAAATTTAAGAGTTCCTCTCAACAAAAGGCATTAATTGAAAGAAGGAAGCCTATGAGCATTTTTTCAGTCCCAAATACAAAGTAACAAAACTATAGGGACCAAGAGGAAGAAAAGCCTACCAAACCAAGTTTGTGGGATCCGAAGAAGAGAGGTGTCCATGCCCAGTTGAGTGCAAGCTGAGTTCCATATAGGGCTAAAGGCATGGCTGCATCACCGTCAAAACCTCCACCGTCCCTCCACACAAGGTAGGAGGCTGCTCCCATCCCTGTGTACAGTGTCGTCCACATTGGTCCAAAAATCCAGTTTGGGGGGCGCCAAGTAGGGAACTTCAGATGCTATTAAAATAAAGAAAAAAATCTTTAACTAAGTTCCTATTAAGCAAAAGAATTCTTAAATTTGTATTTGCATATGTAAAACATTTAAAAGATGGTAAACATTCCTGATTTTTATTTCAGTTTCATATGAAACATGCACAGTTAAGGTCTAACAGAACCTATACTTGAAATTTGAGAAATTTCTGTGATGTTTTTCTTTAGAAATAATGTTATCAAAATTTAATTGTCAATATTCAAGATGGTTACTTTTGGGGTTTTTTTCAATTAGTTTCAAAGCAGATTACCTATGAATTGAAAAGGTACCTTGTACTTTTTGAGAAAAGGTGATAGAGAAAACTGTTCAGACAGACAACAAACTATGAAAACAAGCATATTGAGTGTTGTTGAAGCAATGATTCATTAAACAAGTTACAGGGATCTGACCTAGATATCTCCATGATGTAATACATTGCAGAGGTAATGAACAGAATATGAATTAGCAGAAATTTTGTAAGTCCAAGGGCCATAACTCTGTAAAAAATCATTCAATCGTAACCAAGTCAGAACTTAACTTTGCATATCTCCATGAAGTATCTTTATACCAAATTTCAGTTCATTATATACTAATGTTGCAGAGAAAATTCACAAATTGAGTTATCAGAAATTTTCTAAGTCCAAGGGTCATAGCTCTGTAAAAAAATCATTCAAACGTAACCAAGGCAAAACTTGACCTTGCATTTCTCCATGATGTATCTGTACACCAAATTTCAATCATTATGAGCTCATTTTGCAGAGATAATGCGCAAACTGAATTATCAGAAATTTTGCAAGTCCATGGGCCGTAACTCTGTAAAAAAAAAATCATTCAACTGTAACCAAATCAGAACTTGACCTAGATATCTCATGATGTATCTGTATACCAAATTTCAGTTCAATATGTGTACACCATGCAAAGACAAGCCACAGAAACCCCAAAAAGGTGACCGACACAGACGGCAGGTAAACTTAATAGTCTCCTCAGGCTTTGCCGGTAGGTGACCAAAAAGGGCAATATTGATTATAACAATGGAGTGCTAAAAAGGTTAGAGATCATCTTCCTGATGCTAACCACATTTTGAATGGAGGACCAGTCAGAATGAACGAATTATCTCATTCATTGATAGTTGAGGTTTACGCCAATCTTCTTTATTTTCTAAAATAAAGGTTAACATGAGCATATGATGATATTCTGGTAATTTGTTATCATAATAATAATTCAAGGTTCTTATATACTGCCTTATCACAACCTTAAAGGCTGTCTCAAAGCGGTTCACAATTGAAATGATTAACCGTGGTTACATAGGACCTTAGCAACCAGCAAGTATCGTTCTGAACTCTCTGGGGAGCATACAACCTACATGTGCTGACATTTCAGCGCTCACAGCTAAAACTCTAAAAATTGTAGCATAACCCAACAACATACTTACAGCTGAGTGGGCTGGAACAAGTAGAGTAAAGTATCTTGCTCAAGGATACAACTGCAGTCACAAGTGCCGTGACAAAGACTCAAACTCGCAACCCTTTGATAATGAGCCAAGCATCCTACCACTAGACCACCATTATTAATGCTAATATGAAGTAGATTAAATAACTAATTTAATGCTAATCCTAATGCGAGAGGCTGACACTTCTGGAGAGTGGAATATTTTTGCTTTCATGAAAATCAAAGAAACTGACGAGAAGAAATTACAAGCCCTATATTAATCTCTTTTTTACCAAGAACAAACAGAACTTGCTTCGATACTGTCATTACCAAAAAATGATTATACAATGCAATGCAATACGCCATTTCCGGGATACAACTTTCAGTCGGTTTAGTCATGTGACTTTCATCACCACGTGACTTTATTTAGGGCACTTTGAAAACAAAATGGCGGCTAAATAGAAGTTTTCAATGACGGTAAGCAAGGTAAAGTTTTTTGGTCGAAAGAGGGATCACAACTTCAAATAAAACAAAAGGGGTGTTAGTAAAATTAGCTGAGATCGCTGATGAACTGAATTTATCTTGTATTGAGAAATATGAATGCAATCCACAATGCTCGTAATCGGGGTTCTCTTTGCTGTTGGAAACGATCTGAACGTTACATTTTGCCAGATTGTTTCTTTTACGTCTGACAGTTGCACATCTAGGTACAACACACCATGACTTAGTTTAAGAGCCTGTATCTTTGTTTCTTCCCTTTTTAATCTAAAGCGACTAAAAAAAATCGAATCGAATCTAGCTGCCATTCGGTCGTCAATGCCGCCATTGTGAAGTGCCCTAAATTTTTCGCGGTCACATGATCAAATCACCGATTTCTTACTCCACTTCAAAACAGTTCTTGTATCTCGGAAACGGTGTATTGTATTTGATTCACAAGGTATACCTCAAACCAAGTAGGGATGTTGTTTTTAGTCACGAATCCTCCCAGGATTCCACCAACATGAGGCAGCAACACTGCTCCAGCGATACGAACATAGTCAGACATCTAAAACAACAAAGAAATAGTCATCTGTGAATTCTGAAAAACATTAACACACATAAAAAGATGTGCATTGATTAGGTTACCTTACAAGTGTGAGCTGAAGGGAATTACATGTACTCTTTAGCTCAGTCGGTAGAGCATTAAGCAAAGGGTCACACGTCTAAGCCCCAGCGTCGGCATAATCTTTATCACTTTTCCTACTCCTATTACATGTCCCACCAAATTTTTATTATATGTACATGTATTTTGAACACACACCTAAGCCATGTTCCAAGATATTATACCATAATCAACCTGAACAACTTCTTCCACCAGACTCCAACAGGTGGCCTAAATTGATTCTGTTTGTTGAAAATTATAGGCTGTTGATTTTCATACCGTTTTACTCATTGTATGATTTTACAAGATACTGCATAATGTGAGAATTAAACATTGTCTAGGGTCATATATCTTGTGTGCATATTTAATTTCCGCTTGTTGGCAATATAACTTGATGTTTGAAACGATGTGTGACATTTTAAATTATTATCAAAGATATTACACCTTATGCTTAGTATGGTGGCTGATTTCTGCCTTTTACGTGAAAACCCGAAAAGGCGAGAAAATGAACACGAAAAGGCGCTGTTTGTTCTTGAAAAAATCTTGCCTTTTTGTGTTATTTTTCTCGTCTTTTCGTGTAGCTTAAAATATTATAAAATTTATGCGAAAACCCGCCGTTTGCCGGACGGCGGGTTTTCGCCTTATAAATTTTACGCGAACGGCGGGTTTTCGCCTTCTTCAGTTCGCGAAAGTTTGGCGGGTTTTCGCCTTATAAAAGTTACGCAAAAACCCGCCAAATGGCGGGTTTTCCCCTTGTGAAATTTTTACAAGGCCAAAACCCGCCGTTCAGCAGGTTTTCGCATACTGAAGAAGGCGAAAACCTGCCGTCATAAGCTACATGAAAAGGCGTAAAAGACGAGAAAAATAACACGAAAAGCGAGATTTTTTCAAGAACAAACGGCGCCATTTCGTGTTAATTTTCTCGCCTTTTCATGTTCATTTTATTTTTCATTTTTCGGGTTCAAAATTTACAAGGCGAAAACCCGCCGTTCGCGTAAAAAATTACGCGAAAAGGCGAGATTGCAGAAACCAGCCACCATAGCTTAGGCTGGTATTTTTTTTTGTATCTCCTGTTCCGTTTCCAGAATGAATTTGGTACATGTATATGTATGTACATTTCTATCCTCATTTCCTGTAGCTAACTTAAGTTTGGTTTGTTATCTTCGATGGTCATTTCTAGTAAATTCTACTATTACTTCCAGATCTGTTATAAAACATTTGGTAACTGCCATATGCATGTGGAAACAAAAAGCAAAAGGGGAATAGTTCCCACATCAAAGCAAACGGTTACTTCTAGTTAAAAAGTATATACAATAGCTAATGAAAATGTGTGTCAGATGCAACTGATTTTTTTACTTATCCTACGATATCCCGTTCTCCAAGGAGAGGGAGTGGCTGGGACGAAATGTCCAATAATTAAACAACTACATAGTGACAGCTTCAAAGACACCATTAAATGTTGTTCACAAATACTGAATAACGCAAAATACGTTTCGTTGTAAGCTTAGAATTTTGTTTACCTTCACTTTTCCTAAAAAAAAAATGAACTGATGCACTCTGCCCACTTCCTTGAGGGTTGCGTAACTTTTTGACCGGATATAGATCTACTCTCGAAACTTTCTCGTTGTGACAATAATTTTATACAAAGATCGATGAAAGTAATAATTACACCTTTTCATTTAAATCATAGAATAAAAATGTCATAGAAAAGTTTATTTTGTACTTAAAATGTTATAACTTAAGCTTTGTTTACTTGGTTGTGGTTTTCATTAACTCTGACCTTTGACCTTTACAACGGAAGTGTGTAAAAGTCAAAATGGCCACACAACCAAGTTCTCCACCTCCAGCAACACCAAGAAAGAAGGAAGACTCCTTTCTGGATAAAATTGGTACATTGGGAAGGAAAAAGAAAGCGAAAGAAGGTAATTTCTGAAATATTTTGACGGCTTGAAATCGTCTCCTGTGCTACGTATTGAATGGCTAACATCAATCGTGAGTCGAAATATTTCGGATATTTTCCAAACTTTTCATCCTCTTCATTTTCCGCAGCATTACCATAAATGGATATACAGTAATTATAACTAAGCAGCCCCAAAAATATTGTTATAACGCTTCAATCACCATTTAAGATACCATTACACTAAAATGTATATTGAAAACAATGCATGCGCATCATGCCTTCGTTATATTTGTCGTCCATATACTGTATATACATATTATTTGTTTATTATCTCCCCTTATTATTGGATCAATGGTCATACTATTTATTAGGATAAATTATGGACGCAGGCTGGTAGCCTCTATGTCCTTATCAATAAATTACAAAATTATATTAAATTATATCATATCATTCTGGTGCAATGTACACGAAGCATTTGAAGTATTATTGTTCTTTATTTAAAAATCGAGTATAATTTATTAATTATTCTAATTCCTATACTGAGTATGCTATATTTCAAATGTAATATTTGTTTTTGTTTGTTTGTCTTTTATGATCAAAATATGATAGATTATTCTTTCAAATTGGACGTATATTCTACAAAATGTTTCTTAAATGTTCTATGAATTAATGTAATGAATAGTTGATACAAGTATACATGTACTGATCTCAATAATACAATTACAAAATAAGTGAATCTCAAGTATACATTTACAGATCTCAATAATACAATCTGTTGTGTCATCTGCTTGATAACTAGTCCAAAGGGTTCTGACCTCTCTGATCCGCTAAATATTGGCCATAGGACGGCTAGCGGCTTATATTATAGAGACCTGTCCATAGGTCACTGACTAAGCTGTGTTTTGTAATATACCATCACCTGTGTACCCTCGTTATACCGCCACCTTTAGCCCACAGCAATTATTGCGATATAATGAGGGTGTCGATAGTATCGAATTATGAAAATTATTACCATGAATTAAATGCATAATAGATTGCTTTTTCAACATTTTATTAAAACCAAGCTCAGTATTATATCGTCATAAACATGTAGATTTACATTGGCACAAATTTAAGTCTGAAAATTGTTATTGATCTGCTTTTGCCGCATGCCATTCCAAATGGAACACTTAAGATTTCCATGATCTCCAAAAACAGAACAATATGGCGTTATCGTCGAGGGAAATGTATAGTGATTAGGGACGTTTGTCTTCTAAAGGGTGTGGCGGATGGCGATATGAGAGGGTGGCGAACTTAACGAGGGAATTATATAAAAGGGAAATCCGTGGGTGCGCTGTATAATCTGTTTGAAAATGGCCGCAGCCTAACATCAGGTGATCAAAGTAGATAGTTCAGAAAGAAACTCTCGCAGGATTTCCTCGACGTATTGCCATTTTCAAACAGATGTCAGGAATCAGGTTATTTTTCGGAAACGGGTCCCCGTGGCAAGAGTTAGTTTACGACTTGCTGTGACACGATTAAATGTGTAGGTTAGTAGAAAAATATCTGTTCTTTCAATTTTGCATGTGATCAAAAACATTGCATATTATAAAACACAGCTTAATCAGCGACCCGTGGACGGGTTGCTTAAATTACACATATTTTCTTGGAGACAAATTCTGACTCTAAAAGCCGCTGGCTGTCCCAATATTTACCGGATCAGAGTTAGAACCCTTAAGACTACTGGATAACCAAACTAGTGAACCTAAAACCACTCAAACAAACAACAAACACAAATACATGTTGTAGCTTTTAGACAACTTGTTATACCAAATCACTGTCAGGGCTCTCGCTGGGCTGTATTTGGGGCCGAAATTCAGCCCCATTCCCAATCTAAAATAGTATGTTTTTTTCACAATCGCTCAAGCTGATTTTCACAATTGTGAGCATTTTGTTTTGCACAACCCTGTTAAAGATAGTGATAGTTAAGAGACAAGGCTTTGGACTTCTGAAACAACAATAAACTACTTTGAATCTATAAGGGAAGAAATTTTTAGTTGTTTTTCTGATATTTGTCAATATCTTAAATTTTCACAATGTTAGTCAATACCGCAATACTTTTCACAATTCTGAAGGCCCCATTCACACTAAAGTGAGAGAGACCCCTGACTATTATGTATGCCAATTGCAACTCTGCTGCTGTATATTAATTGAAATGTTATCATTTTGTAACACAGTACAGATGTGTACTTTTAGAATAGGTTACTAGATTTACACAAAACGTAATGAATAGCACTACTTACTTTAATATCAAAATATTTTTACATTTGCTCTGTGTCTTTCTAAAGAAATGCATTGTGAAAGCAAATAATGTTTCAAGACTGTATACAACATTTGCTATTGTGACGTCATCAATTTCATTCTACTTGATTCGCTGTTCAAATAACTAAATAAAGCTCAATTTTTCTATCAAAATGTCAAATATAAAATTTAGGTTATGAACACTTTAGCAAATATTATTACAGTCCTATAACACACATTACTATTGCTGACAAACTTACAAAAAGCCATCAATATCAATAACAATATGTGTTATCATTTGCTTAAATAGTCTGTCATTACGTACATGTACACACCATTATGTTATATCACAGTCATGCAATGACAGATCAAGACTACATATATATATTACGCTATATTGTTTACATAACGTTACTACATGGACTTGCACATGTTCCAGAACATGGGGCACACTATGTTGGAATGGACTTCACAGGTTCAAATTAATGATAAAAAAACACCAACAATTTGATTGAAATATATAAAGTTTGAATCTTGCTTTGGGCTTTGCGGTTCATAAAATTTGTTTCAAGACCAGCTCAGTTCATCACCCCATGCAATTGACCAAATGTTTTATGTTAGTTGTTAGCTTCTCTTTAGTTAATTTTTAAGGATTTTTTTTTCTTATTATAACTCTTTGACATATTAATTTGATTTATTTCTCAGATGCACATGTTATAACGTTTATATGATACTGGATCATCAATAACTACAGTATATTTTATATATATAACAAATACATTTTTCCAGTAGGAAATATTTTATGATACAGTAGGTAAAATATTTGTTCAGCAGAAACACATTTTCAGTACATTTGTATGACAATATGTAGAACTGCAACCTATTGTTAATGTAAATGAAAATACTATGAATGTTTTTAATTTTATTTTCCACAGTAAGTGAACTCCAAGAAGAAGGTAAAAATGCCATTGAAGCACCAACAAGTCCAACATTGGCTGACATTGGACCAGAAGGATACAGCATGGGTAAATTTAACAGTTTTGTTTTAGTTTTTATGCCCCCGTCAGGAAATTGGGGGGGGGGGGGGGGGGGGGGGGGGTATAGTGTTACCCATGTCGTCCCGTTGTATCGCGTTGCATCCCGTCGCATCCCGTTCTGTCCCATCCCGTCCCATGGTAATGTAAGCAGCTGGGGTAGGGGCATTTATGTCTCACACATTTCTAGTTGAAAAAAAAGTTTTTCAGATCAACAGTACACTATTACCATTATAGCAATTTTATATCTTTCGTGTCAGGAACATTTATATTTAGAAGTTGTCTCCCTGCAATTGTCTTTTTTATGAAGACTTAAATATGGAAAAAGAGAATACAAATGTAAATATTTACAGAGATGGTCATTGTTTTGATTTACATGGAGGGGCCAAGCTCATTTCAGCCAATGCAGTGATAAATCTATGTTCTGTACTCATAGAATATTCAAAGGACCCATTAAATTTCTGGAAAGGGTTAAATTTATCAATGTGGGACCCATTGGTTTAGCAATACAACTGAAAAGGACCCATAAAAAATAATTGTAGATTGATCACATTGCCATTGGCTACTGGGCCCCTTCATATATTTGCATTCCTGATTTATTGTATTCAAAGCACATTTCATTAAATAAGAAATGCAAACTATAAGCCGATTATCATATTTATGTCATTTTACTTAGACCATTTTAAATTTCTCACTCTCAAATTGACCTTGAACTTATTTCATAGATGACAATGAAGAAAGATCCATGATTGAACCTCAGTCAAGAGAAGATCCAAAAGTTAGAGATTTAATTAAGGTAAGATACATTACAAGTACATACAAATGTACTGGTATATGCTGGCCCAAGTTTCGCTAAACAAAGTAGGTGTTTTTTGTTGTTTTTTTTCGAGAAGCATTGTTGAAGTTACGTAAATTGTCTTAGCTTAAATTAAAATTTGATTCATAGTTTTATTGACACTTCCCATCAGAAAAATCCTGTTTAATAAGTTTTTGAGTCTGGGACCGGTTGGTGACAATAAGATTAGTAAGACATGTATATGCTTTGTCCTTGTAGTCCAACAGGTCACATCCCTTTAATCACATTTTACATACTTTTCAGATGCTTTTAGATTGGATCAATGATGTGTTAGCAGATGACAGAATTATTGTCAAGGATATTGAGGAAGACCTCTTTGATGGACAAATTCTGCAGAAGTTAATTGGTTTGTAATTGAAACTTGAAGTAATACATATACAGTCAAACTTTGATGTTTCAAACTTTGCGGGACCGTCGTGAAAACTTTGAAACATCAGGACTTCGACTTATGAATATTGAACATCGAACGTTGACATGTAGGCCTATATGTATATATGAACTGTACATAAGAAGAACCAATGCGGTCCTAGTGTAGCGTAACACAGGCTAAGAAATTGAAGATTCACATCTATAAAAAATAGGATATTAAAATACACACTATAATTTTTTGTAGTACTAATATTAATACCCGGCCTCCTATGGCTCCGCCCCGGCCATGTATTAAATCGGTTCCATGCCTCGTAATGGAGCAAGCCCATTGTGATTCACACCGGGTCGATTTTTGCATCACTTATCTGCCGATTGGTTCTCATTGATAAACGTACTTAAATTATAAATCATTTCTGTCGATCTCCTACCTAACTTGGAATTAAAATCCATCTTAATTATCGTTAATATCAAGTTTACGTAACGAAGCATGAAATGAGTAGCGGTAGCCATGATTAGACTTCAGTAAATTTCTTGGTTTCTTTTCTGAAGAGTTCCTCTAAATAGTGAATGGGCGCGCGCGCGCGGACCAAATAAGGAAATCGTAGTAAGTCGTAGTAACTCCATATATGGCCATACAGACCATATATAAAAACGAGATTTGAGATAACATCACACATGAACTGGTTCTGCTAATTCTGTGAACAAAATATTTTATCAAGGTAAACACTCGATAGTTCAGCAATCCTGCATTGTTTTGACAACATTATGCTCACATGAGGTGGTAATTAAATGGAATCTTACAGATTAAACACTTTTGATTTTGCTATACTACCAGGCATGGGACCACTTCGTAGCTCTAACGACACAATATAAAAAAATTGTCTCGTCGTGAACAGCAACATTTGTACGTTATCGCAGCTAGGTCGCCGACTACTGTTCACTGCAGGACATCGACACACGCGTCCGTGAAGGTGTGAAAATGACAGCGGGGCAATTTATTGTGCTCGTACAGGTAAAATTTTCACTTCGATTTATTAGTTGTAATTTACAATGTTTTCATAACGAACGGGTCAGATTAAAACTTCGATACAGCGAAAAATTTGATTCATAGAATTTTGATTCATGAATAGTAAATAAGTAGTGTTATATAATGGAAAAAATCGGGACTTTGCAAAAAGTTCGACACATCGAGAAATTCGAATCATCGAAGTTCGATTAATCGAGGTTTGACTGTATAATACTTTCCATTTATAATCTTGTTGGTTTTTGCGATTTCTTGGGTAAGATGAAATTCTACATGAAACACTGTTTTTTCCAGCTATTTCATATCACATATTTGGAATTTTGTAAAAGGAGAATCAGCTGGAAATCTACTAGTATCGATAAACTGAAATTTCACTCCAATGGGTATTTTAGACCTGGCAAGTCATATACATTTGTTATATGCATATTCATTCACAATTGAAAAGGAGAGATAAATATGGATTTTGTGGCTTACAGAGAAGCTGGCTGGGATCAGGGTCAAGGTACCAGAGGTGACCCAGTCAGAGCAGGCCCAGAAACAGAAACTGTGGATTGTATTAGATGTCATCAACGAGACACTACAGCTGCCTCCAGCTTGGAGTCAGTCCAAGTGGAGTATAGATAGTAAGTTACACACTTGATACAAAAACCACTGAACACTGGAAATAGTTTGAAAAATTTTATTTAAAAGAAACAAGTTTTATGTACCGTAATACATTGTACCAGTATGATGAAATTGTTGTCGGTGACTTGTTTATGATTGTGAATCAAATAAAGCAAAAATCTGGTTTGTGAAAATGTATTTTGATACAATTCTGTTTAATTTCTTCATTCGTTGCAATAAATACTCCTTCATGTTGTCCTGTTAAAGAAAATAATCAAAGGAAATTTCTTTTCCAGGTATTCATTCAAAGAACTTAGTAGCTATTTTGCACCTGTTGGTAAGCCTTGCTCGTCACTTCCGCGCACCAATTAGACTACCTGAAAATGTCTGTATCACACTGATGGTTGTACAGGTAAGTGGTTAACAACTCAAACCAACAACAACTCAAACCTACCCATTTAGTCCTTTATAATAATTTCAACATTTTGTAACAAACATGGGAATACTTAGAAGATGGATACAGGAATACAGTAATGTACTTAAAACAAACTGAGATAAGTATAATAATCTTACTTTATCAGTCTTTATAACTCATCACTCATGTACATGTACTTGTAAAGGTCAAAAGTGCTCAGAGATGTTTTTACACATAGGTCTCTTTTGCATTTTATACAATATCTGGCAATATTATAAAAAGGTTAACAAACTTCACTAAATTGCCTCTTTAAGTATATGTCTGAACAAATTCCTCTATCTTATTAAAAATGTGTTGCCTCCCTTTAACTACCACATATACAAAATGTATTTCTTATACAACCATTGATCAACCACTGCTATAGGAGGATAACTTCTCAAAGATACATGTACAAATTGTTACAGTCAATGACCGTGACCAACTTTTCAAGTTGAAGAGCTCAAGTCCATTTGTGTTTCTTCAAATCAAAACTGCTACTGAATTACAAACCATCAGGTAGAAATATGAAGTAAAGCTAAATCCGCTATCAGATAGAGTTCTCAAGCATCAAAACAAAATTATGTTATACTGTACTAAATTTTTAGAAGAAATCTCATGGTCAACAATGCAATGTCCTAGATATAGGTCATATGGCTGATGACCTGTCTTCCAACAAATTCTATACAAGGTTTTTGTTTCCATTCCATTTGCCAACATAATCCTGTAGTCCGTGCACATGTATGCCACCATACAACACAGACAGCCTTGTCGACAAACAGGAAACTTAATAAACTTGTATGTCACCATACAACACAGACAGCCTTGTCGACAAACAGAAAACTTAATAAACTTGTATGCCACCATACAACACACATAGCCTTGTCGACAAACAGAAAACTTAATAAACTTGTATGTCACCATACAACACAGACAGCCTTGTCGACAAACAGAAAACTTAATAAACTTGCATGCCACCATACAACACAGACAGCCTTGTCGACAAACAGAAAACTTAATAAACTTGTATGTCACCATACAACACAGACAGCCTTGTCGACAAACAGAAAACTTAATAAACTTGTATGCCACCATACAACACAGACAGCCTTGTCGACAAACAGAAAACTTAATAAACTTGTATGTCACCATACAACACAGGCAGCCTTGTCGACAAACAGAAAACTTAATAAAGTTGTATGTCACCATACAACACAGACAGCCTTGTCGACAAACAGGAAACTTAATAAACTTGTATGTCACCATACAACACAGACAGCCTTGTCGACAAACAGGAAACTTAATAAACTTGTATGTCACCATACAACACAGACAGCCTTGTCGACAAACAGAAAACTTAATAAACTTGTATGTCACCATACAACACAGACAGCCTTGTCGACAAACAGAAAACTTAATAAACTTGTATGTCACCATACAACACAGACAGCCTTGTCGACAAACAGAAAACTTAATAAACTTGTATGTCACCATACAACACAGACAGCCTTGTCGACAAACAGGAAACTTAATAAACTTGTATGTCACCATACAACACAGACAGCCTTGTCGACAAACAGAAAACTTAATAAACTTGTATGTCACCATACAACACAGACAGCCTTGTCGACAAACAGAAAACTTAATAAACTTGTATGTCACCATACAACACAGACAGCCTTGTCGACAAACAGAAAACTTAATTATCTCGTATGGTAATGTTAAAGAAAAGTCATGCTTTGTTGTTGGCTCTAGTTTGAAAAAAAGGGTAAAAATAAAATTTTACAAAAAAAAAGCATGAAGAGTTTGTTTTACATGCATGATTTTAGCTATTGAATGGTCTCTCACTGTTTAAATTTTATTCCATTAAAAACAATTCTTATGTGAGTTCAATTTATAACGTGCCCTTATTTAAAGGTAATAAAGGAAAAGCATGAAATATGTTAAAATTCAGTCTGTGACTTGCTGCCAAGGGGTAAATTACTGTAAAATTTCATGAAACTAACATTATTGACTTATTCACTGGATATAAAGTTAAAAGTTTAAAATGTATTCATAGATAGTGGAGATTTAATTATGCTAAACAACAAACATGATCTCTTTTTGTCTGTCAAAAACCTCAATTCTACCTCTATCCGTAGCTACACAGCATCTGCTTTGACTTTTGAATTAATTCTGCAATAGCTCAGTGAGTTACTGTTAGGTATATATTGATCTTAATAATGGATATATTTCAGATATATTTTAATGAAATGTTCTATTTGTTTTACAATAGAAACGAGATGGTAGACTATTTCCACGACAGGTGACAGAAGAAATTACGACAATTAATGAGTAGGTTTGAAATTTAATCTGACATATATCTTATATACAAACAGAAACATTATCATTATAATCAGACAATTTACGCATGAACGTTTTTATATAATCTTAATTTAAACTTGGGTGTGTATTTTATAATCTAAATCAAGCAATTTTCATGAGTTCTTAAAAATGTTCTTTATATCCATTTCTCATTTATCATTTTGTAACATCTTGCTCTACTGTGTTTGCAGGGATATTGGTGCTAGGTTTGGTAAGTATAATATGTCAATATAAATATCATACAAAATATAAACATGTTTATATATATAAAAATTAAATATCATTAAAAATCTCATTTAGACAATTGTCTCAAAATGCAAAACAATGTGCAAGTGTTGAAAAACAGTAAAAGTCATGTTTGTTTTTGTGATATTCTAATGTACATGTATATAAATAGATTCCATAAGCTAAATTCTTACGAAGCAGAGAGTGCTTCACATATCCCTCATCTAGTATATATGATATACCCATACCAGTACTCTCGTTGTTAAACATCAGTTAATTACGTAATCAATTATTTATTTCGGTTCTGTATTTTACTTAGTGGGGGCAATTTCTTTTGATTTCTTTTCTTATATTGTTATTAGTGTTGTTTTATTTGGATGGAGACAGAAGTTTGATATTATAAAAGTCTCTTGTTTATATTTTAGAGCGAGATGCCTTTGATACACTATTTGACCATGCACCAGATAAGCTTAACTTAGTGAAAAAAGTAAGTAGCAATCACTACAAATTGTTAAGTTTAACTCATTCATCCCTGAAATTGTATAATGGACTATTCGTACCTTTGGGTCGGAAGAGTTCAAATAAGTCTTCATGGGTGAATGAGTAAACTAGTAAAGGACATTATATAAGATATTCGTTTTCTCAGTAAAGATTTTTATGGAGGAATTAATTTGCAAAAACAAAATTAAATCTTAATAAACTTCTTCCTGAAAACTTAAAGATAATTACTTTTAATGGTTTCGTTTTGTTCTAGACTCTGGTGACCTTTGTCAACAAACAGATGTTGAAGATAAATCTTGAAGTAACCGACCTTGACCAGCAGGTACAGTAATTATTCACCCTAACACTGTGTAACTGTATGTCTTTACACCGACCTTGACCAGCAGGTACAGTAATTATTCACCCTAACACTGTGTAACTGTATGTCTTTACACCGACCTTGACCAGCAGGTAAAGTAATTATTCACCCTAACACTGTGTAACTGTATGTCTTTACACCGACCTTGACCAGCAGGTACAGTAATTATTCACCAGACAACATTGTGTTACTGTATGTCTTTACACCGACCTTGACCAACAGGTACAGTAATTATTCACCCTAACACTGTGTTACTGTATGTCTTTACACCGACCTTGACCAGCAGGTACAGTAATTAATCACCTAGACAACACTGTGTAACTGTATGTCTTTACACAGACCTTGACCAGCAGGTACAGAAATTATTTACCAGTCATCACTGTGTAACTATATGTCTTTACACCGACCTTGACCAACAGGTACAGTAATTATTTACCAGTCATCACTGTGTAACTGTATGTCTTTACACCGACCTTGACCAGCAGGTAAAGTAATTATTCACCTAGACAACGCTGTGTTACTGTATGTCTTTACACTGACCTTGACCAGCAGGTACAGTAATTATTCACCCTAACACTGTGTTACTGTATCTCTTTACACCGACCTTGACCAGCAGGTACAGTAATTAATCACCTAGACAACACTGTGTACCTGTATGTCTTTACACCGACCTTGACCAACAGGTACAGTAATTATTCACCCTAACACTGTGTTACTGTATGTCTTTACACCGACCTTGACCAGCAGGTACAGTAATTAATCACCTAGACAACACTGTGTACCTGTATGTCTTTACACCGACCTTGACCAGCAGGTAGAGTAATTATTCACCTAGACAACACTGTGTAACTGTATGTCTTTACACCGACCTTGACCAACAGGTACAGTAATTATTCACCCTAACACTGTGTTACTGTATGTCTTTACACCGACCTTGACCAGCAGGTAAAGTAATTATTCACTTAGACAACGCTGTGTTACTGTATGTCTTTACACCGACCTTGACCAGCAGGTACAGTAATATATAAATATAATTAATCACCTAGACAACACTGTGTACCTGTATGTCTTTACACCGACCTTGACCAGCAGGTAGAGTAATTATTCACCTAGACAACACTGTGTAACTGTATGTCTTTACACCGACCTTGACCAGCAGGTACAGTAATTATTCACCCTAACAAAGTGTAACTGTATGTCTTTACACCGACCTTGATCAGCAGGTACAGGAATTATTTACCGTAACACTGTGTAACTGTATGTCTTTACTGTCTTTACACCGACCTTGACCAGCAGGTACAGGAATTATTCACCCTAACACTGTGTAACTGTATGTCTTTACACCGACCTTGACCAGCAGGTACAGTAATTATTCACCCTAACACTGTGTTACTGTATGTCTTTAAATCGACCTTGACTAGCAGGTACAGTAATTATTCATCTAGACAACACTGTGTAACTGTATGTCTTTACACCGACCTTGACCAACAGGTACAGTAATTATTCACCCTAACACTGTGTTACTGTATGTCTTTACACCGACCTTGACCAGCAGGTAAAGTAATTATTCACTTAGACAACGCTGTGTTACTGTATGTCTTTACACCGACCTTGACCAGCAGGTACAGTAATATATAAATATAATTAATCACCTAGACAACACTGTGTACCTGTATGTCTTTACACCGACCTTGACCAGCAGGTAGAGTAATTATTCACCTAGACAACACTGTGTAACTGTATGTCTTTACACCGACCTTGACCAGCAGGTACAGTAATTATTCACCCTAACAAAGTGTAACTGTATGTCTTTACACCGACCTTGATCAGCAGGTACAGGAATTATTTACCGTAACACTGTGTAACTGTATGTCTTTACTGTCTTTACACCGACCTTGACCAGCAGGTACAGGAATTATTCACCCTAACACTGTGTAACTGTATGTCTTTACACCGACCTTGACCAGCAGGTACAGTAATTATTCACCCTAACACTGTGTTACTGTATGTCTTTAAATCGACCTTGACTAGCAGGTACAGTAATTATTCATCTAGACAACACTGTGTAACTGTATGTCTTTACACTGTATCCATCTTTGTTGTAGGAATTAGACTTCATTCTACCTTGCATTTTCCTCAAAACAAAAGTTCTTTGCTGTTACTTTAGTAATTTTGTTTTCTGTGTAATATATATCAATTACAAGTATGAGATATGGCAGCACCTTGAACAATGCTGCTGTCCTGGTCATCAAAATGATCATTACATTACTACCCAGTACTTATAGAAAATCATCATCTAGCAATTGTGTTTGCCATCAGCTATCTATTAAATTCGGTACAGATGTTAGGTAACAGAAAACTTGTCACCGGGTTGAGTATGCTGTTTAAGTATTCTTAAAAATGTGTTGTTTCTGCAAAGTTATTTTTGTCATTTACAATAATAAATCCTATTTTCTCCTCACAAGAACCAAAACAAATGTCTTTGAAACATTTTTTTTCCAGAAACACCTTTCAACTAACGTTGACAATTGTGATTTTTTCATAATTTGCTAAAGAAAGACACTAGTACAGGTCTAAAAAGTGCCTTAAAGATTGACAAACCACCAGGTCTGGCTCCATTTTGTTATCTAAATACCAAGGGGTGGGGGTGGGGTAACTTTAAATCTTATAGTGAAAAGTTGATTATTACCTGTACTAAAACATCCTGTCAGATAGAAATTTTACCTGTAATATTTTACCCATACTTTAACTTGAACTATCTGTACTTTTAACAGTTCCATGATGGTGTATACCTCGTCCTGCTGATGGGGCTACTGGAGGGATACTTTGTACCCCTGTATGACTTCCATCTCACTCCTACCAGCTTTGAAGAAAAGGTAAGCAGAACAAATCCTTTGTAACAAAAACATTCATTTTGTCCTTTCAGTGAAGAAAGGGTAAGCTGAAAGATGTCTTTAAGAAGCTAAATGATGATATTGTGGCGAAAAAAGATTTGTCATTCCTGTATGTAAATTAGGGCTGGAACGAGTAGCCAAGATGTACCCAGTTACAGTTTTTCATTACAAGTACTATCCGGGTAGCAAATCTACGGGTAGCAAATCTACGTACCGGAAAACCGTCCCTAAATGTAGGTCAATATTTATTGATATTGTTGACAGAAATGAGCTTCTGATTGTGTTTTGACAGTTATTCACAATACTTTTGGCCACTACACTTACTATAGGATGCAGAATAAACTTGTACACACAATCTGTATCTGTATGGTAATCAGCAACGTCCATTGGATATTTCGCTGATGTACACAATAGCGACTGACTTTCCATTTCACCGCTAGGCCTAGCTTTCTTGTGATTTTCAGGACGGAATTGATGCACAGGAATAAATGTGCACAGCATTGACAACACGAAAGTGAAAAGTGAAAGTATGAAAAATTCCCGGTCAGAAGGCTAGCGATATATAGCCATTTCATAAAGATTTTAGAGAATTTGCAACATTTAACAGCTGTGTTTACAAAACATAAGTATTGAGTTACATTTGTTTATGCATTCAGTGATTTATGTTGTCGTATTTTAGCAAATTGAAGCGTCAGTTGTAATATTTTCTGACATAAAAAAAACTGTTACCAAGTTTCAGTTCAGATTCGATGTACAAGGTTATCCGACTGGCATTGTTTCTAACCGTTGCAGCCCTACTGTAAATGACAAAACAATAAGTGTCTGAGGTAGTTAAGGGGTATATGAGTTTCCTATCTTGTATTAAGTTTCACATGGGACAATGATCACTTGACACCACAAAATAAGGAACTTCTTATACCACGATGCAAAACCGTGTGATGCTTTTTTTGTGGTGGTGATGCATGGAAGAAAATAATCAGTCTTATTAAAGGAAAAATTCAACAAAAAGGGTTTTCAGATAAAAAATAATACAGATGAGAGGCCTCCATGAAGTTATGAATTACTGAATACAGATTTGAGGCCTCCATGAAGTTATGAATTACTGAATACAGATTTGAGGCCTCCAGGAAGTTATTATGAATTACTGAATACAGATGTGAGGCCTCCAGGAAGTTATTATGAATTACTGAATACAGATGTGAGGCCTCCAGGAAGTTGTTATGAATTACTGAATACAGATGTGAGGCCTCCAGGAAGTTGTTATGAATTACTGAATACAGATGTGAAGCCTCCAGGAAGTTGTTATGAATTACTGAATACAGATGTGAGGCCTCCAGGAAGTTGTTATGAATTACTGAATACAGATGTGAGGCCTCCAGGAAGTTGTTATGAATTACTGAATACAGATGTGAAGCCTCCAGGAAGTTGTTTTCGAATACTGAATACTGATGTTAAAAACTTGTTTGTCCATAAACAATTTTTGTTATTGCTATTTCTTGAGAAGTACTGGATTGATCATTCTCAAAATTTTCATTTGTAGGATCCCTTTGGTCTCTAGTTGTGTGCATTTTACCATTTTTTGACTTATCAAAACTATAATATAGCCAACAGGTACCAATCTTGGATTTTAACTATGACAGTTTGTTATGGCTATTTCTTGAGAAATTTAAGATGTATCTTTCTGTATTTCCATTTGTAGGTTCTCCTTGGTCCTTAGTTGTGCCTCTCTTCGTTTGAGTTTAGTCAGAAAAATAAAATGGCGGACAGGTAGCCATCTTAGATTTTGATTATAAAAGTTTTTATTACAATATCTTGAGAAACACAAGATGGATCTTTCTCAAAAATGTAGTTTCCCTTTAGTCCTTATTTGTACTCTAATCAAATGCTGACAGGTGACCATATTTGATTTGATAGCTGAAGACTATTACAAATGTTTTGCAATTATCAATTTCATGAAAAGAAAGAAGGATAGAAGGAAAAAGATCAAATTTTAAAAGAACAAAAGATCATTCCTCTGGGATCTCAAGGTACTATTGAAGTTTGTTAGCACTATACATGTATCTCAGAAAATACTATAGATGTCTTTTTCAAAATCCCCTCTTAGCCCTCCTTCTGCCTGTCATATTTCAGGAACAATATAAAAACCAAGATGGGGGCACCAGACAGCCATCTTAGATATTGACAGTTCAGTTTCATTAATCACTAATTGATAAGTATTTTCCTCATACATTCTTGTATTAAAGGCCCAAAACTTGAAGCGAAAATCAAGCCTAATAACTTATTATATTTATAGATTTAGTTAAGATTAACTGATATCAGCAATATCCCAGATGAATTCTTACATGGTTACCAGTACAGCAGCAGTTGAAACTCAGTATTTGTAAACATGCATCCATTTTTAACTGTCATCTAACATTGGCTTGTTGTTGAAGTGAGCCACCCCTGAATTATTATCAATTCTTTGGATTTTTTCTGTCAAGAGTTTCTTGTAAGTACTACCAAGGTTTACTTCGTTTTAGGCTGATTTTTGCATGATTGTCAACTGGATTTATTTCAGAATTTTTGAGAATCACGAAAATTTTTCTGAAGTTAGGTATATTGGGCCTTCAACAAGTCCCTTGGCCATAGTGACGATTCATTTGTCATTGATAGCACTTCTTGTTATGAACCCATTTAGGATTTTGATACAGGACTGATTAATAATATCTGTTATGGAAATGCATTTTAATAGCAAGAAAGGTAGATTTGATAAAGATCTTTTTGTGGTGGGCATCAAATTTCCTCCAAGGATTTCTTGTTCTGTTCTGTTCTATTTTATTTGAATATTTGGTTAATTTACTGCAGTAAAATACTCTTTCAAAATGTGTTCATAGGGAAAACACTTATAAATAATAAATTGCAAGATGTACTACTAAAAACATTTCATAGTAATGGTCAATCACAACATACTTGTATTTTAACCTGTACACTATATTCAATTTGTTATCA
Organism: Mimachlamys varia; assembly: GCA_947623455.1. Taxonomy (NCBI): domain Eukaryota; kingdom Metazoa; phylum Mollusca; class Bivalvia; order Pectinida; family Pectinidae; genus Mimachlamys; species Mimachlamys varia. The sequence continues at coordinate 33,047,567 of OX392531.1, read as the reverse complement.
AAGGGAGACAACTCTTTACGTCTTGGGAGAGTATTTAGGACACCCTACTATTCGGCACTGTTGTTCTAGAACAGGTGTGATGATAATTCTAAACCACATGATTCAAAGTAAGATAAAGTATCACATGATTTACAGAAAGATGGTTCATCATGATGTGTCATACTCACTATCCGTAGGGGCCGTCATGCTGATAACTCTGACTTAATCATTATATTTCTGTAATTCTTTGTGACATCCCATCCAATTAACGGTGAGATTTATGACTATGGCAAGACATCACATCCGCAAATAACAATCCCACCGTGTCAGTCGTTCCTACCCTGGTAATGTGGAGTACCCTATTACTGGGACTCAGCTCTTCGTGCTGATTTCAGGTGTGTGAGCCTGGTGGAGGACATTTTAGGTTTTGCAACCTCATTATAACAGAAGATTTTTCATCCTTCCACCAGCTGTCTTACTATATCAAACCTGTAATATTTGTAGCTTACTTTTCCTTCAAAAGGTTCCTTGTCCAGAATGGCAAAAGGAATTTCGATTCAATTTAGCATAGATCAGCCAAGCCAATTGAATGCTGTATGATTTAAGATATCATCGGTCCCCAATTAAAGATATTGTTGGTCTCCTCTCTTTAGGAATAGAATGTTATCAGGTGTTGCCCAAAATTGAAAATATAAGATAATAATTTAATTTTGCCTTTTCCTCCAGTTCTTTTTCAACTTAAATTATATAACCTAAAATCAGACAACACAAAAATTGATGATGTCATATACCCCAATGTTTGGCGCGGTTTTTGGTATTCAAACTTTTGATTGGTTAATTAAGGTTGCTTGGAGATAAAAAATTCTGCACATTGTTATGTTTTTTGCATAACTGTTTTCTTTTTTTGTAATAACTGAATACAAAATCATTGATATAACTATAGAGGTATTAATCTGTCATTTGGTGAAATGAAATTATTAGGAATAACTGTAATTTAGGCAAGGGTTTATGCAGTATATACCAAATCAATGTGTGGATTATTTTGTATGAACAGCTTCACAGATTTATGCAAAGTGCATATGAGATTCTTGTGTCTGTATCATAGATTAGTCACTTGAAGATACTGATGTAAGTTGTAATCCTTATTGGACAATACCCATGTAGACCAGACAGGTCCAGTGGGCCTTTTCCTTCCATGCCATCCTCCACTTTTTGTGTTAAATGAAGCTGTGAGAAGGTTAAAACGAGCCACTAGATACAAACACCTGTTCTCCACCACCACTACCCAGTGCTATGAGAGGGGTGTAATTTGTTGCTGTTTATGGCTGTTTTATGAGGCTTGGTGGCTGTACAGGTATCACACAGTATCAACACCTTTAGACTGCCAGCGTAAGTCACCAGAGTGACCAGGTGGAGACTTCAGGAATGTGATCCTGCAATCTTCTGACCATTAAGAAACATAAATGAACAAAACCTCTGAGTTCTCAGCCAATTACAACATAAACAACCAGGTTCAGCTTCATACAATTTGCACAAGATTTTTATATTTTATTCGATAAAAACAAATGGATTACACTACAAGTATTAGTAAGTCCTTTGTATTGATGTTCTAATATCTTTCCTATGTAAATAATCTGTTGTCTTCCACTGGCGCGATGCCTCGTGCACTTGGCTCCAGTCATGAATTGATGCATCTGTTTTGAGATTAATCGGCTTTGCTGAGAGCTCTTTTGACGAAGAAGGAGAGAAAAGAAGTAGTTGACCTTCTTCCATAATGACAGTGTGGAGTTTGAAGGGTGGCTAAGCTGTTGAGCCTATGGGAAACTTTTCTCTCCATTGTCATCTGCAGTTTCCTACACTGACAATTCTCACTTGGTGTGGGGGCCCTGCAGGGGGCATTTTCTTGGTGTTCAGATAAGAATAAGATGTTTCAGGACTTAAATGGAAAAAATATTTCCTAAATGATCAATATCCCCATCATATTTAATATGTCTTTGTGTCATAACTAGGGATATGTTGATATCCACATAATATAATCAGTGAGATGCTTGCTGGACAAAAGGAAATTACATACACATGCTACCAAGATAAGCTCAGTGAGGTCTGGCCATTCTCTTAGGAACTTCTACCTTGGTCATTCCATTGAAACAATTTACACCCCAACCCTATAACCATATACATTAAAATTATCTGATTTCAAACAGATTAATGAGATTGTACATGAAACGGGGGGGGGGGGATACAATGCTTCGATAGTATTTCATGAGAATATTACACCATGATTATTTAAATATATCAGCTGAAGGTCATCTGAGTCTCTTTATTTCGATAAAAAATGTAGTTTAATATGTGCAGTTTAATATGGCCAATTGAGCCTATGACTTTCTGTTTTATCTCTGGTAGTCAAGATATAGATCTTGACCTCATTGGAATAGTTCATCTCATGCTCCAGACCAGATGTTGCTTTTTCATCAGGTGTGAAATAATACTGTTTAAAAGGTCAGAGCTCATGATAAATCATTGTCTTCAAAACATTTACCAATAGATTATACATGTTAATTATCACAAGCATCCTGTATTGCTGACCTGAACACTGTAGTTTATATTAGGGTAAACCAGTATCAGTAACACTTCCACTGATCAGTAGTGACCTTTAATGAGACACTGCTTGCCTTCAATCTGAAATCTGTTAACTCGTATAAGTACTGATTTCATGTTTTATGACATTTGCTCCGTTTAGATTTAAAGAAAACAAAAAAGCATTTCTATTCTTAATAAAAAAAAAGTAGCTTTTCTGATATTTGCCAATGTTTTGTTTTTATTTGAAATTTATAGAATTCCAATGTTTCTCCAGAAAGGTCATATAAAATTTTTCTGGTTGCTTATTTGGTTGTAACTGTCAAACATGATTGCTTTTTTATATACACTTTTAAAATCTGAATAGCATTTTTTGATGTGTAATGTTCTGAATTCTCTAAATATCTAAAACATACCTAAACAATAAACATGTATGGTACTCAGTGATAATGAAGTACCATTCATATCATTTTTGGCATTTGGAAATAAAATATAGAAGATTACAATTGATCACATCATGTAGGCTTTCTTACACATGTATTCTTTTAATTAACATATTTGCATTGGTTACAAATAAGCTAAAGGCCATCAACTGTCATATCTTTAATTGGCATATTTAAAGTGTCCCAGTGCCTATACCTACATCGATTTATATTTAACCCAACCCATAGATAAGTTGGCTAATTAGATTCTATAATACCTTTATATTACAATACGGGGCCCCCGATGGCTGAGTAGTAAAGGTGTCCTGACATTCTACTACATATGTACTAGCTATATAGCCCTCCACCTCTTGGTTGCAAGTTTGAAACCCATGTGGGGCAGTTGCAGTTGGTAGTTGCCAGTTTTTCTCCAGTTACTCTGACTTTCCTCCACCTCCAAAACCTGGCATGTCCTTAAATGACCCTGGCTTTTAATAGGACGTAAAACAAAATAAACAAAATCAAAATATTATAATACCATCATATACTTTATCCATAGATCTAAGGGCCAATCCAACATGTACTTGACCAACAGATCTGTGAGCCAATCATAATTGTAATATCTTTAAGTACTTGACCCATAGAGCTATACCAAAGTATAGCTATACCTATATGCAGTTTTACGCATAGGTCAATAACATTTGGAATACCTCATAATGTATTTTGACCCATTTATGACAATGTGTGTAAATGAACACTTTAGCACTGCATATAAATCAATACTATGAAAAATTTGAAATTGATGTACCTTTTTTGCTGATGAGCTGAAAAGCTTGAGGCTTCATAGAGAATTTGAACTTGAACTTGACCCATAAATAATAAGCAATATCTACCTGTACTTAGACTAGATCCCTAGACCATACATTAAGATGTTATTGACCCCTAGATTCTTTGGTTCCTTTGGTTCTTTAACTCACAGACGCCCACTTTGCACCTGTTAAAATAATAATGCCATAGTAAAGCTCCATCATGTCTACCCCCCACCCCCACCCCCACCCCCACCCCCAACCCCCTCAGCCCACCCCACCCCACCCCACCCCACCCCCAAACCCTCCAGCCCACTCCACTCCACCCCACCCCACCCAAGTCTGTAACCAAACACCTACGAAGCTACCCAGTAAAGAACCATGAAGAGTCAGCAATATCATAATCAACATTTATCTCTTACATCAATTCTTTGCCCGAGTTAATAAGGTAGTTTTGTTATTCTAATGTATTATGAGGTTAAAGATGACTTTCTCCGTGTTGATCAGTGTTTTGTGAGAATTGAGAAGTGTGAGAATGTGGAGATTGGTAATCCACGGGTCACCAGGCCCTGTACACAAGCTCTGGTTACACTGACGGTGTCGGGTAGCTTTTGTCACTAGGGGCTGCAGTGGTATCACTTTTAATTTGTGGCCCCAAGTGTATGGCTCGTTATCATTGGCCAGGAAATAATTCTAAAGTTCTGTTTTCATTGATGGCAAAATTCACACACTCAGAGTCTTCCTATGGACAATATCAACAATCTCTTACAGCGATACTTTAAATTTATGCCAAAATCTAAAACAGGTTTTCAGAAAAACATGAATGGGAAAAGTATAATGTCTCTTGAAAACTGATACTGTAATAAAATCAACATTACCCCGAAAAATGATAAAGAGATGTTTTAATAGCAGTAGGGGTGCTCGTGTACTGGTTTGGGGAGATGTGATGGAAGTATAGGTGATAAACTACAGCCTCTCACTGATAGTCATCTTTACGACCACCAATGGGCTTACCTCTTACAACCCACTCCTTTACGATAACAATGAACCAATCAGCTTTTTTGTTGACTTCGTAAGGTTAAAGTTCACCTTTTAACATCCGCTTGCGTACCTGATTGTTTGTGTGTGTATTTGTGCATATTCTAATCTCAAAGCATTTCCAAATCTGATACAGTAAGAAAGTTTATCTGATTGGTGTGTTTGACAGTAGCTGTCATCTTCAAATTTAGTAAAAAAAGTAACTCCAGATGATAAAAAGACTTCTATGACCAAACAAAATTGTATCAGCATATATCAAAGCATTTTCTGTTTTAATTATGACTTGGTTTAATCAATAAAATTTGAGATATTCTTAAAGCTTATAATGCAATTTAAGGTGTTGTAAAATATTGCTATAACTTATAATACAATGTACAACTTAAGGAGTTGTTAATTGTTGCTATAACTTATAATACAATGTACAACTTAAGGAGTTGTTAATTGTTGCTATAACTTATAATACAATGTACAACTTAAGGAGTTGTTAATTGTTGCTATAACTTATAATACAATGTACAACTTAAGGAGTTGTTAATTGTTGCTATAACTTATAATACAATGTACACTTCATATGTTTTTGTTCAGATGAAATGAAGTTTTGTTGTTCCATTGAAGTAGAAAGTTTGTTTCTTTTTTGGTTTTAAAGGCCCAATATACGTAACTTTCGGCAAAACTTGAAGCAAAAAATCAAGCCTAATAACTAATTATATTTATAGATTTAGTTAAGATTACGTGATATCAGCAATATTCAAGATGAATTCTTTCGCTGTTACCGGTACAGCAGCAGTTGAAACTCGCTATTTATAAACACGCGTCCATTTCGAACCGTCTTCTACCTTCGGTTTGTTGTTGAAGTGGGCCCCACCTGAATTATTTTCAATTCTTTGGATTTTTTTGTCCAGAGTTTCTCGTTAGTTACCGCTCAGGTTTACTTCGTTTTAGGCTTATATTTGCATGGTTATCAACTGGATTTTTTTTTCAGAATTTTTCAGAATCACGAAAATTTCCCTGAAGTTACGTATATTGGGCCTTTAAGTGAATTAAATTGCTAGTATCATAAAATTATGGTTCATTATAATTAGTTGCTTAAATAAAATAAAAAAAGTATCTATTTCTGTTGGTAATTGTTGGCACAGTAAAAAATGGTTGATCACCATCTTTGCGTATTTAACTGTAAATTCATGTTTATGTATACAATACACAGGTAGTGTATATGTGAATGGTATTTAAGATGTATTGATTTCATCTTCTTAAAGGCCAATTATTAAAAGAACTCTATCTTTTAATTGGTTGTATGCTTAGCTGGTATTATTGAAGATTTCTGATTAATCATCATCTACATATCAACATATCATTTCCGATCAAGTTCAAATGTAGAGGTAAATTTCACTGCTGGGTATTTGTGCAGGTTTTAAGAAGTAGATTTTCAGTTTCATCAAAATTATGCTTCTTCAGCTTTAGTAACAGTGACACTTACCTCTCTTATACAATAAACATGAAATATGGTTTCCCCAGCTTATATTAAACACTCTTGTTGGCAGAAAGGCAGCTTGTATTGGTAAAAATTGGTACGTCTGTATCAATGATAACAAAATCATAGCAAAAAAAAGTGAGCAAAACACTTCATTCATATTCTCAAATCTTCCATATAGCGAAGGAAACGAAGCTGCTCCTAACTTCTTCTACAGGAATGGCAGGTCCTAGGGTGTGTTTCCCTGTACAGGAGTGGCAGTTCCTAGGGTGTGTTTCCCTGTAGAGGAGTGGCATGTCCTATGGTGTTTCCCTGTAGAGGAGTGGCAGGTCCTATGGTGTGTTTCCCTGTAAAAGAGTTGCAGGTCCTAGGGTGTGTTTCCCTGTACAGGAGTGGCAGGTCCTAGGGTGTGTTTCCCTGTACAGGAGTGGCAGTTCCTAGGGTGTGTTTCCCTGTACAGGAGTGGCAGATCCTAGGGTGTGTTTCCCTGTACAGGAGTGGCAGATCCTAGGGTGTGTTTCCCTGTACAGGAGTGGCAGGTCCTAGGGTGTGTTTCCCTGTAGAGGAGTGGCAGGTCCTCGGGTGTGTTTCCCTGTACAGGAGTGGCATGTCCTTTGGTGTTTTACCTGTACAGGAGTGGCAGGTCCTAGGGTGTGTTTACCTGTACAGGAGTGGCAGGTCCTAGGGTGTGTTTCCCTGTAGAGGAGTGGCATGTCCTAGGGTGTGTTTCCCTGTAGAGGAGTGGTATGTCCTAGGGTGTGTTTACCTGTACAGGAGTGGCAGGTCTTAGGGTGTGTTTACCTGTAGAGGAGTGGCATGTCCTAGGGTGTGTTTACCTGTACAGGAGTGGCAGGTCATCGGGTGTGTTTACCTGTACAGGAGTTGCAGGTCCTAGGGTGTGTTTACCTGTAAAGGAGTGGCATGTCTTATGGTGTTTCCCTGTAGAGGAGTGGCAGGTCCTAGGGTGTGTTTCCCTGTACAGGAGTGGCAGGTCCTAGGGTGTGTTTCCCTGTACAGGAGTGGCAGGTCCTAGGGTGTGTTTCCCTGTACAGGAGTGGCAGGTACTATGGTGTGTTTCCCTGTACAGGAGTGGCAGGTCCTAAGGTGTGTTTACCTGTACAGGAGTGGCAGGTCCTATGGTGTGTTTACCTGTACAGGAGTGGCAGGTCCTATGGTGTGTTTACCTGTACAGGAGTGACAGGTCCTATGGTGTGTTTCCCTGTAGAGGAGTGACAGGTCCTATGGTGTGTTTCCCTGTACAGGAGTGGCAGGTACTATGGTGTGTTTACCTTTACAGGAATGACAGGTCCTATGGTTTGTTTCCCTGTACAGGAGTGACAGGTCCTAGGGTGTGTTTACTTGTACAGGAGTGGCAGGTCCTTGGGTGTGTTTACCTGTACAGGAGTGGCAGGTCCTAGGGTGTGTTTCCCTGTACAAGAGTGGCAGGTCCTAGGGTGTGTTTCCCTGTACAGGAGTGGCAGGTCCTAGGGTGTGTTTCCCTGTAGAGGAGTGGCAGGTACTATGGTGTGTTTCCCTGTACAGGAGTGACAGGTCCTATGGTGTGTTACCTGTACAGGAGTGGCAGGTCCTAGGGTGTGTTTACCTGTACAGGAATGACAGGTCCTATGGTTTGTTTCCCTGTACAGGAGTGACAGGTCCTAGGGTGTGTTTACTTGTACAGGAGTGGCAGGTCCTTGGGTGTGTTTACCTGTACAGGAGTGGCAGGTCCTGGGGTGTGTTTCCCTGTACAAGTGTGGCAGGTCCTATGGTGTGTTTCCCTGTACAGGAGTGGCAGGTCCTATGGTGTGTTCCTGCCTTGATTCCCCAGAAGATGTGAGAATTATAAGTATCTCAACACAGGTCACAAAGTACGCCTTCCCTTTGAAATAGTAATAGGCGTTTGATAGTATTGTCTAAAAGTTCATTGTCATATTTTATCACATAAATAGGCATGAATGGTTTTAAGACCCTCTTGATAGACCATGACAGTTAAATACAGATAAAACATAACATAAACAACATATTTCATTTCCATGCTAGGCAGGATTTTAATCACTTGAAAAAATATAATTACATTTCCTAGTTACATAAATAGATAAAATATGCACCACTATCTAAACACACCAGACACAACATTGGGCCTTACGTACACTGCTAGTACAGCTAGGTGTGCCCTGAAATACAATTTCTAGGTAGCTTCGTTGTAGGTAGACAGAATGAAAATGCTGACCTTTGACCCTTATATATTTTCAAAGAAAACAAGGGATGAAAAGGTCACAACAAAGCAACAAACAGCAAATAAACTCAAGGGAGCAGTCAGTTACTGTTGTATCACCAACACCCTTAAGGGAGCTGTCAGTTACTGTTGTATCACCAACACCCTTAAGGGAGCTGTCAGTTACTGTTGTATCACCAACACCCTTAAGGGAGCTGTCAGTTACTGTTGTAACACCAACACCCTTTAGGGAGCTGTCAGTTACTGTTGTATCACCAACACCCTTTAGGGAGCTGTCAGTTACTGTTGTAATACCAACACCCTGTAGGGAGCTGTCAGTTACTGTTGTATGTACAACATCCTTTAGGGAGCTGTCAGTTACTGTTGTATCACCAACACCCTTTAGGGAGCTGTCAGTTACTGTTGTATCACCAACAACCTTAAGGGAGCTGTCAGTTACTGTTGTAACACCAACACCCTTAAGGGAGCTGTCAGTTACTGTTGTAACACCAACACCCTTTAGGGAGCTGTCAGTTACTGTTGTATCACCAACATCCTTTAGGGAGCTGTCAGTTACTGTTGAATCACCAACACCCTTAAGGGAGCTGTCAGTTACTGTTGTATCACCAACACCCTTAAGGGAGCTGTCAGTTACTGTTGTATCACCAACACCCTTAAGGGAGCTGTTGGTTACTGTTGTAATACCAACACCCTTTAGGGAGCTGTCAGTAACTGTTGTATCACCAACACCCTTAAGGGAGCTGTCAGTTACTGTTGTATCACCAACACCCTTAAGGGAGCTGTTGGTTACTGTTGTAATACCAACACCCTTTAGGGAGCTGTCAGTAACTGTTGTATCACCAACACCCTTTAGGGAGCTGTTGGTTACTGTTGTAATACCAACACCCTTAAGGGAGCTGT